>JADWQK010002280.1:4193721-5393721 GCA_017933935.1 Sesamia nonagrioides | reverse complement strand
GTTTCCTCTGTAAAGCCACAAACGCCCCTTGGATCGTCCGAAATGAGATCCTCCATCTTGATCTCAAAATCCCCACCATCCAGCAGTACCTACATGAAACGTCTCTCCAAGCGTTTCTTTAACACTGCTGTCAAGCACCGCTGATAGCAGCGGCTGCTAATTGCACCCCCTCCAACATCTTCAAGCTTCGCCACCCTCGGCATGATCTCACTGACCTCGATGACCCCATAACTCTTTTCCAAGAGGCCAATAGGGCCACTAGTACAAAGTACATGACCCGGACCTTCCGACCTCTCCGCCGAAGTCCATCGAGACGGGTTCAACGTAACCCCAAATAAGTCAACACACCGAAGTCCCACTTATTTCCACCAACCCAGCAACAGAGTCATCATCATCCCAGCGTTAATCCCAGTCGCATCCGAAGCCTTGTCAGCTTTGGAGTCTGGGGTCCGCTTTTACCAGTCCAACTGCTGATATGGCTAAACTTCGACATTTTCCGTGAAGCGACTGCCGTCTGACCTCCACAACCCGAAGGCGACATCGAAGCATTGCAGTTAGACCAATTGTTGGACTTTTGAGGGCTCCAACAACCCGTAATGACTGCCATTAGATGTTCGTATGGCAACCGGGACCAACGGCTTAACTTGCTTTCCGAGGCACGACCAGACCAGTGCAAATATTCATATTCATGCATACAAATACTTGCACTGTGCGGGGATCGAACCCGCGCCACGTTGCGCAGCGGCCGCGTCCGCTACCGCTACGCCACGGAGGCTGTCTACATAACGTATGTCATCATCAACACATTCTAACTAACTCTACCAATAAAAACCCAGCAACAGAGTGTGCGTCAAAAAACGTGCAGAGTGCATGTCGGATACGCACAGTAGGCTAGCGAAGAACGTATGATTCATATTTTGTTTTTTTCAAAGGCAAATTATTAGCCGTAACTTAAATCTCCATGGATGCAGGGAAAATTGACTATAATTATGTGTAAATAATTATTTTCATTACGAAAATCGCAAGTTTACGACAAAGTTCGATAGAATACCGATGGCAATAGATAACTTTGAGAGAATACCAAACAGCTACAAACGTATCGACAGGACGTTGCGACCGATATCGGTGGTAAACTGATCATTATCAATGTCGAGACTGCTGCCCTTGAGCAGTCAGACCAATTACCTACCACCTTGCATATGTTTACTAATCACGAAATCTTGCCGTTCTTTACGATAAGTCTAGAATTAGTCGATTTACATTTTAGTAGTTTAGTTTTAGTTTATATACGACATTCCCACTTCTGGAACAGACCTTCTCTCGCTTAGAGCGAGTGGGCCGTAAGGCGGCCCATTGCAGGTTGGGGTTCAATCACATGATATTTATTTATTTATTTGGACTTCTAACAGAGAAAACACCTTAAATGCTAGAAAATATAAATAACAGGATATGACTTTTTTGCTTCTCCACTTATAAGAAGTCGCAGCATACAAATAATAATATAACAGCATGAATATAAATTAAATTTTAAAACAATTTTATATGAAAGTACATTTTAAAGCAATGAAATATGGTTAACAAGACAGCTAAAAGGTCATCCTTACTTCTTTCTAATATTTTAAATGTGAAAGTGAGTTGGTTCTTTTTTTGTTCTGCTTTCACGCCTAAACTATTGCACCGGTTTAGATGAAATTTGGCACACGGAGAGTTTATAACCAGGAATAACATTGAATATTTTTTATCCCAATATTCCCGCGGGTCCCAGCTAGTAACTCTAATAAAGCCTAGTTAGCTATTATTTCATCCCATTCATTCCCCTTTTTTTCGTCCTATTCATACCTATGTTCTACGTTACGGGTTTGTTTTGACAATCCCGTAACATAGAACAATGGAGCATTGTGCTAATACATTTCCCTAGTTAAGTTCCCTATGCCTGTCAGTGGGTGAGCGCATTTCTACCAAGGATGCTTCACAGGACGTTCTTGCCACCAAGCATGGTCTTTCATGGCATCTCCAGAGTCATCAGTATTCACCATATTTAATTAATATGTTTGTTACAGACCTTTCCTCTGCACTGTGTACACATGAATGTGTCCACGGAGCGGATATGGTGTTACCTGTGCGAGAAAGAGGTCCACATCAGAGCAGCCTTGGCATATATGGTTGGTACAGTACATACCTGTTGAATAATTAAAAAAAAAATGTGATAAGTTGTTGAAAGACTGACTGGAGGACGTTCCTGCCAATGAAATGTGGTGCAGTAGTTTGTAGCAATCTGAAACATTAAGAAGTTTTCCAATTAGGACAACTTTATATGTGCAATAGAAAAGACTTCTGTGCAAAATTATAAATTACATAGTTTTTATACTGTTGGGCTTTGTGCAATATGTTGCAGAACAATTTCAGCCAAAAATATTTATGTGTTGTGGTATTGAGTGATGTATATGTAGTCATCTATGGCAGCTCTGAACAGAGAAATAAAATTATATATACTAATGGCCATGAAAGGACAGCCACCGTGGCGTAGCAGTAGCGAACGCAGCCGCTGCGCAAGAAGGCGCGGGTTCGATCCCCGCGGAGTGCAAATATTTGTATGCATGAATATGAATATTTGCACTGGTCTGGTCGTGCCTCGGAAAGCACGTTAAGCCGTTGAACCCGGTTGCCATACGATATCTAATGGCAGTCGTTACGGGTTGTTGGAGCCCTCAAAAGTCCAACAATTGGTCTAGTTGTAATGCTTCGATATCGCCTTCGGGTTGTGGAGGTCAGACGACAGTCGCTTTACGGAAAATATCGAATTTTAGCCAAAATCAGCAGTTAGACTGTTGTCGTTTTAAGTGTTCTAAGGTGTTTTTGCGTTTTTAGAAGATTTTTTGGATATTTGGAGCGATTTATGGTATTTTTTTGTTTTCTGACTGACAAATAACAGATAATCACGAACACCACCGCGCAACCAAAAATCGTTTATAAGTTTGTGACGTCACTTACAAAGCGCGACGCCATTTTGCTGAATAAAGCGTTTCGGCGGCTTATTTGAATTTTGAATTATTATTTGTATGTTTCTTACGAAATACTTATTTAAAATTAATAAAACTTTTGGTGAACTTTTAACCGCAACCAAGTAAATCAAGATAGAAATTATAAATCTGTCAAATAGCCTATTGTCCCATCAGTCTCCATGCAAGCTCTGCACAGAGAGCCGTTCCTTTATACGTTACCTTACCTAATCTTGTATGTTCTTCCCCCAGGCTAGTCCAGATTCGACGTGTGAGAGTCCAACACGTCTGAGTGCCGTGGCCTTGACCATGGCGGATGACGAGTTGGACCCCGATACGCACGACGACCACTATGAACACGACAACCGTGGCAGAGGTGAGATATACTAAACCATTTGACAGCAAAACTTTAGTTCATCATCATCATCATTTCAGCCGAAAGACGTCCGCTGCTGGACATAGGCCTCCCCCAAGGTTCTCCACGACGACCGGTCCTACGCCTCCCGCATCCACCTTCACCAGGTCGTCGTTCCACGGGGCCTACCCACGCTACGTCTTCCGGTGGGTGGTCGCCACTCGAGAACCCGTCGGCCCCATCGGGCATCGATCCTACGGGCAAGTCTTCGACCAGTGTGTGTTGCCAATGATGACTTATCGAATTGTGACGTGGTCGCTAACAATGGGCCTTATAAGAAGGCTCAAAGTCACTCAAAGGGCAATGGAGAATGCTATGCTTGGGGTTTCACTGCGCGATCGAATCAGGAATGAGGAGATCCGCAGAAGAACGAGAGTAACCGACATAGCCCGAAGAATTGCAACACTAAAGTGGCAGTGGGCTGGACACATTGCCCGTAGGACCAAACTTTAGTTATATTAAGCTAATTATGAGTCTTCTTCTTCAGTCTACAGAGGTCCACTGCTGGACAAAGGCCTCCTCCAAGGCTTTCCAAATTGTTTTAATGCTAGCTGAAGTGGGATATTTGATTTGTACTTTCTTACGCCAGTGCCGATCTTACCCTAACGCACCTTATATGATTTTTTATGGGTAGAGTTAGAATGTGTTGATGATGACATACGTTATGTTGTCAGCCTCCCTGGCGTAGCGGTAGCGAACGCGGCCGTTGCGCAAGGAGGCGCGGTTTCGAACCCCGCGCAGTGCAAATATTTGTGTGCATGAATATAAATATTTGCACTGGTCTGGTCGTGCCTCGGAAAGCACGTTAAGCCGTTGGTCCCGGTTGCCATACGAACATCGAATGGCAGTCGTTACGGGTTGTTGGAGCCCTCAAATGTCCAACAATTGGTCTAGCTGCAATGCTTCGATATTGCCTTCGTGTTGTGGAGGTCAGACGGCAGTCGCTTCATGGAAAATATTGAAGTTTAGCCAAAATCAGCAGTTAAACTGGTAAAGCGGACCCTAGGCTAGCTGAAAAAGCTTCGGATGTGACTGGGATTAACGCGGAGATGATGATGGAGAGTTAGAATGTGTTGAGTTACACAATGTTTAATTTATTGTCGTATTGTCAGCACCACTTTGTATACTTGTATATGTACTTATTGTATGCTTTCTCCCCTCAATAGATCAGCACGCGTCAGGATTGGTGGGGCTACAGAACATGGGCAATACGTGCTACATGAACGCTGCACTACAGGCTCTTAGCAACACGGCACCGCTTACGTCATACTTCCTGGAGTGTGCGGCCGCTGTCGCCGTGTTGGCGGCTGATAAGAAGCCTGGGCTCAGCAGGTAAGGACCTGAAAGTCGCGCAGGCGACCAGGCTTGGGTCAGATAACGTATAACAAGTTATTTCGTCATTTTTGACGGAATATATTGACTAGTACATAAAAATACAAAAACTAAAATACAATATGTAAAGAAAACCCTGTCCGACCCATAAGGATAATAAAGGTTAGGTAAACACATAACCAAATATAATATAAAATTTTACATAATCATCATAGTAATAATACTAATGAATTTTGAAATAATCTTTTTTTCCCGGGAATTAACTCCAATTTCCCCGAAATTTGGTAATTTTTAAAAAGCGACAACACCGGTATTATTATGAGCGAATAGCGACGCGACCACATCACAGGTGCCGGGTACCCTGCCCCCCGCCGCCCGCGGAAGGGGATGCTTACCGCACATGTATTAAGTTACCTCTTTTTGCGAAATAATATTTTATTAGGGGGATTTTTATTTAAGTTTAGCCCGTCTTTGTATCCATTGGTAGAATCAGTTATCGATACCTAACAATACCTTCACGGATCGGACAGGATTTTCTTTACATATTGTATATTACACAAGTGTTAGTTATTAAGGAGTATCCACATTAATCTTTCGTCAGCATTTTGATCATACTTATTACATAACACACTATCAGTTCGAATCTGAATCATTTTGAAGGATATTGGTAATCCATTACTTCTTATATTCGATTTTTTTTCTGCTAAATATTGTTGAACTGTAAAAATCAAACTAATTCCTACTGATAAACACTACCTTTAAAATTTTGACACGTCGATATTTTTTGTTCCTAAAACCAGCGCCCTTATTACCACACTACCAATCCCAATCTGAATCATTTTGAAGGATATTGGTAATCTATTGCTTCTTATATTGGAAAACCTGGTCAGCTCAACAAAGAAATGTGTTGTATGAAAATGGTGGCGTGTTGGTTAACCGGTGATTTAATGAAAAACTTCTTGATAACTTACTTGACGTTTATTGTGACTATTCTTACATTACTGAATGATTTAACTTATTATTCTAGTGATTTAATAATGAATGTATATTATGAAACAGTGCTCTCCCCGAGCGACCATGATGTCAACCCCGAGTCGAATGTATAATTTTTCACAGGTGTCACGCTTCACAGGTGACGTTTTTTTGACCTTAATACTTAGCCCTTTAATCCTGGCAGTCTGATTGACGTTTACAAATGTTGGCAGAATACAGATAATAAAACATGTTGATTTTCAATTAACAGAATGAATATTGTTGAACTATCAAAATCAAACACATTGCTACTGATATTGTGTTATGCAATCATCCCGCTGGTGTTAGATTTTTATTTCGCTCTTCTATATTTATCTACAGTATGTAAAGAAAACCCTGTCCTATAAGGATAAAAAAGGTTAGGTTGACATGACTAAATAAAATATGAAATTTTACTTAATCATCATAGTAACAATACTAATGAATTTTGAATTATTTTCCGCGAATTAATTCCTACTTCACCAAAATTTGATATTTTTTTAATAAGTGACAACACCATTTTTGACGGTATTATTATGAACGAATAGCGATGCGACCGCGTGGCGTTTGCCCTGCCCCCCTTCGCTCGCGCATGTATTGCCTACCGCACATGTATTAATTTACCTCCTTTTATGAAATAATATTTCTTTTTAGGGGTTTTTTAGTTTAGCCCGGTTTTTAGGCATTGATAGAATCAGTTATCGATACGTAACAATACCTTCACGGATCGGACTGGGCTTTCTTTACATATTGTATAATAATATTTCTCTTTTCAGAGCATACCAAAAATTAGTGAAAGAGATGTGGAGTAGGAAGACGAGAAGCTACGTTGTACCAAACGGCATTCTGTATGGCATTCGTAATGTAAGTTAAAATTACAAAAAAATTATTTGTTTACTATGACCTACCCAAAGGGGCCATCCATAAAGTACGTCACACGAATTTCATGATTTTTGAGTTCATCATCAGATAAACATCCAACACTCAGGCCAATTAGGAAAAAATCGTTTTCCATCATGACCTGGCCGGGGATCGAACCTGGGGCCTCCACGTCGCAGGCAGGCGTGTTGACCGCTGCGCCACGGAGGATGACAAATGCATGTGCATTGCTACTGATAGTATGTTCTGCAATTACCCTAATGGTCAAGCTACCTGAAACTGTCAAACATTTCCAATCGACTTTAAGCCTTGAGACTTTAGAGATAAAGTTGAAAATGTAGTTAAGAAATTTGACAGATTCGTCGATAGAGTCGTCCTCCGTAGCGCAGCGGTCAACACGCCTGCCTGCGACGTGGAGGCCCCGGGTTCGATCTCCGGACAGGTCATGATGGAAAACGATATTTTCCTAATTGGCCTGGGTCTTGGATGTTTATCTATATGTATATTTTTTTTATAATTATAAACTAGTGCTTGACTGCAATCCCGCCTGATGGTAAGCAGTGATGCAATCGTTGAATGTAAAGCGCACTAGTTTATTAAGCCTATTCACTTAAAAAACTTAGGAATAGGAAGGATGACGGCAGTTAAACGAGGTGATGCAATGTTAAACCCAAGACCAACACGACCAAACGATGCTGCGCTAGAGGGAGATTGATCTGGAGACACTCCTGAGACAACAACATTTGGCGCATCGTACCCGCCACACATCGCAACACAACTGCTCAGACCCGTCCTCCGTACGGCTATTATAATTATAGTATCGTTGAGTTAGTATCCCATAACACAAGTCCCGGACTTACTATGGGCTAGATCAATCTGTGTGATTTGCACAAAAAAAAAGATTGTAGTAGTTCGATGTGCTGTGTGCTGTAGAAACCTACTTACAGAAAATAAATAATTATATTATCACTGGCGACCCGACCTTGTTTCACACTATTTTTACGAGCTGATAATATGTTTTCATTATTGTTTGTAAGTTTAATACGGTCCGTCGAGAGAATGTTTTACTGATACCTGTCAGTGCGACAGTTATGTAATAAAGATTATTTTTTAAACATGGAATTAATTCGATATTTCAACATAACAACTAAGTATTATCAAGGGGTCCCGTCTAGTACAACAGGCTCTCAGTTCTTATCAAAAGATAATAGATGGCAGCATAGGTTGCGATTTAAAACTTAGCAACGATTTTAAACCTCTTACGTGCAGTTTACAGCCTTTTTAATCCTTTTAACAATTTGAATTTACTTATTTAATGCTACTCCGTATATTTACACGTATAAATAACGTAATTAAACAAAACGGTAAAATGGGCTCAGTAGTGACAATGATTTTTATTTTACACTCGGGACAATAGATGGCAGTGTCCTCAATTAATCCTGTCATAACATATTTTTTTTAGGTTAAGATAAGATGTCTTCTAACCATTATATTGCTGTTATCTTCTTTTAAAATGCGTATTTCTCGATGCACGACGCATGGATGTATATATGACAATGTAGACAAGACATATATGGCGGTATTGGCCAGTTGGTCAAGCGCTCCCTGGTGGCCATCTAGTGATCTCTTTAAGAAACTTATTTTGCTGGACCGTCTGCCCGAATTCCGCTGGACCCATTTTGTTGTTTACCTTAAGGTATCTGTATGGAGTATTCTGTAATCTGTGGTATTATGTTGCGATGGCGAAATAGATCGGACGGTTAAGCACAGAATTAACACTGGGTGGATGAAATGACGGCAGGCCACGGGAACAATCTGCGACTCCCGCATTTCCCTTAAACTTAAGGGGAAAATATATAAAACCATGATCTGACCTGCTGTCTTGTATGGATCAGAATGTTGGGCTACGAAAGGGATGAATGAAAGGCAATTGCATGCAGCCGAGATGAGAATGCTAAGAGGGATGTGTGGTGTTACACGAATGAATAGAATAAGAAATGAGTACATAAGAGGAAGTCTGAAAGTGGCACCGGTAGCTGAAAAGGTGTGTGGAAATCGGTTGTCATGGTACGGGCATGTGTTACGGAGAAATGAGGAGAATGTCGTGAGGAGAGTTTTAATTATGAATGTTGATGGCTATAAGAGTAGGGGAAGACCAAAGAAACGATGGATGGAATGTGTGAAGGATGATATGGCTAAGAAGGGGGTGACTGTCGAGATGGCTTCTGATAGGGATGTATGGAAGAAAAAGACATGTTGCGCCGACCCCAAATAAATTGGGATAAGGGCAGGAGAATGATGATGATGATGAACTAAGTATTATGTTAGATACATAATCAGCCTATAATCTTCCCACTGTTGGGACACAGGCCTCCTCTCGTAGAGAGGGAATGGGCCGTAATCTACCACGCAGGCCCAGTGCGGGTTGTTTCACATCATCATCCTCTGCTCGTCCACTGCTGGACATAGGCCTCTTCTATGGCACGCCAACAAGCTCGATCCTGAGCAGTTCTCCGCCAGCCACTACCAGCCATCTTTTTGATGTCGTCGCTCCATCTCGCCCAAGGGCGTCCGCTACGTTTGCCGAGACGCGGTCTCCACTCGAGGACTCGTTTACCCCAACGGTTGTCGGACCTGCGGCATATGTGACCAGCCCATTGCCACTTTAGCTTGCTAATCCTCTCAACTATGTCGGTGACTCTGGTCCTCTATCGGATCACATCATTTCTGATGCGGCCTTTCGGAGAGACGCCGAACATAGCCCGCTCCATAGCTCGCTGAGCGGCTATAAACTTATGGACTAGTCTGACCGTTAGTGTCCACCTCTCGGCTCCGTAAGTCATGACGGGTAGGACGCACTGGTTTAAGATTTTAGTCTTCAAACTTTGGGGTATAGGCGACGAAAATACCCGGCGAAGTTTTCCAAATGCTGCCCATTCCAGCTGGATCCTTCTATTTGCCTCCTTCTCGAAGTTGTTTTTCCCTAATTGCAACGTTTAACATACTGGAATGCAATTAATTATTGAGTATTTAAAAATAAAACATCTTATTCACATAACTCGTGTTCGTTTGTATGAAACTGACAGAGGTCAAGAATGCGCTCTCTCGTCGGCCGCACTATAATGTTTTATGCACATAAAACAGTCGAAACAGATTTTCTAAATTATGGCAAAGAACTGTGTTAGAAGAACATTGCTGTCGAAAAGCGACTTTAATGTTTAGAGGAAAAAAAGTCGTAGTGAAAAGAAAGTAGTAGTAGTAATACTCCAAGGATTGTATTGTGTATATATAACTAGCGACCCGCCCCGGCTTCGCACGAGGACTAATGATATAGGTGGCCTTTCAGCAAAAATAATGTCTACTGTGCCGCCCATCAGTCAATATCTGACTCTGCAAGATACATCGACCTTATTGTCCATGGATAGCCAGTTCCACCACCTTCAAACAGAATGAAAGCCTACTGGGGTAGCAAGTTTGTTCGAAATGATGGTCCCCTGCCCCGTCCCAATCCCTCCGCGGTTTAGGCAGAGAAACACTCAGTAGCAGGCGGCCGGCATGGGCGCGAGCGGCACGCTGATTTTTTCTGGTGTTTAGTTTTGAATAAATGGTGATATCTCCTGAATGAAACAACCAATTCCAATAATTCAAAAAGAGATCTGCTGCTACTGAAATTACCTTTGATATGACGTAATTTATTTGGGTAAGGATTAATAATAAGGAACAAATAGTGGGCTCTGATTTCGACGGGCATTTTATTAATTAACTTTTCATACATAAAAAAGTGGTCATAATGAAGAAACTTTAGTAGGTAGATGGTGTCGCAGACATTTTTGTAGGCATTTTTAAGGTCTACAATACTGTAGTACATTATTTTGATCTATTTCATAGGGTTCAACCAGCATTTTAAATGTAAGCTGAAAAAAATGGTTTTAATTTGCGACATGTGTTAGAAACCTCAAAAATAATAGTATTTCTCCACTATTTAATGAATGCTATTATACATAGAAACCTTCCTCTTGAATCACTCTATCTATTTAAAAAAAACCTATCAAAATCCGTTGCGTACTTTTAAAGATTGAATCATACAAAGCGACAGGGAAAGTAAAAGTAACTTTGTTTTATAATATGTAGTGATATTCGGTCCTTGGAGTATTGGAATATTCTAAAAACACAAAGTAGTCCTGTTTGGTCTGTAAATGGGTGACCATCTTTTCATACCACGTCGCAATTTAGTGTCATATTTCGTGGTTTTCAATTTTTATTGTTTACGGAGCTATATTTTAAAAATGTGTTCTACTATTTAAAATTAGGTGAATAGTGTGTAAATAAAAGGCAAGAAATCATTGCATTTATAGTTCTAGGACCGAGACAAAAACAAAATTCTATGTTTTGTTTTTTTTTGAACTCAGCGCATCCAGATCTATATGATTATCTATAGTGGTGAGGGTTTTGAGCAACCTCGGGCACATACATACAGACAGACATACAAACATACGCACTTTATAGGGATGGATTTATATGTATGCATTTTAATCATTGAAATGGAAACCAAGGCATTATTTTCATAGTATTTTTTTTTATAAATTATAAAGCCTATTCACTCTAGCCTTGAAGACACTCAAATTGTAGTGTGACGGAAACACCGCCGCTAAAATAAATGTAAACATTACAGTTACTTATTTGTTTTATCCACTGTTCATTCACCGCGTAATAAACGCTCTTAAGCCTTTGATTCTGCTTTCATTCGTGGATCTTTGACAGTCGTTACGGGGCGTCAGAATCCCGAAAATCTGACAACCAGATGTACTAAATGGCACCTATCGTTTTACCCAGGTTTTCGGTTGTGGAGGTCAGATCGTCATCGTCGATCAGGTCGCTCCATACCGGTATTCAGCTACACCCGTTTAGACTAGAAGCCGAACCCAGCATAGTTGGTAAAGGCTAAGAAGACGATAATGATAACAAAATATTCTCTTTGGCAGGTGCATCCGATGTTTCGTGGTTACCATCAACATGATACGCAAGAGTTCCTGCGCTGTTTCATGGATCAGTTGCATGAGGAGCTGAAAGAACCGGTAACAAAATTAACTGTTTTAAGAATCGAAGAAAAATCTTTTTTTCGGCCTCTTGTCACACAATTTTACAGGGGCCCTAGTCTGCTATTACAATTGTACCAGAATAGTCGATCAGTGATCTCATAATGACGGATTTTGACAAGTTTCGTAATCTACTAACAAAATGGCGTCATTATGACTTTCCAGTGATTGCCCACTGGAATGTCATAATGACGCCATTTTGTAACTGCCACTGCACTCCATATTAATAAATGTTCAAATCGAGTATTGGTTTTTAGAAACTCATTGCTATTAACGGGTTTTATAATAACGGCAATACGGCAATGTCATTCTATCACCATTACATTACGAGCCGACTGAGATAATTGACCGATCGTTTTGAATTTAGCAGATTACGAACTTTTAAAGCACATTAACAATGGAATCGCGTAGGAATGACAAATTTATAAAAATAGCAGACTAGGGCCCCAGATTTGCTGAACAGTTGTTCACTTGCTACGATAGTAGGCGGAGCAAATAAAAACTTATTTACTGCAGGCCTAAGCACCTTATAAGGTGAAGAAAACCGATACTAAAAATATTAGCATTTCTTTGCAGTTTTGGCTTTCTGACCTTTACTAAAAAAAACTATTATTACAGTCTCGGTTATGACCGAGAATCTCGGCTGTAATTAGCCGAAAACTGAGACAAATTTCTCGGTTGGATTTGTAGCCAAAAATGCCGAGACCTAGATTTCGGTCGAATCTAAGGACTAATTCCTTATCGGCGGCGATCTCTCGCGTCCAACCCTGGTCCAGACCATGGTCCGGAGCGAGAGTGCATGGCAAGCCATCACCACCTTCTACGAAACAGTGATGATAGCAAAGGAGGAGGCGGAGCGCGTGAGGGAGCGGGAATCCCAGCACCCTCACGCCACTAACCGCCGCAGAAGAAGCCCTGGTCGGGAGACGACATCGAACTCCCGGCCACGGCCCGAGTCGACGGCGCGTCGTGTTTCACGCGCGCCTCAGAGATGTGAGCACATCGTGACGGGGACCACGAAGACCGATGCCTCCTGGGTCAGTTTAAAAAAGAAACCGTAGCCCTAACCTACAGGCAAGTAAAGGAACACGGGTGGGTTTTAGAGAGGTCATTTGACGATTTCCCATCCCGAACAAAAAAGAAAAAGAAAGGACTAATTCCTTTTCATAGAGACTTTCTCAAGCTATGATTGTTCTACTTGATTTAATAATACTAAGTTATTGGTGTTGGGCAGGTTTGGGACAGTACATCGGAGGACAAGCTGGGCTCTGAAGCCGACGGCGACCACCAAGACACGCGCAACGTGCACATACGACGGCGCGCCGCCTCCTCTGGCGGTGAGTTCACCACAGACTATGCATGTAGGTAGATTTGAATATTATTTAACCTCACATTCGTTCAAGTTCCTTCACGTTCTAGAAAATTCTAAACAAACTATGTATATTGTAGTGTTATTCCTGGTTATAAAGTATCTGTGTGCCAAATTTCTTCCAAATCCGTGCAGTAGTTTTTGCGTTAAAGAGTAACAAACATACATTTATATCCACAATCTTTCTCCTTTTTTATAATTATGACATAATCCATACTAATATTATAAATGCGAAAGTAACTCTGTCTGTCTGTCTGTCTGTCTGTTACGCTTTCCCGCCTAAACCTCTCAACCGATTTTGATGAAATTTGGCACAGACAATCTTTGGACCCTGAGAAAAAACATAGGCTACCTGTTATCCCGGAAAAATTTGATATTCCCGAGGGAAATCTAAAAAGCGCGATATAACCGAACACCACGCGGACGAAGACGCGGGCGGAAAGCACACAATCTTTAGACCCGGAGAAAGGACATAGGCTACCTTTTATCCCGGAAAAATTTGATGTTCCCGAGGGAAATCTAAAAAGCGCGATATAACCGAAATTTACGCGGGCGAAGCCGCGGGCGGAAAGCTAGTCAGCCTATAAAGTTCCCAGTCCTGGGACACAGATCACCTCTCGGTGAGAGGGAACTTCAGCTTTATCTCAACATCATCACCAGGCTATAGCTATTAACTGCTGGACATAAGCCTCTCCTATATCACGCCATTCAACTCGATTTTCGGCAACTCTCATCCAGTTACTACCAGCCATCCTGCGAAGATCGTCGCTCCACCTAGCCTGAGGGCGTCCCATCTTACGCCTACTGATTGGCGGTTTCCACTCAAGAACACGTCTACGTCCAACGGTCTTCGGTTCTACGGCTTAAATGGCCGGCCCATTGCCACTTCAGTTTGCTTATTCTGTGAGCTATTTCGACAACTTTGGTTCTCTGCCGGATCACCTCATTGTGGATTCGATCCCTAAGAGTGACTCCAAGCATAGCCTTTTCCATAGCTCGCTGAGCAATCTTGAAATTTTGGACCAGCCGTACCGTAAGTGTCCACGTTTCTGCTCCGTAGATCATAACTGGCAGAACGCACTGATTGAAGACTTTAATATCTTTAGGCCCTGTGTAATATGCGACGAAAAGACTCAACGAAGCTTCCCAAACGCTGCCCAGCCCAGTTGAATTCTCTTGTGCTCTGGGCAGAGCGGAAGGGCGTGTCAGACTTACGGACTAAAACCCTCCCGTATTTCTTCACTTGCCTATGCGCCAGGACCACGGTTTCTTTTTTAACCAACCCGAAACCCTGGCCCAGGAGGCATCTATCTTCGTGGACCCCGTCACGATGTGCTGACATCTCTTTGAGGCGCGCGTGAAACACAACGCGCCGTCGACTCGGGCCTGATCACGGCGAGCTGCTCACTGCTCACGGCCCAGCCTCCCTCTTCAGCTTTATATCTCAACACAAAAGATCTTTACCTAAAGAAGTTACATATGCACTATATTTTGTTATTTTTTCGTTACCTACAGCAAGCGATGCTCCATTCTTCGCGAGGATGAGGCGAAAATCTCCGGCCCCTTCATCCTACAGCGAGTCAAGAACTGAAGGCTATTTGCGGTAAGAATCGTTTATTAGTTAATAGAAAAACTGAATCAATGGCCGATGGGGTAGTATGGTTCTGGAGTGGCGGCCACGTACCGGAAGACGCAGCGTAGGGAGGCCCCCAACAAGGTGGACCCATGGCCTGGTGAAGTCAAATTAAATCAAATCAAATCACAATCGTTTATTTCAAATTAACCATCACTTGGTACTTTTGAATAGTCAATGTTGGTTCAAGAAAAGTGAAGCTAAATTTCTTTGGAATTGCACGTTCCAAAGCGTAGATCTCTATGGAGAAGAACGTGCAAGAAACTCCATGGACACTCTTTTAAAATCATAATATATGGGTTACATTTCTTCGTTACATATTTATGTTGCTTCTATCATGTGAGCACAATGTAAAATTAATTAAAATATAAAAATGAATTAAGCTCACTGGCAGCTAAGAGATGACCAGTCTCCACTGACTGCCCCCGTTCACGAGAATGACGCGCGCATCAGCCACACTTAGCTCAACCATATTGAAGGGAACCAAACGACCCAACAACACGCGCCACCATAAGCAAGACATTTGAGTGAGCATGACAAACTCTCAACTGCCAATCTCGCAATGTCAAACATAAACAACAACATAAACATATATATATATATATATATAAAAAAAAACAAACCATAGTCCATGGTGCCTCACATTCACAAACTTGAAAAGTGCTTTTACATTATACAATACTATTGCAAAAGTAATGGTAGCAAGGTCGTGGGAAGCTGATGGAAGCGGTCAGCACAAGACCGGTCATCGTGGAAAGCCTTGGGGGAGGCCATTGTCCAGCAGTGGACCTCTATAGGCTGAAGAAGAAGAAGAAAACTTAAAAGGCAACGCCGATTCCTTTGTTCACAAACTAAATTAAATTTCAGTTCATCCTTTTCTTTCTATTTCATTAAGAAAGAGACAAAAGATTATTGTAGTCCTGTCAAATTAGTCAGTGTCGGTTGTTGATATTGTTACGGGCTAGGGATACTTAAACGCCAGTTAAGGGTTACGAAGTTTATTGGCAACGAAGGTACAGTCGATTGTAGGCAATGACAAGTAGAATGTCGCTGACGTTGCACCGAAGTCTTCTCTTACGTCCACGAAGTCCGTATCGTAAACACACAAAACCACTATAGATGTTACTTCACGTAGTACTCAAAGTTCTCGTTACGGTTGTCGCAGTAGGTGTTCTCAAAGATCTCTTCTTAACTGTCGCTTGTTGTATCGCTAGTCGAATGCAGACTGACTCTGCGCCGGCGTCACGGCGCTATATATAGGTCAGCTGATCGAACATTCCAGATTCCTCTAGGCGTAATAATAATACCGCATATCTTCGAGGACACCGACCGAGTAAGTACCTACGGCAATTCCCGGAAACGGGTTTCTAGAAATTTCGATGTCGACACTTTGTTGACAAAACTGTTGAGACCTGTACCATTCGATAGGCCATCCTAAGTCTAGCAATGCGTTTTTTATATTGTACCTAGAAAATGTCTGTAGATCTGAGGAAATAGGGCTTAAAAGTGACACACTGCATGTCACGCGATATTGAACCTTATGCCATCGACATAAGGTCCATTGGTAACAATATTTTCAATCACGTTTAAAATTTCTATGGAGTCAAATTAAGATAGTTTGACAAGCATAATCTGATATTTTATCTTCCGTCCTTTTCTTAATGAAATAGAAAAAGATGCATTGACCTTAAATTTAGTTTAGTTTGTGAAGAAGGGAATCAGGCCCATTGTCACATTCAAAACGTCTGTGCCCATATTATTAACTAGCGGCCGCCAGCGACTTCGTTCGCGTAGAATTAGTCATGCTCAGCTCCTATTGGCAATATGTACGGCTGCGTTAGCTCCCGTTTCCGCAACATTTTTTGTTACTGCTCTGCTCCTATTGGTCATAGCGGGATTTTATATAGTCTAAAGCCTTCCTGGATTAATAGGCTATCCAACGCAAAAAGAATTTTTCAAATCGGACCAGTAGTTCCTGATATTAGCGCGCACAAACTCTTCAGCTTTATACAACGTGTAACAAAAAGGGTATATACATACCAAGGGCATGGCATCTTTAGATGATATCAAACGATATCGAAAGGGTTTCAACCCAAAATAAAATACCCAAAAAATTGGTACAAAATTTTCGGTTTCGTGTGTTTCTTAAACTCAAATCATAACAAACGTGGCAGCACACTACATACGTTAATAACTACTCGTTACCAGTCACGTTACTTGCCAAAATCCGATAAATGTCTTCAATATCTCTCTGCGACTAGTATGATAGTAGCCTATCACAGGCGGTGTTTTTCCTCATAACTTCGTAACATAAAGAGATAGGATTAAAAAACCCTTCCAATATCGTTTGATATCATGTAAAGATGCCATGCCTTTGTTATGTATATACCCTTTATGTTACACGTTGTATATTAGTATAGATTTAAAAAAAACTTGCCAAAGAAACAAACTACAGCCAAAAATGCCAGCCGTCAGATCAAATGACTATTTCAAGAAATTAATAAAATAAATGACTTCAAAATTGTAGGATTTTTATTTTATTTAACAGATTGACACAAGTGAATCAATTTGGAATGATAATAATAAAAAGTTTAAACGGTTTAATATCTTGTTACGTTCGGTTTAATATTTTGATACGTTATTTGTAGAGTCCAAACACAAGAGCCCATGTCGCCGCGACACCGCCGCTCAGCTAGCTTCGCGGGCACGCACCATCTGCAATACAACACGCACTCACAACAGCCCAACGGTAAGAATAGCTTTAACTTTATAATATGTATC
Source organism: Sesamia nonagrioides (assembly GCA_017933935.1). Taxonomy (NCBI): domain Eukaryota; kingdom Metazoa; phylum Arthropoda; class Insecta; order Lepidoptera; family Noctuidae; genus Sesamia; species Sesamia nonagrioides. The sequence continues at coordinate 5,376,206 of JADWQK010002280.1, read as the reverse complement.
ATCATCATCAGCCTCTACTCGTCCACTGCTGGACATAGGCCTCCTTCATGGCACGCCAACAAGCTCGATCCTTAGATAATATACATATATTATCTAAGGATCGAGCTTGTTGGCAACGGAGGCTGTCGAATTCTACTTCTAGATACATATCTAGAAGTAGAATTCGACAGCCTCCGTTGCGTAGCGGTAGCGAACGCGGCCGCTGGAGCACGCAAGGAAAAGCTGGTCTGGTCGTGCCTCGGAAAGCACGTTAAGCCGGTCCCGAGTACCATACGAACATCCAATGTCAGTCGTTACGGGTTGTTGGAGCCCTCAAAAGTCCAACGATTGGTCTGACTGCAATGCTTCGATATCGCCTTCGGGGTGTGGAGGTCAGACGGCAGTCGCTTCACGGAAAATATCGAAGTATAGCCAAAATCAGCAGTTAGACTGGTAAAGCGGACCCCAGACTCCAAAGCTGAAAAAAGCTTCGGATGTGACTGGGGTAACGCTGAGATGATGATTATGATCTAGAAGTAAGTTTGTCCCTCTATTCCTTTATAATTGGTTAGCAAAAAGTTTGTGATCAATAAATATGTTGTCCAATCTCATATTATAGTATTTTTGACCGAAGAAATGACGCGCGCACTACTTGTGGTTCCCGCATTTTCAAAATTCAGTGAATGTGTGTGTAAGCGCAGTAGGCTACGCTTAACTAAATACATAATGAATTCAAAACCACATAAATTCGGAGGATAGATTGTTCAAATTAGCATAAAAAAGCCATTTAAGTATAACAGTTGGTATATAAAAGTTGGTATATACAAGTTGATTTTAAATTTAGCATAAATCTTGACGGTAACAAATCACAATATACATATATTGTACTTTTACTACAAAGTGTATTCTAAAAACAACCCTATTTAAACTCTTGTCTAATATTGTATTGTATATCCAGGCTCAGAATTGAATCGGGGTCAAAACCAAGGGTTGTACGGGTCAGAATCATCGCTGTCATGGTCGAGCGAAGCGGAAGAGCGATATGAGACGTGTTCGAGCGGAGCGAGCGATGCACCAGACACTAGAAGCGAACAGCAGTTAGTATATCCATCTACTTTAAACAACATACTCATGTTAATTAAAGTAATTTAACCAAGTGAAACCGCGGGGCGTTACTAGTATTTGAATCAAAATTAAATACTGTTCTTTGATAAGCTTTCTGACTTCGAACGGCCGTATAAGATTTTTTGAAAAAAAAATAAGTTTCCGGGATTTTTTTTTTTATTTGCTATGGGATTTTTGTTTGAAGTTTTTACACAGGACAACGTATGTGGCTAGTTAGTTCTGAATAATAATGGACCAGTATGTGTTGTCAGTGATGACATACGGAACTGAAACGTGGTTGTTCACAATAGGCCTCATACGAAGGCTCAAAGTCATATAAAGAGCGATGGAAAGACCTATGCTTGGAGTTTCTCTGCGTCATCGAATCAGAAATGAGAAGATCCACAGAAGAACCGAAGTCACCGACATAGCTCTTCGAGTCGCTAAAATGAAGTAGCAGTGGGTAGAGCACATTGCTCATAGAACCTATGGCCGATGGGGTAGTAAGATTCTGGAGTGGCGGCCACATACCAGAAGACGCAGCGTAGGGAGGCCCCCAACAAGGTGGACCGATGACCTGGTGAAGGTCGCGGGAAGCCGATGAATGCGAGCAGCACAAGACCGTCATCATGGAAGGCCTTAGGAGAGGCCTTTGTCCAGCAGTGGACCTCCATAGGCTGAGAAGAAGAAGAAAAATAATCCATACTAATATTATAAATGCAAAAGTATCTCTGTCTGTCTGTCCGGTTTCACGCCAAAACTACTCAACCGATTGTAATGAAATTTGGTAAACAGATAGTCTAGAGCCTAAGAAAGGACATAGGCTATATAACATCCCGCTAGAACCAATAGGAGCAGAGCAGTAACAAAAAATGTTGCGGAAACGGGAGTCAACACGGACGTACTGCATATTGCTCCCATTATTTTATATCAACTAAGATCTGTTTAATTTACGGGAACCACAGCGCGCTGTAAACTGAAGTCCACGCGGACGGAGTCGCGGGCAACAGCTAGTGGCATATAAAAGATAATATTTCCTGAAGAATTAATGTCAATATAATTGTTTTCTGTACAGTAAAAGTGTGGTCCCAATGGGTGGCGGGGACGGCTCGTCGTCCAGCGGCGTCCGGTTCCGGAGCGTCATCTCCGACGTGTTCGACGGCAAGCTGCTCTCGTCCGTGCAGTGTCTCATTTGTAATAGGGTATGTATGGGAGTAAAGTGCGGGACTCACAACCTGTGTGGCTACCATGAGTTTTCATTACGAGACTCTTTTTTATATATATATATATATTATAAACTAGCGCTTGACCGCAATCCTACCTGATCGTAAGCAGTGACGCAATCGTTGATGGTAAAGCGCACTAGTTTATTAAGAGCCTATTCACTCTAGCCTTGAAGACACTCAAATTGTAGTCCGACGGAAACACCGCCGCTGGCAAATTGTTCCAGTCCCTCGATGTACGCGGTATAAAGGAGGAGGCGAAACGCTTCGTCCGGATCGTAGTGGTGTTAACAACGTAAGGGTGGAAACCAGCCGTACGACGGGTCGTCCGCTGGTGGAACGGAGATGGGGGAATTAAATCATGCAATTCCCTCGCACACTCCCCGAAATGCATCCTATAGAACACCGAAAGGCTGGCTACTCTACGCCTGTGCTCTAGGCTTTGGAGACCAACTCGAGTTAGATCAGGGTCACCAATCAGCCTCTTTGCACGTCTCTCCACTGAATCCAAAGTGGCCAGGTGACACTTGGCAGCACCAGCCCAAATGTGGCTGCAGTACTCCACACACGAACGGACCTGTGCTTTGTATAACATTAGAAGCTGCCCAGGTGTGAAGTACTGCCGGACCTTTGCGATAACGCCAAGTTTCCTGGCAGCCACCTTGGCCTTGGACTCAATGAACCGCCCAAAGTTAAGGTTCGAGGAAATCTCTCTCGAAAAATCGTTATGAGACTCGATCGTCGATATCGACTGCGTTTTGGCGCTCTCATTGGTTGAGAGTTCTTACAACCTTGAAGCGGACCAATCGATGAGTCAAACGCGGTCGATATCGATGATCGAGTCTTCGTAATAAAAACTCATGGTAGCCACACTGTTAACATTCCAAGTTAAACAAATATCAACGTTATTCCAATGACTATTAAGTTGATTTTAGAGTGACTAATAGTATTGAAAAAATTTGAAGTGTTGTATCATAAACTGAGCTTAGTTGTGTAGGAGTTAAGAGTTATTTTTCCATAAACTTGTACTTCGTAAGACTTTTGGAAAATAAGTTGCCTTTGCAATTTATATTGAGGTCGGCTCCCAGTCCGTAAACCAGACGAACCTACATGCAACTATGTGCCATATTTTCCAACTAAAATTTTCATGTGGTCATGACAAACAAATCTTAGCTTAGTGATTACTGGAGAAAAACTGGGGATCCTGCAGTCACCGCTTTTGGAAGGCGTTCGTAGGTACCGAATTCAAGTTTGAGAGGCTCATTGATAGTTTTTAATGAAATTTCTGATATTATCCCGTGCCGAAATTATTTTGTTTGGTGCCACCAACAGCACGCGTGTCATTGGTTCGCCATCCCTGCCTAGACTGTACGATAAAGGGTAGAGTGACGTCAAGGGGTATCGATTTACACAGTAGCGGTCAGTTGGCCAACTCCAGAACCTGCTTTGTAATAATATAATATGATAACCTTTGGTTGTCAGAGTTTTGGGTAACTTGTTTTTTTTATTTTATCTATCCGAATTGTCTGTCAAAAATCTGCCAATAACAGCCGAGACCAACAGCTTAACATGCTATCCGAGGGTAATTGTGTAATTTCGTAGCACACTGATTTTTCCTGATGGCTGATGAGTAAAAATGTAGGAAATATGTTTTCGTGTTTCTGTTTATTCAGCCAAACTTATACTACTTATGTATGACAATTAAAAACATGACAACGTATAAAAATACAAAAAAAGAACAATAGAAAAATATAAATAACAAGAAGGTCTTTTCATCAGGAAGGTACTTTGCATCGATCTCGATCGTGCACATGCTCCCCCTTTCAAAGCAGAACGATCTTCTTTAGAGGTCGGCGGAGAATGCCGGCAGAGGTCCTGACGTCGACCACTCTGAGGTTTCCGTCTCGACCAGGGAACAGCGCTGTGACCACACCTCGCGGCCACGTGCCTCTCGGAAGGTCTCCATCTGCGATCAGTACAGGGTCTCCTATTTTGACCGACACTTCACCGCCGCGGACTCTTCGTGGTGCTAGCTCTGGTAGGTATTCTCGAACCCACCGCCGCCAGAAATGATCGGCCAGTCTTACGGCCCTACGCCAGTGGTTCCTGCTGCATAAATCTGCGTCCGTGAGTTGAGCAGGGAAGTTATAGACCGATGAGGTGCCCAGCAGGAAATGAAATGGCGTCAACGCTTCTGGATCTGCTGGATCTGGTGATATATGCGTGAGCGGGCGAGAATTTACTATAGCTTCTGCTTCCAACAACAACGTAGTTAGCACTTCGTCGGCGGGCGTTCTCTCTCTGAGGGTCACTTTGAGAACGGTCTTCACGCTTTTGACCAGACGTTCCCACGCCCCACCCATGAATGGGGCCGACGGAGGAATGAAACGCCATTTTATTTTTTTGTATGCAGCGAAATTTTCCACATCCTGCCCGTACAGTTGGCATAACTGACTGTTTGCGCCTATGAAAGCAGTGCCGTTATCAGAGTAAATTTCACTTGGTACTCCTCTCCGTGCGATGAATCGACGCAGACACATAATTGCAGCATCGGACGATAAGCTATGTACTAACTCGAGGTGTAGCGCCCTGGTCGTCATACAAGTGAATAAGGCTATCCAACGTTTTTCGTGCCTGCGTCCAACTGAGGTCAACAAGGGGCCAAAATAATCTAAACCCACCAATGAAAATGGTCTGCATCCGTGAGCTAGTCGGGCAAGAGGTAAGTCTCCCATAGGGGGGCGGGGCGGTGATCCGCGTGCCAATTTGCAGCGTTGACAACGTTGTACGACGTATCTGACGGTATTTCTCAAACCCAAGATCCAAAATCTTTGCCGCAACTCGTTGATCACCGTTTCTGTGTTAGCATGACCGAACTCTTCATGAAAGTGTGCGATGAGCAGACGAACAGCATTGTCCTTCCCATTTAATATGATTGGTTTAGTATCTGTGGTTACATCTCTGATGGCGGCGGCACGTCCTTGCACATACATTAGTCCTCTCTGATCTAGGGCTGGAGAGAGGCTGACGAGTTGGCTCTTTGAAGGAAGTGAGCGTCCGGCGCGTATGCAGAGCAGTTCCCGCTTGAAGGCGTTGTTCTGGCTTTGACGGAAAATATGGATCTCCGCATGATTCAGGTTTTCAACTGACAACGGTCGTAGGGCGACATCGAGGGAAAATGCATCTGAAGAAGTTTGGCTACAATGTGGGGAAAGAATAAAATTATTACATACCCCCCGAACCCTAGTTATGCAGATGGCAATGAATTGGTGAATTCTAGCAGTCGCCCTTACCATCCTAAACCATGAGCTAAAGTATGAAAGGCTAGCTACGACAGGTGCGGACAACTCAACTTCTACATTAGCGTTGACTCTACAAAATGGGGTTGGTAATGAAGAAGATGACTTGAGCTCATTTTCATTTGCGACCTTACGTTGTGCTGGTTCCGAGGGCCATTCGGCAAAAGGCAACAATAGGAATGGCGGCCCGCGCATCCTAGTTTCGTCCCATTCCAAACCTTTTCTCCATAAGTTTTGGAATAGGATTCGCCCCCTGATTACAACTGGCGCTAGAATACCCAGCGGGTCATACACACGCATGACTTGGGTCAGTGCCTGACGTTTAGTAACTGGAGCTGAAATGTTGACAGACACTCCAGAATTAAACTTCAGGACATCGCGGATTGGCTGCCAGAGGACACCTAGCGTTCTAGTGGTTGAGTCTCTACACAACTCTATGTCTCTACTACTAGCCAGTTCGGATATCAGCTCGGCTGGCAGATGGGCCAGTGCTGCTGGTTCGTTGGAAATCCAGCCGCGCATCTCAAAACCACCGCGTTTGTGAATTGTAACGATTTCAGAGGTCAGCCGGGCTGCATCGTTCAGGTTGTCGAAGCTACCAATGAAGTCGTCCATGTAGGTGTTGAACTTAATGGCTGCCACGGCCTCGGGGAACTCTTTTTGAAATTGTGCAGCATTTAGATTGACTATATAGATTGCCGTCGATGGGCTAGAACAGGTCCCGAACATCATCGAAGACACCCTATATAGTTTGATAGGGCCAGAAGGATCGTCGCGCCACAAGAAGCGTTGGGCATCGCGGTCACGCTCGATTATTTTTATTTGAGGAAACATTTCCTTGATATCAGAGGTAACGGCGACCCTTCCTTCCCTGAAGCGCATTAAGATGCCTAGTAGGGACTGTAAAAAGTCGGGTCCGGGCAGCAGCATTGAGTTCAGGGACACTCCTCGTGATCGTGCTGCAGCGTCATGGACTACGCGCAGTTTTTCTGGTTTGTTGGGATTTACCACGCCAAAATGTGGCAAGTACCAACAAACACCCACCGGTTTAATCTCGCTACATTCCTCGGCATAGCCTTTGGCTAATGTGTCGTGGATGTTTTTACTGTATTTCTTGGCATACGCGGGATCTTTAATCATCTTTGCCTCAAGACTCTTAAACCTGAATAGAGCCAACGGGTAGCTATTTGGTAAATTTAACTTATCGGTCTTCCACAACAAACCTACTTCAAAGCGACCTTCGGGAAGCCGGCGCGCCGTGCGGTCTAGGATATCGAGCGCGCGTTGGTTCTCGGTGCTACGCGCCTCGTGCTTCGATATACCTATTGCGTCCAGTCTATACTGCGCTATGATGAACTCGTCAAGCTCCGGATCCCTAGCAGCGGTATCTGCAGTGTGGTATAGCTTTTCTACCGGCCTAGTTTTACTGCACGCGAAACCGAAAAGTACCCAGCCCAACACCGTTTGTATCGCTACCGGTTGATACTTGGTACCCTTTCTCGTGGCGTTCGCTATGGTGAGATGCCAATTATCAATTCCGATCACTAGCATAGGCTTCGCGTTGTCGTAACACAACTTTGGAGTTATGTCAGTCAGATAGGGGTAAGTATGCAGGTCGTTGCGGCTGGCATGTTGTTTCCATGCTAACCCTAAATTTTTAATTGATCGCGCGTTCCTAATGGTAAAGGTTTCGTTTACATGTTTGCCCTTTATCTCGAAGTCGACGTACCGTACCTCTGTCTCCCGTGACAACCCGCCGACACAATCCAAATGTATCTGCGCATACGGTCCGCTAGCACCTATACGGTCAGTAATATCAGAGTCGATGAACGTCGAAGTCGACCCGTCGTCCAACAACGCGTAAGTGTCTACCTTACCCGCAGGTCCCGATACGGTGACTGCTACCATCTTCAGAAGGGGACGATGAATAGGAACCACAGCGAGCTCCCTGGATGCGTCCGGCGCCGCGACTGTGTGGTTGACTATCTCCCGCACCGCGCTGGAACCCTGGGAGGGAGGCGTGTTGTGTGGCGAAGCATCTCGTTCAGCTAATGTCGATGTGAACTCGGGATTGTGTAATAGAGTGTGGTGTCTATTCTTGCAGTCACCTATTTGGCATTTATTTTTATTATTGTTACAGAACCGGAAAGTATGCGGCCTTTTTTCTAGACAACGATAACAAATTTTATTTTCTTTTATAAACTGCCACTTTTCATGAATTGACATTGACTTAAACTTGTCACATGTCGAAATGTCGTGTGACGATTTTTTACAACATAAACAAGACGACCTACGAATATTTCGTGTTTTTTCGGTAGATGAATGTTTTTCAGAGTACGAATGCACTGTGTTCACTAGCTCCGCCTCCTCCACGGCTGCATGCGTGCGTTCTCTATGAATGTGATTATGTGACAAGTCCGAGAAAGTGCTGTCGAACTTGATGTGTAGGTCCACCTCTTGGGCCAGGAACCTAGACAGCAGCTCCACCTTGCCCAGGCTGGAGGTAGGGCCAGCGCCGACACGTGTCGCAGCGAAGTCCATCCACCTTGTGCGCACCAGTAGGGGTAGTTTATTGATAAGAGCAATAAACAATTCTGGGGAATACAGATAGTCTGATTCATTTAAAAGTTTAACAACCTCTACACAATTTCTAACGCGTGAAGAGAACGCAGGAAGGTCTCTCAATTCATTGTTCACTTTAGGTAAAGCACGGATGGCTGCAACCTCTTGTAGCACTATCTGCTCAGGTCGTCCGAAGCGCCTATCTAGTTCTTCTAAAACTGTGTCAGGGTGTAAGGCTGTTGACAGAAGAACGCACACCGCCTCACGTGCTGTACCTTTCAATGACACACCGAGGCGGGCAAGGTTTTCAGCGGGTGTATATGTGTTGGCAGAGTCTAGGTAGGACCGCTTGAACACGAGCCAGTCAAGTGGTGCTCTGCCGTCGAACACAGGTAAGTTTATATGATTTGACCTCTGGACCGGTCTGTTGTTATTATTGTTGGAACTATTGTTGAAAGGAAGTTTCCTTACCAGACTATCAAATGCGGAGACAAGTTGACTCACCGGATCCTGGGCGCTCCGGTACTCACGAGCCGGGGCGACCGCTGCGTAGGACTCGGCGTAGGCAACTCCCTCTGGATCGAATTCGGGTCTAGCAGATTCCTCTAGTCCCATATAGTTAACTGGGTTACTGTGATATTGGTAATGTGACGTACCTGGCTCAAAGTAATGCACTGTATTAGGGTGATTGTGAATAGTGAATGAATCAACATTTCTTACGTGTGATGATGGAGACGTTCGTGGTGGAGCAGGATTGGGATTCTCAGAGTGTACAAAAGTGTCATTGTATTTGTTGTCGGTTTGTGACTCAATGACTTGCACACTACCGTTTACCCAATTTGAAATGCTGGCCCTGCTGCGACCAGATTTTCTACTGCACCTACTTGCTTCTTCGGCCTCAATGGTAGCAACTGCAGCCTGGTGTTCCAGCTCAGCAGTCCGTTTTTTCAACTCAAGCCTTTTGGCTGTTAGCTGTAGTTGTAGTTGAGCTTGCAGTTTCTCCTCTTCTGCAGCTAACTCCAGACGGGCGAGTTCACGGGCGTGTTGTGCTTCGGCGGAGAGCTTCCTTGCCACTACCGATGAGCGGCTGGTGACAGAGTGTGTTTTTGATGGATTGGCGAGTGTGCGGGCCGTGGTGACTGTAGACTGCACCGGCGGCGGCGTCGCAGCGCTAGCGGGCGCTGCCGATGACGCAGGACGAGGCACGCTATTTTGTGCGGCCTCAGCATCGGGCTGTAGCCGAGTCTGGCTCCGCGTGACAACCATTTGTATCCTATAAACACTATCTCGAAGGACCAATTTTCCTGGTGGCTGGTAAATAAAAATGTAGGAAATATGTTTTCGTGTTTCTGTTTATTCAGCCAAACTTATACTACTTATGTATGACAATTAAAAACATGACAACGTATAAAAATACAAAAAAAGAACAATAGAAAAATATAAATAACAAGAAGGTCTTTTCATCAGGAAGGTACTTTGCATCGATCTCGATCGTGCACACTGATACTATCAATTGGAATCATTTTGAAGCATATTGCTAATCCATTGCTCCATGTGTCCGAAAACTTTCTCAGCTCAACAACGTAAATAACGCAATGAATATTGTTGAACTGTCAAAATGACATTCATTGCTACTAGAGCCGCAACTCATTATCATGTGTTGCGGCTTTTTATGTATTGTAGGTCACCCATACTCAATTAACTTATCTAATTTAATATCTTAGGTGTCAACGCGAGTGGAGACATTCCAAGATCTCTCTCTGCCCATTCCATCTCGTGAACACCTGGCAGTAATCCGGTGCCAACAACCTATCCTCAACCATCACGTGCCGCATGGGGCTCAGGAATCATGGGTAAGTACCATATCATACCGGATCAGCTGGAGTAAATCTCTCAGCACTGTCTGTGCATGGCTTGCATGGACTCTGAGGAAACCGTTTCTCTGTTCTTTGAAAGCACAGACACCCAATACTATTACAGAGTTTCTTAACTGATCAGGAGAAGTTGACTCTGTTGTTGTTATTGAGTTTTCGTAACCCAAAAACAAAATTAATGTTGTTCTAAAAGAAACCTTAACCCTAAGTCAGAAGGACAGTTCTCCTAATTTCAAGAAAGTTGTTCTTTATGGGTGTGTCATCGTAGAACATGTGTGAACTCCTCTAATTAATAATCAAAGTATAAACAAGGCTTTATCTCTAATTTTTACATAAACGCTAGCAAAATGTACGGTGTAATTGCCAAAAAACCGCGTGCGATTATAGCGCACAAAGATTACCGAATCTAGCCGAGCGTTCTACCGCATGCGCTCGGCTGTAATCGGTAATCTTCGGTAGGGAGTTGCGAGCGATTAGCATTTATTTTATTTGACATGTTATTATTGTAGTAAATGGACGGACTTATCTATACTAATATATAAACCTGAAGAGTTTGTTTGTTTGTTCGCGCTAATCTCGGAAATTACTGGTCGTATTTGAAAAATTATTTTTGCGTTGGATAGCCCATTAATCCAGGAAGGCTTTAGGCTATATAACATCACGCTGGACCGATAGGAGCGGAGCATAACTAACTCCACCCGAACGAAGTCGCTGGCGGCTGCTAGTTGCTAATAAAATCTCTTCCAAGCGTATACAACGTTATTCTTTGTATATGCGAAACCCGAAACACGTGCCAGCATTTTTAAGTAAAGAATCTATGTACGAAATTTCAAAAGATATCATCAAAAACCACAAAGCTATAAGCTTAATATGGTCCACGCTCCGCTCAGGCGGGCGAACGGGGCGTTGACCTTTGGCGTCAGCTGTTGCACCGGCGCGAATACTATGATCTACCGTACGCGCTCGCTAACCACACTGCAACAATTTCTAAATGTATTTGGGAAAAAATATAACATTCTATAAAAATTATTGGAATCGATTCAGTTGATTTCTGAACAAACTATATTCAGGTGTCGCATAAACAAAAACTAACTTTGTATAAGGGATTTTTACGCGTGTGAAGAGATAAAAGCTAATAAAATAATAGTATAAGAAAGATATAAATAAAACTGGATGCTTTGAATCAGGTGTGGTGGCTACTAAGTTGGCTGAGGTCGTGGTTCTACGGGCCGGTGGTGTCCCTACAAGACTGCCTCGCCGCCTTCTTCAGTGCCGATGAACTGAAAGGCGATAATATGTACAGGTTAGTACTTTAACCAATGACTAAATGTTTTTCTTATCTCAAGATGCGGTGCGATGCGACGCGCGGTTTACTTGAAGTTAGGTTACTACAAGTAAACAGCGCGTCGTATGGCATATATACACAGCAAATGTAGTCGTGAAGACAATTGTAGAATATACACATACAGATTTTCGACTTCGCCATTGTGGCGAGTGGTACCTACCAAGACTTGCTACACACACATTCACACTTCCGACTTCGCCATTGTCTCGAATGGTACCGTGAATCGTGATCTCCTGCGCTTAATACACAGACATCACACTTCCAACTTTGCCATTGCCTCTAGTTGTAACGAGATCTCCAGCACTTTCTACACACACACACACACATTCACACTTCCGACTTCGCCACTGTCTCGAATCGTACCGTGATCTCCTGCGCTTATTACATAGACATTCACACTTCCGACTTCGCCATTGTCTCTAGTTGTACCGAGATCTTCAGCTCTTACTACACTCACACATTCACACTTCCGACTTCGCTATTGTCTCAGGTGGTACCGCAACTTCCAGCACTTAACTACACACTTATTCACACTTCCGACTTCGCCATTGTCTCGTTTGGTACCGAGACCTCCAACACTTAACTACACATACATTCACACTTCCGACTTCGCCATTGTCTCAGGAGGTACCGAGACCTCCAGCATATAACTACACACACATTATACTTCCGACTTCGCTATTGTCTCGTTTGGTACCAAGACCTCCAGCACATAACTACACACACATTCATACTTCCGACTTCGCCATTGTCTCGTTTGGTACCGAGACCTCCAGCACTTAACTCCACACACATTCATATTTCCGACTTCGCCATTGTCTTGGGTGGTACCGCGACCTCCAGCACTTAACTACATACACATTCACACTTCCGACTTCGCCATTGTCTCAGGAGGTACCGAGACCTCCAGCATTTAACTACACACACATTCACAATTCCGACTTCGCCATTGTCTCGTTTGGTACCGAGACCTCCAGCACTTAACTACACACACATTCACACTTCCGACTTCGCCATTGTCTCAGGTGGTAGCGAGACCTCCAGCACTTAACTACACACACATTCATACTTCCGACTTCGCCATTGTCACGAATGGTACCGTGAATCGTGATCTCCTGCGCTTAATACACAGACATCACACTTCCGACTTTGCCATTGTCTCGTTTGGTACCGAGACCTCCAGCACTTAACTACATACACATTCACACTTCCGACTTCGCCATTGTCTCAGGTGGTACCGAGACCTCCAGCACTTAACTACACACACATTCACACTTCCGACTTCGCCATTGCCTCAGGTGGTACCGCGACCTCCAGCACTTAACTACACACACATTCACACTTCCGACTTCGCCATTGTCTCAGGAGGTACCGAGACCTCCAGCATTTAACTACACACACATTCACAATTCCGACTTCGCCATTGTCTCGTTTGGTACCGAGACCTCCAGCACTTAACTACACACACATTCACACTTCCGACTTCGCCATTGTCTCAGGTGGTACCGAGACCTCCAGCACTTAACTACACACACATTCACAATTCCGACTTCGCCATTGTCTCAGATGGTACCGAGACCAGTACGTAACTACACACCTGCCATTGTCTCAAGTATCAATATACCTTTTCCAATAAGTTTATTTTAATTGCTTTTAATTGTTATTTTAATTTCTTGTTTGTCCCTAATTCATATCGCGTGTGTTGAAATGCGAGGTTGAAACTAATCGTGATTGTAGAACTAAAAGGTCTTTTTTACGTTTTCTTTGTTATCATTTTAGTATACAATTGACTGCACTTATTCCACGAATGGCCGCTTCCTATACTTCACGGATAGTTATTGATTAAAATGAGTACTTTATTGCCCTTTTAAGTCTAAGCCAACACTATATTTTGCCCACAGTTGTTCTCGCTGCAACAAGCTTCGAAACGGCGTTAAGATGTCAGGCGTGGTTCGTCTACCGGAAGTTCTTTGTGTTCACTTGAAGCGCTTCCGGCATGAGCTGATGTTTAGCGCTAAGGTCGGCGCACGAGTCTCCTTCCCCATCAACGATCTTAACATGGCGCCGTACACGCATAAAGGTGAGAAATATTCGTCTTTAGGTCGACAGGAGATTTATCTACTATGATGTCAGGAAGACGACGCCGCGTTGTGTTTCACGCGCTCCTTAAAGAGATGTCAGCACATCGTGACGGGGTCCACGAAAACCGATGCCTCCTGGGTCAGGGTTGCAGGTTGGTGAAAAAATAAACCGTGGCCCTAGCGCACAGGCAAGTGAAGAAACACGGGTGGGTTTTAGTCAGTAAAAGTCTGACACGCACTTCCGTTCTGCCCAGAGCGGGAGAGGTCATTTGATGTTTTCTCATCCAGAAAAAAAAGGTGTCAGGAAGACCACCAAGGTGTGAATCGTTTGTTGGCTGGGTTGGTGCAGTGATTAAGCGATTGACGCTGATTGATGAGATATTCGATTCCCACACCGAACAAATTTTGATATGATCTACAGGTTAAAATAATGCAACATAGTTGTGTAGATTCAATTCCTTAGTATTGTATAATAGCATGGCAAACGTGTGAGCACAATGTACGAATGTGCTGTAAGGCATTTTTTTGTTGGGTTAGTTTTTTTTTTTTTTTTTTTTTTTTTTCACTGGCGGACTGGCTCGGGAGAAGGCATGGCTCCCTGACGTTTCGGGTGACACAGGTGCTCTCGGGGCATGGTTGCTTCGGAAAGTACCTGTGTCGCATAAACAGGGAGCCGGACGCCCGGTGTCACCACTGCGTCGACTGCCGGGAGGATACGGTGCAGCATACGCTGTCAGAGTGTGCCGCTTGGGAGGAGCTGCGCCGTGTCCTCATCTCTGAAATAGGCAGTGACTTGTCGCTGCCGGCCGTAATCAAGTCGATGGTCGGCAGCGAAGAGTCCTGGGATGCGGTGGTTTCCTTCTGCGAAACAGTTGTCTCGCGGAAGGAGGCTGCGGAAAGGGAGAGGGAGATCTCGTCCTCTCACCCGACCCGCAGCAGGCGTACCGGGCGTCGTCGGAGGGCGGATAACGCCCTCTTCCAGCCCCCCTAAATGGGTTCAGGGGCGATAGACTAGGGGACATCTGTCGCCCCCCAAACATCAGGACCCGAGGTGGCGGCGCGAAGTGTTCCACGCGCGCTACTCTTAGACGTCACGGGGGGAGTCCTACACCTCACTCCCCCCCTTGACCCGAGGAGGCCTACGGTGGTGGGCCAGCACCAATCGGGGGTTGCGGAAGCAGTATTAGTTCTCGCAGCCCCCGGTGTAGGTGTGAGAAGGAACAACCGGGTGGTTTTTAGTCAGTAAGAGTCTGACAGACCCCGTCGCCCGCCCCAGGGCGGCGGACATCCATGAGGATTTTCCACCCGGGAAAAAAAAAAAAGTCTTTTTTACTGACTTGATTGTGCTCTGGCTGTTGAGAGTATGTCATGCTCACTCAAATGTCTCGCTGATGGTGGCGTGTGTGTTGGGTCATTAGGTTCCCTTCAATATGGTTGAGCTGAATGATGCTGATCCATTCGTCATGTTCGTGAACGGACGCCGTCGGAGGGGACTGGTCATCTCTTAGCTGCCACGGCGTATTTTAATTTCTGAATTGATTTTTGTGTGTTTTCCATAATGGACGCTCTCGGCGTACAATATATTTCTGCATCGTTCTCACACGGTTGATTTCAACATGAATGATGTAATCAAATATTTGTAACAATAGCTTGAAAATTTAAAAGAGTGACTGTCCATGGAGTTTCTTGCCCGTTCTTCTCCATAGGTACCTACTCTTTGGAATGGGCGACTAGCTTCATCTTGTTGACTGACCGACCTTCTGACAATTCAAAAGTGCCTGTAACTGGTTTATTTGAAATAAATGCTTTGATTTTGATTTTTAATTTTGAACGCACAAACATACGCACCTACGATACAGCAGAAATTGAAAAAAAAAACGGTTACGTACCGTAACGTAACATTAATACCATTGTTATACTTTCCAAAAATAAACTGTCTTTTAGGATCGTATTTTCCTTATTATAATGTAATAATTAAAATGTGTTTAGTCTAAAGAACACTCATAAATACTATTTTGCGGTAGTAATGAAAGTCTCCACTATTACAAGGACGCCTCTCAATGAGAGCGAGTGGGCCGTAACCTACCACGCTGGCCCATTGCGGGTTGGTAGATGTCACATTTGTTCGAAGTTTTTGCCTCTAGGACATGCCGGTTTCCTCACGATGATTTCTTTCACCGGTTTGACAGCAGTGGTGAAGAAATAATCATCATCATCCCAGCGTTAATCCCAGTCAGCGTGAAAAGCCTTGGGGGAGGCCTTTGTTCAGCAGTGGACATCTATAGGTTGAAGAAGAACTTGTTGAGAGGTCATTTGTTGACATCCCAACCAAAAAAAAAAAAAAAAACTAATATCCCTATTATTCCACAGACTGCACATCAAAAATAACTCGCTATGAGTTGTGCGCCGTGATCTGTCACGCGGGCACGGCGGGCGGCGGACACTACACGTGCGTGGCGCGGAACGGTCGCTCGTGGTACACCTTCGACGACCACTGTGTTACACCACTACCCTACCATCATCTGCCACACTGCGAGGCTTATGTGCTGTTTTATAGGTGAGGGAACATTTATAAATCCTCTATCAATACATATCATCATCATCTCTGCGTTAATACCAGTCGCATCCGTAGCTTTTCAGCTTTGGAGGCTGGGGTCCGCTTAAGTCTAACTGCTGATTTTGGCTAAACCTCGATATTTTCCGTGAAGCGATTGCCGTCTGACCTCCACAACCCGAAGGCGATATCTAAGCATTACAGTTAAACCAATTGTTAGACTTTTGAGGGCTCCAACAACCCGTAACGACTGCCACTACATGTTCGTATGGCAACCGGGACCAACGGCTTAACGTGCTTTCCGAGGCACAACCAGACCAGTGCAAATATTCATATTCATGCATACAAATATTTGCACTGTGCGGGGACTGAAACCGCGCCTCCTTGCGCAACGGCCGCGTTCGCTACCGCTACGCCACGGAGGCTGTCAAATCAAGACATATATACAACTTTATTTTTATGTAGCTCCGAAACCCTCCAGTATTTTTAAGTAAAGAATCTATGTACAAAATTTCAAAAAGGTATAATGAAAAACCACAAAATAATAAATTATCTTACCTGATTGTCCCAACAAAAATATGATCAACGCACCGCTCACCCGCCCGCGCCTGAAGACAAGAAAGTCTGCGCCATTTTTCAACGTATTTTATTTTTCATCGTATATTATAAATACAGCCATCCGTGTGGTACCGGGCTTAGAATAATACCAACCCATACCCTCCCGTGGGTGTCGTAAGAGGCGACTAAGGGAACTCTCATCAGGGAAGCGGGCAGCAGCGCTTCTCCTGATGAATATCAAATTACTGCGAGCCCCAACCCGACGAACAAGCGTGGGGATTATGGCAACCCTAACCTAGCATTGAAAGCCTTAGAGGAGGCCTTTGTCCAGCAGTGGACCTCTATAGGCTGAAGAAGAAGAAAGGAATACATATGTATAAAATAGATGTAAATACTTTGAATAATCATTAATTGTTAAACATTGTTCAACTTTTGTCGTACAGGAAAGTGAACCCCCAAATGGTAGCGTTACGACAGAAGGCCGCTGAAATATTGGAATCAACGAGCGTCGAGTCGAACGATATCAAATTCTATATCTCCAAGCAATGGATCAACAAGTAAGTCGAATAGGGGTGTTTACTGGGTAAAAAAATTGATTCTATTTAGTCTAACTCGAGATGGTCTCCAAAGCCTAGAGCACAGGCGTAGAGTAACCAGCCTTTCGGTGTTCTATAGGATGCATTTTGGGGAGTGTGCGAGGGAATTGCATGATTTAATTCCCCATCTCCGTTCCACCATCGGACGACCCGTCGTACGGCTGGTTTCCACCCTTACGTTGTTAACACCACTACGATCCGGACGAAGCGTTTTGCCTCCTCCTTTATATCCCGTACATCGAGAGACTGGAATAATTTGCCGGCGGCGGTGTTTCCGTCGGACTACAATTTGAGTGTCTTCAAGGCTAGAGTGAATAGGCTCTTAATAAACTAATGCGCTTTACCATCAACGATTGCGTCACTGCTTACCATCAGGCAGGATTGCGGTCAAACGCTAGATTATATATAAAAAAAAAATATTTGATACGTATATCTTGTTTTATCAAAGTAATAAAAAAATACTAATATAAAACGCATCAAATATCAGGAGTGGGGGCTGCTGACGTCACTCCAGTTTTCAACGCACTTTATCGTCTTGATTTTTTGTTTTATATGAAAAAAGAAAAAATGCGTGGCTAGTTTGCTTTGGAAATCTGACTGACGGACTAATTAATTTTTTTTTTTAGTCAACTACCCTATTGTAAGTCACGGTTGATGCCATAATGCCACCACTGCTCAATATTAAATTAAATATTATTATTGTTTATTATTGAAAAGTGGTGATGAGGGATTTACTTTATTTATCTTATGGGATAGGTTCTTGCTAATACTATATGGATCCACTGTTCTGAAATAATAATAATAATAAATTATTTTATTTCAGGCATTGTACATAATTTATACATACATTTCACCCATAATGACATGGCATGCATATTAAACATTTTAATTGGTTGATTTAATAATAAGTTTTAATTTAAATTTATCGACATCTGCTTCAAATAAATAGATATAAAAAAAACTGTTATCTATATCAGTAATCGAAGTTGAAACAGCTAGTGAGTAATGAACAGCACCTAACGAGACTATTTGTCTCGTACATACGCACTGGTGTAATCTGTATTTGGCCCTTGTAGTGTATGCGTTTTATCATTAACCACAGACAACACTGTCACTGTCAGACAGATAGGACTGTCTCGACCGCACCACGTCGATCATTCTTACGAGAGCCATGAGCGAGAGTAGACGTGTCGGAAGTCTGTCCGTTAAGTGCGAGCCTGTGATATTCAACGAAGTAAAGGTTTTACAGCCCTAATAGATTTAGTGTCAAAACTGACAGCCTCCGTGGCGTAGCGGTAGCGGACGCGACCGCTGCACAAAATGGCGCGGGTTCGATCCCCGCACAGTGCAAGTATTTGTATGCATGAATATGAATCTGTACTGGTCTGGTCGTGCCTCGGAAAGCACGTTAAGCCGTTGGTCCCGGTTGCCATACGAACATCTAATGGCAGTCGTTACGGGTTGTTGAAGCCCTCAAAAATCCAAAAATTGGTCTAACTGCAATGCTTTGATGTCGCCTTCGGGTTGTGGAGGTCAGACGGCAGTCGCTTCACGGAAAATGTCGAAGTTTAGCCATATCAGCAGTTGGACTGGTAAAGCGGACCCCAGACTCCAAAGCTAAAAGGCTTCGGAAGCGACTGGGATTAACGCTGGGATGATGATGATGATGAGATTTAGTGTCAAAACTAAACAATGGGTTGTAATCCGGGAATACCTCCCAAAGAGAAAACTTGAATATTAACGTTGTGTGGAATAATTTCGCAGTTTCCTGTATTTATCTGTTTAAAAGTACTATCAAAATAGAATATTTATTGCGCTATCGTACACAAACATGACAGTTGACAATTTGTAATACATGAAAACGTTTAACATTTCTAAACTATTACAATAATTTAATGTTAAATTAAACGGTTTATCTCTCAAAAAAAAAAAAAAAAAAACAACTTTCATCCGTATTTCAGCGTAGTAGGCTGTAGTACAGACGACAGCAGGTCAAGCTACCCAAAACTGTCATAAATTCCCAATCAACCTGGAGCCTTAATACTTTAGAGATAAAGTTTAAAATCTAATAAAGAATTCTGAAAGATTGTAGTGGCTTGATGTGCTGTCGCCTGTACAAATATAGACGTACACAATGCGTGTGCGTCTATATTTAATAATAATAATAACAAATTTTATTCAAGAATTGTTTACAATTTTACACTGAAATATATTATGGGCTATAATGTATTGTAACAAGCGAGTTAGACATCTGTAACTGAACTATGCAAAAGCCTGTGTTTCAGTTATCAGCGCCCAAACCCTTAAAAAATAGCCACAAGACATAGCTAGCCATTGAGTAGAGTCATCACTTTGTACATTTATTAGTTCCAATAGAATAAATTAATTAAATTTAATGCAAGTTATGGTGGCCTAGTGGTTGAAACACCAGCCTCGAGTATGAGTGTGCAGGTTCGATTCCAAGCCAGGCAAGTACTAATGTAACTTTTCTAAAGTTATATGTACTTTCTAAGTATATCTTGGACACCAATGACTGAAGGTGAAGGAAAACATTTTGAGGAAACCTGGACTTTAAGTCTGAAATCGCCAACCCGCATTGATCAAGCGTGGTGGTTACGCTCAATCCTTTTCTATGTGAGAGGAAACCTATAGCCAGCAGTGGGACGATAAAAAAAAGGTTGATGATGAATGCAATGAAATAACCAAACATTAACATTTGTATATGTGTACCCCTTCATCATCATCCCAGCGTTAATCCCAATCGCACCCGAAGCCTTTTCAGCTTTGGAGTCTGGGGTCCGCTTTACTAGTCCAACTGCTGATATGGCTAGACTTCGACATTTTCCGTGAAGCGACTGCCTTCTGACCTCCACAACCCGAAGGCGACATCGAAGCATTGCAGTTAGACCAATTGTTGGACTTTTGAGGGCTCCAACAACCTGTAATGATTGCCATTTGCTGTTCGTATGGCAACCGGGACCAACTGCTTATCGTGCTTTCTGAGGCATGTGTACCTCTTTGTCTTACGAATTTCCAATCAGGTCACTTGCTTGTAATGATGTAATATTGAGGAAGTAATGAATGACTCGTCAGATTCAACACGTGGGCCGAGCCGGGCCCCATCGACAACAGCGACTTCGTGTGCTGGCACGGTGGCGTCAGACCTGACCGTGCACCGCACCTCCATCACCTCGCCGCGCTCGTGCCGCAGCCGCTCTGGGAGTTCCTCTATCTGCAGTAAGTAACACATCATCAGTAACCATGGGTTTTGTAGTATTAGGTATATTGTATAACTAGCTTTATTTACCTTTTTACTGGATATTATGTTCCGGCCTTTATGTCAGAAGAGATTTTGAAAAATAGTCTTGTCATTCGCCGTCGCTTAATAACAACAAAAAGATTAAAACTAAAGAAGTATTAGTTATGTTTTAATGCAACAGATTTCATTTTGACACTTCCACAACATTCATGATATTAGAACGCCTTAAAATGGCGGCTCTATAGGACTAACGTGCAAAGTGCGATACAATCTTATCCTCGCATAATTTAGTGCCGAAAAGAGATGCATATGTTCACATGGTCACGGTGTTAGACCATAATATCGGCTGCCGGCAGAAATTACCACCCACTAGACAAAATCTTGCTGCCAAGCGATTCATCGTGTTCCGGCATGATGTCTGGTGAAATCGTACGGAGGACGGGTCTGAGCAGTTGTGTTGCGATGTGTGCCGGGTACGATGCGCCAATGTTTTTGTGTCGGGAGTTTGATCTTGGAGTCTCCAGATCAATCTCCCTATGGCGCAGCATCGTTGGTCGTGTTATTGGGTTTACATTGCATCACCACGCTGAATTACCTTCTTTCTGCCTATTCACTCAGTTTTTTTTTTTTTTTTTTAGAAAATAGGCTCTTAAAAAACTAGCGCGCTTTACCATCAACGACTGCATCACCGCTTACCATCAGGCTGGATTGCGATCAAGCAATAGTTTATAACTATAAAAAATAACATAATCTTGCCTCGCTTCGATACAGAGTAATATGTGTTTACAATAGGCTATTTGACAGATTTATAATTTTTATCTTGAATTACTTGGTTGTGGTTAAGAAGTTCACCGAAAGTATTTTTTTATTTTTTATTTTAAGGACGTGTTTCGTAAGATACATGCAAATAAAAATTCAAAATTCAAATAAGCCGCCGAAACGCTTTATTCAGCAATATGGCGTCAAGCCTTGTAAGTGACGTCACAAGACGATATAAACGATTTTCGGTTCCGCAGTGGTGTTTGTATTTATCTGTTATTTGTTGTTGTTTATCTCATAAAATGGTTTACAAGTGGTGTGCTGTACCGGGTTGTACAAATACATGGATAAAACACCTGAGAACACATAGAACAACAACAAGTGCTGATGGGCGTATGACGTCATCGTATTGTCGATTAGCCAATCCGGATCGTTTCACAATATGTGGCGCGAGATACAAAAAATCAAACATATTTTTGGAAATATTATTTGTTATTATTTTTATTAAAACTCATATAAACGACATAAAGAACCCTCATTTTATGTAATTAAACAAATAATCACAAAAAAAAAATCATAATGTCAAATAGCTTATTGCGGCGGCAAAGTGCCTGCCACGAAAGATTTTAAACAAGAATCAAGTGGACTGTATTTAGCATATCGATATATTAGAAATTTTTAGCACATATCTGATAGGATGACGGAATATATCCCTCTGATTAAAGTGCTACAAGCGACAAACCACTTACCTCCAACCTCCAGATGCGGAGTTCGTAGACCATCAGACCAGATCACGAGAAGGCGCACATCGACACAATTCACTGGCAGACTTCCTAACTTTATTAATTTTGAGGCTGAAATTCCCCCGAGGTTACTTTAAATACCTAAATTTGGTGACCGTTAAAATAACGTGGCCATGACTCGCTAGCTTGCCAGTTCGATTGGAGTGCGTTCACTATGCTGTGCGTCGGTCAGGGGAAAGAGCACACTATGGTCGCGTTCCGTTTACTTTAAGTTTTTGGCATCGTTCACCGCCGATAAACACAAAAATCAGAGAAGATATTCAACAACAATCGTTGCCCAAAGATGTTATTCTTAATGTTCCAGCTTCGGCGGCGGTCCGGCCGTGTCTCACGTACACGAGTGCGGAGTATGCGCGCGCGCCGCACAACGGTTGCGCACGCGCCGCGCGAGGGAACTTGCTGCCTTCTGCGAACTACACGCGAGCTTCCAGGTATACAGAACCATGTTTATAAGCAGCTGGAATTCTCTTTCTTTAATGAAATGAAATCGTTTATTATGCAAGTAGGATCACTTTTACACGTCATATTTTATCGTCAGCGTTTAAATCTTTCAATGAACAAGTTTCGAGTGTCCATAGGAAGCTTGTTGTAAAAGTGTATACATTGACCCATGAACGAGTTGCCTACTCTGTGGAGACGAGTGTGATGTACAGCAAGATTGTGTTTGTTACTGGTATTTATCATGCATAATTCACAATTTCTGATAATAATAATAATTCACAATTTTGTTTAGATGATATTCTATGCAATGAAAGCCTTAGGGGAGGTCTTTGTCCAGCCTCTATAGGCTGAACAAGAAGATTGATACTAAGAATCATATAAATGATCTCGATCCTCATCATAATTATTGAATACTAACTGCGCCCCGCGGGTTCACCCGCGTAGGTTCGATCTCATGCAGATATCGAGATAATAAGTATCCTCTGTGTTATCCCTGGTTTTATATTATCTGTGTGTCAAATTTCATTCAAATTTATAGTAGTGTTTGCGTAACAAATATCTATACATAACATCTTCACAAACTTTCGCATTTATAATATTAATGGGATATTTAATTGCATTTCCGTATATCGTGCATCTTTCTAAACTCATTCCCAGACTGGGAATGAGTTTAGAAAGACGCATTTTCATTTATTGACGTCACCACCCCGTTCATCTGTATTGATTTACACGGCACACGCAAACGAAACTCCCACTGGACAATCGACCAACAATTTTAATATTTCGGCCAATTTACACTAACCCAACGAATTATAAAAAAAAAAACGTTGACCTCTGGCGTCAGCGGTTGCGCGGGCGTGCGAAGGACTATGATTTATCGTAAACTGCGTGGTGCGCTCGGTAACCACACTGCAAAAATTTCTAAATGTATTTGGGAAAAAGCATAACATGGTGTAGAAATGATTGGAATCAATTCAGTTGCTTATTCTGAACAAACTATACTCAGGTTTCGCATAATCAAAAAATATCGTTGTATAATTTATTATTTACTAGCTTTCCGCCCGCGGCTTCGCCCGCGTGGAATTCGGTTATATCGCGCTTTTTAGATTTCTCTCGGGAATATCAATTCTTTTTTCAATAAAAGGTAGCCTATGTCCTTTCCCAGGGTCTAAAGATTGTCTGTGCCAAATTTCATCAAAATCAGTTGAGAGGTTTAAGCGGGAAAGCGTAGCAGACGGACAGACAGACAGGGTTACTTTCGCATTTGTACTATTAGTATGGATGAAGATTGCTATTTTGTATATATTTGCAACCATTTAACCAACCTCTCACCCACAGGAACAAGAACGACCCCACGCGATATACGGCATAAGCATGCACTGGTTCAGGCAGTGGCAAGCTTTTGTCCGCAACAAGACGCAACAGCCGCCGCCGCCGGTCGACAACTCCGGCATCGTCAGCAAACAGGTAACACCCTACTGTAGTTTTAGGCCCCGCTCCCATAATCGGCATCGGCATGGCTGGCGATTTTAGGTGATAAGAAGCATTATACATTAATGTCATGGCAATAAAGTAGAAATTTCCATGATATATAATCATCATCATCAACCTTTTTTATCGCCCCACTGCTGGGCACAGGTCTCCGCTCATACAGAGGATTGAGCGTCAATAGGGCCTCTATTGACAGCTATTTACACAGGGTGTATCTGACATCGTAACGCAAACTTCGCGAAAAGGCTAGACTGCATGCCACTAATAAAATTATGATAGTCATTTATGTCGTTAATGAACGGTTACAGAATTCACAGTGTTTAAAAAAGTGTTGGCTCGGCCTTTGAACGTTGCAAGCGTGCCGCCGTGCGGGTTTGTAGGTATGACGTTGATCGATGATGTGAACTCTATTAAATCCGCTGATAAGACAGTTTTTTTTTATTTTTGATTTCATTGCACGTTTTTTATGTAATTAGTGAATTAATTATTTTTTCCTTTAAAATCTTATTGGGTTATAAAAGTATAGCAATTATGAACGGTCTAAAGTGAAAAAAACTACATATATTTTTTTATTAATCATGAAAAAACCGACGAAAAATTCCACCACTGGGGGGTTCAAAACCATGTACTGGTTCCATGGTACTCGTTTGTGCGTCGATGTCAGATACACCCTTTATACGCACAAATCACACAGATTGAGCTAGCCCCAAAGTATGTTCGAGACTTGTGTTATGGGATACTACCTCAACGACACTATATTTTGTAATAGATACATATTATATAGATAAACATCCAAGACCCAGGCCAAACAGGAAAAGATCGTTTTCCATCATGACCTGGCCGGGGATCGAACCCTCCACATCGCAGGCAGGCGTGTTGACCGCTGCGCCACGGAGGACGTCGAGATAAGAAGCATTAGGCCGCTGCCTCGAATCTTCCGGCAGCGGGGCGGCGGCGGCGGCGGCGCGGGAGCCGGGCGGGGGCATTGAAGACCCGTTCTCGAAACTAGCGGGCAGATCGCTCGTCATTATAGCCGCGTAGTGTTGTGTTCACGATTGTGTCGACGAGATATTTGTGTTTATACGCGAAAGAAATGTCTGAACAATGGCGGCAACATCTTTTTGATTCAAATTTATTCCTAACGCTCGGACACCGCTCGCTGCCCGCAAGATTCGAGCGCGAGAAGTACACCGCTCGCTGCCCGCCACCGCCCCGCTGTTTTCGAGAACCGGTCCGTTTGATTTTACACATAAGATCCTGCCGCTCACTCGCCGCCGCCGCCGCCGCTCCGCTGCCCGCAAGATTCGAGGCAGCGGCCTTTCACATTAATGTTATGGCAATATAGTAGAAATTTCCATGATATATAATCATCATCGTCAACTTTTTTATCGTCCCACTGGTGGGCACAGGTCTTCTCTCATACAGTGAAGGATTAAGCGTAATCACCACGCTTGCTCAATGCGGGTTGGCGATTTCAGACTTGAGGTTTCCTCAAGATGTTTTCCTTCACCTTGTAATCAGTAATTGGTGTTCTAGATATACTTAGAAAGTACATATAACTTAGAAAAAGTTACATTGGTACTTGCCTGACCTGGAATCGAACCCGCATACCCATATTTGATAGGCTGGTGTTTTAACCACTAGGCCACCACGACGTGTGCTGGTGGTATGATCTAATTATATTTGTGGGGCCGCAATGGCCAGAGATATACGAAACTGAGATGGGAATGTATACTATATAACTATACTAGCTTTCCGCCCGCGGCTTCGCCCGCGTGGAGTTCGGTTATATCGCGCTTTTTAGATTTCCCTCGGGAACATCAAATTTTCCGGGATAAAAGGTAGCCTATGTTCTTTCTCAAGGTCTAAAGATTGTCTGTGCCAAATTTCATCAAAATCGGTTGAGAGGTTTAAGCGGGAAAGTGTAACAGACAGAGTTACCTTCGCATCCATAATAATTAGAGATGTACCGACTAGTCGGTTAAGCCGACTCTTCGACCGCTTTTGTAGTCGGCGAGTAGTCGGCAAAAAACGCCGACTAGTCGGCTTTTTACTTTGTATGTATTTCTCATTAATATGTACTGTATCAGGGGAACTGAAATGAAATAAAACCTTAACTAATCATTACTAGCTTTCCGCACGCGGCTTCACCCGCGTGGACTTCGGTTATATCGCGCTTTTTGGAAATCTCGGGAATATCAAATTATTCCGGGATGAAAAGTATCCCATTGTTTAATCCGGACTTCTAACTTACTAACTTAGGTCCTTACATATGAAATTGGCGTTTTGTCGTAGGCACTGGCCACTTTGCTCTCAAATATCTCTTCTTTGGTAATTGGTTTAGAATTACAAAATCAAATTTATACAGCTATTTACTCATCAATTTGTGTCTCAAAAACCGTATTTCTTTTGGTTTCTTTTTCTTTTGGTTTTTTCTCTGCGTCTTTGAGTTTATGGAAAATTTAAAGTTTCGCATTATTTACGAATATGAGTTCCGCCGTAGGTTCCGCCGTGGCACCAGTGCTGCAGAAACGGGTCGAAGAATTAATGATGTGTATGGCAGTGGTGTCGCTAGAGTAAGCACAGTGAGTTATAATACAAAATGCCAATTTGATATGTAAGGACCTAATATCTATAACACCAACAAAACAAAATTATTATCTTAAAATTGGTTTTAATTAACAAACAAAAGAATATCTTCTTAAGGTAAATAAACTTTTATTAATTGTTAATCAAATAAAAAAGTAGGTATTTTATAATTACCAACAGATTAAAAAATAAACATTGAATATTTTAAACACGAACTGTTTCAAGAAAAATAAAAAAGAAACATAGGAACTTATATGATTAACCGGACACAACCCAAAACAAAATGTCATATTTTTATAATAAAACATAGCAAAATCTCTTTACTACGACTGTAAAGAGGCCGACTAGCCGACTATTCGGCCTCTTTACAGCCGACTAGTCGGCTAGTCGGCCAAAGTGGTAGTCGGTACATCTCTAATAATCCATACTAATATTATAAATGCGAAAGTAACTCTGTCTGTCTGTCTGTCGGTCTGTCTGTCTGTCTGTCTGTCTGTCTGTTACGCTTTCCCGCATAAACCTCTCAACCGATTTTGATGAAATTTGGCACAGACAATCTTTAGACCCTGAGAAAGAACATAGGCTACCTTTTATCCCGGAAAAATTTGATGTTCCCGAGGGAAATCTAAAAAGCGCGATATAACCGAACTCCGCGCGGGCGAAGCCGCGGGCGGAAAGCTAGTAATATTATAAATGCGAAAGTAACTCTGTCTGTCGGTCTATCTGTCTGTCTGTCTGTTACGCTTTCCCGCTTAAACCTCTCAACCGATTTTGATAAAATTTGGCACAGACAATCTTTAGACCCTGAGAAAGAACATAGGCTACCTTTTATCCCGGAAAATTTGATGTTCCCGAGGGAAATCTTAAAAGCGCGATATAACCGAACTCCACGCGGGCGAAGCCGCGGTCGGAAAGCTAGTTTATAATATTAGTATGGATGATAGGGTAACTATTTATGGCCTAACGGGATAAACCAAGAGGGAATCAGCCACACAAATATTGAACTCATATGTAATATTATTTTTTAACACCCTTGCTCGTAAAGCTGATGTAATTACACCGGTTTTAAATATAACAAACGCGTGTGTTATCAAAGCAAATGTTAAAGTTATAGTCCATACACATTCCATAACAGCATTATTTGCCATTTCAAATAATTATGGAACTGATCGCCGCCGCACGGCTCCAGCCAGTGAGCAGCGCGCTGTTCCTTATTTGAAATGGCAAATAATAATACTAATGGCGGGAAAGCAACAATGTGTATTCACAGATTGAGTTTATTTAAAATAACGAATGTCCTATTTGAAATAACCTTTTTTTTCTGTTTCCACGCAAGTGTGTTAAAAAACGTCGTACGATATACGTGCGTATTGGTTATAACATCATTACGCACTAATATCTTAATGTACTATTATCTACTCTCATATCAAATAAAACCAAAAAGGAGTTTATATTGACGTACTTTACCAATAGTATATCGAAAGGAAATTAAAAAATTAAATTATAACATTATTTCTCTAAGAAAATAATGTTTTAATAATTTTTTTTTTCATTACGGTACAAACCATAGACAGCCATTGATATAATATTAAACTAAGGTAGTTAAGTCACTAGCGCATTGAACTTGAAGCGTACAAAATATCAAATCTCTTTAATATTATATAAATGTAGACAGTACTATTTCATTTTTTATCTGTGGCTGCGCGCGCTTTGGCGCATGCGCTGTGATGCAGGGTGCAGTAGTGTGAACTGGAATAAATGGAATTGTGTTGCGTTGGCGTTAAACGCACTGAGATTAGGTAACGTAGAGTATGAAACTGTACATAATTAGGTATTACACACTCGTGTGATACTATTAAAAATCTCGCATCGCTCGTTTTTTAAACTCACACTCGTGCTTAATACCCCTCATTATGTAGCAGTATCATAAACTACTATTACAGAGCTGTCCCCACTAGCAGGGTAATTGTGTAACACACTATCAGTAGCAATGGGTTTCATTTTGACAGTTCAACAACATTCATTGCGTTATTTACATTGTCGAGCAGACACATTTTCGACCACATGGAGCAATAGATTAGCAATATGCTTCGAAATGCTACACAATGGGGAAGAAAACTGACAAATCTCGCCACTAGAGGCGCTGATATCGTTTGACCCAAATAAACTGTCAAAACCCATTGTAATTTGTACGAGTTGTGTAGCAATTTCTTGCAATAATAATGGAAATCACTCTTTCCCTAAAGATATGCATTTCAATTTAGAACAGGAATATATGTATGATAAATAGAATTGATGATGATGATGATATGTATGTATAAATAGATTTCAGTAAAGATTATGTTGATGTCTCTATAACTTTCTGGGGGCGGTTAATCAATTTTTTTTCTCTTGAATTTCTTGTTCTTGATGAACCTCGAAGTTAAAATTTTGGTCATACGATTCAAGTCTGGATAATAATTAGGTTAATAGGGTTGAAACTTTCAAAATATGGCAATAGTAAGTACATTAATATTTACTTAAATATAACTAAAGAAACATTAAACCTAATACAAAATTAATGTAACTTAAAACACTAATAAGTCTGCATTCAGTTTAAAGTCTGGGCATTGTTATTTGCCTGGTAATTAGATCAGGTTTTCGTCCTTTTACTGAAGCTCCTGTAGACTTTTAAATCCTTTTTTAACTTGAAACAGTCCATGTACAATACATTACTCTGCTTTACCTAAAAAAAAAAAAACTCGTCAAACACAAAAAAAAAACTCAACATAAAACGTGATACGACTGACAGCTAATATTGTTATGAGTCAAACGCCATCAGCGACATCTGCAAATAGCTTTGCGTTTTCTTCCCCATTAAAGATGTAGGTGGACATTCAACATAAACTCATCAAATGACCAAACGACCAAATTAAAACTAACATATGTGAGTTTACATGTTTCAATCGCACCTACGATACAGGAGAAATTCCTAGTATGGGGCAACTAAATCTTAGTAGATTTTAAAAACAGCAAGCTTCAAAACCTTGTTTCATATTTTAATAAATAATTCCAGGAAATCGACGGAACTACTACGCTCACAATCAAACCAGGGTCGGACCACGCACAGCTCAGCGAGGAGCTATGGCGGTTCTTCACCAGCATCTACGGTGGCGGACCAGAGGTGCTGCTCAAGTCGCCCACCAACACCGCCCCGGCCACGCTCACCGACAAAGACAAAACGTTTGAGGCGCGTCGCCTATCCCGAAAATATTCCGAGTCAGACAAGGAGGAGTACTGTACCAAATCAACCTCAGAAATGAACATCAGAGACACTCTACACGGTGAACTGCAGAAGAACCAATCTCTCCAAAACATTAACCGACGATACCAAGTCAGGACTGCTGCGGAATCCGACGAAGATGTCCCGTACAGGCAAACAAGCTTCCCGTACAAACGAACTGAGACCAACGGCAACTATCAGGACTCTGATGATGATGACATGGACGTGAGTCCCCCGCACAACTCTGTGTACCTGAACACTGTGCGCATGGAGAACGGCGTGGACAGCTCCGACCACGACGCCAATGATAACCCTGTACACAAGAAACATCCTGAAAAACTTACTGACACCGACTTACCAAATCTAGATAGTATATCGCTTAAAAGCAAACCCTCCAAAAGCGGCAAAGTGAGAAAAATTAAAAGACGGACAGTGAAATGATTCTTTCTCGCTTGCCAGTTTGTTCACAGGCTGAGACGAAGAGTTGCGTCAGCTCGCAAAGACTACGTTTAGTAACGTTTGAATTGTCAAACATTCCTTTTTTTTCGGTGATTGGTGTTTAAAGTATGTGCATTTATAGGTTGGACGGACCTTAAAACTGGGACTCTTTGGTCTCATCTGTTTCGTAAAAACGGTATTTTTCTAAAGCAATATTATATATAAATCTCGGCCTCCGCGGCCGGCTACCGGGAGGGTGTTAGTATTTTTAGTACAATTTTAATTTAGTTCAAATTCAGGTATAGAAAAGTTAGATACTTGGATAAAATGATGTTATATGTGAAGTAATCATCGAACTTGTATATTTATAATAATTAATGTATATCTGTGTAAAATTCAATTGAAGTTAACCATAACAGCTGTAGGTGTATAGAAATTTCATGTTTTTTGCTAGACTATTAATTAATTCTGACTGCATTTCTTGCGTTTCCTCTTGTTTTGACTGCATTTATTGCGTTTCCTCTTATTTACCGTGGATTAGGTATTTATTTTGTTATTTCTGGTTCTAAGTCTGTGTTATATTTGTTAAAGAATTGATCAGCAATAAAATATATTTCATCTATATTGGCTGCATACGTTTGTTTTATTATTTTGAGGTTATACTGTCATTTTTTTTTTTTTTTGCTTCGCACGGGTTGCTCAGTTAGCCAATGTCACATGTTGATAGTCATTTAATGAAATGTGTAAGCGGATCTTCGGTGTATTGTTATACTCTGTTGGTGCCAGTGCAGCATCTACAGACTAGACGCTGACGCATCGGTAATCGTTCAACTGTCTAGCCTAGTACATTAGAAATCCGTCAAAAAAACTTTGACATTCAAAGGTCGTTGACCGCGAACTAGCAAAGTCATTGATAAATTCATTTTCCGCGTTACTAAGTAGAGTTGATGCGCGCATAGTTTTTCTGTTTCCCTCTGGATGGTAAATTATTGGTCGTTTAATACCGACAATAGAGTAATAATGTAGTGACGTATAGTGCGTCAAAGCAGACTAATGATACTGAGAAGAGTTATTTCTAAAAAGCGTTTAGCGTCAATAAATTTTCTTCTTATTATATTTTCGCTTATTATTTTTTCTGTATTTTAAAATAACTGTCGCAAGTAATTGCAACATGTGAGGAGAACTATAATAAAATATCTTTACTCCGGAAATATAACTAAAAAGTCTATGGACAGACAATTCTGAAAAAAATAATTGGATGGGCGGGAAAACAAAAAAATGGATGTTCCAAATATTTATTACAGTGAAGACCAATTACATGTTTTTATAAACCAGGTACATTGTTTATAATTTATTATCATTAATCCTGCGAGAGAAAATTGTCGTCTGCATTAGTAGATATTGTCAATATACGGCTTTGATTGTTGAAAATCAAGATTTATTAAAGCCAGATATGTGTCACGAATACTTCAGATTTATGGGATTTGTTGCTGACCGTAAAGAAGAGTGCTATATAATATCAAGATCTGCAACTGCAAGGTATTCTAGAGTAGTTCAGTTTTGTTTGCCAACTGCCAGATTTTTCTACATGATTAAGTAATGATTCATAAATCTTAATTTTCAACATAATATTACAATTCTGAAACTTTACGTTCTCTTTTTTAAACATTCATTATGTATCCATAAAAGCGTAACAAAAATAGATCATTTCTATTAAAATATCATACATTTCTAAAAATATTTACTTCTTTCATTTTATAAATCAATAAATCTTCTACATTTTTTTTATTATAAGGCCCCTATGTATGTACCAAAATTACGTATATCGTATATCTATTGATCATTTTTTTATAATTTTATTTTTTTGCTACGAGTAAGAGAATACTACTAGAAAAGGTTTGTGCAGTTATTAACCACTCTTTTAGGCGTTTACATATGAAAAATTTAAATTTAACATTTTACTGCAAGATTCTCAAGCAATTATAGAACATCTTTCAGAGAAAATAAAAATATGTTTCAAAATGCAGTTTTAATAAAGGCATCGTAAATTAAATTCAACATGATTTAAAAACAATATTATCTATCACTCACAGCAGCTTCGTTGCTGTTACCAAAACTAACATAGAGAAATAAAAAAAATATTCGAAACTTTACAGATGTAAGCACAAAATAAAAAATATGATAATAATTATGTATTTGGTATTACACAACATAATTTCAATTTTACAAAAATATAAATACAAATGAGTTACACTCATTAAAGATAAAACTATAAAAAACTGGGGTACATGAAAAAGTTAACAATTATGCATAGATATTCCCCAATTAAAATAAAAAGGTAAACACTTATAGTGTCGCCAAAACAGATAGATTTTATCGTCCATTGACATCTGTTAACTATTAAATGTTAAATAAATAAATACAGGTAATGAACTTTAATATTAAATATTCAAGTTACATGACAACAAAAACGGCCGTAAATGGTAGTCTTTGATATGATAACTATTTTAATAATTATTTTACAATCTAAAAAAAACTTTATAAAAATATATTGCATTGTGTCGTTGTATCAATAATAAAATATGAGGAAAACGTATAAGCGCCGATTTCATCTAATTATGGCCTAGTAGCGTTATCATGTAAATTAAATGGTCATTTTTTTTCTTTGTTTCGAACGTAAATTACGACGTTTTTATAGAACTTACCGGATAAAGCTTTTTTTTCTCATACTGTTATCCTGTTTATAACAATCGCAAGCTATTCCATTGATAGGTATAATTGGATGAAACCGGGTGGTATTAATACACTATGTGTAACATTTTGTACTGATTAGTTTGCATCAATTACTGTAACACTATTGTAAATCGTCAGATAGGTAAATATCACTCAGTAACTGCCTATTTGAGAATATAATGTACTGCTATTGTATATGACTAGTGGTATAAGGGCATAGACTGGTTCCGGGAAGTCGGCTTGCTGTCTGGCTTTAGATTAGAAACGATTGGGAAAGAGTAAACAGTAAAACAATACTTATCACCTACCTACATGTATGTGCTTACTTTTAAATTTAATGAATGCTGGCTATTATGCTTTCAACAGTCAAAAGTTGGCTCTTGACCGAGTTGAATGAAAAATACTTCATTCTAAACTAAAGCTCTACAAACAATTGAAGCCAGCAAACCAATTGATACTCAGTCTACAACCACGGGAAGGATTTAGCAAAAATATTTCCAACAAATACATACAACAGTCTAAAAACTTAAACATTAACAGTTTCATATAAATTGTATTTATAAAAAACATTTTTGCGAAAATCTTTTCTGTTATCTGCATAAAGGAAATATGTATAATCATCGATATACAACATATATGACAATTTCTTATTTTTACTTATACCAAATGTGCGATAGGAAAGGTCCTAACATTATTATAGATAAACTTTTTTTTATTTTTATTTTTTTCTTGCATTAACTTTAATATTCCAGATCTATCGATTGTAAACTCTGTATTAACTCGATCCGAAAACTACCGACATTGAAATCAACGGCCACTCTTATAGAGCACAATAAAATAAAAAGCGAAATTAATAATAATCATACATATTTAAATTGTATATCAATAAAGATTTCGATATGCAGCACACACTTATACTTTAAATGAAGACAACAGGTGTTAACTGAATCAACCAGCCCTGTGGTCCTATATTTTTCAAATAGAAAAAAAGAACTAATTTTCTCACTAACCTAACATAGTACAATTAAATTTCTAGAAAAGAATAAGTTGCATTTGAGGTAGATTAAATTTTTTACAGTCCTATTAACCTAATAGATTAGAATTATTCACATATTCTACATAACAAGCGTGTACATGAACTCACCATATGCTCTCCTTGCATAGACGCCGAACATTGACCATTATTATTAAAACCTTTACATTACCGAAAATTATTAACCTTAAATTACTTTAATATGTTATGTGTCAGGAATGAGACTTTCTTTCAATGTAATTAGGGCGCTGCCAAAATTGGGGCAAAGGTATAATATTTGTGCTTAATAAGGAAAGGCAAATGAGCGCTTAAAAGTCTCAATTTTGCTTTTAGTTGAAAGCTCTCAAAATATTCATAGGTGTAGTCGTTTGCTTGTTTTGCTTGCAACAATATCTAAGGTTTTTAAACAGTTTGTGGGTTTTTCCCAACACCACACAGACATGAAAATTCAACGATGTAGGTTTCGATTAATATTTTCATAATGATTATCTCAGCAGCGCTCTAAAACTAACTAACTGAAATGAACAGCGCACGTGCACAACTCGCGATAAAACAACTACGAAAGACGTTAAAATCTCATAAATAATATTGTAAAAGTCATCAGAATGTAGACCATAAGGATGTGATATCAATCAATTAGCGCTGCACTATACATATGGACAAATAGCTGTGCCGAAAATTTGTAGGCTCTATTAAGGGAATATGCAGTTGCAACTCAAATTAGGGGCTTTAATTATTCAAATTGATGAAACTATCTTTCATCATCATCGACCTTTTTTATCGTCCCACTGCTGGGCACAGGTCTCCTCTCATACAGAGAAGGTTAAGCGTAATCACCACGCTTGCTCAATGCGGGTTGGCGATTTCAGACTTAAAGTCCAGGTTTCCTCAAGATGTTTTCCTTCACCTTCAGTCATTGGTGTCCAAGATATACTTAGAAAGTACATATAACTTTAGAAAAGTTGCATTGGTACTTGCTTGCCTGAAACTATCTTTAGTAAATGATATTGTAGTCAAGTAGCCGGCAATATCACGGTCAAACTATGTTTGAAGACTTTTTATTTTCAGAAAGTTTTAACTAAGATCAGCGGCGAAAAAAAGGGGTGCGAATGTCTTGGATTAGCCTGAAGGATGATTTCGTTTTAATACATATTGAGGTCATATTAACCAATAAGAATTTTTGCCTTTTGAAAAGCGCTTAAAACTGATCAAGCTGTAAATCTAAAACATTCTTTAAAAACAGCTGTTATAGATTTGTGGAGGTCTTAAGAATAACTATTGATCCGGAGTAGGTAATCGACAGCTTGCAGAGTGAGCAAATAGAAGTGGTAGTGGCTGGCCATATTTGTCGGGAGGACAAAGGCCGATGGATACTACTAAGAGTAATAAAGTGGTAATCGCGTATCGGCACGCGTAGTATGGGGCAGCTCCGGCTAAGGGGCCGACGGACGGCCCTATGAACGATGGGATGTACTGGATGCAGAAGCCGGAGGACAGGGTGTAGTGGCGCAGCCAGGGAGAAGCCTATATCCAGCAGTGGACTATGATAAGTAAAGTTAAAAGAATCATCACGTTACAATTGATAATACAGCTTGCGAATTGTACACGCGCCGAGCTAGCTAAAAGGTTTGTCTGAAAATGTAGGGCACCTAATCCAAGCTATTTCGGGGACAGGGTGCAGTGGCGCAGCCAGGGAGAAGCCTATATCCAGCAGTGGATTATGATAAGTAGAGTTAAAAGAATCATCACGTTACAATTGATAATACAGCTTGCGAGTTGTACACGCGCCGAGCTAGCTAAAAGGTTTGTCTGAAAATGTAGGGCACCTAATCCAAGCTATAATATCCTTCCATTTCGCACCGAACAAGCTCTTTAAATTCTCGCTTTTATAATATCAACCATCTGACACTTACACATCACTAAACGAATTACATAATTTGGCTCATTATTCTAAAACGTATGCCAAGAAAATAGCTCCTCTGAAGTAACTAGTTGCAAAAATTATTTCTGTATGAAAAATAAAAATTTATTACGGTCAAAATAATGAAATTTTGGCATACCTAACTATTGTCCAAAATATGACTTTTAGTTCTTGCACACGCGAGTCCAACGAGCAAATGAAATCCGGATTTTGATCGCGTTCTCGGTGACGAGCGTCGACTTCATCTATCCACAATCCTATCACTTTTGGCACATTTTAGTTATAATGAAAATGATAACGCTGTAAACTACCTACAAACACGAAGTCGGCTTTGCTCATCAGACACACACCCAATTTGTTTCATTTATATTATTCTATAGGAAGCACAAGTGCCTCTGAGGTATATTGATCATTTTTATTGCATTTTGTTTCTAATTCAAGTCTGCTGAGTTTTAAGGACTTCTATATCATTCTTTACAGTAGAATGAAATGGAACCCTAATACCATACAATATAAAGCCTTCAATTGTATAACTCTGTTATGAACACTTAGCACTTACATTTAAGGATGATATATCAATCTAGTTTCCGACAGATCTGATGTTAATCTACTCTGGCAGAATATTACATTCACTTTATTGATTCGAAAGGAATATGCTCTCTGTTGTATTACATTATCGCGTCGAAAGCAGTAAGCCTCTCTAAAACATATTATAATAGCTCACTGCTTCCAAGAGCCATACACCCTGCTTGTATTCTGCTCACTAAACTCGTACCGGGGCGGCCGTGACCGCAGCCCGTCTCAACTAAGCACTAACTGTATCCCACTATTAGCTCACAGAGTTGGTCCCAATTATACTCCATAAACGTCATGTACGCTATAAATAAACAATACATAATTCCGAAAGTACATACACGACTAGATCACATATTCATGTAGAATTCGGAAGTAATTTTGGTATACCCGAGACGTACAAATATACAATTTGGCAATATAAACCGGAGGGCGCGCCCTCCAGCTTCCGTACCTATATGCTTACACGGTGAAAATATTAAAAGTCCAACAATATTACAAATTGCATTACTAACTGCACTCAAGACTATTTACAGCTTAGATCAACCTTACCTAGTGAGGTAGTTCGGTATTCACATAAGCTAAATGCAGGAATATCACCCTCCACAACCTTCTGATGCCATCGACAGTCTAATGTACAACTGTATGCTCCCTCCTAGGTTGACTTGAGTAGAACGTTAAAATGTAAATGGCATAGAGGTTTGTTGAGGCGAGGTTAGTGTGGCGGGGGCGGCGGCGGCGGGGGCTTTGTGCTCTGCGCCGTCTGGAAGGCCTGCGTAAACGCTGGCAGTCGTTGTTGGACTCTGCCTTCCTCGCTTGTGAATGTCGGCTCACTTTCCTCTAACAACCCTAGCATCTGGCTCGACAAACCTGAAGGGCCTTCGCCCGGATCCATCAACAGGGACTCCACATTCCCCGGATGGAGTAAGTGTGCTTCCATTGGGTCCGGCAGTTCCTGCGTTGACAGAAAGGGCAAGTCGGACGGCGTCTGGGAGTACGGCGGAGCTACCATATACATCATAGGGTACTCAACTGGTAGTAATGAACATCCCGGTGAGCTTGGTGGCTCTAACTTTGGATCTAAGGGTTCCTCCAGTTTTATCTCTATAGGCTCCACCTTTATATCAAGATCTGGTGGAATTTCAACAATAATATCTGTGGAGGGTACTCTGGTTGGACCTCCCTCTGACGTACTCTCTTCGGGCGAGCCTGGTTTCCACATAGTAAAATCAGCAGCTTCAATGGGATACTCCGTGTATGTTTCTTCAAATGCAGAAGCCTCAGGTGGGGGTTCACTAGAGGTACCCACGGCTGCCGACCTCCATGATTCCTCAGGGTGAGCATTCTTAACATGCCTCACGAGATGGTCCTTACGTCCAAACTTTTGTGGACAGTACGGACACAAGAAATCACGTCTTCCCGTATGGACAACAAGATGACGCCGAACATCTTTTGCTGTGAAGAACTTTCGATCGCAATAATTGCAAGTAAACTTCTTATCACAATCATTTTTCACAGTGCGACTACCAGTATGGACTTTCAGGTGATATATTATATCTTGCCGGGTGGTAAAATTCTTCTCACATATCTTACATTGCAGATTACCTTCCTCTGCAGAATGCAGGGCAGCATGTTTTCGGTAACTTAAGAGAGATGTGTAGGATTTTCTGCAATCTGGCCTTTCACATGTATAAAGCTTTTTTACTGGATTATGCACTCTAACATGGTTGGTGAGATGATCCTTACGATTGAAAGTCTTATTACAAACATTGCATGCAAAGGCACGAGCCTCACTGTGTATTAAATTGTGTCGCACAAGCTTGAACTTTGAGTTGAAGCGCTTGTCGCACAGATCGCAGGAAAAGGGCAGCTCGCCAGTGTGTGAGAGGACATGTTGGCTGAGCTTGCCGGGGCTGGAGAAGCGTTTGTCACAAGTGCCACAGACATGGCGCTTGTGATCCTTACGCACGCGCGGTTCCCGGGGCTCAGACAGCGACGGGCCAGGTGCGCTGTCCTCGCCCTCGCGCGGCCGACGGGGCAGCGTGGGGATGCGCCGTGCCACTTTGACCGTCCGAAACAACTGCTTGATGCCGCTGGGGCCAGACGCTCCGAGCGTCACGTACTGCAGTTTCGTGGGCAGCTGCGATGCGGGCGGCGCTATGAACGTCTTCTGCGGGGCGGCCGGGCGTTCCCCGCTCGGCTCCTCTTTGAACTCGGAGCCGCCCTCCTCGCCTTCCTTAGGGTTCGGTGGCGGGCTGGCCATCTCGCGCACATTTTTGACGCGCTTGCCCTATATCGCCGTTCGTTGATCTCGCGTCGTGCTCGTATCGGCTCCGCCGTGGCGCTGCCTCGTCGCGATGGCAGAAAACATTTCTGTCACATTGACGGTCTGGAAGCCCTTTTTCGTATTCGTGTCACATGGTTCTCGCGGAATTTCTCGTGTCCGCAGTCGATTTTCACACAGCGATGGGTTCCACTCGCGTCCTTAAGACACTTTTCGATTGAAAAAACTGGATGAAGATTGAAAACGGATGGGAAAATTACTTTTTTCAAAGAAATACGTAGCGCTTGACATCGAAATCACGAAATGTCAAAATAATGAAATGAAGCCAAAAGCCATGTCAAAAAAAGTCCGCCGAATCGTCAGCTGTGGTCCATTGACCTACATCGAGTGCTCTCGGAATCACAAGAGTTTTGAATATTTTCAGCTTAAAATAGTCGATTTGAATAATACTGTTAAGTAAAATATTCTGGTATCTACACATGCTACATACAAGTAATGTTTTTAGCCTTACTATCATTTCTTTAATCTTGTTTTAGTCCAATTTCAATCATATGATTATGCTTCAAAGTTATGCAATATCCAGTTCCCTGGAATGCGACGTGATTTGTAAAACGGCTGTTTTAGTTTTATTTAATAAGTATTACTACAATCTAAAATTTAACCCGCTTTTTCGGCTTTTTTTTATGTAAGTACCCTTTGCTTTAAAAGCCACGCGTTTCCACTTCCTGGGATGGGTCTTAGGTTCAATTTTCAGATCATGCAAAGCCGCTTCTACTTTTTCATCATAACTTTGTCGTCATGATTGCTCTAAATTCATTATATTTACTTTATACTATGTAAGCATGTCGTTTGATTCCACTTGGAAGTGGAATGGATTTGAAAAACCAACACTGGATAAATCAAAACGTTTAGAAAATATAATACCTAATTACCTACTTGGAATTTTCATTCCATTAAGAGTGCAAGGCAGTGGATATATTTAAGCTAAAGAAATAAACCCATGATTTTATTTAATGTTAATGCAAACCCTAGTATCCAAATAAAAAAACGCGGTAAAATAAAAAAACAAACTGGAATCATTCATATTTTCTTTTCTGGATTCATTCCATAGATTAGTATAAATTCATTCACTCAACTCACTCAGCTCACTCACTGTCAAATTGTCAATCACTCTGGTTTTGATAACCTAACTTTCAGTTTTTATTTAATAATTTTAACGATTTCAAGCCAACACAATTGTTAAACACTTATTTCGTTAATTCAGGAAGCATAAAACTAAACCAGGTAATGTGTAATATGTGCATAGCCACTTTGTTATGACTTCAAAGTTTATTAGCAACCAAGATTATAGTGTCCCTTGCATTTATATTTGGAGGACTATTTTTCTGTTATAATTTATGTCTTATATAAAATTACTGAAATTCACGTGGAATAATCCATAATAGTATAGTTATTAATACAATATCAGTGACGAGAGGTCATAATCTAATTTTAGAATAATAGTAGTATTTGGATTTAAAAAATAATAAATGCTAAGTATTTTGTTTAGGATTGGTTTGTGAATTAAGAAGTTATTAACATTATATTAAATAAAGGATGTGCAAATAGTCTATAATGTGTGCTTACTAAGCACACATTATAGACAAAAAAAAAATACTGGCCATCTAAGCACTGCTTAAGTGGCCAGTATTTTTCACTATTCTGTTGAGCATCAAAACTTAACCCTCCCAATGCATACAACTCTCATTGTTTTATCTTTTGTAGACAGATAATGTGTTCTGAGTACCTGAATATGTCTATGAGGCAGTCAGATGTTTGTCAGAAATTGGTGTCAAACAAATTCAAAGTGCAACACATATCATATAGATTGCTTCCTACAGTATTATTATGTAAATGAATCATCAATAATATAAATGCTGATAATCTTAATGTTTTGGGTTTCATTCATACATTGTTCTTTATTTGTTAGTAATGATTGCTAATATTACAAAGAAGTTACAAAATAAATTATAAGTTATAACATCCATCCATTCTTTTGTCCAGTTGAACTTTCCAACAACAACTTTCCACAGGAATAAGGAAGAAACTCGGTCTCAAAGTACTTATTGCTTAAAAACTAGCAACAAGAAATCTAATAAAAACCATACGGTCAATCTGGGTAACTTTGATTGGTTCGGGTAACATTGACAGTCGGACCATGAATTAGTTTCGATTTTTTTTTCGTATGATACCAACACAAATTTCAAATACTTCTTGTAGCTTTGTATTTTTAAAACTACATAGCTCTGATTTTTTTGACTATTTTAAAAATATATAACACAAAACTGGAAATTAATGGTTTTATTTTGTCAGTTACTAAAAAGTTACTTATAAACATAAACCAATGATACAGAATTTTTTTCAAAATATACCTACATAATAATGCCTTTTTATCAATGTGTGTCAAAGTTACCCATGTAATGATGGTAACATTGTAAGCAAGTGTGGTGATTATGCTCAATCCTTTTCTGTATAAGAGGAGACCTGAGCCCAGCAGTGGGATGATATAAAAAAGGTTGACGATGAGATAAATTTGTAGCGTATTCAGTATATTAAAAAACAATATTTATGAGCGTAATTCTGGTACTTCTATTCAATAGATAAGAAGTATTTGTATGAGGGACATGCCAAAAGTTTTTAGATACTCTTTATCAAAAATTTGATACTGGCAAGCAATACTTGGCTTACTAGGTGACGACGCCATAACGAAGCGCGTAATAAGTGTAAGAGGCGTGGCGGATACCTTATTGTCCCCTTTAGTTGTGAACGGCGAAGGCGCTCGCATTAGCTGTTCGTTTGGGCCATGCGATCAGCTGTCTGACAATTATGAGACACAGAGTACAATTGTACAGAGGAAATCTTATGAGAGTGTTGTGTCAAGGAAAGATAATGACGGTTTCACATTGATGCAAAGAAAGGTACGAAACCCTAGAAGTAGATTTAAAGGAAACCTAGATTGTGGTATAGTTGAATCTGAGGAGAAATTTAAAGCAGCCGACAGAAAAATACCCGTATTTATAACAAACGAAGCTTCAGATACGAATATAATAAACTAGCTGCGCCACGCGGTTTCACTCGCGTAGATTTCGATATGCTCCGCTCCTATTGCCTGCGTTAGCTCCCGTTTTCGCAACATTTTTTGTTACTGCTCTGCTCCTATTTGTCATAGCGGGATGTTATATAATCTAAAGCCTTCTTGGATTAATAGAATTTTTCAAATCGGACCAGTAGTTCCTGAGATTAGCGCGCACAAACAAACAAACAAACTCTTCAGCTTTATATATTAGTATTATATAATAAATTATATTTAGAAGAAAACTGGAGAAAATGTGGAGCTTGAAAAAGTAAACATTAAACGGAAATGTGATCACAGTGCATATAAGTTCTTTGTGTCACAAAGTAACATATATTTAGATGATAAGTTACAAGGCCACAGGGTATCATATTTCTACGTTTTGTTAATTATAAAATAAAACGTAATAGTATGTCAAAAGACGTAGATCTCGGCATTAAGTAATATCTATAATGGGTAATGATACTTATAAATTCATCAGTTCATACACAGTATACGTGAATTGTGCAAGGAATCGGATCTCATTGCTTTACAAGAAACATGGTTGGTGCCGGAAGACATCCCATTCCTTAATACAATCAGTGATGATTTCAGTTCCACGGGAGTATCTGCAGTGGACACCTCTGCTGGTACACTGCGCGGCAGGCCACATGGCGGCGTTGTTATTTTGTGGAGACGTCATCTATTTCGAGACGTGACCATTATTCAGTGCGGTAATACACCATTGTAAACACTGGTTATTTAGTGATATGGAACATACTTGAATTCTTTTCCTTTTTTTATTTAAAGGCTTATTTTTGAAAGAATTCAGTGGGAATTTGCTTGCAAGAATGGAGCTCAGTCGACGTGATTTTCGCGCTATGATTTACTATGTATGACTATAAAAAAGGTTTAAAACCATAAGAAATTTTAAAGTGTTGGTGGCTACTGTTGGTGAATCTGCTTGTTCACGAACACCAGTTTTTAATTGGTTTTGCTGAGTTCAACAGAGGGAGGGGAAACTTTGAAGATGTAGCGAGATCGAATCGCGCAGTCACTCAAGAAAACGTGGAAGCGGTTGAAAAGTTTATCCGGGAAAACCGCCGAATTACATACGTAGGGCTTGAGCGAGAACTGGGTATTGGATCAGCAGCGCTGCAAATCATTATCCATGATCACCTTTCTCTTCGGAAGGGTTGTTCAAGATGTGTGCCGCACAAACTGACCGACGATCAGAAAGACCGCCGGGTAGATTGGTGCCGATTTATGATTAAGAAATTTGACGGAGTTGAGAAAAAAAATGTATACGAGATACGTACCGATGACGAAACATGGCTGTATAATTATGATCCCGAAACAAACGACAATCGACTGTATGGTGCTTTGAAGATGGACGAACGCCGACAAAACATCGCCGTGCACACAGCTCGCAGAAACAAATGATCGCCTCGTTTTTTTGTAAGACCGGTCATATCGCAACTGTGGTACTCCAAGATCAAAAAACAGTTAATTCTGACTGATATGTGTCAGTTTGTGTCCCAGCCGTTTTATTAGCATGGTGTGACAAACGACCGAAGTCAGGAATCCGGCACCTTCTTTGGCATCACGACAGCATCTCTGCTCACACGTCCGCCAGAACACTTGACTTTTTTTATTCAAACAATGTGCATATCCTGCCTCACCCACCATAATTCCCTGACTTAGCTTCTTGCGATTTTTACCTATTCCCTATAATTAAAGAAAAGTTGAAAGGCAGGTGATTCGAGAGCAAGGAAGATGCACTAGCTGCCTATAATTTGGAAATTTCAGTGGTTTCTGAAAAGGAGTGGACAGAGGTATTTTCCAGATTGTTTAAACCTATGGTTAAGTGTATACATGCCGAGGGTGAATACTTTGAAAAGATAGACATGAGTAATAAATATTATAATTTTTGAGTATCTAGCTTTTTTTTGGCATGCCCCTCGTAAAGTTTGAAGATGTTGTTGATATAAAATGATAAATACGTGAATGTTCTTGCAGGAACCCCCGCATTCCCCTTAAACTTAAGGGGAAAATATATAAAACCATGATCCGACCTGCTGTCTTGTATGGATCAGAATGTTGGGCTACGAAAGGGATGAATGAAAGGCAATTGCATGCAGCCGAGATGAGAATGCTAAGAGGGATGTGTGGTGTTACACGAATGGATAGAATAAGAAATTAGTACGTAAGAGGAAGTCTGAAAGTGGCACCGGTAGCTGAAAAGTTGTGTGGAAAGCGGTTGTCATGGTACGGGCATGTGTTACGGAGAAATGAGGAGAATGTCGTGAGGAGAGTTTTAATTATGAATGTTGATGGCTATAAGAGTAGGGGAAGACCAAAGAAACGATGGATGGAATGTGTGAAGGATGATATGGCTAAGAAGGGGGTGACTGCCGAGATGGCTTCTGATAGGGATGTATGGAAGAAAAAGACATGTTGCGCCGACCCCAAATAAATTGGAATAAGGGCAGGAGAATGATGATGATGTTCTTGCAGGAACATGTCTGAACAGCAAGTGGCATCAGCGCCGGCCTCTGCGGCCGCATCTGCGACCAGCGTAGCCGATGAGCAGCGCTCTGGCAGCACTGCGGGAGGCACCGGTTAGTAAACCTGTTTTAAGGCCGATACTGATTTAGATGTGCCGCATCTTACTTCTCAAACTCAAACCATACGTCTCAATTGTAGTAAGTCAGTAATTTTTCTATGAATCACCAAATCGCACGCTACAGGTGCAATACACTATTTTGTATTGAAATGCGCTGCGATCATCAGCTCCTTCGCGAAGCTAGTTGATGTAAAAATTTGAAGATGTTGTACGTACTGTCGCCAAAATTACATTTGACTCCGTACTATGACGTGTCCGTCATTATACAGCATTGTGCAGTCTCGAACTCTCGACATTGCTAACGACGGTGTCGCAAACGGTCGTTAGGTACCTAAATAATAATTAATAATTATTCTCATTAAGA
Organism: Sesamia nonagrioides; assembly: GCA_017933935.1. NCBI lineage: Eukaryota > Metazoa > Arthropoda > Insecta > Lepidoptera > Noctuidae > Sesamia > Sesamia nonagrioides. The sequence goes on along the minus strand of JADWQK010002280.1, from coordinate 5,331,364 downwards.
AAATCGTTAAGTTTGCAACAAAGTTTAGTAGAATACCGATGACAACTGCGACCGATATCGGTCGCAATGCGATCGTTATCAATGTCGAGACTGCTGCCCCAGTTGTGGAAAAGGAGAGCCCTATTCACACGTGTAGCGCCATCTTTGTCTGACCCTGGAACAATAATGGGTTCAACACAAGAAATTTATAGGTAAAACTGCAAGCCACACTCTGAATTAAACAGTAAATACTTTGAAAATTGTCATTGACGCGCTATCTCTTTCTTACTCTTTCATAGTTATAATTTCAAGGTGTCAACGTGTAGGATGTGTAAGAAAGAGAGAGGTGGTCAACGTCCACCGAAGAGGTAACTCGCGGTCAAAATTCTTATCTTCAACACAATGTTCTGTTTGGCTTCCAGTTTTACCTTTGAACACGTCATAGTATCCCAGCTGATTATTTAAAAAAAATCATAATCCCGTGCACAGCTGTCTGTCAGTAAAACAAAAGAGGATGTTTTTAGGTCGGGTAATCAATGTGTTTTCTTCCATCCTTCTCAAAAAACTTATCAGCGTCTGACGTAAATTGACGTTTTTTAGTGTCGCGACCCATCTGCTGAAAGTACGACGCCGAAAGTTCGGCTAAATACGCTCGCAGTGTATTTCAAGTACTCTACGACACATCAGCCGAAATTTCGCCGTGTTCGGCGTAGGGCCTAACCTTCCTTCGTACGGTTTTTTCAGCTAAAATGCATTTAATGTATTTTGCATAGCAAGCGACACATCACGCGATGCGTTACGCGACCGAAAGTTCGGCGGGCGTAGCTGAACGTTCGGCGTGTTTTGTGCATCGCGCGCGTGGCCGTAGCGAAGAGCGGCAACGTCTTCTAAGCCCTCTATAATAGCTAATATTCTAATTAAATCCATTTTTCTGGGCAATTCAGGTACGTCACAGAAACCGCACACCATAAAGTGTCGACACAGACAGACCGACGATAACGCCACGTAACTTTCCGTCGCGTATCGCGCTGAACAAGACTACGCGTTTTGACCGTTTGGTTTGTCATAAGAACTGAATATTGCGAATCAGCCGCTGAGCTTTCGGCGCCGTACGTTCCGCAGATGTGTCCCCACACTCCCCACCCTTAGACGCCATGTTTTATTCACGTTTTAACTGTCAATGGAATATCTTAATTTGACAAGACGAAACTAATATTTTGTGTTCTGTCGTTTTCATAGTGACATGGAAATAAAAAGATTCACTGGATTTAAAATAAGTTTATCAATAAGATTGATCGATTTGATTTAATTTTATTTAGTAATGTTTGTATTAATTTTTATGAATATAGGATTAAGTGTTATTTCGATATGAGTCAGCGATACTCGAATTAAAATGGTTTTGATTTGAATTGAATAAGGAGATCGGGGCCAATAACAGCTTTTTTTACTAAATACACTTGAAAGTCTGTTTGTTGCCGCTAATTTTCGAAGCAGCTAGACCGATTTTGACTGAACTTTCACTTGCAGATAGCTGATATTATAAGAAGCAACTAAAGCTTCCAATATTTTAGAAAAAGAATAACTAAACTGTTACTACCTAAACGTTTGCCGTAACTGTCATCCCAGACCCACATGGAGGAAGTTTGTTAAGTATAGAATCTGACTAAACCAATTTCCCCTCTAGGAAGCGGTGGCGGCAGCGCAGTCGGTTCAGGTGGATCAGCCGGCTCCGAGGAGAAGTTATACGGAGGCTGCGAAGGACCCAACGCTATGTACGTGAAGCTGATCTCGTCTGATGGCCACGAGTTCATAGTGAAGAGGGAGCATGCACTCACCTCTGGCACCATCAAGGCTATGTTGAGTGGGCCGGGACAGTTCGCGGAGAATGAAGCTAATGAGGTCAATTTTAGGGAGATTCCGTAAGTATTTGATGGGATTTTATAGTTAGCGAACACTTTTTACTTATTTATTGCTGACTTTATCTGCGTGACGCATAAAACAGTCTTCTATAGGATGCGTTCTGGTGAGTGTGCAAGGGAATTGCATGATTTAATTCCCCCATCTCCGTTCCACCATCGGACGACCTGTCGTACGGCGAGTTTTCACCCTCAACTGTTAACACCACTACGACCCGGACGAAGCGTTTTGCTTCCTATTTTATTCCGCGTACATCGAGGGACTGGAACAATTTGACAGCGGCGGTGTTACACTACAATTTGAGTGTTTTCAAGGCTAGAGTGAATAGGCTCTTAATAAACTAGCGCGCTTTACCACCAACGATCGCATCCCTGCTTACCATCAGGCAGGATTGCAGTCAAGCACTAGTTTATAACTTAACAAACCCTACGGCACTCGGCAATCTTTTTCTTTAATATGTAGTATAAACTTGCTGCTTGCTTGCGCTGCCATGTCAGCGCTACCTGGTAACGAATCGAAATGTGCCAAAGAGATAAAAAAATAACTGTTAAGTGCCTAATGTAAGATTATATTCCTAACGGGATTTTTTTTGATATGGCATCTCGTAGGTGGCCATTAGAGGCCGTAACTACTTAACCGGACATTCCTGTGGATGCCTTAATTAAAAATTATGTATGATTATATTCCTAACGGGATTTTTTTTTGATATGGCATCTCGTAGGTGGCCATTAGAGGCCGTAACTACTTAACCGGACATTCCTGTGGATGCCTTAATTAAAAATTATGTAAGATTATATTCCTAACGGGATTTTTTTTTGATATGGCATCTCGTAGGTGGCCATTAGAGGCCGTAACTACTTAACCGGACATTCCTGTGGATGCCTTAATTAAAAATTAAAGCCTCCAGCCAGGGGCACTTAAAACTAACTTAAAATTAGGCGACTACGCACTAAGGGCACCCCCTGTGGGGTACGAACTTCGGCTTAGGGCGTCGCTAGAGAGGACAGCAGGGGCGGCTGGATCGAAAGTTATACTTAATGGTTTGATGACCGCGGCGTTTCCTAGTACTAGCTCTGAGAAGAAACGCCGAAACAAACTTAGAGGTTATTGTTGGGACATTATGATATTACTGGCTCAGCTGCGGCGCGGGTTGGCCTTCATCGGACAAAGGACGGGGGAGGGGATTACTACGTGGAGCCCGTCGCGGTGGACCTCGGCGGCGAGGTCGGTAGGTCGGTCTGTGTTTGTGTAATGTGCTGGTGGCCCTATTGGCCTCTTGGAGGAGGGTAATGGGGTCATCGGGGTCTGAGAGACCTAACGGGAAATAAAGGAGTGAATACTTATGACGCAATTTTCTCAATTCCAGTTCCCACGTACTTCAAAAAGTATGCATGTACTTCACATACAAGGTTCGCTACACAAACTCGTCGACGGAGATCCCTGAGTTCCCGATCGCACCGGAAATTGCGCTGGAGTTGCTAATGGCCGCCAACTTCCTTGACTGTTAAAAAGTACAGCAATGTACCAGTAGATGGCGCTAGTGTGATGTGAGATTACAAAGGAGGTTGATTGCGCTCGATGTTTGAATTATTCACATTTATATTCATGGAGTAGACAAGTTATTTTATAACGAGTTTTACTTTAACCAACAATATTTCTTAGCTTAATCTTCTGTTTCACTAGCGCCACAGTGATCAACTAAATTAAGATCATTGATCACACGTCAGCAATTCAGTGTGATATTAACAGTATGTAATGATCGTAATAAATTTATCACGAACACGGTCATTATCTGTGAGAGAAAATATCGATAGAATTTTCTTTTTTGCGCAATATTACATCAAAACATTTTTTTTTTATGATTTAGACTACTTTCAACGTTACGTGTAATGCTAGGTGCACACGCAGCGACTGCTCTCTAAAGTCATTTGTACACGGCGCGGTTTAAAGCTAGCGAATCGCCGTCAACAAAATTCGCTACGTGTGTACCTGACATAAGATCCACCTTTCTTTTCGCGGCAATTATTTTGGGCCAAACGATTGTAAAAAGGCTGGCCATACCGTTTTATGCCGATTGCCGCACATTTGATAATTACGCTGTCGGTTTTGAAGACATCTAAAAAGTTGGTTGGCCATAGACACGCCACGGTGATTACTGCTGCGTTCAAATCTAGTCATCACTGTTTGCTGTCCTTTCATAATTATTTTACTTCTGACAGTTACATTCTAAAAGCAACCTTATTGTTACGAAATTAAAGTTCACCGTGATATTGACAGTGATGCCAAAACAGATGTAAAATAACTGTCAAATGATTGCCTCTGACATCCTATGTAACTTATTGGTGGCTAATGACGCAAACTTACTGCTTTCCATGGCGTCCGCGGCTGAACGTTTATATGGTCAACGTACTTTTGTTGACAGGTCTTTTTTTTATGTCTCTAGTGCTGATGCTCTATGGTTGCCACATTATCAAAAAGCTTCTATTAAAAGGGTATGAAAGTATTAAGGGGTGGAAAACAATAATTTGTAAATTACATAATTTAAATAATTAACCTGCTTGTTTAGCTAAAAGTCTGATGTTAAATGTATGGATTAGGTACAGCTGCTTGTAATTAATTACGATTGTAAATACCAACAGTTAGGGATTATTTTGAATTAAATCGTATATTTAGTGATTAAATACGTTGAATAAACAGTATGGTTGATATGGTACTGTCGAAAAATAATCTTTTAAAATACGAGAACCATATTGCAGAATCAATCCTGTTGGCATACAATTCAGATAACATGTCAATGTATTTACAAAGTTAAGTAATGAGTGATTTCGTCATATTCTTTCATTTATCCATTCAATAAATCTTCATGTGATGATTATAAAATATCATAATAAATAATAATTATACACATATTCATAAACGTATTACAAAAAATGTAAATCTCATAGTAACTCTTGTTGTTTGAGAATAACGCATTTATAATAAACCATTTTGTGAATTCTGGCGAACTTTTTCAGTAGTAACCACCAAGTTGTGTAACCATTATTCTTCTAGAAGTTCGCTCCCGGACTCCTAAATCAAGCCATCGTCCATTTATTTCCATATAAGGTTTTAAACAATGATGAGGCAAAGAAAATGTTTTATTCAGTTTTGATGACAATAGACCTGGGGCCCTAGTCTGCTATTACAATTGTACCAGAATAGTCGATCAGTGATCTCATAATGATGGATTTTGACAAGTTTCGTAATCTACTAACAAAATGGCGTCATTATGACATTCCAGTGGCAATCACTGCCACTGCACTCCATATTAATAAATGTTCAAATCGAGTATTGGTTTTTAGAAACTCATTGCTATTAACGGGTTTTATAATAACGGCAATACGGCAATGTCATTCTATCACCATTACATTACGAGCCGAGTTGAGATAATGGATCGATCGTTATGAATTTAGCAGATTACGAACATTTAAAGCACAATGACAATGGAATCGCGTTGGAATGACAAATTTATAAAAATAGCAGAGTATGGCCCCTGGTATCATTTTGGTGTCATCATTATTCTAAATTTGAATTCGCGACCACCAAAAAGTCATAGAACTTACAAACAGTTCGCAAGTGTTATTGGCAAAATTGTGGTGTCTCTTCCTCAAGGGCCATTGAACAGATTACATTGAGTTGAAGTTGAACTTACTAAAAAATGCATGTTGGCTTGATTTAACCCTTCACGTTTTAATCCACGAACGAGATCCCCGCGAGACACAAAGCTTTTTAATTGTTTTCGTATTTACCGCATTCAACTGGTTTATAATTCGGGGGTGTATTTATTATTAGTTAGTACATTTTATATGTTTTTGTACCTAAATGTTCCTTTCAAATAAAACTTGCATAAACTCGACATTCTAGGATTTCGTTATTTATTTTTTTCAAATGTCACTTACTTTTAACCAAATCGCAATGTTTTGCTTTTTATTTTGTTAATAAACCGTAAATTCTTATACTGTGTGTTTTATTTATAAACCAACCATCATCATCATCATCTCAGCGTTAATCCCAGTCGCTTTCCAAGCTTTTTCAGCTTTGGAGTCTGGGGTCCGCTTTACCAGTCTAACTGCTGATTTTGGCTAAACTTCGATGTTTTCCGTGAAGCGACTGCCGTCTGACCTCCACAACCCGAAGGCTATTTATATAAACCAACCAATTTTACCTATCCCAGTTCACTGGTGATGAACAAAGGCCTCTCCCAGGGTGGTCGCCATCTTATCTTCGGCTGGGATATAGGTACTGTAAACATAGGGACATATGTTTATAACATTCGGCCTCCTTCCGAAAATATTCGCTAAATAACCTTTTGTTAAAAAACCATGAAAGAAATGTTTATATTACAGTACATTTATTTCAATTATTTTCATTTTTTATATTTTCAAATATTACAATTTAAGAAACATTTGAAAATAGCAGGGTTCGTAGGTACTAGCTCGCTATACCACCCATGTAGCCGGAATTCGATTGTGGCCGAACGATTTTTTATCGGTTTGTTTGAGTTTGAATCTATGTAATCTCTACACCCTCACGCCCCTTAGTCGCCAATTACACACTGTCGACTGGTTACCGGGGACTCGGTCGAAGGCGACTGTGACTTACTATACCTAAGGTGCTTACGCACTTGGTCGACTTTATCTATGTTTTGGTTGCTGAGGGACTGAGTCGTCGGCGGCCAGTCGACAGTGCGTATTGACTCTAAACGTCGAAAGATAGCAGCTAACTCCCAACGTCCCAACCACCAAAGGTGTGTGTTTGTGCAAACTGTAAGTACCTAGTTCTTGGATAGATGAAGTGGGCTGTCTTTTACACGACTAAAATTGCACAGCATATAAAATCACGGAATAGAGAATATACTTTTCCTGTTCTGTGTATAAAATATACTTCGCAGAATTACAAAATTTTCTCCGTGGTAGGCAACAACATCAGCCGCCACATAAGTTACCGCATAAGTTACCACCCACCAGACAAAGTCTTGCCGCCAAGCGATTCGTCGTGTTCCGGCATGATGTCTGGTGAAGCCGTACGGAGGACGGGTCTGTGCAGTTGTGTTGCGATGTGTACCGGGTACGATGTGCCTAATGTTGTTGTGTCGGGAGTTTGGTCGTGGAGGGTCTCCAGATCATCCTCTGGCGCAGCATCGTTGGTCGTGTTGTTGGGTTAAACATTGCATCACCTCGCTCAACTGCCGTCTTCCTTCCTATTCACTCAGTTTTTTTTAAAGTGAATAGGCTTAATAAGCACTAGTTTATTAACGCACTAGCGTTTTACCATCAACGATTGCATCACTGCTTACCATCAGGCGGGATTGCAGTCAAGCACTAGTTTATAACTAATAAAAAAAAACAATCGATCTTTATTAGTGATATTATCGAATGGTGTAATACTTTTTTATTTCAAAATAACGGGTTCTTTTCCTGCAAGGAAATATTGATATTTCAAATACCCAATGCTGCACTTTTAATTACTTTGTTCGAAACGTACAGGTTGGACTGTTGGAGTGCAAGCTGCTCACCAAAACTCTTCACCATGTACAAACGACAGCACATCAACCTACTACAATCTGTTATATTTCTATAGTAGATTTTTAATTTTATTGATTGAGCTCAAGGACTTAAGGTTCAAGATTGATATGGAATATTTGACAGTTTAGGATAGCTTGACCTGCTGTCGTCCGTAAATAAACGGTACAGCAGTATGCGCATCGGATGCTAGATTGACAACATTTGTGTAGACAATTTTTGTTATGCATACGACAAGGTGCTGTTGGGTCCGACGGCTGGCTCGATCAGGATCTGTTGCGGGTGTGCAAAGTCGAGCGATATACCACGAATCACGGGCTTGCCTATAACGTAAATAACGGTAATCTTGGTTGTATCGATCCAATTGTAATGCTGAACGGGCTACACTCGAAAGAGTTGGTCAGTAAAATAGAATAGCATACTCTTAATTATGTACTTACACCATATAAATTACAGAAGATAAATATGAAGATTCTATCCTATATTCTTATCGCTAAGAGTTATCTTTTACAGACATTTGGATGGAATACCAAGGACACTATCCAACGGGATACCTCAAAGATGCTGTAGATATGTATACATAGATCGAGAGCGCAGGGCGCTAGCTGTTAGTGCCAACATGCTGATACACAGGTTCGCTCGTTGTAGTATTGGGGTAAAGGTTACGCTGTTTAACCTTTTGAACGCCAATCACTTCTATACAAGTTCGAGATTTTCGTGCCCTCAGCGCCACTACTTGATTAGAAGTAATCACAGTATAAAATAAATTTACGACTTTTACAAGACCTTTTATTTTGTTTTTATGGAAATTTGCCCTGTTATCAACCATATTTTTAACTTTTTCACGGATAATAAGTTCTTATTTGTTTAATTTTCAATAGAAACAAAAACGCCAGAAAATATTTTAATGCCCCCAGCGCCAATTACTTGATATCAAGTAAGCCAGTGATGGGACACGACGAAGACCTCGCTATATTTCATCTCGTCGAAATGATCATAAATACTATTATTGCAAGAAAATGACGTAAATATATAATATTTTATAGATATTGTACACTTTAAACTAGGTTTTATTCACCTTAATCAAGAATTAATAGGTTTTCTAATCATTGTCGATAGTGAAACCCCGTTTGAAAAACCCATCCCTACAAAGTTAGTTAGTTAGCGCTCCGTACACGCCACCGACGTGTATAGAAGGAAATCTGTGACGTCATAAGCGGACGGGTTTCAAGGTCATAGTGACCTTGTGCATTTTAGTGTAGTGCAATGTTTACATCTTGAGTTGGCGCACGTGTCCTTATAAAAAAAATTGTGACTGTGAATATGACGAATTATTGCGAGTTGTTCAAGTTTGAATCAGAATTTTGAAATAGTTCGTAGTCTTGACATTCCGTTAAGTCGTCAACTTCCGTTTCAGGAATTTTCTTCAGTTTTCTATTAGTTTCTACAAACCAGAAAAATAATTGCGAGTATTTAGCGACACCATTAAAACAAAAGGTCTTGTGTAAAACAGACACTTACCCTCCATTTTATTTTATTTTTTAAAACGTAGAAAACCACGTATTTAGCTTCTATTAATTGTATTTGTTGTAAGTAAACGAAATAAATTATGCAGGAATCGGTTGAGTTTATGCACGTGTAACTCGACCACAGTGAATATAAAATATATACCATAGAAATCTAGACATTCCTAGAACAGAAAGGATTTTGACGTGCCTCGAGCGCCAACTACTTGATATGAAGTAGAAGGATTACATTTGGAGACAAATAGGGATGTGCTTTGTAGAACACAGGTCTAATAAATTTAAAATTCTTTTCTTTATTGTGGGGAATATATCCAGGTTTTCATATTGTTTTTTTTTATGAAATAAAATAATATATGAAATTACGATTACAGTTTTTATTTAGCTTCGTAAATTGGTAAATAAACATTATTTTATATGTATAATATTATTTGTCGATAGGACACTAATCCCATCCCTACGTTTTACTATACATACGTTATACATTTGTAGTGTGGCGCAGGAGGACACATCGCGTATTATATAGATGGGCGTTCAAAAGGTTAAGGCGTATTTTCAAGGGTTCTACACGAGCGGCCTGTGGCTAAGGTATACTATAACGTATCTAGACGCTCTGCATATGCAGAGTGAAGCTGACAATGCGACAATAAATGAAAACACGAATAATGCTAAACCATAGAAAAAAACCTAGCATCAAAAATAAAAAATTCAAACAAACTAAATCGCATAAAATTGCAAACGGAATATAATAATAATCATGTTCTATAAGCTGTTTTCTAGGGTCATCACGAATCGTCCCGCTCGCAGGTTCGACGACTTCCAGCCTCCCGAACAAGCAGGCTTCCGAAAAGGCTTTAGCACCATAGACCACATTCATACGCTGCGGCAAGTTATACAGAAGTCCGAGGAGTATAACAAACCACAATGCTTGGCGTTTGTAGACTATAAGCAGGCCTTCGATTCGATCGAGACTTGCTGGTGCTACAGTCTCTCCAGCGGTGCCAAATTGACCAAATTGCCAAATCGATACATTGAGGTGATAAAGTGTTTGTATAAAAACGCCATCATGTCAGTCCCTCTCCAGGATCAGGACTCGAAACCGATCCAACTCCAGCGTGGAGTGAGACAAGGAGATGTCGTATCTCCCAAATTGTTCACTGCTGCGTCGGAAGATGTCTTCAAGCTCCTGGACTGAAAAGGACTTGGCAGCAACATCAACGCCGAGTACATCACTAATCTCCGTTTTGCAGATGATATCGTGGTCATGGCTGAGACCCTGAAAGACTTGGGCAAAATGCTCAATGACCTCAGCAGAGCTTTCCAACAAGTGGGTCTAAAGATGAACATGGATAAGACGAAGATCATGTCGAACTATCATGTCGCACCCACTCCAATTGTAGTTGGTTGCTTTGCACTCGGAAGTTGTTGACGAGTATGTATACCTGGGACAAACAGTCCAACTAGGTAGGTCCAACTTTGAGAAAGAGGTGTTTCGTCGCATCCGGCTCGGCTGGCCAGCGTTCGGGAAGCTACGCTACATCTTCTTCTTCTCGTCGTCCAAGATACCACAGTGTCTCAAGACTAAAGCCTTTCACCAGTGTGTGTTGCCAGTGATGATTTACGGAACTGAAACGTGGTTGCTCACAATGGGCCATGAGGCCCATTGTGAGCAACCACGTTTCAGTTTGCGTTGTAGTGTTGTTTTAGTTGCGTTTCAGCTTTCGTATGAACGAAAGCTCAGCTATGCTTGGAGTTTCTCTGCGTGATCGAATCAGAAATAAGGAGAACCGCAGAAGAACCAAATTCACCGACATAGCTAGCTCTGCGAGTCGCTAAACTTAAGTGGCAGTGGGCAGGGCACATTGCTCGTAGAACCGATGGCCGATGGGGCAGTAGTAGTAGGTTCTGGAGTGGCGGCCACGTTCTGGAAGACGTAGCGTAGGGAGGCCCCCAACAAGGTGGACCGATGACCTGGTGAAGGTCGCGGGAAACCGATGGATGCGGGCAGCACAAGACCGGTCAACGTGGAAAGCCTTGTGGGAGCCCTTTGTCCAGCAGTGGACATCTATAGGCTGAAGAAGAATAATAATAATCTTTATTTCAAAAACCAAATACAATTTTTTCATCACAAGCAGACATAAAAAAAAGAAATAAAACAATCAAGTATAACGCTATGCATTTTGAGACAGAGTAACCGTCTGTGTCCGTGCTAGTATAAACTGTGTTACAGACACAGGCGACTCATACAATTATTCATTCACAATTTGCTGACTTGGTAAAACTCCTAAGTTTTGGTAACGGTGGCCTAGTGACAGCAGTAGTGGCTTAGGGGTATCGACCGTGACTTACAAGTTGTAGGTCGTAGGTTCGAACCCCATTAGCCGCTTTACTTTTTGTAAATTATTTCATAACTACTCCTCTGAAAACGGTGAAAGAAAACATCCTGACTATCGTGAGGAACCAAAATGTCCTAGAGACAAAAACTTTGAAGACATGTTACATCTGCCAACCCGCACTGGGCCAGCGTGGTAGAATACGGCCCACTCCGTTTGGAGGCCTGAGTCCCAACAGTGGGAACATTACAGGCTGATTATCCATACTAATATTATAAATGCGAAACTAACTCTAACTCTGTCTGTCTGTCTGTCTGTTACGCTTTATATAAAAAAATAAATAAAGGAGATGTTTCAAAAATGTATGGAGCCTGGGCCCGCATATTGTACACTTAATGCTAGGTATAGTTACGCTATAGTTAACTGTTTTTAATGTTAATTTCCTATATTTTGGCTTAGTTTTTATACAGATTCAATTTAACTCGGCCAAGGAGTGCAACCCAACTACTAATAAATATGGTGGTCAGCACTCAGCAGTAAGCGAAATAAGATTTTGACAGTGACATTTGATTAACGTGTCATGTATCTAAGGCTATCGTATCCATATTATCTACCATATGACTGCGAAAAAAACAAAACATGAATTCTAAGTATACGGTCCATTAAATAAACACAATCAACTCAAATCAACACTTGACACAAATACAACGGGAAAATAGAACTGTCAAAGTCGCCAATCAAACGTCATAACCAGTGTCATGGCTACCTTAATAAAGGGTTACATCACTAAAAAACCGTTTCAAATAATTAATTATTTAAACTTGTATTTTTATTCAAATTAATTTAGTAGTATTTTTATTAAAATCTTTTATTTTTTCCTTTTTATCTACATAGCGTACATAGTGGTGGCCCAAAATGAAACATCTCCTTTACATTTTTTTCAATAGGTATGTTTATTTATAAACACATACCTATTGAAAAAAATATAAATTTAATTTGCATTAAAATCGAGCTCATGTCTCATCTGAGCACTTTACGCTATTGTATTATAGTTTCGGACTTGGCCAACCATGCAACCTGAAAAAGTCACCATCATTTGGAAAATCCTAAACTAAAAAGGAAATAAAACAAATAAAAATGATTGACTTGTCCTTTATTCAATGCGTAAACAATAACCGGTCCACCATTATCAGATATTTGGAAAATAATCTCAGGCAACTCACTACATTAATATAGGGTCTACGTACTGCTTACTATAACCATTACACTTTGGAATGATATCCTGCTTAAGACTAACACATTAGGAAAATCAACTTTACAAATAAACCGAAGATTCGTCAATAAATAAATTCTGATTTCATAATTACAAAACTAATTGATTTACCGTACGCTACAAAATCCATCTGAGATCTAAACTTATAATAAAAACTTTGGATAAAAATTATAATAATTATTATTGACAAATTGTTTTGTACATTTTTACAAAAGAAAATAAATCAAATCCGGCTGAATACTGTGTGAGAATGTATAAGCAATTAAATGCACAATGTTACATTAATATTGTGACTTGTAAACGCACCTTAACTAACGAAAAATATACACAAATATACTCACAATAATACATTTTACATTAAAAACATTGATATAATATTAAACAGATATGATATGCTCAAACAAATTAACCGAAATAAATGTGCCGATCGGAGCAGCAGCACACACATGCAATTTTTTTATTCTGCGTACATTTCACACGTTGGTACAGTATGAGTGAGATGGGGCGCAATTTAAAGCATAGAGAAGAAAAAGATGGCTAGTGTTTGTCGTTTGCGCTGTTAGTGTTTGTCGTTTGTTTTTACGAGTGTATCGAGACTGACTAAGGCAAGAGATTAGAATTATAATCTTTTGTACGCTTCAAGTTCAATGCGCTAGTGACTTATCTACCTTAGTTTAATATTATATCAATGGTTAAAAATAATACTTTCTAATGAATTTCAAACGACTTCAGTTACAGAATTATTGTTCATATTATGGAAGTATTCATTCTTATAAGTAATGTACCAACACTGGCTGAGTATAAAATCGGCAACACCATTACACCAAAAATATAAAATTTGTATGAAAATAACTACAAAACTTACTCATTAGGTGCAAGTTTGAGGAATGTGCTCACTGTACTGCGTTATATAGCCGTCCTTATTATTAAAAAGTATTCAAATTTTATTGGCAATAATATCACAAATCAATATTATCATGATTTCACAATCAACAGTTCTGAGTGATACATGAGAGGTACGAACCCGCAAGAGTTAAATCGAGTCTGCGCTGTTGACGTGAGACTTAGGCATCGAAGGCGAGAGCGGTATCTTCGCGGGCGCGGGAGAGGCCGGTACGCCTTATAACGTCACACATCCATTCAAGGGCGTACCCAGCTTATGACGTGAGGGAGGAAAGTCAGATTTTACCCTGCTATTTTGTGTCCGTAGAAGAACTAAAGTCGCCGACATAGCCCAGCGGATTAGCTCTCTGAAGTGGCAGTGGGCGGGGCACATAGCTCGTAGAGCAGATGGCCGATGGAGCAGAAAGGCTCTTGAATGGCGACCACGTACCGGCAAGCGCAGCGTCGGACGCCCACCGACTAGGTGGTCGGATGACCTGACCAAAATCGCAGGGAAGCGCTGGATGCAGGCCGCGTTCAACCGCTCTTTTTGGAAATCCTTGGGGGAGGCCTATGTCCAGCAGTGGACTTCATGTGGCTGAGATGATGATGATGATGATTTTGTGTTACAAACAACACAAGCACATATTCATGAAACATTAAGTATTTGCAGTGTAGTGTGTAGGGTGGCTAAATAGACGCAAATGATCATGTATAAGTCCCCATTACGAGTATACTTTGATTTTTGAGGACTGAGATTTTCAGGGGGGCTAACCTCCCCGGGGGGAGGGGGGATGCCCCCCTTCCCTCTTGGGTACGCCCATGCATCCATAGCTTTATATGTTCCAAAAATGTGTCTCCTCAACAACAGAAATAATGAAATGAGTGTTGTTGAACTGTCAGCTGTCAAAATCAAAGTCATTGTCACTGTCAATGTGTTACGCAATTACCCAGCAAGTCTCAATTTGACACTTGCGCGCTGTATTTATGATGTAGGTATAGAACGAACAGGGATATGTCGAACAATAATAATATATTCACTAATATGCAACACGACATATTCATTTGAAGCACAACAATGCTGATGATATGTTATTAAATATTACTAGATGACCAACATATTATATTATATAGGGTGGCCAGGACATCGACCGCCAAACTCTGACCATGAAAAGCTTCGAAATTTTTAGTAGAACTAAAAAAATCTGCTATTTAAATACTTGCAATAGGTTACACGGTACACAAAAAGCATCGAATAACATTTTTATTTTTTAAATAACAGATTAGAAACAGGCTTCAAAATCAAGCTGCAAAATCTGTCAAATTTGCCTTAATAAATTTTCAACTTTATTCCCAAAGGATTAAGGTTCAAAATTGATTGGGAAAATTTGAGTTTCATCTGGCGAGTTTTATGTGCTGCTGATCTGAGTCGATGTTCCTGTCCATCCTTTATTACCCAGTGTGCCTAGTGTGAGTTTTTTTTTTTTAACGTTAAACACATGTTTATGAAGTACGGAGCTGTGATTGGGCCAGTTCAAGGTCGTTTTTTTTATTAATATAAACTAGGTGTGGGTCGTTACGCCATTTTCAAGAAACGTAACATAACTAGTTACTTGGTCGGCATCACCTGTTATAAAACGATTATTTTTGTAGTTAGTTATTTTCATTCAGCTACTGTTATTGTTTACATAATTATACATCCACCAACTATACAGTTACTCACGAAACGAAACTAAATTAAACCACGTTCTTGGGTCATGGGTGTGTAGCTATACAGTTAAATCAATAAATTATGCCGGTGTGATGCATGATACGGCTACGGCATAACGTGTGTATGGAATAACGGATTTACAAAAATAACAACCTTTTAATAGACTGGTAACTAGCTATTCAGTTACACATCGCGTCACTGGTTATTGTAACTGGTTACGTGAAATAACGACCATGTCTAATATAAACTAGTGCTTGACCGCAATCCCGCCTGATGGTAAGCAGTGATACAATCCTTGATGGTAAACCGCGCTAGTTTATTAAGAGCCTATTCGCTCAAAACAAACTGAGTGAATAGAAAGGAAGACAGCAGTTGAGCGAGGTGATGCAATCTTAAACCCAACAACACGGCCAACGATGCCAGAGGGAGATTGATCTGGAGACTCTCCACGACCAAACTCCCGACACAACAACTTTTGGCGCATCGTACCCGGCACACATCGCAACACAACTGCTCAGACCCGTCCTCCGAACGACTTCAAAAGACATCATGCTGGAACACGACGAATCGCTTGACGGCAAGACCTTGTCTGGTGGGTGCTTCGTTGCTCGAAGTAGGTCAATTAGAGCCTCGAACTTCATAAACCGTCGTTGGCGTTAATGTAAAATAAATTCGCACTAGACTCTCTTATTATATTCAAGTAAATAGCGCATTCTTATGCCAATTAATTACAGAAAAGCATTTCAATTCTATTGGAAAGCAGAAATTAATTACGAATCGCGGCTAGATACAGTTTTAACAATCAACAGGGGGAAGGCAGAACGCTTGTATAATTTAGGCCATTATTTACTTACGATAAAGCTAACATGATAATATAAAATTTTAAGTTGAATTTACTTCTTGCTAATTAAAATAGTAGACGGTATTTGTTTAGATACGAGCCTTTTTAGCCTTGAAAAGGACTTTTTTTGTTGTTGTTTTGAATGTTACTTCTGTTATTTTAAAATACTCCTTTTTAACCAACTTCAAAAAAAGGAGGAGTTTCTCATTTTTTAAATATTTTGAATTAGCTCTAGGGTGTCCAAAAAAAATCTTTTACCTAACATAGACAATAATTTTATTTTTGAATGTAGGTTCTGGCTTACCACTGTTGAAGGTCTAAGAAGCACGCTATTTACATGAATACCCCATTAATAAACGGTTATGTATTATGAATTCTGATTTTAAAACGAACGCGAATGGATGGACACAACGACAATTCATTTGGCTCACTTAATTCGCTACAGTTAATATTGAGCATTCCTTTGTCTTTTCCAAATAAGCGTCGCACTATAGAATTCAAGCGGCAAACGAAATATCTATGAGCATATCCGGGTAAGTACACTAGTCATTCTAATATTAGGTCATAGCCTATGTAAAGCTGTTGACGTCGAAAGACGTAAAAATAAAAAAAAATGCCACTACAAGCGAAAAACGTCAAAATGTCATTCACCCCTGGTCAGTGTGACCAATGTTCTGATCTAGAGGGATCATCTTTTTGCTGACAGAATATATTGGTGGGGAGTCCAGTTTGCCAGCTAAGGCTTGGACTCGACTTTTGACGGATTCCATGGGAGCTGAATCTACTTTGACATCATCGGAGCTGGATGAGGAATATTGGTATGATGAGGCTTCAGTGTTGCCATATATGTGTTGTGGTTCTCTAACGTTACCATAGAGATTGTAGTTGTGAATTAGGGTGGATACCCTGTTCGGTGCAGCGGGTAGACTGCTGTGTTCTTTGGGTGGTTGCTCGGTGACGGTCAGCTGGCTGGTGGTCACTGGTTGGTTGATCTTGAAGTCAGGCTTCGGAGGTGGCGTCTCATCCTCTTGAACCGACGACTGGTTGCTTAGCACCGGGTTCTGAGGGACGCATATTTGGTTTTGAGCGGCGAACACTTCATTTTGTGAGGTCAGTGTCTGGTTTTGAGGAGTGACGACCTGCAAGAATAGATAAACCTTTTGAATTTTACTATACTTTTCTTTTACTACTTGACTTAGTAAAGTATGGAAATGGATACTAACTAAATACTACCGACTACAAAGGAATGCTGCATGCGAATGTAAGAAAAAAATATGTGATTAAAATCGTTAAAACATGCTTGTCAATCTATAATTATGTATTTAAAATATCAATAAAATCTAAATCATATTACATAACTTGTCATTCAATTAAAATTTTAATTAAAAACTATCATCAGACCTACCTATCGATATAGGTACTGCACTAATCAAAAAAGTGTTGCCATATATTTAAACAAAAAAAAAAACCCTTTTGTAACCGAGTCTAAAGGTATCAAGGGAATTGAATGTATTTATTAATGTATTTTTTTTTTTGTATGAATAAATCTTATGAAGACCTTCGGAGAGTTAAAGGTCACACACAGAATGATGTGCTGTCGTGTGTACAACCATGGCTTAGCATCACTAGGAATGAAAACTTCGGTGAAGAGAGGGTGGAGTTCACCAAAGTTTTCTCGGTGAGGTATTTACAGAATCGCATTGCTGGAGACAATGAGGAGGAGTATTGTCGTGGTAGCCTAGAGGTTAAAACACCAGCCTCTAAAGTAAGAGTGTGCGGGTTCGATTCTAGGTCAGGCAAGTACCAATGTAACTTTTTCTAAGTTATAAATATACTTTCTAAGTATATCTTGGACACCAACGACTGATTTTAAGGTGAAGGAAAACATCTTGAGGAAACCTGGAATTTTAAGTCTGTAATCGCCAATCCGCATTGAGCAAGTGTGGAGATTACGCTCAATCCTTCTCTATATAAGAGGATTCCTGTGCCCAGCAGTGGGACGATAAAAAGGTTGATGATGATGCTCGCAGTAGAGTATGTGTACTATTTTTTTTTAATATACTAGCTACCTTCAACGTTATTGGAGCCATTTTTATGCCTATATGTGTAGTATATTAGATCAAATCGCAAACCCTTAGATTTTTTAGGAAAGCTCAAATCATACATAAATTGCAACACTTCTTTGACCAGCACAGTATTATAAAAAATAAAACGTTAAATCCCAACTTACCTCGTGGTCAGCATGCGACACTAACCTGCGCGTGAGTGTCTGTTGTGGGCGCGAGCGCGGCGCGCCAGTCCACGTGCGGGTGTCGCGACCTGATGCAGTCCACGACGTCCAACAGGTTCTTAGCGTCCATGGCTAGGATGTGGGCTGCTGCTAGCATGTTCCTGACAACAAATCACTTTGATTAGTGTTTTGGGGTAAATAAATATACAGGGAAACATTTTTCCAAGTGCGCAAAAAACAATGGGTGGCTCAGAATCAATAACAGAACAAATCTGCATTATTAGTTTAAAAGTAGTGTTAGCATATGGTCGCGTAGTGAACATGCGGGCGGCGCGGGCGCGCGGGGGTCCTGTGATGTTCCCGCCGTCCCCACTCCGCCGAACATGAATGGGACCGCGTGCGGTGACCATAACATCGATTTCATAATAAACATCTTTCGTTATCAATAACTAGTTTTTTTGTACTAAAACATATCAAAGTAATAATATTTTTATCTATAAAACTTATTTAGCTACAAGTTGTCAAAGTTTGCGCACTGGATAAAATTTTATCCTGTATAACCCGCGCCAATAAAGAAACGTATCTTAAATGGCAGCACCGGTCATTCTCTTTTTCTCGCACACTACTGCTATTTTTTAAATGAACAGACAGCTGTGCTGCTGGGGAGTTTTTTCCGCCACTTCTTCTTCCCAGCGAAAGCACTAGGAAGTGTCGATGGGTGGGCGTTTTGGGGGACTGTCTTATGTAAAATTGACGTTCAAAAAGCCTAATTCTCAGCCTAATTTGAATAAATGACTTTTGATTTTGATTTTTGATTTTATCTTTGCTCACACACCGCCGTACTGCATACAAAAAATCAGTCTTAAAACTTAATCTCTTTTTTTATAATGGTAAACCTATAACCACTTGCTAAACGTATCTTCAATAATTAATTATCCGACTTTAGTACCGAAGGGTTTATAACAAAACTTTTGAGAGCTGCTATTCCATGACATCGGTTTTGTTGATCTTACTATCTTTCACTAGCAAGTAGCAAACGCCATTTAAAGCCTGCAATACATGTTGGCCGAGCGTTGCCGAGTGAAGGCCAATACCAACATCTAGACAGTTTATTTCGCTATCGCTATCGCTCGGTGTCGCTCGCCTAGTTGGTTGAGTAAAGACAAGCGCCAACGTGTATAGACCTCATTTGACGTAACTTGCCTCCACTCACAGTCGCTCGCGATCACTTGCCTCACTTCGGAGCGGTGTCGGTTTTTCAGCACAAATCAAAGGCGCTCGCGCGCGCTCGGCCAACATGTGGGCGTCTTCTCAAAGCTCGTCTATGTTGGCCATTTGTATTGGTTTCCTTCAAACTTGCCAAATGTATAGACAGTAGCGCTTGCCTTGTATCAATTTGCCTAGGCTCGCGCTGGTCTAAGCTCGACCAACATGTATTGCAGGCTTTAGATTCGTTTCTTTATTGGCGCGGCTTATAAATGATTCAACTATCGTTCATAAAGTTCTAAACTAAACCAGTTAGAGCTTTCTTCGCTTACGCTTCTAACAAAATCTAGCTTAACGTTTTGTGTCAGTATTTGTATTTAGTTTTTTTTTTTAAATCATTATAGACTAGTGCTTGACTGCAATGCCGCCTGATGGTAAGCAGTAATGCAATCGTTGATGGTAAAGCGCGATAATTAACGCCCGAAATTAATTTAGATTCATTCAGAACTAGCTTTTCGCCCGCGGCTTCGCCCGCGTGGAGTTCGGTTATATCGCGCTTTTTAGATTTCCCTCGGGAACATCAATTTTTTCCGGGATAAAAGGTAGCCATGTCCTTTCTCATGGTCTAAAGATTGTCTGTGCCAAATTTCATCAAAATCGGTTAAGTACTTTTGGCGTGAAAGCCGGACAGACAGACAGAGATACTTTCGCATTTATAATATTAGTATGAATTGATTCAGGGTTGATTTAAGTCCCCCATCTCTGTCCCATCATCGTACAACCCGTCGTACTGCGAGTTTCCACCCTTTTTTTTTTGTTGGGATGGGAAATCATCAAATGACTTCTCCCGCTCTGGGCGGAGCGGAAGGGCATGTCAGACTTTTACTGACTAAAACCCACCCGTATTTCTTCAGTTGCCTGTGCGACGGCCAGGGCCACGGTTTCTTGTTTAACCAACCCGCAACCCTGGCCCAGGAGGCATCGGTCTTCGTGGACCCCGTCACGACGTGCTGACATCTCTTTGAGGCGCGCGTGAAACACGACGCGCCGTCGACTCGGGCCTACGTTACGATCCGAACGAAGCGTTTCGCCTCGTCATTTATACCGCGTACATCGAGGGACTGGAACAATTTGCCAGCAGCGGTGTTGCCGTCGGACTACATTTTAAGTGTCTTCAAGGGCAGAGTGAATAGGCTCTTAATAAACTAGCGCGCTTTACCATCAACGATTGCATCACTGCTTACCATCAGGCGGGAACGCAATGAAGCGCTAGTTTATATTTTATAAAAAAAAAAGATCTAAAATGACAACTTAGTCGGTACTATGTTCGGTCGGTGCTAAATTATTGAGTTCTTTTTATAAAAATGACAGCTTATGTCGGTAAATAAGCTGTCATTTTTATAAAAAGAACTGCATTTCTATAATTCAATAATTATTTAGGTGATTTAAACCTAGGTTAAAAAAGTCGCTATTTTGTAGTAAGAGAGATGTTGTCGTTTTGACATATTACGGCAATTATGGCACTTACTTAGTGTACTCATGCTGCAGCGTGGTGTTGTGGTACTGTATGGCGAGCCGCATGGCCTCTACGAGCGCCGCCATATCCTTGCTCAGCACCTGGTGAGCCATCTCCACCTCCCTGAGGGTATAATGATGATAATGATTAAGACTCGAGCGCCAAAACGTTTCTTAGGCATGCTACACCGGCGGGGCGATCATCGCTGGGTGGATGGTGGTGAATATAGTTTGTTTAGTATAAGCAACTGAATCGATTCCAATCTATTATTATTATATACAGAGTGGTGCTGACAATACGACAATAAATTAAACATGGTGTACCTCAACACATTCTCAGTCTACCCACAAAAAAATTATATAAATATGTCCATTAGTTTAGTCATCATCTTCTCAGCGTTAATCCCAGTCGCATCCGTAGCTTTTCAGCCTTGGAGTCTGGGGTCCGCTTTACCAGTCTAACTGCTGATTTTGGCTAAACTTCGATATTTTCCGTGAAGCGACTGCCGGTCGGACCTCCACAACCCGAAGGCGATATCTAAGCATTGCAGTTAGACTAATTGTTAGACTTTTGAGGGCTCCAACAACCCGTAACGACTGCCACTAGATGTTCGTGTGGCAACCGGGACCAACGGCTTAACGTGCTTTCCGAGGCACGACCAGACCAGTGCAAATATTCATATTAATGCATACAAATATTTGCACTGTGCGGGGATCGAACCCGCGCCTCCTTGCGCAACGGCCGCGTTCGCTACCGCTACGCCACGAAGGATGTCGCCCCGAATGCGGTATATGTCACCCCGGATGCGGTATATGTCACCCCGGATGCGGTATATGTCTCCCCGGATGCGGTATATGCCGCCGTTGATTTCGCGACCATTTGCTTCGCTGGTTTTAAGTGTATAGTGGTGCCACGACCACCACGGCTCTCTGTTATGTCCATTAGTTTAGTAACAGGAAGTTATTTTTCATTTTTCACATATTTTACATGATGTACATGTTGATAAGGAAGCGCTTACAGGTTAATGACCGCCGCATCCTGCGGTACCAATCTTTAATAATAATGGCGCGATAAAAACAAGGCAATACAGGATCGCGCTCTCGCCGATCGGAGGTCAGTGAACCAATATTTTTTAAGGATGTTCTATTCCGTTTGCAATTTTATGCGATTTAGTTTGTTTGAAATTTTCATATGTTTTTTATTTTTGATGCTAGGTTTTTTTCTATGGTTTAGGTTATTATTAAGAACCAGCATTGTTCGTGTTTTCATTTATTGTCGTATTGTCAGCACCACTCTGTATAATATTACAATATTTTTTCCCAAATACATTTAGAAATTGTTGCAGTGTGGTTTACCGAGCGCACAACACAGCTGGCGGTAGATCACAGCGAGAAACTCCACCGTGCGCCGCGCAGCTGCAGGCGCATGCGGGCGAACGGTTGACCATATTTTTGTTGAGACAACCAGATAAGATAAGAAGTTCATAATTTTGTGATTTTTCATGATATATCTTTTTGAAATTTTATACATAGATTCTTCACAAAAATACTGGACACGTGTTTCGGGTTTCTCTAAATAAAAAATAAGGTTGTAAAGGGTGTGTCTCACATCGATGCACAAACGAGTACCATGGATCCAGTACATGATTCTGAACCCCCGAGAGGTGGAATTTTTCGTCGGCTTTTACCAGATTAAAAAGAAAGTATATGCAGTTTTTTTCACTTTAGACCGCTCATAATAGGGTAGTTGACTAAAAAAAAACTAATTAGTCCGTCAGTCAGATTTCCAAAATACTAGGCACGTATTTTTTCTTTTTTCATACAAACAAAAAATGAAGACGACACAGTCGTTGAAAACTCGTGTGACGTCACTGCACGCTACACTTTTTAGCGAGCAGTGACTTTAACAGTCACCACGCCTGATCTTTGATGCCTTTTATATTTGTCAATTTTTATTTAAGTATTTGATAAAACAAAATATACGTATCCAATATTTTTCTATAATCTGAATGACGGACTAAATAGAATCAATTTTTTTTACCCACGAAACATCCCTATTGGTATACTTTTATAACCCATACGATTTTAAAGTAAACATAGAGTTCACATCAGGGGTCAACGTCAACGTCATACATACAAACACGCACGGCGACACGCTTGCAACCTTCAAAGGCCGAGCCGACCCTTTTTTTAAGCACTGTGATTTCTATAACCGCTCATTAACGACAAAAATGACTACCATAATTTTATTAGTGGCATGCCTTTTCACGAAGTTTGCGTTACGACGTCAGATACACCCCTGTATAGTGGTTGCAGTAGGTACCTCTGCGCGTGGTGCGGGAAGGGCACGACGACCTTGTCGACCGTGGCGCACAGGTCCCGCAGCTCGGCGCCCACAGCCCGCACCGCGGGCAGCAGTCCGTCAGATACACCCTGTATAGTGGTTGCAGTAGGTACCTCTGCGCGTGGTGCGGGAAGGGCACGACGACCTTGTCGACCGTGGCGCACAGGTCCCGCAGCTCGGCGCCCACAGCCCGCACCGCGGGCAGCAGTCCGTCAGATACACCCTGTATAGTGGTAGCAGTAGGTACCTCTGCGCGTGGTGCGGGAAGGGCACGACGACCTTGTCGACCGTGGCGCACAGGTCCCGCAGCTCGGCGCCCACAGCCCGCACCGCGGGCAGCAGTCCGTCAGATACATCCTGTATAGTGGTAGCAGTAGGTACCTCTGCGCGTGGTGCGGGAAGGGCACGACGACCTTGTCGACCGTGGCGCACAGGTCCCGCAGCTCGGCGCCCACAGCCCGTACGGCGGCCAGCAGTCCGTCGGCGGGGGCGCCGCCCGCCGCCGCGCCCGCCAGCCGCATAACGCACCGCACCACGCCCGTCGTGGCGCAGTACACTGGGTCCGACGAACTGGACCCGCCCTGTCCAACGAGGTTTTATGTCAAGTTTAAACAAATAAATAGTCTGTTATGCTACTGCCAAGCAATTGTAGCTATTGCAATATGAGTGATAGTTTGTGCCACGAAGTGAAGCTGCGTGGCACAATAGATCCGCACGAGTATTACAATAAATGTTTGCGACACTGGCATACAAAACTTTTTCTACGACCATTTGGTAATTTGCTTAATACATAACCGTAAGTCATATCTCAATTGTACTCATTCCTGCCAAGTCGTGTTACAATGATCATTTCCACACGGGTAAACCGTACTACAATGAAACTTTTTAATTTTTTATATGGCTATGGCATCAAAAACTTAACATATGATTAAGCCAAAAAAGACTGAACATCCCATGTTATTAGGCTGTATGGATATGCCTTTGCCTGTCATTTTTGGGATTATAACAACAAAACAACACTGCGGTACGCGCCGCGCTATTTTCGCGCCATAGTTAACTTCTATGTGTATTTATAAAAAAAATTGTTTTGAAAATGAGTGATATCAGTGATAATAGCGAAATGGACAATACATATCTTACTTTAATAGTTGTACCACCCAGAATGTAAATTACTATAATTCCTAATGAAGTTCAACATTAACGGTTTTTTGTAAGTATTTATTCGTGGCACAAACTAACACTCGTATTACAATAGCTATCTTTGCTTGACAGTGGCATAAATAACTATTTTCTACGACCTTGAAATAGATAAATACGAAAAACCGAACAATAGCGCGGCGCGTAATATTGATTTGTTGTTATAATCCCACAAATGAAAGGCAAAGGCAATTTAACGTTACAGCCTAATAACATGCGATGTTTAGTCGTGACACAAATACGCGCACTTTTTGGCATAATCATGTGTTGATTTTTTGATGCCATAGCCATAAAAAAATGTTTCATTGTAGTACGGTTTACCCGTGTGGAAATGGTCATTGTAACACGACTTAGCAGGAATGAGTACTATTGATATATGACTTATGGTTATGTATTAAGCAAATTACCAAATGGTCGTAGAAAAAATATAATTCATACACTGACTGGTTTATACAATGACATTACTGTTTTGCCATTATTATAAATATAAAACCCGTTAACAGAAATGATTTTCTAAAAACTACTACTCAATTTGAACAGTCAGAAATACACCACTGGAAAAGTCATAATGGCACCATTTTGTTAGTAGATTACGAAACTTTTTAAAGTCGATCAGTATGATCACTGATCGACCGCTCTGAGACTATTGTGTTAGCAGACTAGCACTCCCTTTTTTTTTATTGGGTTGGGAAATCATCAAATGACCTCTCCCGCTCTGGGCGGAGCGGAAGGGCGTATCATGTCAGAACTTTACTGACTAAAACCCACCCGTGTTCCTTCACTTGCCTGTAGGCCAGTAGGCATAGTATGAGTTTTCATTACGAAAATCGATCGTCGATATCGAGCACGTTTGACTCATCGATTGGCCCGCTTCAAGGTTGTAAGAACTCTCAACCAATGAGAGCGCCAAACGCGCTCGATATCGACGATCGAGTCTCGTACAGAAAACTCATACTAGGCATACAGGGCCACGGTTTTCCTTTTTAACCAACCCGCAACCCTGACCTAGACACTAGGGCCTCTGGTAGTTTGTTACGCAATTACTCTGTAGAAGGATTAAATGTGCTTACCTTGTCTTCACTGGGTGGGCGTTCCTTAGACACTGTGTTCGCTGGACTTGTTTCAGCGGAGGTAACCGCTGTAATACAAAGTACAGTATTATTACATTCAACTTTCATTCGGTCATACTTTGTATTTTTTTTTTTTTTAAATCCGGGCAAGATTAAGGTGGGTATTCCAAAAGGAAACTCAAGTATTGATCTCTGCTTAAACATTACTTAAAACTAGTTTCAACCAATCAAATGGCTTCAAACGAGACTTAAGTAGAGCTTGAGTTTTGAGTGACGTTCTGTAATACGAACCTTAGAAAAAAAAACTAAGTTTTACATTAGGATTTTCTCCTGTATCATGGTTGTTTACAAATATTTAAACACGCATAAAAAACAGCCGAACCGCTGTATGTCAAATAAACATTTGTTCAGTCCAGGAATCAATGCCTCGACATGCAACACTGCAGTTATCTTTGATTCTATGACAGAAATTGTTGCTTTTAACCGTCCTTAAAACAAGAGCGGTTTTGTTTTGTTCTTTAAAAAAGAAAACGTTGCCCGGCTCTAGGAATTTCTCCTGTGTCGTGGGTGCGTTTACAAACATACAAGTTCACATACACAAACATCCAGACCCAGAACAACTACTTGTAGGTCATACTCATATAAATATATGTTCCATACGGGAATCTAACCAAAGACATGCAGCGCAGCAGTCAATAGCTTTACTACTGCACTAGTTATCAACCTTTTATCGTTCCACTGCTGGGTACAGATCTCCTCTCATACAGAGAAGGATTGAGCGTAATCACCACGCTTGCTCAATGCGGGTTGGTGATTTCAGACTTAAAGTCCAGGTTTCCTCAAGATGTTTTCCTTCACCTTCAGTCATTGGTGTCCAAGATGTATTTAGAAAGTACATATAACTTTAGAAAAGTTACATTGGTACTTGCCTAACCTGGAATCGAACCCGCGCACTCATACTTGAGAGGCTGGTGTTTTAACCACTACACTAACCAACAATATTTACCTGATTGTGGTTGACTAGATGCTCTCGGTTCACTGGTGCTGTCTGATTTCTGTTCGGTTCCCGGGTCAGATTCAGTCGACAGTTGCACGTTGGATAGACGCTTTTTCTGAAAGTTGTATTTTTATTAATACATATTTATAACTTATAAGTGCGATTAAGATTTTTTATTAATCACTGTAGGTTTTTTGTTAAACTAAGGTGTATTATAAATTTGTATTTACTGTCTCTTTACTGTTTTCAAACTTTACAACATCCCAA
This sequence comes from Sesamia nonagrioides, assembly GCA_017933935.1. Lineage (NCBI taxonomy): Eukaryota > Metazoa > Arthropoda > Insecta > Lepidoptera > Noctuidae > Sesamia > Sesamia nonagrioides. Next base: position 5,304,518 of record JADWQK010002280.1, on the reverse strand, counting down.
TTGCAAAAACTTATAAAACGACAGCCTCCGTGGCGTAGCGGTAGCGGACGCGGCCGCTGCGCAAGGTGGCGCGGGTTCGGTCCCCGCACAGTGCAAGAATTTGTATGCCTGAATATGAATATTTGCACTGGTCTTGTCGTGCCTCGGAAAGCACGTTAAGCCGTTGGTCCCGGCTGCCATACGAACATCTAGAGGCAGTCGTTACGGGTTGATGGAACCCTTAAAAGTCCAACAATTGGTCTAATTGCAATGCTCCGATGTCGCCTTCGGGTTGTGGAGGTCAGACGGCAGTCGCTTCACGGAAAATGTCGAAGTTTAGCCATATCAGCAGGTGGACTGGTAAAGCGGACCCCAGACTCCAAAGCTGAAAAGGCTTCGGATGCGACTGGGATTAACGCTGGGATGATGATGAATTGCAAAAACCTATAAACTACAATAATTTTGAATTATATTGGTAATCCATTGCTTCCTATGTTCGAAAAATTCGTCTGCTCAACAACGTAAATAAAGCAATGAATTTTGTCATTGTATCAGCCACCCACAAAAATTTTGAGGTTGATTTATTTATAAAACGGAATTAACACAGCCTATAATGGTCCCACTGCTGGAACACAAACCTCCTCTCGGTGAGAGGGATTGGGCCGTATTTCACCATGCGAGCCCCGTGCTCTTTATTAGATTTTCTTTTATTTAAAAAAAAATCGCCCTTAAAAAATAAACATTATTTCGCAAAATGAGGTAACTTAATATATGTGCGGTTGGCAATCCATGCACGGGCGACGGAGGGGGGCAGGGCACGCGGCACGTGGTCGCATCGCTTATAAAAATACCGTCAAAATGATGTTGTCACTTTTTAAAAAAATACCAAATTTCGGGGAAGTTGGAATTAATTCGTGGAAAAAAAAAAGATTATTTTAAAATTCATTATTGTTACTATGATGATTACGTAAAATTTTATATTATACTAGCGGCCGCCAGCGACTTCGTTCGCGTGGAATTAGTTATGCTCCGCTCCTATTGGTTGCATCGCTTATAAAAATACGTCAAAACCTTCCTGGATTAATGGGCTATCCAACGCAAAAAGAATTTTTCAAATCGGTCCAGTAGTTCCCGAGATTAACGCGAACAAACAAACAAACAAACATACAAACAAACTCATCAGCTTTATATATTAGTATAGATTTGGTCATGTGTTTACGTAACCTTTATTATCCTTATGGGTCGGACAGGGTTTTCTTTACACATTGTTTATAAATGATGTATGTATATTTACCAAGTTCTCTTCTTGCATCTGCAACCATCGTCTGTCTTCCTCACTCTGATGTTGTTGGCGCGCTAGTTCGGCCAACAATCGTCTTTCTACCGCTTGCTCACTGTCGCATTCCGGACTCTGTGTGTACGGAATAAGAGCTATAATCCACTGCATTTATCCACAGAAAAATCTTCAATAAACGGGAAAAGAGTTTGATCAATAAACATTTAAATTCAAATGCTTTGAATAGTGCAATAAAAGCTTACAACATGCATGAATGGGACATAAATAAATATATTTTTATAGAACTGACATTGTTGTTAGTGACATCGCCAATTTCCAGATTTTGTACAAATATTAACATGATTTTTTTAGTAAATAAGGTACAGTGTTATAAACCAGAAATGTACACCGAACAGTACGAGCTTATGTGTAAAAATCTCATCATGATAAAGTGAGTTGGCATACCACCTGGGGTCCTAGTCTGCTATTACAATAGTGTCAGAATGATCGATCAGTGATCTCATTATGATTGATTTTGACAAGTTTCGTAATCTTTTATAAATTATAAACTAACGCTTGACCACAATCCCGCCTGATGGTAAGCAATGATGCAATCGTTGATGATAAAGCGCGCTAGTATATTAAGAGCCTATTCACTCTAGCCTTGAAGACACTCAAATTGTAGTACGACGGAAACACCGCCGCTGGCAAATTGTTCCAGTTCTTCATCTACTAACAAAATGGCGTCATTATGACTTTCCAGTGGTCTATCACTAACACTACTCCATATTCAATGTTTAAATTGAGTAGCAGTTTTTAGAAAATCGTTTCCACTAACGGTTTTTATAACAATGGCAATACGAAAATGTCATTCTATCACCATTCCATTACGAGACTACTGACTGATAATTGATCGATCATTATGAATTTAGTAGATTACGAACTTTTAGCACAATGACAATGGAATCGTGTTGGAATGACACATTTACAAAAATGGCGGACTAAGGAGCCTAATGTTAGAGACATCACGGGTTTTTTCAAAAAACAGATACCGTGGCCTCTGGTGCACAGACAAGTGAAGGAACACGGTTGGGTTTTAGTCAGTATAAATCTGACACGCCCTTCCGCTCCGCCCACAGCGGGAGAGGTCATTTGATGAATTCTAATAAAAAAAGGCTAGGAATTGACATTATTAAGAGCGTACTTTAAGACTGAATTCACCTAATAGGGGTGTTCCTGGAGTAAAAAAAAATTGATTCTATTTAGTCCGTCATTCAGATTATAGAAAAATATTGTATATGTAAATTTTGTTTCATCAAATCAATAAAAATTGACAAATATAAAAGGCATCAAAGATCGGGAGTGAGGGCTGGTGACGTTACTCGTTGCTAAAATGTGTAGCAAGGAGTGACGTCACACGAGTTTTCAACACACTGTATCGTGTTCATTTTTTGTTTATATGAGAAAAGAAAAAATACTTGTCTAGTTTTTTTTTGGAAATCTGACTGACGGACTAATTAGTTTTTTTTTAGTCAACTACCCTATTATTCATAGTGAGATTTTTACAGAATAGACTCACTGTTTTTTTGAGTAATTTTGATAATTACAACCACAATGTTAGTTCATTTATGTTTTTCTCAATATCAATGAAATCAATCGTGAAAAAAAAAATACATACAAAAGCTTTTTCACAAATGAATTCTTAAAAAAAAACCAAAATATTTGAACCATAAGAATGATAAATAAAAATTAAAATAAAAACCGACACTCTACCGGAGAAACCCAAATGACACAAACAAATCTGAAAACAAAAAAATAAACCAAAGACAAAAAAAAAGTAATGAAAAAAAAAAACATATTTACACATACACCGTTTATACACCTCAGTAACAGGGAATGGGATCGGATATTTACATGTTTAAAGGAACCAATATTTGTAAAAGTTTACACCTAATATCAGTCTTTTCAAAGCCTCATTGAGAGATTAATCACTAATTCTGTTCGTCCAAACTCATGTTATTTTTTGTGACTGGTTTGCAAAGTATTTTGTTTTTTTTTTTTTTTTTTTTTTTCGTGACATGTTTTCTTGGCCTTTGCACCATGTTTGCATACAATCCACAGTTTATGGGACGCGTTGGATTGCTGACAGGCTGGATTGCTATATTTTGAATCGCTGCTCCAGTACTTCGGTTGGAATTCTGAAGCATTGATTGCTGTGTTATGTGTTAGTTTTTTGTGTAATGTTGTTGTTGTTATGTCTATAACATTTTTGTAAGTTTATTTTGTTACTTTTTTTTATACATGTATATATATATTATAAACTAGCGCTTGGCCGCAATCCTGCCTGATGGTAAGCAGTGACGCAATCGTTGATGGTAAAGCGTACTAGTTACTAACACTATCCTCCTTTTTTACACTATTCTTCAATTGCAAAACGAAATCTAACTTTACTTCCTGACTTAACCTTTGAGTTAGTATGTATTTGCATTTCTAATTTTATTGAGATTAAGTCGAACTTCTCAATACAAAAGTGATAACTCAAGAACTGCATTTTTATAATCTTTAGGTGCAAAATGCAATAACCATTTAGTTGGTTTAAACCTGATTTACACCATCGCCTAGCTCCATAACGAATAGAGGTAAACAAACCAATTTAGGGTTATCACAACTCACGTTTTACAAATCTCCTGTTATTTACATGATTATCGACTTTTACATACTAAGTATTTATTAACAATTCCTATTGCAGCATATTTCAATAGAATCACTAAAATAACATGCATAATAACTTAGTATTTGGAAAAACCATTAAATAGCCCTACGAAAAAAGAAAGATGGATGAAATCCAGGTATTAAACACATTTTGTGGAATTCAACCAATGAATAAAGTCGAGGCATTTGTTTTGCGTATTTTAATTACTTTCAAATGAACTACATAAAACATGCATTGTAATAATTTCTAGTATGGACTAATTATAATATAAATATATGTATCAAAAAATTTAACCTATTAGGAAATTGGCTTACGTGTATCATATTTCATTCAAATCGGTTAAGCGTTCTATGCAAATCATAAATATTTAAACATAAATAAACTGTTTAGATTAGTAGGAAGTAGGATTATTACTTTTATGAAAATCATCTATGTAGAAAAGGTTATTAACATCTGTATTTTAGGCGTAAACTACTCGTTGACTATCAGGGTTTGTTTACCTCAACTCTTTATCGAATTTGGCTCAAATATAAATAAAATCCATATCTTGTAATAAGATACGAGTTTCATTGTTACTCTCAATAAAGAATTCATTATATTTATCTAAAATTGACCTCTCAGATAGTAATTATATCTTCAAATTCATTGTTTTAAATTTGTTAATATTGGGCTAAGAAAATTTTTTTAATAACAGCAAAATGGCGGCGACCGTGACGGTTTGATGAAAGTTGCATGTTTACAACTGTTTCAAATTTTGTCCGAAACTTCAGCGGTGTATAACATTGAAAATAAGCTTATTAAAGTAAACTGTATCAAATAATTCTAATACAATATAGTTGCCACTTGTATGAATCACTCTTCACGTTCCTAGTCGTAATAAGCATGCATTATCTAATATCTACACACACATACTATACTAAAACTTTCGCCTAAATGGTGTTCATGATTAATGCAAAACATGATAGATTTTATAGATTTTTTAAACAAAAGAAATATTGAACCATAAGTATGGTAATCTAATGTTTAATAAGTATTTTAAACTAAAATAAATATACAAGACAATTGAATAAAACTATTGATGTTGGGACCGTAAAATTAGTAATACAAGATATAATTAAATAAATATATTATTATTATTAAATCTTGGTTGAAAATTAATCTCTTTATTAACCTTATAAGAACTACGATTTCTGAACGAACCAGCAATGGCGCCGATTCTGTTGTACACAAACTAAACTAATTTTAAGTTAACTGCATCTTTTTCTCTCCATCTCGTTAAGAAAAGGATAAAAGATAACATTTTAGTTTAATATTGTCAAATTAATATACTCCATAGACAGTTTAGACGCGATTATAAACATGGCGACTAAAATACGCCAGTTTACGTCAGGAGTACACTAATTTGACAGGTCTAAACATTGATATAATATTAAACAGATATGATATGCTCTAAAAGGTGGCTGGTAGTGGCTGGCGGAGAACTGCTCAGGATCGAGCTTGTTGGCGTGCTATGAAGGAGGCCTATGTCCAGCAGTGGACGAGTAGGGGCTGATGATGATGATATGCTCTAACAAATTAACCAAAATAAATGTGTCGATCGGAGCAGCAGCACACACATACAATTTTTTTATTCTGCGTACATTTCACACGTTGGCACAGTGTGAGTGAGATGGGGCGCAATCTAAAGCATAGAGAAGAAAAAGATGGCTAGTGTTTGTCGTTTGCGCTTAAATAGAATCGACGAAAACTAAAGCGACTTGCTGGACTTACCTCCTTTTGTACGCTTCATTTTCAGTGCGCTAGTGACGTATCTACCATAGTATAATATTATATCAATGGGTCTAAACTGTCATTTTATCTTCTGTCCTTTTCTTAATGAAATGGAAAGAAAAGATGCACTTAATTTAAATTAGATTGTAAACAAGGGAATCGTGACCAATTTCATTTGTTGTGCATTTACTCATAACACCAATGACATGCCTTCCATAAGTAAAAAAAAAACCAGATTCTGCGATCAATCCATTCACCTGCACAGGCTGTGCCACTCCATGAACATGCGACACTCCGGTCGACACTCCTTGCACGGCGCCGTGAACCGGCATAACGCCGTGTCCGGTACCGGATGCCCCGGAAACAACCGGAGCCGGCGCTACAGCCGAAACCACGGCCGGCTGACACTCCATCCTTGAAGCGAAGATCACTGATGCATCAGCCGGCTGAACCATCGCCGGACGGTACGTCGGACCAGCAAGTTGAGGCGCCTGAGAACTCGCCACCTGAGCCCTATACATCATCGGCTGTGCCCCGGAAACGTTGTGCGTATATATCTGCTGACCTCCATATGACATTGGAGGAACAACGCCCATCGGTTGTGATGGAAAACCTTGCGCTTGTTGGAAAGGTTGTGGGCTTGCAGAGCGGAGAAATCCAGGTGGTACTTTCGATGGCCGTGCCTGTCCGGGGGAGTATGGGACTCCTTGTACCACTCCAACGGGGACACCATAAGCTGATGAGGGATGAGAGGCCGCCATGCTACTCTCACGTCTGTACTGCGGTCGCGCCATAGCTCTCTGCGCCGCAATAGCCACGCAACTCTTCACATTATCCCCTCCAAAATCGTATATCTCTTCTACTAAAGCTGGTTCCGGTTGTGTGCGCATTTTATTCATCACACTGGCTGCTAGTTGGGCATTCAAAGCTCCTTGGACAGCGAACTGGCCTACATCCTGATCTCTACGATTCCTAGGAGGAGGAGATGCTGGTACCGAATGCTGACGAGTAAACGGTGCGATTGGGACAGGTGAACCGCGGTGGGACAGACTTCCCCTCGCATTACGTTCTAACGATCCCATACGAATGGGAGCTCTCTCGGCACTAGATAAAGTTCCTCTAGTGTTTCTTTCTAAAGACCGAACGCGGCTAGCATATGGCTCGGGTACTTCGGGCTCAATGGCCGGAGATGGCGATGATGTTTCGCGCGGGGAGACCGGAATATTCTGACAAAGATTGTCACAACTTTCCCTCGCGCCTACTACCACTGTCAGTGTCTCATCGGGAGGTTCAGAGGAGGTGGGGCCAGGTACTATAGGATCCAGCTTCTGTAAGCTAGCGGCGGGAATAGGGGCGGTTTGAAGAGGAATGTCAATTTTCTCGTCAGGTCTAGGGTGTATGATCTTGTCAACCATGTCGTGGGTCTCCGGTAGGGTCTCGGCGAAGTCTACGGAGACTGTGTTGAATACCGAGGCGGGGGTGGTGTAGGCCTGCGGGTGGATGGCCCGCGCTTGGTTCTCTCGCAGGAGGTGCGCTAGGACGAGCGGGTTCTGGGCTACGATGTAGGTTTGGGCCGCGTTGCCACCAGCTGGCTGGGTTGTTGTGTCGTTTACTGTTAACAAAAAAATAAAGATGGCGTTTTTGCAATGAAATTATTTCTTTAATTCTGTAAAAAATGGGTTTGGTTCAAATATCTATTATTTTCGACTTAGTAAAATACTACATAATAGACTTTTATGTTACATAGGTTTTGTTAGTGGTGGACCATTTTCGCTCCATTTGCACATTATTTAGGCTCAAAATAAATATACTTTCATAAAAATAAAAAAATAATTATACAAGGTATAAATTTTGACGGCGAGTAATCGATTCGAACAGCGATATTCAATTAGATTGAACCAAAATTAGTCTATCCTGTGAATATAATTAACGATTTAGCAAAAACTTGATAATTTAATTTAATAACTATGACTTATGTAACAATTTCTTATAACCCAATAAGTAGGTTGTAGATGCCAGACAGGCAGTCGCTTCCATGTAAAATACTGATATTCAAGTGCATCTGGTAAGATTGGAAGCTGAACAAAACTTAGAAAAAGGCTAGGCAAATGATGATCGAATTGTTTATTTGTAAAATACGTACTTTACAAATAACCAATTCGACAGCAGGTCAAGCTACCCAAAACTTGAGCCTTAAGGCTTTGTTGATAAAGTGTAAAACAAATAAATCTGACAGATTGTAGTAGCTTGATGTGCTGTTGTCAACATTTTTTTTTCAGAAAGCGAAACAATCGGCATGGGCTATCCTCCGCTCGGGGACGCGGGGGCGCGGTATTGCGCTGGACTCTTCTTTCCTTCTTTTTTGGCTTCGCACGGTTTGTGCATTTAGCCAATGTCACGTAATGAATTATTCATGTCGAAAAAGACGGCTGCGAGAACTGTCTTACGAGGGAGGTTTGAAGCAAAGTCATGATGTGGCCACTATCCTGCGATATTTCACTGTCCTTAATGAATTATTTACTGAACGCACTTTTTACTATATAAATCACGCACTTTTATTTAGTAAACAACACTATAAATAATAATAAAAGTCTAATGAAAAATGAGCGTGACACTCAGCTTGACTTTCCCGTCAAAACTTTGTCGGACTCTTACAGGCTAAAAAACCACCTAAGCGTTCGTTATCTGCCTTTCCGGGGTACCGGGTCCTCCCAATTCTATGGTACCCGCACTGTAGTGTGTACCTGCGATATTGTTGGAGGGTCGCTGCGGCTTGGGCGGCGGCTCGTCGCTGAAGGAGGCGGCGGCCACGCGCCTGTTCTCACGCCGCATGGTCTCCCACGCTGAACTGCGCTCCTCTTGCAGAATCTCGCTGTAAGAGAACAATAATATTAGGTAATTCTTTCTATCTTTTTATATGGTCTTTAGCCAACCATTATCATTATCTATACATATGTCATGGAAAACGATATCATTTTTATAAAAGTAGCTCATTTGATTTATGTAGTCCACTACTACATAAATCAAATGAGCTACTTTACTTACGCGAACGCTGTGACGTTATTTTGTAATGGCGGCACGTAGCTACGGTCGTTTTGGAAAGTGGGGATTGTCAAACGGAACGGGCACTTCGCATTGAAACGGGGACCAGTGTGGCTACCATGAGTTTTCATTACGAAGACTCAATCATCGATATCGAGCGCCTTTGGTTCATCGATTGGCCCGCTTCAAGATTGTAAGAACTCTCAACCAATGAAAGCGCCACAGGGCACTTCTCCGGGGCTAAACTGTCGGTTTGTCTATTTAAATTATTGTAAGTTGTTATTTCCTATTTAGTTTTTACCTCTATAGAATTAAGGGTATATTTAGACTTCGTGCTTTAATTCAAAACTTCATTTACGAAATGGAACCCTTACCATCACACCCAGATAGTGACGACCCTATCGTTTCGCCGTCGCTGACGTTGTCCTGACTTCCGCCACTTCTTCCCATCGAAAGCACTAGGAATTGACGATGTGCGGGCGTTTTGGGGACTGTCTTATGTAATATTGACGTTCAAAAAGTGCTGATTCTCAGCCTAATTTGAATAAATGACTTTTGATTTTGATTGATTTTGTCATATATATACTAATATTATAAAAAGGTAAGTTTGGTTAGGATAGTTGTCCCTCTCCGACATTATATCACAGGGATGTATCTTTATTAGAATTCCGTACCCAAAGAGGAAAATCGGGACCCTATTTCACTATCTGTCTGTTACCAGGCCGTATCTCATGTCGCAAATATTAAATATTTGTATGCATGAATATGAATATTTGCACTGGTCTGGGCGTGCTCGGAAAGCACGTTAAGCCGTTGGTCCCGGTTGCCATACGAACATCTAGTGGCAGTCGTTACGGATTGTTGGAGCCCTCAAAAGTCCAACAATTGGTCTCACTGCAATGCTTCGATATTGCTTTCGGGTTGTGGAGGTCAGACGGAAGTCTGACTGGTAGACTGGTAAAGCGAACCCCAGACTCCAAAGCTGAAAAATCTTTGGATGCGACTGGGATTAACGCTGAGATGATGATGAGTATTCTTTGAGTTGAGGATACGTAGAAACTATGTTTAAGATATACTCACAAGAGCGTCTCCTTCAGCTGGTGCGCGGCAGGCCTCTGACTGGGTTCGTATGCCCAACAGCGTGACATTACGGAGTACAGTCGCGGCGGACAGCGCGGAGGCAGCTGCAGACGTTCTCCGTTCTCTAACTTGCCGATGACGTCATTGTTCTTGACGCCGCTAAATGGCTTTACTCCGAGCATTAGGATTTCCCACATGCATACGCCTGGGGAGAGACAGAGAGAGAGAATTACAAAAAAGGAGATCAATCAGCTCCAATCGTGCCGTTAATTTGCACGTGCAAAGTAATGCACGACGAATCGCTTTGCGGCAAGATTTTGTCTGGTGGGTGGTAACTTTTGCCGGCAGCCGAAGTTATGGCTTACCAGTGGTAAAATATTCCTTAATATTAATTCAAAATGAAGATAGGTTCAATTTGGAATATTTTTTTGTACGAATTTTGGCAATGCAAACATAGATAAAAATAAATCAAAATTAATATAAATATCGGTGCTCAAAGTTACATACCAAACATCCACACATCAGAAGCTGAAGTGAACCTCCTGAAGTTGATGGACTCCGGCGCCATCCACTTGATGGGCAGTTTGCCGCGCGATGCCTTATAGTATGACTTGTCTTCTACCATCTTTGATAGACCGAAGTCTGCCAACTGGGGTAAAGGAAAACCAATGTTAGGATTTTTCATTGTATCATGGGAAGAACCAGCCCCCTAATCGGCGAACACATTTTTGTTAAATGATTGCGACTAGTTGGGATCTTTTGGACCGCCCATTGGTCCGTTCGGTTCCGTTCGGTCGAACAGACCAATGGGCGGTTCAAACGATCCCAACTGATCCCAACTAGTCGCAATCATTTGACAAAAATTTGTTCGCTGATTAGGGGGCTGGGGCCTAGACTGCTATTACAATAGTGTCAGAATGGTCGGCCAGTGATCTCATATTGAAGGATTTTGATGAGTTTTGTAATCTACTAACAAAATGGCGTCATTATGACTTACCAGTGTTCAATCACTGACACTTCTATTAATAAAATAATGTTCATATTGAGAAGTAGTTTTTAGAAAATCATTTCTACTAACGGGATTTATAATATTGGCAATACGGCAATGTCATTGTATCACCATTCCATTACGAGACGATGACCGATAATTGAATGATCATTATGAATTTAGCAGAATACAAACTTTGAGCACAATGACAATGGAATCGTGTTGAAATGGCAGATTTATAAAAATCACACGTACATTTTCACCGTGAGATGATTACAGATTTCCACCAAAGAAATAATAATAATAATATCATTTATTTGCATAAAACATGGTATAAAAAGGTGGAACGTACATGATAAAAACAGAACAAACATGTTTTGCTTCATAGAAGCGTGCAAACTTTTCATGCAACCAATAGCTGAGTACAAACACATTTAATCATACTACAATTTCATTCTCTAGGAACTCCCTGACGCTGTAAAAACTTTTCTCAGATAACCATTCATATAATTTAGTTTTAAACAATCTTTTATTTAATATTTTAAATTTTTCTGGTATTTTATTGTATACCCGTACACACATAAACAGGCAGCTTTTGTTGTACTTTGCAAGTCTTGGCAGGACATGTAATGCGAGACTGTGAGGGTCACGACGGCTACGAGAATTTACATCGCTTGCTTTAGTAAATAACTCCTTATGCCTCCACACAAACATACAAATTTCTAGTATGTAAAGAGACGGTAAAGGTAACAAACCAAGTTTTTTAAATATCGGCCTACAAGAATCGTCGGGTTGAAGCCCATATACTGATCTAATACATTTTTTTTGCGCGACAAATGCTCTATTTTGATCGGTGCTATTACCCCACATAATTAGGCGATAGCGTAACACAGATTCCACATACGCATGGTATGTGGTAATTGCTGTTTTAGTGAAATGAGAAGTGGACCTGTTATCTTTTAATATATTCTGTATATACAACGTTATTTTGTGTTTATGCGAAACCTGAATACAGTTTGTTCAGAATAAGCAACTGAATCGATTCCAATCATTTTTACACCGTGTTATATTTTTTCCCAAATACATTTAGGAATTGTTGCAGTGTGGTTACCGAGCGGTTACGATAGATCACTGTACTTGCGCCGCGCGCACAGCTGACGCCAGAGGTCAACGCCTCGCACTCGCTCGCACGAGCGACCTTTGACCAAATTTTTGTTCGGACAACCAAGTAGAATACCAAGCTAATAACTTTGTGGTTTCTCATATCTTTTTAAAATTTTGTACGCACGATAGCAGGCCAAGCTACCCGAAAATACCAAATATTCCCAATCAAACTTGAGCCTTAGTAATTTAGAGATAAGGTTGAAAATTTAATACAAAAATCTGACAGATTGTAGTAGCTTGATGTGCTGTCGTCTGTACATAGATTCTTTACTTAAAAATACACGTGTTTCGGGTTCGTATAAACAAAAAATAAATTTGTATAAATTTGAAACAATAACACGAGACTAACCTTAACACACGTAGGCGTGGAGACCAGCACATTCCTGGCGGCGATATCTCTATGAACAAATTTCTTGCTCTCCAGGTAACTGAGAGCCGTCGATAGCTGGTAGATGTACAGGACTAGTGTGCATGTTTCCAGTCTAAATCAATAGAAATACATATTTATATAATCCATACTAACTAATATTATAAATGCGAAAGTAACTCTGTCTGTCTGTCTGTTTGTTTGTTACGCTTTCCCGCTTAAACCTCTCAGCCGACACGCGGGCTCAGTGCAGGTTCGAAAGTAGAAGTCATCACAGTCACACATATCACAGTCAGTCACATGTCTTCGAAGTTAGTTGTGTTTTAAGGACCTGCACGTTTCTCATTATGTTTTCCTTCACCGTTTTGAGAGCAGTGGTGATGAAAATAATAATTTACAGAAAGTTAATTCTCCTCTGACTGCGTTCGAACCTATGACTTGCGATTTCTATGCTGCGGATTTTTTTTTAACCGACTTCAAAAAGGAGGAGGTTACTCAATTCGACCGTATATATGCTTTTTTTTATGTTTGTTCGCGCATAACTTCGTCGTTTATGAATCGATTTTGATAATTCTTTTTCTGTTGGAAAGAAGATGTTCCCAAGGTGGTCCCATGATAAGGATATCAGGGTTTGATGGTGGAAGACCAGAGAAAACAATCATAAGAGCGCTGATGTTGAAAACAAAGGCCAGTTCCGGGAACTCCTCAATGGTTTACAGTAGCTACTTTGTGGTTGGACTTCATTCATTTATAATGATGAGACCTTTGCACCCATTGGGTGAAAATAATAGTCTGCAGTAAATTTGATGATGAAGATGATGGCAGTTGAGGGAATTTTTACGGGTAAACATTAAAGTAAACAAAATTACGTCGTTTCCCAACTACATTTGCGTCAGCTTCCAGTCTGACCGGATGCAACTGAATACTTTTAACAACTAAAAAGTGTAAAATAAAAACTTTTTTACAAAAAAACAACCGACTTCCAAAAACCACTACAAAGTGAAAAATAACTAAATTTCGGAAGTCGGTGTCAAAAAACGAATATACAAAACCAAAGACACCGACTTCCGAAATTTAGTTATTTTTCATTTTGTAGTGATTTTTGGAAGTCGGTTGTTTTTTTGTAAAAAAGTTTTTTAGTAATTATAGACTAGTGCTTGACTGCCACCCCGTCTGATGGTATGCAGTGAAGCAATCGTTGATGGTAAAGCGCGCTAGTTTATTATGAGCCTATTCACTCAAAAAACTGAGTGAATAGGAAGGAAGACGGCAGTTGAGCGAAGTGATGCAATGTTAAAATTAACAACACGACCAACGATGCTGCGCCAGAGGGAGATGATCTGGAGACCCTCCACGACCAAACTGCCGACACAACAACATTTGGTGCATCGTACCCGGCACACATCGCAACACAACTGCTCAGACCCGTCCACCGTACGGCTTCACCAGACAAGACTTTGTCTTTTGGGTGGTAACTTCTGGCGGCAGCCAATATTATGGCCTACCAGCGAGAAAATAAGTAGTAGTATAATTTAAGCTAAACACCTTTTGAACACGACATTATTGTATGGACTTTGATGTAACACATATTGAACAATTGTTTTAAGTTTTTGTAGTAAGACCATCGATCACTTATACACTAGATTCAAAATCAGCGTAAAGGGGTGCTTCTTTCATTTAGTACTTACTTTATAATTCTGACTTTAATGCAATCGTTTAAGGTTGAATTTGGTTTGATGTCAGACTCGGTCGTAAAAAATAATGGCTTTTTGTACTGCTTTGTGATAAGAACTTTATACACTGCACTTAAGGCTGATGTTAAATTAATGTATATTTATTTTGATTACTTTAGAGTGTCTCCATTTTTGATAAGAGTTTTGTTCGAGACGTTCGTATAAGTGATTGATGAGTAAGGCTCATAAGCTAAGTTAGTAACCTGTGTGCATTCTGCTGCAGATAGGCCCTCATCTCTCCCAGTGTGGCGAGTTCCATGACTATCCAGATAGGCGGGGAACTGCACACGCCCACCAGACCGATGATATGTGGGTGTGAGAACTGCTGCATTATGTCTGGAACAGGATAAAGGAGGCTGAAACTGTGTTTTTTCGAAGTTAAAAAAGAAATTGGTGGTCCCATTAAAGTTAATTTCTAACCGACTTCAAAAAGGAGGTTATTCAATTTCGACCGTATATATGCATAACGAGTTATCGGCGTACAAACATAAAAATATACATATATACGGTCGTATCATAATCGTTTATGAACCGCTTTTGATAATTCTTTTTTGTCGGAAAGAAAAAAATTCCAAGGTGGTCTCGTGATAAGAACATCAGGATTTGATGGTGGAAGACCAGAGAAATCAAGGGGAACAATCAATAATTGTAGGGGCAACTAGTGCATTTGTAAGATTTCATTAGGTATTTTTCTGGCATGCATATGGCATTCATCGATCTATATAGATTTTTAAAAATATATAAGTATTTCATAATTTCTCTGCTGCAGACTGGTAATCAGCCGCATTCGTTCTCCGGAACTTTTCTTCTAATAGTCTAGACCAGTGGTCGGCAACCTTTTGGCAGTTACGGGCCATATGGCGACAAAATGGGGCAGAGCCGGGCCACGCTTTTATGTAATTTTGATAACAGGTCTATGAATTAATATTCTTTATTGCACAACAATAATACTGTGTGGACATACATGTTTTTCAAATGAGTGTAAAGAATTCTCACACGGAACACTACTACACTCATGTGCAAAAAAAAAAAAAAAAACAAAACGGGCGCTTTTGATTTTCATTCATCTTTAAAAAGATACAATACAAAAAAGGTTTCAATCGTTCGTACACGTTACTGGCCAGTTTTAAAAATGCCGTGGTATTTAAAAAAAGTACGTTCTAAATTCAATATCATTTGATGCTAATAAAGTCGCTAAATCTGTCACTGAACTAATTTTGCAGTTGCATTAAGATATCCTTCATTTTATTATTTTTAGAATTGTAGTTCAGTCCCTCTTCCTTGCGGGCCGCAAGGAAACGGGCGCGGGCCGCGGGTTGGCGACCGCTGGTCTAGACCAATGAGAGAGTATAGAAGGGTGTGGAGGTCAATCACAAATCACTCTTGACTCTACTGACGGGGGGTTTTTGGCGGGAAGCTAAGATGAGTGCCACGCTCATTTTTCATTGGACTTTTAAATTATTTATAGTGTCGTTTACTAAATAAAAACGCGTGATTTATGTAGTAAAAAGTGCATTCAGTGAATAATTCATAAAGAACAGTGAAATATTGTGCCACATCAAGGCTTTGTACCAAAACTTCCTCTTGAGTGTTCGGTACTCGCGGCCGTCTTTTTCGACATGAATAATTCATTACGTGACATTGGCTAAATGCACAAACCGTGCGAAGCCATAAGAGAAAGAAAGAAGGGTGTGGACTGTGGGACTATTCTGTGATCTCATCTCGTATTCTTACTCATCGAGAATAGGGGTCCATGAACTTTTATAATATCGAAAAAAAAAAAATATGGCACAAGAAAGAGTAAGCAGTAGTGTGTGACTTTTGGACTGAAGTGATAATGAAATGGTTGTTACTTACAGGCCTCTTCTAAGAATTTTTCAGCGGTGTCAAGATCGGCGTCCATTTTGCAGGTCTTCACCGCGACAGGTACCACCGCCTCGCCGCGCGCCGCGCCCGCCGCTATCTGACGGCGGAGCGACGGGTGGTTCGCTGACGTTACCTTACACGTACCTGGAGATGATATTAAATTGTTATAATGAAAACTCATAACAACATATGACGTGTAAAGTGATCAGTGATCCTACTTGCTTAATAAACGATTTCATTTCATTTCATACTAGGCCTACTGGTTGGTTGAAAGTAATATTCTTCTTGAAATTGACAGGCACATATATTGAGTTCTAGTAGATGCAGCTCCACGCTGAGTATTGATGATGTACGGTCTGCAGTAATTATATCAGTGTCTATAACATATTAGCTTGTATGCGCTGCTGAATGGTTCGCACACACCTTCGTTATAAACTTCAATAATAGTCACGGATAGCCAAATATGATGATTTATTGATTAATTAACTAACTCGTAACTAATATAGGTATGAATGTGTATATGAGTACAGTCTTTGAAAGCTGATCGTGTACTGTCGCCTTTCGCTATAATTCGTGCAAGGCAACGGAATACTGCTGTCATGTACGATGGCTGACTCGTACAAGCTAACATTAAAAGTTAAGCAAAAAAGTATTACTAATCCTATGGATTCCTGTCTGGAATAACAGTTTTCTATTCTATTTTATAACGTAGTAGAAATGTCAATAAATTACCTTTATGTACATCTCCAAATTGTCCTTCGCCAATAATGCCGGTCAGTTCTATTTGATTCCGTACTAACTCGTAATCTCGAACTGAAACAAGACACGTATATACAACGATATTTTTTGTTTACGCGAAACCTGAATATAGTTTGTTCAGAATAAGCAACTGAATCGATTCCAATAATTTTTACACCATTTTATATTTTTTCCCGCGCAGCGGTTACGATAGATTACAGCTGACGCCAGAGGTCAACGCCCACGCTCGCCCGCCCGTACGGACCTTTGACCATATTTTTGTTGGGACAACGAAGTAGAATAGCAAGCCCATAACTTGGTGGTTTATCATTATATCTTTTTTGAAATTTTGTACATAGATTCTTTACTTAAAAATACTGGACAAGTGTTTCAAAAAAAATAATGTTGTAATAGTACATTACGATATTAGTGCGTAATGATGGTTATAACATGCGAGGCGGAATTTCAGCCCGAGCCGAAGGCGAGGGTGTAATTGAGCCGAGCATGTTATAACCAATACGCACGTATATCGTACGACGTTTTTTAACACACTTGCGAGGAAACAGAAAAAGAAGTATTTTATATTTTGTTCATTTTAAATAAACTCAATCTGTGAATGCACACTGTTGCTTTCCCTCCATTAGTATTATTATTTGCCATTTCAAATATGGAACAGCGCGCAGCGCGAGCCGTGCGGCGGCGATCAGTTCCATAATTACTTGAAATGGAAAATAATGCTGTTATGGAAAATAATGCTGTTATGGACTATAACTTAACTATTTGCTTTGATAAAACACGCGTTTGTTATGGCCTGCTTTACATATTTAAAACCGGTGGAATTACATCAGCTTTACGAGCAAGGGTGTTAAAAATATTATTTCTTAAGGGCTTTTTTGTCGGTAAGAAATAACTTCCTTCATACTTGTATCAATATACATAAATGAGGCATCATTTTAAAGCTTGTCTGGACCGCTACATCGGAAAAATATACAAATTACTCCCATTTCAGTGGCTTTTCGAAAAGCAATGTGCGAATACTTTGCACGTGTCACCTAGTAGTAAGTAAAACATTTCGAGATAACAGAATCTTAGAGCAGAATATTTACTACTAGCGGCCGCCAGCGACTTCGTTCGCGTGGAGTTAGTTATGCTCCGTTCCTATTGGTCGCAGCGTGATGTTGTATAGCCTTAAGCCTTCCTGGATTAATGGGCTATCCAACGCAAAAAGAGGTTTTCAAATCGGACCAGTACTTCCTGAGCTTAGCGCGTTCAAACAAACAAACTCTTCAGCTTTATTTATTAGTATAGATTAGTATAGGTGTGCTACTTTTTTTTTTTTTTAACAAAATATAATATCTTTCTAGTAAATGCGAGTGTCTGCGTGTTACTCTTACACGCAAAAGCTTAAAAAATTTTGCCCACAGGGCGTTATTTTTTAAATATTATGGACTGTTATTTTAAATATTATTGCGTTAGCGTTACTTGCCAAAATCCGATAAATGTCTTCAATATCTCTGTGCGACTAGTGTTATAGTAGCCTATCACAGGCGGTGTTTTTCCTCATAACTTCCTCAACATAAAGAGATAGGATTAAAAAACCCTTCCAATATCGTTTGATATCGTGTAAAGATGCCATGCCTTTGTTATGTATATACCCTTTATGTTACACGTTGTATATATGTGCTGCTGGGGAGTTTGTTCCGCCACTTCTTCTTCCCAGCGAAAGCACTAGGAAGTGGCGAAGGGCGGGCGTTTTGGGGGACTGTCTTGTGTAATTTTTTAATTGACTTTCGAAAAGCGCTGATTGTCAGCCTATTTTTTTATAAAAATATTGCCTCATGCTAGGAATTTCCCCTGTATCGTGGGTGCGTTTACAAACATAATAAACACACATACAATCATACAAAAACAACCCGACCCGGAACCACTAATTGTATATTATACAAATATTTATTTTAATGCGGCAATCGTACTTGGGATACACAGTAGGGTTGTAATGGAGCTTCGCCTCCGCTTCCGTTACTGCGGAAGTTCCGCAAGAAATCGTATCTTCGCTTCCGCCTCCGCATCCGCATAATTTTTGCGGAGTTATAACGGAGGTTTATTTATAAAATAAAAAACGCAAGCTGCGACGCTCGACAACCATCCGGCCGCGTTTGAGCGCGAAATGGTCAAGAATCAACTAGTGCGAGACGGCAATGCAGCAAATACAATTTGTTTCTCCTTAATTTTTATTAATAGAAGTTAATATTTTTTTACTAACTGTACTACTATTAATGTACGTATTTAAAATACATCTATTTTGTTTTATTAAACATAAATTTCATTTTTTTCTATATCTTCTTTCACTTCCGCCTCCGCCTCCGTTAACCTCCGCATCCGCGGAGGTGAGACACGTCGCCTCCGCATCCGCCTCCGCCTCCGCTAAAAGGCCTCCGTTACAACCCTAATACACAGCTCAGGAGTCAATAGCTTAACCACTGAGCCAACCGTAATTTTTTTAAACTATAACTTACCAGCGGGCGTAGAGTAATCAGCATCATCGTCAACGATCTCGGCGTAGTCCTCAGATAGTAACGTCGCCGTGTTCGCCTCCCACGAACTCGTCTTGCCTTCAGATGAACTACTGCTCATCTCCGCTGCCAAAGTTAATGCAGGTTACAGAAACTGACACCAATTCATATCAATGTATTTCAATTAATATAGAAAAGTCTGTATTGTTGTCTCACGAGGAACCTACCACGTCGGCCCTGTGCGAGTTGATAAAAGTAAACGTGCGTATTGCTACACATCTTTACCCCATTTCAAGCCAAACAATTATCAACTATGATTCAATGACAATAAAGTTGATTTCAGAGTGATTAGCACTATTGGAAAAGATATATAAATGTATGAAGTTGTAGCGTAAACTGGACTTTATTATCTAGGAACTAAAGTTGTTTTTCCATTAATTCGTATTTGTTTACGTTTTAGGCGAATATGTCGCAATGTTACTATAGATGTCACAGGTCTTCCCAGTTTTGAATACGGAATACTTATGAAGCCGTTTTCCTGGCGAAATTTTGCTTCGCCGGTTTTAAGTGCGCCGTGGTGCCACGACCACCACGTCTTTCAGTTATTGATATATTTAGATTGCATTTTTAGAATACAAAGACTTCTAGTTGGTTGATCAGAAGAAAATAAAACTGTTTTTTTTATTCCGAGATTTGCAGATTACTTACTTTTACATTGACAATTGAGTTGTTTCCAAACGGTAGCTTGTAAGAAAAAAACATGCAAGGATTAATGATAGTAAAGCTCGATACAAATTGCCGTAAACTTTGAATCGAGCTATAATTATACTCGCTTTCCGCCCGCGGCTTCGCCCGCGTAAATTTCGGTTATATCGCGCTTTTTAGATTTCCCTCGGGAACATCAATTTTTTCCGGGATAAAAGGAAAAATCCATGATCCATCCATCACTCCATCTATGTCCTTTCTCAGGGTCTAAAGATTGTGTGCTTTCCGCCCGCGTCTTCGCCAGCGTGGTGTTCGGTTATATCGCGCTTTTTAGATTTCCCTCGGGAATATCAAATTTTTCCGGGATAACAGGTAGCCTATGTTTTTTCTCAGGGTCCAAAGATTGTCTGGGCCAAATTTCATCAAAATCGGTTGAGAGGTTTAGGCGGGAAAGCGTAACAGACAGACAGACAGACAGACAAAGCTACTTTCGCATTTATAATATTAGTATGGATGTGATAATAATCTAAACTCAATTTAAGTGTATCTTTTTCGTTCTATTCCATTATTAAAAGGACAGATGATTAATGTCTTTCTTTTTTTTTTTTTTTTTTTTCAAAGTGAGATTCAACCTCAACTCTTGATCAAAAGCCTCTGTGGAATAAATACCACAATTATGCCAATAACACGTGTAATAAATTATGGAAATTCTTTTAAAATTTTATTTCACGATACTGGCGGATATCGCCAATGACTGTTGAAAAAAACGGCCTCGTGAACCGTCTATGACGGAGGTTCGAGGCAAAGTCTTTATTTCTCAAAGAGAATTATTTACTGAATGCACTTTTTACTACATGAATCACGCGCTTTTATTTAGAAAACGACCCTATAAATAATTTTAAAAGTCCAATGAAAACTGCGCGTGACACTCGTCTTAGCTTTTCCGTCAAAAAGTCAGCGCCTGACGTAAATTGACGTAGTTTTGGGCGCCATGTTTCCAATCACTTTTAAACTGTATACAATATGTAAACAAAACCCTGTCCGATCCATGAAGGTATTGTTAGGTATCGATAACTGATTCTACCAATGCCCACAAAGACAGGCTAAACTTAAAAAAAAAATCTGCCTAAAAAAATAAATATTATTTCGTAAAAAGAGGTAACTTAATACATGTACGGTAAGCAACACCTTCCGCGGGCGGCGGGGGGCAGGGCACGCGACACCTGTGACGTGGTCGCGTCGCTATTCGCTTATAATAATACCGGTGTTGTCTTTTTTTTTAAATTATCAAATTTCGGGGAAATTGATATTAAATCCCGGGAAAAAAAGATTATTTCAAAATTCATTAGTATTATTACTATGATGATTATGTAAAATTTTATATTATATTTGGTCATGTGTTTACCTAACCTTTATTATCCTTATGAGTCGGACAGGGTTTTCTTTACATATTGTATGTTAATTTGCCTTTTGGACTAAACAATATGTATCATCTGTCCTTTTCTTATTGAGATAGACAGAATAAAATGCGCTTAACTTAAATTTAGTTTAGTTTGTTAACAAGGGGCCAATGTATCTTGTTGTTATTATACAACGTTATTTTTTTATAATACGAAACCTGAACACAGTTTGTTCAGAATAAGCAACTAAATCGATTCCAATCATTTTTACACCATGTTATATTTTATCCCAAATATACAGGCTGTATCTGACATCGTAACGCAAACTTCGCGAAAAGGCTAGACCGCATGCCACTAGTAAAATTATGATACTCATTTATGTCGTTAATGAACGGTTACAGAATACACACTGTTTTAAAAAAAGTGTCGGCTTGGCTTTTGAACGTTGCAAGCGTGCCGCCGTGCGGGTTTGTAGGTATGACGTTGATCCCTGATGTGAACTCTATTAAATCAGCTGATAAGATCGTTTTTCGGGTTTTGTTTTCATTGCGCTTTTTTATGTAATTAGCGAATTATTTAATTTTTACTTTAAAATATTATTGGGTTATAAAAGTATAGCAATTGTGAACGGTCTGAAGTGAAAAAAAAAACTACATATTTTTTTTTTTAATCATGAAAAAGCCGACGATAAATTCCACCACTGGGGGCTCAGAATCATGTACTGGATCCATGGTACTCGTTTGTGCGTCGATGTCAGATACACCCTTTATTTAAAAAGTGTTGCAGTGTGGTTAGCGAGCGCACAATATAGTTCACGGCAGATCATAAGGATCGCTAGAAGCGTGCGCACAGCGGGACGGGGTCCTCGCCTCGTTGTGCAGGGATACAATACGTTCTAAGTAAAATTAACATGTCATAAGTAAATAAACTACATTTTTTTATCACTTACGGCTGAATTTTTTGGCCGTTAAGACAGTCTAGGGCCTGCAAGTGTGATGGCAAATGTTATCACTAGTTAATTAGTATACAAACAGATATTACTAGCAACAAACGCAAGACAACAACGCACCGCTGCAGGCGCGGGTGGGCGAGCGGCGAGCGGTGACCATATTTTTGTTGGGACAACCAGGTGACCAAGCTCATAACTTTGTGATTTTTCATGATATCCATACAAATATTATAAATGCGAAATTAACTCTGTCTGTCTGTCTGTCGGTCTGTCTGTCTGTCTGTTACGCTTTCCCGCTTAAACCTCTCAACCGATTTTGATGAAATTTGGCACAGACAATCTTTAGACTCTGAGAAAGAACATAGGCTACCTTTTATCCCGGAAAAATTTGATAGTCCCGAGGGAAATCTAAAAAGCGCGATATAACCGAACTCCACGCGGGCGAAGCCGCGGGCGGAAAGCTAGTATTATAAATGCTAAAGTAGTTCTGTCTGTCTGTCTGTCTGTCTGTTACGCTTTCCCGCTTAAACCTCTCAACCAATTTTGATGAAATTTGGCACAGACAATCTTTAGATCCTGAGAAAGAACATAGGCTACCTTTTATCCCGGAAAAAATTGATATTCCCGAGGGAAATTTAAAAAGCGCGATATAACCGAACTCCACGCGGGCGAAGCCGCGGTCGTAAAGCTAGTCTTTACATAAAAATACTGAACACGTGTTTCGGGTTTTGTATATAAAAAAAGAACGTTGTATAATACTACTTATTAGGAACTTTACTTTTATATTTGAAATAGAATATCATTGATAAACTTACTCGTTCTATTCCATAAAGAGGTCTGTGATTCTGTGACCAGTCTACAGTATCCATCAACTAAATCTGCTAAACTTTCTGCAGCCTGCAATGGAAGAAAATATTTGGTTATTTAACGTGTTTGATAACTGATCAAACAGATGAAACCAACAAAAGTATATCACGAGCCAAGAAATTTACGGCTTAACTGTCTGATGAAAAACAGGCGAGTCTTAGTTTAACACAGAGTTTATTATCATAAATATTATTTCTGTGTGGGTACCATGAGATTTAATTACGAGACTCGATCATACGCATCGAGCGCATTTGGCGCTCTCATTGGTTCAGAGTTCTTACAACCTTGAAGCGGGCCAATCGATGAGTCAAACGCGCTCGATATCGATGATCGAGTCTTCATAATAAAAACTCAAGGTGGCTACACTGTTGCTTAGATCCTTTTTTCTCCCTTTATAAGCAACCAAACTTGAGAAACCAAGTATCAAAATGCTTAGAATTTATCGCGTAGTTTACATCCATGAATATCAATACAAAAAGGTAATTTATAAAAACGGCCGCTCATCATCATCATCACTTCAGCCGAAAGACGTCCACTGCTGGACATAGGTCTCCCCCAAGGTTCTCCAAGACGACCGGTCCTGCAGCCTCCAGCATCCAGCGGTTTCCCGCGAAATTCACTAGGTCGTCGGTCCACTTTGTCGGAGGCCTACCCACGCTGCGTCTTCCGGGGCGTAGTCGCCACTCGAGAACCCGTCGGCCAGTGCCACTTTAAGTGTTGCAATTCTTAGGGCTATGTCGGTTACTCTCGTTCTTCTCGTTCAACGCCCGCTCGTTGCATAGTAATTGTAAACATTAAGCGCACAACACACAAAAGCCGCTGACCTGCCGACAAAGCCCGCCGACACAACCTTATATTGAAAGAAGCATGTCGGCAACCTTCGACCGCGTTTGTTGCCCGCCAAAACGTCGGCGGCTAGCGTACGCAACCGCTCAGTTCTCTTCTTCTTCAGCCTCTAGATGTCCACTGCTGGACAAAGGCCTCCACCAAGGCTTTCCACAATGACCGGTCTTGTGCTGCCCGCATCCATCGGCTTCCCGCGACCTTCACCGGGTCATCGGTCCACCTTGTTGGGACACGTACTGGAATACGTAGCGTAGGGAGGCCCTACGCTGCGTCTTCCAGTACGTGGCCGCCACTCCAGAATCTTACTGCTCCATCGGCCATCGGTTCTACGAGCAATGTGCCCTGCCCACTGCCACTAAAGTTTAGCGACTTGCATAGCTATGTCAGTAACTTTGGTTCCTCTGCGGTTCTCCTCATTTCCATCTCCTTGTCTCACTCCACGCTGGAGTTGGATCGGTTGCCCGCTCAGTTGCCCGGCGACATTTCAGCTGAAGTGACGTGCTAGTATTTTAACTGCCAAATAAGTTTCTGATTTCGAGCCGCCGGTAAAGTTTTCCGACTTGCAATGACTGAAGCCGCCAACCTAGCCCGCCAGCAAAATGTTGCCGACATATGCCGCCGGGTGTATAGGGTGTGTAGGGCGCTTTATTTTCATATACAATATGTAAAGAAAACCCTGTCCGATCCGAGAAGGTATTGTTAGGTATCGATAACTGATTCTAATAATGTATACAAAGCCGGGCTAAACATAAAAAAAATCCCCCTAAAAAAATAAAATTATTTCGCAAATAGTGGTAACTTAATATATGTGCGGTAGGCAACCCTTCCGCGGGCGACGGGCGGCAGGGCACGCAGCACGTGGTCGCTACGCTTATAATAATACGGTCAAAACGGTATTGTCATTTTTTTTTAAATTAACAAATTTCGGGAAAGTTGGAACTAATTCGCGGGAAAAAAAGATTATTTCAAAATTCATTAGCATTGTTACTATGATGATTACGTAAAATGTTATATTTGGTCAAGTGTTTACCTAACTTTTTTTATCCTTATGGGTCGGACAGGGTTTTCTTTACATATTGTATACATATAATGCGAAGTGAATGGTACAGTTCTGCTCACCTCAACACTGCTACACGTAATGGTAAGCGTTTCAGTCGTTCCCTTAACTCGTAACTGTAGGGCTGCCTTACCGCAGGACCCGCTCTGAAATCAAATCATTATTACCGTCAATATTTGTCCGATGAACTAAATCAATGTTGAAAACGGAAATGATCAAAATTACAGTCAATCAACATAAACAACAATCAACATTAATCTTACATGTCTCCACTTTCTAAAGGATCAGCGAAGACCAAAGTACTAACATTGCATAATGGACGTTATTATTAACACTTTAAAGTGCAAGTGTAACAAAGAATATGGAGCTCTTTGTACTCAACTTTGCACTTTATATATACAACCTTATTTTTTGTTTATGTGAAATCTGAATATAGGTTGTTAAGAATAAGCAACTGAATCGATTCCAATCATTTTTACACCGTATTATATTTTCTCCCAATACATTACCGAGAGCGCGCACAGTGCTTTATGATAGATCATAGTACTCGCGCGCGCAACAGCTGACGCTCGAGGTCAATGCACCGCGCTCGCCCGCCCGACCGGAGATTTGACCATATTTTTGTTGGGACAACCAAATAGAATAGTAAGCTCGTAACTTTGTGGTTTTTCATTATACCTTTTTGAAATTTTGTACAATAGATCCTTTACTTATATTTTAATCCCAAACACCTACATTTAGAAGTTGTTGCAGTGTGGATACCGAGCGCGCGCACGCAGCTTACGTTAGATCATATTACTTCGCGCGCGCAACAGCTGACGCCAGAGGTCAACGCTCCGCGCTCTCCCGTCCGGGCAGTGCTTTGACCATATTTTTGTTGGGACAACCAAGTAGTACATAACTTTGTGATTTTTTATGATATCTTTTTGAAATTTTGTACATAGATTCTTTACTTAAAAATACTGGACACGCGCTTCGGGTTTCGCAGAAACAAAAAAAGAAATGTTGTGTAACTATAAAGTATAATTTTGAGTGACATCAAGAATTCCTTCTCCGGCCAGACATTTGCTACCTGTGTTTGTGACTGTTGCGTGCAGTTGGACTTGAGCGTCTGCACGGCGACGATGTCAGAGAAGGACGCGATCTTCGTATAGGTGGGGGGCTCGCCCGCCTTGTGGGACACGTACGAAATATCTGGAACAAAACATTCATACATTTGTTACTACGTTCGAATCAAATCAAACCCTTTCGATCCAGCCGTCCCTTGCTGTCCTCCCTAGCGACGTCCTAAGCCGAGGTTCGTACCCCACAGGGGCCCTTAGAGCGTAGTCGCCTTAATTTATATTTAGTTTTAAGTGCCCCTGGCTGGAGGCTTTAATTTTACTTAAGGCATCCACAGGAAAGTTCGGTTAAGTAGTCACGGCCTCTAATGGTCCACTACGAGATGACAATAAAAAAAAAAACAACTCAAATAATTTTATTTGCTAACACAGGTCTTTTTTTAATATGGCAACTCGTAGTTGACCTTGAGACGTCGTGACTATTTAACCGGACTATCCTGTGGTTGCTTTAAATGAATTTAAGCCTCCAGCCAGGGGCAGCTAAAACTAAACCACAACACGCTAAGGGCACCCCCTGTGGGGTACGAACCTCGGTTTAGGGTGTCGCTGGAGAGAACAGCAAGGGACGGCTGGATCGAAATTTTCTAATACAGGTAAATGGGTACAGGTCTTATATGTATATTGGGCGCTGTGTTACGACAGTAGGCAACAAAAATACATAATAACTAATTTGTAACCTAAGAATATGTTTTAAAATCATGCATAATTATTGTTTCCAATTAAAATGCCAGACCCAAATAAGGAACTATTTCTTATTAATTAAATGTCAAAAAATCTAAGTCCAAATAATTAAAACGTCTAAAAATATAAACCATAAATATTATGAGTGCGCGGGTTGGATTCCAGGTCAGGCAAGTACCAATGTAACTTTTCTAAATTAAATGTACTCTTTAAGTATATCTTGGACACCAATTACTAATTAAACGGTGAAGGAAAACATCTTGAGGAAACCTGGACTTTCAAGTCTGAAATCGCCAACCCGCATTGAGCAAGCGTGGTGATTACGCTCAATCCTTTTCTGTATGAGAGGAGACCTGTGCCCAGCAGTGGGACGATAAAAAAGGTTGATGATGATGATGACAACTTACCTATAAAGGGTCCAATGGCAAGCTCCACAGGGATGGCCCAGCCCGTACCGAGCGCACCCGTGAACGTCTCTCGATCGTAACCATAGTGAGTATGCATCGTTTCAAGATACTTTAACATACAATCTGTATCGCTTATGTTTGCCACCTGCAAATAAAATGAAAATATAGTTAGTGATGCAAGTTCAGTCGTATCATTAAGAGTGGACTCTAATGCCGAGGAAATTGAATTTATTTTTTTTTGGAATTTTCATGTTTTGCTTTACATGGTATCTTGGCGTGGTAGCTGGCATATGGTCAATAATTTCATTGTTATTGTATTTTCTTGTGTTCATCACTATACATAGTAATGTATAAAGTCATGTGTTTTTTAAATTAACAGACAGCTGTGCTGCTGATGAGTTTGTTCCGCCGTTTCTTCTTCCCAGCGAAAGCACTAGGAAGTGTCGATGGGTGGGCGTTTTGGGGGACTGTCTTATGTAATATTGACGTTCAAAAAGTGCTGACTCTCAGCCTAATTTTAATAAATGACTTTTGATTTTTGAAGAAACTATTGCCGTCGGGGCGGTTTCCAACCTTTCCCCGTAAAGTGCGAAAGGGACAGTTGCAACTCAGGTTGATTTTACCTACAAAAACGTTGACCACAAGATGTTTCGTATTCCGCTGTTTTCTTTTTCAAAACATGACAGATCTCAATTATTTTTATATCAGCACTAGCTTTCCGCCCGCGGCTTCGCCCGCGTGGAGTTCGGTTATATCGCGCTTCTTAGATTTCCCTCGGGAACATCAAATTTTTCCGGGATAAAAGGTAGCCTATGTTCTTTCCCAGGGTCTAAAGATTGTCTGTGCCAAATTTCAACAAAATCGGTTGAGCGGTTTAAGCGGGAAAGCGTAACAGACA
Organism: Sesamia nonagrioides; assembly: GCA_017933935.1. NCBI lineage: Eukaryota > Metazoa > Arthropoda > Insecta > Lepidoptera > Noctuidae > Sesamia > Sesamia nonagrioides. The sequence continues at coordinate 5,276,358 of JADWQK010002280.1, read as the reverse complement.
GACAGACAGACAGACAGACAGACAGAGTTACTTTCGCATTTATAATATTAGTATGGATTTAGAGGATGAGTATACCTATGCCTCTATTAGTTTCTTTTTTGTCAAAAACTTATCACATTTGTATAATAGTCGTCTGAACATCGCGTTAAAAATGGGTTATTTTTTGGGATTTTGAAGCATCATATTTCTTTTATTAATAAGGTTTTCGAAAAAATCAAATAATAGGGGCGCGTATAATCAAGGTAAGAAATTATAGAAAATAAAATCATGCTCTAAAAGCGTTATCCACGAAGAAAATAGCGGAATACGTTTGTATGGAGAAAACGCCATTAGAGCCCCCTCTTAAGGTGTACAAATAAGTTTCCGCCGTTTAACAAAAGATGTCCCCACTAAGAGGTTTCGTTGAAATTGTCAGATTGATATCTTAAGTTCGCACATCTGGTAATAACATACACTTAAGAGTATTAGTGACTCTGTATCAGTATCACATATTTAATTTTGTGCAAAAATGTCAAGTGTTGTGCCGAATAATCGTCATTTGCGGGGACTTTTGTTACTTCTTTAATTTGAAGAAATCTGCAGCTGTGGCCCATCGATTACTTGTAGAAGCTTATGGTGAAGCTGCTTTAAGAGAGAGAAGTTGTCGTGATTGGTTTCAAAAGTTTATAAACTGTGAAGACAAAGAACGTATTTGTAGCGATACTACACCTACCTACAAACGCCACAAAGTAATAACGCGTCATGCTGACGTCACACGAATTCTACATCTCGCAATCAGAGTTTACCGAGCAACTAGCATATATACAACTTCCCAATTTCAAGCATTGGGCAAGTGCCCGCCAGACATAACACCCGTCTGGTCGGAGGATCCTCTCTTTTCTATGGAGGATGAGTGGACTTTACTCCCTGTTCCTCATGCCTCCACATATTGGAAGACCGAAATCGTACTGTTATACCTTTACAATGTTAGTGGAATGGCTTAGCAATGCTCAGATGTGTCATGTCAGCATTATGGGTTACAGTACGTCATTCATGAGCCCAGCGAGGCAGTTGGTTCTAAATCTCGGTACGGGTCGGAGGTCCTAACTCTTACTATTTCTACTGTTTCTATAATCTAAATCCATATAATTAATTAAATCCTATTCTAGCCTAAATAATAGTTTTTTTTTTAAAACAAGATTCCCAAGTCTCGTATAATAGTAGGAAGACACGGAATTGGAAGCATTATTGGAGGAAGATAGAAGGAAGAGGAAAAACGCGCCCATTACTACTCCAGATATGACAAAATTATTCTCCTACATGATAATGCTCGTCCGCATGATCAAAAAAATGGCGGACATTTATTTGTACACCTATTGCATGTAATGTTACTTGTTGTTGAAATAATAAACAATTATTATTATTATTATACAATATGTAAAGAAAACTCCGTCCGACCCAAAAGGATAATAAAGGGTGAAATTTTACATAATCATCACAATAACAATACTAATGAATTTTGAAATAATCTTTTTTCGCGAATTAATTACAACTTCTCAAAAATTTGGTATTTTTTAAAAAAGTGACATCACCATTTTAGACAGTATTATTATGAATGATGTGACCATGTGCCGCGTGCGCGGTTGAAGGGGGCACCCTTCACCCGCGCATATATGCTTTCCGTGTTGCCTACCGCACATGTATTAAGTTACTTTCCTATTTCGAAATAATATTTATTTTTAAGCGGATTTTTTTTTAAGTTTAGCTCGCCTTTGTAGGCATTATTAGAATCAGTTAACGATACCTAACAATACCTTTACGGATCGGACTGGGTTTTCTTTACATATTGTATATACACATCAACAAAACCTAGGGATATTTCATTTTTACATTATTTTACAAAATTCCGGAAATATTTTGTTAAAACAATTACATATGAAATTAAAGCTGTGTAATTTGTATAGTCGGAAGGAAGTCTTTAGATTTTTTTTTAATTGTCCGTTATTTTGTAAACTTCCGAAAGAAAAATTAAGAGAGGTTTTTCTTTTTGTATTGAAATATTGTGTAGGCAACGTCTGTCGAGTGAGCTAGTAAAGGAAAAACTATTCGGCTACCTTCTTGAACTGTTGCTGTATCGCCTTCTTGAGCACCTTCGGTTTGATGGCGTCCAGCACTGACTTGGGCAGGAACTTGTGTAGACCGAACTCCTTCTCCAGATACTCGATGTTGGACTTCTTGTCCAGAGATATTTGCATATCCTTACAGAAGTATCTAGAATTATAAGAAGTATTATTATTAAATTTTATTTTTCTTGTGGTTAAAATAACTGTCTATTACCTGGGGGAACTATTTCATAAAAAACTATCAACTAATAGTAAATATGTAAGTAGTTATTAGGTTAACAAACAGTTAGTAAAAAAATTAAAAAGTATTCTAACATAGCTCTAGGACCTAGTAGAGCATTAGGTATGTTGTAGGAAAACTTCCCCGAAGTGCACACCCTAGAGTTTAGGGTGTAAATTAAAAAGCTTTTTTAATTTACTATCGAACTCTCTTTGACTTAAATAAAACGGCTATCCAGATTTTACAGGTATAAAGTTAACGAAGTAAATACGGGCTTAGCAATCAATGAACTAATTGATTTAAAAACTTGAAGTGGTAATGCAGTGGTAGTGTACTAGATACTTACTTAATTTCTAAACAACATATTTGTATAGCCAAGTCCTGGTCTACCATAGGATGATTGGCATTGAGGTAGTCGTGTCGCACCTGAAATTTAAAAGCCAACAATTAGCAACACTATAAAAACCCTTTTTTAGACTTCCAACTGCTTAGTATAACTTTTTATTACAAGATTCCCTCTGCTACGCTAGACTTGCCTTCATCATCATCATTATCAATCAGCCTCTATTCGTCCACTGCTGGACATAGGGCTCTTCCATGGCACGCCAACAAGCTCGATCCTGAGCCTGATGTCGTCGCTTCATCTCGCCCAAGGGCATCCTACGCTACGTTTGCCGAGACGCATTGACTTACAATTCATTTAAAGCACAAATCAAATGAAAGCTTTGTTCAAAGGCATATTATTGCGTAAATGACTATTAAAATGATAAGAATAGCTGGTAGCTCTGATTAACTCGAGACAGTGTTTGTGTTGTTTCTCCGGAATTAGCTTACTGACACGTTATATCTCGGAGAAGTTCCTAGAAGAGGCCTGTAAGTAACAACTATTTCATCATCACTTCAGTCCAAAATCACACACTACTGCTCACTCTTTCTAACGCCATATTTCCCACCTATTTAGATAAGCAGAATTTTGTTAAGTTGCAACATTATTAAAGTTCATTGGCCCCAATTGTCGTGTTCACAAACTACAAATAAATTTAAGTTTAATGCATCTAATTGTTTCTATTTCATTACAAAAAAGGACAGAAAATAAATATTAGTTTAGTCCTGTCAAATTAGTCCGCGTTTGACGTATACAACATGTAACATAAAGGGTATATATATAACAAAGGCATGGCATCTTTAAATGATATCAAACGATATTGGAAGGGTTTTTTAATCCTATCTCTTTATGTTAGGAAGTTATGAGGAAAAACACCGCCTGTGATAGGCTACTAGCTACTACTATCATACTAGTCGCACAGAGATATTGAAGACATTTATCGGATTTTGGCAAGTAACGTGACGGGTAACGAGTAGTTATTAACGTATGTAGTGTGCTGCCACGTTTGTTATGATTTGATTTTAAGAAACACATGAAACCGAAAATTTGGTAGCAATTTTTTGAGTATTTTATTTTGAGTTGAAACCCTTCCGATATCGTTTGATATCATCTAAAGATGCCATGCCCTTGGTATGTATATACCCTTTTTGTTACACGTTGTATAAATTGGCGTTTGTAGACGCCATGTTTAACCACGTCTAAACTGCACACTGGCCCCGATTCTCTTGTGTTCACTGCATCTTTTTCTTTCCATTTCGTTAAGAAAAGGACTGAAGACAAAATGTCAGTTTAGACCTGTCAAATGAGTGCGCTCCTGACGTAAACTGGCGTATTTTTAGTCGCCATGTTTATAATCGCGTCTAAACTGTCTATAGGATATCTTAACGAGGATTAAACTAAAATATTATCTTCCATCATTTTCTTGATAAAATAGAAAGGACAAACATGCTCTGAACTTAAATATAATTTAGTTTGCGAACAAGGGTATTGACGCCACTGTCTATGGAAAATCATAATTTGAGAGGACTAAACTAATATTTTATCTCCTGTTCCTTTTAATAAATTAGAAAGAAATAGAGGGACTGAGCGTAAATTTAGCTTCATTTGTGAACAAAGGAATCCGTATGAACATATTTTTTTTTTAATATTTAAACCTGAAAATTAAAACCTGGGCAGACGCATCGAAGAGACTACTACCAGACTCATGGTCATACAGTTCGATCACACTTAGCAAAAATCTAGGCTGACTAATAAAGAAAATTGTACCTGGTCGTAATAATAATGGAAGGTGACTCGATCGCCATCGCACAGGTCGCGGAGATTGGCAGGCAGGTAGCGCACGCGCAGCTCTAGCCGCCACTCGCTCGCCGGCCATTTTGTGAGCAGCTCAGACACTGGAGTATCTTGGTGGATCCAGCGGATCTGTAGATTTTGATCATAAATTAGTTGAGATGATGATAACTATATTAGAATAAAATAAATCCCAATGATGGTAAATAGGATGAACTATGCTGAAATTAACGATCTCATGGGAAAATGGAAGTTCAACGTCAATGTCATTTTTATGTCATAATGTAGTTTTAATGTCATTTTACCTACAGTCTAGTGTGCCTCATATTATAAAGTGCTGCCATTAGAGCCTTATGGTTCTTTCAATCACTTCATGGAGACGCAGCTCAAGCGCCGAAAAGGATTGTTGCTTTTGTCAAGAACGCTACATTGATACGGCGCGGTCAGCCTTACGCTAGCTAGACGCGAAGGGGTGCTTACGCAGATTCTAGACGCATTGTCATCCTAACACCCAAAATTAAAAATCACCACCAGAAGACCGCAGTTTTTTACTAAGTTTTTTAAGTGAATAGGCTTAATAAACTAGCGCGCTTCACCATAAACGGTTGGATCACTGCTTACCATCATCAGGCGGTCAAGCTCTAATTTATAATTATTAAAAAAAAGCACAGGTTCAACATACTACAGGCCAATTAACAAATTTGCGCTTATATTCATTGTAAATGTGTCCGCGTTTTATAAATAAACGATTTGAAATCTGTCTGTCTGTCAGAGACTGTACACTGGTAGTCTATGGGTCAATTACACTAAAAAGTAGCGTAACAATGGCTTCAGGATGTTGTTGGGACTTCCTCGCTGCTGCAGCGCGTCGGGAATGTTTTCGCTTGCTCGTACCGACGGGTTTCACTCGATTATGCGCAAAAAAACAGCGTCACTCCTGCGGAGAGCCAGAGATAGTCCCAGCGTATCGGAGAGTTTCGGCTCTCCAATTATTAAACAATTTATACAGAGGGTGGTGGATACTAACACTAGATAATAAGTTGTTTTTCTTTTTGATGTTATTAACACTCTATGGATTCTCTGGCCCGAAATAAAAATCATTTTGATTCAATCAGTCTTTCTACGCGTGCCGTCTGTGGGTTAACTATACGCAGCGGATAAACAGTGATCTGCGCATCCAATAAAACAACTCGTTTCGGGTACTGATGGGACTGCCGCGCTACTGCAGCGCCTCCGCGATGTTCGCGGCGGCTGAGACCGATAGTTTGGCGGCAATCATGCGCAAAGGTTGCGCTTCAATCCTGCGCCGCACGCGCGGTAGTTCCAACACCGTCCTGGCCGCACTGGTGGACCGGTGGGATTCTCCGATGTTGACACAGTGGATACGGCTGCACGCTGTTTAATAGCGACTGATAGCGTCATCGGGGAGTCCTTCTAGTCTAACTAATAACACCTTAATATTATTTTATTTCATTAACTAATACTAATTTTTAAGTTCGCAAATGTATGTACCAGAACGCCACCTGCTAAGATTCTTTCTTTCTTTTTTGAGGATGGAAAATCATCAAATGACCGCTCCGTCCTGAGCAGGAGAGGTTCGTCACTTGCCTGTGCGCCAGGGCCCGCGGTATCTCTTTAGAACAACACACGGAACCTGCTGAGCTCCTTACATATTCATTTTGCTTCCTTTATCTACGTTCATACGTCTGATCATACACAAACGCTTGATGATGTCAGGTGAAGCCGTACGGTGGTTGGATCTGAGCAGTTATGTTGCGAAGCGTGCCGGGTACGATAAGCCAAATGTTGTTGTGTCGGGAATTAGGTCGTGGAGGGTCTCCAAATCAATCTCCCTCTGGCGCAGCATCGTTGGCCATGTTGTTGGGTGTAATATTGCATCACCTCGCTCAACTGCAGTCTTCTTTATTTTTCAATCAGTTTATTGTGTGAAAAGGCCCTTAATTAACTAATGCGCTTTACCATTAACGATTGCATCACTGCTTACCATCAGGCGGGATTGCGGTCAAGCACTAATTTATAATTATAAAAAAAAAAACACGTATTTAACCTTTCCAAAGAAAAACTCCAATAAGCTCACTATAATCTATACTAGTCTATACTTCTATACTAATATATAAAGCTGAAGAGTTTGTTTGTTTGTGCAACATCCCGCTATGACCAATAGGAGCAGAGCAGTAACAAAAAATGTTGCGAAAACTGAAGTAGTCCACGCGGACGGAGTCGCTGGCAACAGCTAGTGTATTATAACAGAGAGACCAAATTACCAAACAAATATAGATGAAGAATCTGAAATAAATTATTATTATTATTTTATTTATTTATTATCCACATACCTTGCCAGTAGTTAGTCTCTTAGCCCGCAGCGCGAAGCAGGACGTGTATACACGCTCGCCAGCCGCTAGCCTGGCTGCCAGCAGCCGTAGCACTGACCTCACATCTTCATCTGATGATGCTCGCACCACGTTGAAGCCACCGTTGGGGAGGTGGACTTTTAACGTGGACTGATCACCTGCACCGCCGCCTGGGGAAGATGGAAGGAAATTTAGAAGAAATTGGACGAGTTCACCATTTTCATTACACATCCATTCAGCATTAAGGAATGTAGAACGAACAAAAGAACTTTTTCCATTCCCCAGTCAATACACTTTTACTTTCTCTCAGTAAACCTGGTTTGGGAACAACATCAAGTAACCGGGATCCTAACCGCCACCGGCCGGTGAGCTTATCGGCAAGTTTATAGTCCTAAGTGAACATCAGGTGTAGGCCTCCATCCACTCCAGCACACCAGTATTACATCGCCTGAGTCCCCCTGTAAGTCCAACCCCTTCATTATTTGGCTATGCTTGTTCGCGGTTTCTCCCCGTATTTTAATTTCAATAAACCTAACGTGTGCCTATTTTACAGTCTTATACACACTCTTACTAAGTCTACCCATAAAAAATCATATAAATATGTCCATTAGTTTAGTAACAGGAAGTTATTTTTCATTTTTCACATTTTCTACATGATGTACATGTTGATAAGGAAGCGCTTACAGGTTAACGACCGCCATCCTTCGGTACCAAACTTTAATAATAATGACGCGAAAGAAGGAAGTCGATACAGGATCGCGCTGTCGCCGATCGGAGGTCAGTGAACCAATATTTTTAAGGGATGTTCAATTTCATTTGCAATTTTATGCGATTTAGTTTGAAAATTTTTTTTTTTTTGATGCTAGCTTTTTTCTGGGGTTTAGGATTATTCCTATGAACCAGCATTGTTCGTGTTTTCATTTATTGTCGTATTGTCAGCACCACTCTGTATATCGAGGGAATATGAAAACAAAAGACACAGCCATTTCTTAGTTATGTTAAATGGTTCTGAGTCTGGTAATGGTATTCAGAATGCAGCTGAATATCTTTAATTTACAGAGGTCTATCTTACTAATCCCACAACTCCTACTAATATTATAAATGCTACAGTTTGAGTATAGATGGATGTATGTTACTCTTTCACGCAAACACTACTGATCGGATTTGCATAAAATTTGGCACACAGGTCGTTTGTAACCGGGATTAAATGAGGGAATTGCATGATTGAATTCCCCCATCTTCGTTCCATCATCGGACGACCCGACGTACGGCGAGTTTCCACCATTACTTGGTTAACACCAATACGATCTTACGCGTTACGTCTTTTATACCGCGTACACCGAGGGACTGGAACAATTTGCCAGCGGCGGTGTCTCCGTCGGACTACAATTCGAGTGTCTTCAAGGCTAGAGTGAATAGGCTCTTAATAAACTAGTTCGCTTTACCATCAACGATTGCGTCATTGCTTACCATCAGGCGGGATTGCGGTCAAGCGCTAGTTTATAAATTATAAAAAAAAAAAATGTACACGATAGGTACTCTTTATCCACATGTTCCCACGGAATCGAAACTTGCGGGTAAAAATGTGAAAGGTTGTGAGGATGGATGGAAGTTTGTACACTAATACAGTAACTACAAGTCGTGGTGGCCTAGTGGTTAAAACACCAGCCTCTCAAGTATGAGTATGCGGGTTCGATTCCAGGTCAGGCAATTACCAATGTAACTTTTCTAAGTTGTATGTACTTTCTAAGTATATCTTGGACACCAATGACTGATTATAAGGAGAAGGAAAACATCTTGAGGAAATCTGTACTTTAAGTCTGAAATCGCCAACCCGCATTGAGAGGTGCTCTGTATGAGAGGAGACCTGTGCCCGGCAGTGGGATGATAAAAGGTTAATGTTGACGATTCAGTCCCCACAGACTAAAAGGCATAATTACAGTATGTATATTGACAGTTCCTTATTCCGAGCCACTGATTGGTCGAGGCGAATCCTATGGGCCAAGACGTTTATGGCAGACACTTTCTCAGCTGTTAAAGTATTCTCGTCACGTGCCTATGATTTATGTATGGAGAGAGATTTTACTGAGAATGGATGATAAATCGAGTTTAAAATGAAAGTTGGATTCTTTTATTTTGTGCCAGCTTTGAGATAAAAGTATTGATGATGCTTGAAGCTCGGACTGTAGGTATACTATACTTATTTGTAATAACTTATTTTTTTTTAATAAATGATAATCTAGAGCTTGACCGCAGTCCCGCCTGATGGTAAGCAGAGATGCAATCGTTGATGATAAAGCGCACTAGTTTAGTAAGAGCTTATTCAGTCTAGCCTTGAAGGCACTCAAATTGTAGTCCCGTTAGTTAATTGTAGTCACTTAAATTGTTGTACCTTGCTTAGTTCTTAATAACGAACATTTTCCTTAGTGCGATTTCATCCAAATCTGTGCCATAGTAGTGCGATTTTGTAAACATCTCACCGTAAAAACTGAGTTGAGTGAGTATGTGTCAGCTGTTATTCCAACTAAGTCTTTATGGTAGGCCATAACATCGGCTGCCGACAAGCAAAGTTATTTATTCTACGACCATTTGGTAATTTACTTAATACATAACCATAAGTCATATCCCTCATATCTCAATTGTACTCATTCCTACCAAGTAGTGTTAGAATGATCATTTCCACACGGATAAACCGTACTACAATGAAACATTTTTTTATGGCTATGGCATCAAGAAATCAATATAATTATGATTATGCTAAAAAGCGAGCGTATTTGCGTCACGACTAAACATGGTATGATATTAGGCTGTATGGATGAGTTGCCTCTGCCTTTCATTTGTGGGATTATAACAACATTACGCGCGCCATTATTAACTTTTATCTGCATTTATTTCAAGGTCGTAAAAAAGGTTTTGTATGCCACTGTCGCAAACAGCTATTGTAATACTCGTGCTGGTCTATTGTGCCACTCAGCATAGATTCGTGGCACGAGCTATCACTAATATTACGATGGCTATCATTGCTTGACAGCGGCACAAATAACAATTTCCATTTATTCATATTTGATTACATTTTTGGCGAGTTAATCTCAATTTTTCGGTAGATGGTTTATTACAGTTTGCTCAATTAATAGTAGCTACCTACGTGCATTAAATATTATTCAAGTTTAATTTCTACTAAAATAAAAAGTCATATTAAGGATATTTATATCCGAATACAAATACTTTATTTGACTACACTCTACTTTTAACTGCGTAAAAATATGAGGAAGTTCTTTATTGGACTGTATATCTTTATGTTTTAAGTTTAACATTTAAGAAGTCAGCACTAAATCGAAAAGATACTTACTACTTTTTTAAATACTTCACTATTACCATAGAATAAATTCTATGCTATTACGGTCAATGTTTTTCACAAACTGATCAAATTGTGCACTATACGTTTGTGACGTCATGTATTGTGTATTTCTGAACGTATGTTAGAATACGTGGCACTACAGGTATTCTAAGAAGATAAGTCATCAGTCTTCAGTTAGATAAGTATTTATAAGTTAATCAGTACCCTAATTACGTAACAGACTATTAATCGGAATCTGCATCAACTTGAAGCAAATTTCTAAACCATCGCTTCATAAGTTCGAAATATTTGTCTACACAACACTTAAATAATGCAATGAATGTAGTTAAACTGTCAAATTGAAAGCGATTCCGATTGATAATGTGTTAGTGTTACGCGGAACCCGCTGGAACGTACCCCCGTTAAGTGGCAACACGAAGCTACGATCCGGGGAACTATAATGTTCCTGAATTTCACTTCCGCTCTTCGACCACAACTTCACCTCCAATAAGCCTAACAGCAGTTTGGTAGAATACCCAGTATTGCAAAAACCGTTTTTTTTTAATGTGAAAAAAAAACCTGAAAAAGAACTGTTTTTTATTTCTGGACCTTGTTTTTTTTCAAGAGCATGAAATCTGAAACTGTTATGGCATTTACAGTTAAATAATACTTAAGAGCACAGAATAGAGTCTTAGATTTATTCTTGAACCTGCGGTACTTTTCTGATAAAAATAGTACCAAAATTTCATAAAAATATTGGCAACGTTCATTGATATACAACAACAATTGAAAAAAAAAAGTTTTAGTTGTGATTTAATTTTGGAAGTAGTGAATTATGAATAAATAATATGTTGATTTATAACCAAATTTAGAAAAAAAAAACAACGACGCCATTGATAAAATATTAAACAGATACGATATATTCTAACAAACTGACCAAAAAAATGTGCCGAACACAGCAGCAGCACACATGCATATTTTTATTCGGCATACATTGGTACAGTGTGAGTGAGATGGGGCGCAATCTAAAGCATAGAGAAGAAAAAGAGGGCTAGTGTTTGTCGTTTGCGCTGTTAGTGTTTGTCGTTTGTTTTTACGAGTGTATCGAGAGTGACTAAAGCGAGATACAGGACTTACTTCCTTTTGTACGCTTCATTTTTAGTGCGCTAGTGACATATCAAATAGCAAATAACGGCTTTATTGGCCGTTGTTTGCTGTGAATTGTACTTTTAAAGACTGTTGTTTTAAATTATAATTGTCAATAAGCCAACTATATGGGTCTATGCCACCCGAAATAAAGTTTTTATTATTATTATTATTATATCTACCTTAGTTTAATATTTTATCAATGAACGACGCTAAGTTTTCTTCATGTTTTTTTTTTCAATAAAGAGAAAAAAACAAATTGTTTTTTTTTTACATCACTAAGAATACCATCCACTTGTCTCTAAACGTAAAACGAAGCACCTAATTTTTTGAAGTAACCTTAGACGTTGACTGTCAGCTGTTCCTATCACAAATAGATCAATTTCATAAAAGCTGCGCCTACACACAAAATAAATGGTACCCTAAGTAATGGGGTTAATAAAAGGCAGAGTTAATTAAAATCGCTGCGAGGCGTGTCGTTATTGCGTGGTGACCAACCCCTATGTAAGTACTCTAAATATTGCGTCATAATGGTTATTGTTCAATGGAAAGGTTATTTTATCCGATATTAATTCAGAATTTACTTGTATTAATGTTTTCGCTAGAGAAATGCTTTCTCAGTTCATAATGCTAGCGGATGTTTTCCAAGGGACTACTAACGCTAAATTCAGCTCTATTCAGACTTGGTCCAAAGGAAAGGAAGAGTTTGTATGGAGTGAATACGCGACCGTAAAAATGAACGATTGAAATGAATCTATACTAATATTATAAAGCTGAAGAGTTTGTTTGTTTGTTTGAACGCGCTAATCTCAGGAACTACTTGAAAAAATATTTTTGCGTTGGATAGCTCATTAATCCAGCAAGGCTCGAGGCTATATAACATCACGCTGCGACCGAAAGGAGCGGAGCATAACCAACTCCACGTGAACGAAGTCGCTGGCGGCTGCTGGTTCTATATACAATGATACTAGCTTTTCGACCGCGGCTTCGGCCCCGTGGAATACGGTTAAATCGCGCTTTTTAGATTCCTCATTTTCGGGGATTAGTTATCGTATCATTTTACTTCGAAGTTTACATGTATATATTCGTTTGCAATATATTACCTTTTTTTTAAACGATACACAGCGCCATCTATCACCGAACTGGTATGATGCTAAAAATATTTTTGTTTTCCCTGGGGAATATCAAATTTTTCCGGGATAAAAAGTACCCTATTATTTAATCCGGACTTCTAACTTTACGTCTACAAAATTTCAAAGCAATCGGTTCAGCAGTTACGGCGTGAAAGCGGAATAAACAAACAAACAAACTCACTTTACGATTTATAATATTAGTATAGATATGGATTATTTAAAGAAAGTCTCCCATTCTGAATGCCACAAAACGCTTCAGCACTAAACGGTGCCCCAAGTAGAATGAAGAATTCCTTTTGTAGCACCTTTGAGACACAATTTCTGCTGGCACAAACAAAAATTCATCAAAGTTATTTTTTTACAAAAACGTTTTTGAATAACGTAATACCAAGCAACTTTAACCATCCTTCTTAAAAAGGGCTCCCGACGTAAACTGGTAACAACTTTTTCCCACACATTATACGTCCGTGCTTTAATTAAAACTGTGCACAGAGGTAATACAATGCTCGTCTCATTAAAAAAAGAACAAACTCCTCGCCGACGTTTAAGCTGTAATACATTGGTGGAGGATAGAGGAGGAAAGGGAGTTGGCGGGGAAGGAAGAGGAATGAGGAGACAAGGGGAGTGCGTGTAATCGGATTTCTGGAAACAAAAGCCAACTGTGTTTTTGTAAAATGCTTGTCACGGTCCAGAGTATGAATTATGGCTATTTTTTTCATTAATAGATAGTGTGTCGTATAATGTTTTTCCAGAATGGCAGGGTGGAAATGGGGAGGTTATTAGAGTTTGTATCATCATGGAGCAAACGCTACTTTAATGAATAGAGTTTAGGTATTACGTCTGTATTTAAAAATTGTTTAAAATATAGACATAGAAACTTTAAAAAAAAATTGCATCTTTTATAGCGTCAATTAAAGTGATAACCGCGCTTTGACAATCTAATCATCTGGAATCGCTTTTTCAGATTTTATGAGCTACAATGCGGATAATAAATGATAGGGGTGTGGTTCCCCTTTTATGCACTATAGAGTTATACACTATGTAACAAAAACCCTGTTGTTCCTTTCAGGGACATATATATATTTACTTACAAGCACATCATTAATGAAATTCTAATTTAAAAAAAGTAATTATTGTCTAGTCGAGGGGTCAACATCAAATAACTATTAAAATCGACACACTCGACAAAATGTTTAGAATATCTGATTTTATAAGTTAAAGAGATTACCGGGAACGTCCTACTTATGTCTTCTTCATGCAGAATTGCAAAGGTAAGAAATTAGTTAAAGATTACAAATATTAATCTATATATATAAAAATGAATTGCTGTTCGTTAGTCTCGCTAAAACTCGAGAACGGCTGAACGGATTTATCTTATCTTGGTCTTGAATTATTTGTGGAGGTCTAGGGAAGGTTTAAAAGGTGAGAAAAATTCGAATAACTGCCGGGAAAATCCTCAAAACAGCATTTTTCTATTTCCCATACAAACGTTTTCTAAATAAAATGGAGAGTCAATTTGTAATTTATTACCGCTGCATAAAGTTCAAATTCGCGTGCGCGTTAGAGGATCTAATATCGCGTTCTGAAACTCAACAAAAGTGAAAGTGAATCGCGAATGCGACAAAATTGCATAGTCTCAAAATACATATAGTACATAAATAGTGGTCGGCTTCGAGAAACTCAATTTTAGCTAACTTCAGTTGTTAACCTGTTAACCAGGGTAGCATAAAAGTGTAGAAGAAGTCGAAACAATGAAGCTCGGAGTTGCAAGGTACCAGGGTCGCAGAAAAGTGTAGGAGAAGTCGAAACAAGGAAGCCTCATTCATCATCATTATTAATCTAATATTACATGAATAAAGTTTCATTTTGCCTACTTTGAGGAGTTGCAAGGTACCAGGGTCGCACAAAAGTGTAGAAGTCGAAACAATGAAGCTCCATTCATCATTATTAATCTAATAAATATTACATGGATGAAGTTCTATTTTGCCTACTTTGAGGAGTTGCAAGGTACTAGGGTCGCACAAAAGTGTAGAAGTCGAAACAATGAAGCTCATTCATCATTATTAATCTAATATTACTTTTGCCTACTTTGAAGAGTTGCAAGGTACCAGGGTCGCATAAAAGTGTAGAAGTCGAAACAATGAAGCTCATTCATTCACACAGGAACGACGGGAACGGGGTAAAAAGGATATCCTATGTCCTTCTCCCAGTTCTTAGCTACCTCCCTACCAATTTTCAGCCAAATGGGTTCAGGCGTTCTTGAGTTATAAATAGTGTAATTAACTCGACTTTCTTTAATATATATAGATTATCCTAATTTTAAAAGTAGTAAATAAGACCATGCCATATTGCCTTTAAGGCGGAACTTTATTGATAAAACTTTTATTTTATTTTACTTTTGGCCAGTAATATCATAATGTCCCATCAATGACCTCTGAGTTTGTTTCGGCGTTTCTTCTCAGAGCTATTGCATTTATGCAAGGTGAAGGAAAACATCAGGAAACGTGGAATTTACGTCTGAAATCGCCAACCCGCATTGAGCAAGCGTGGTGATTACGCTCAACCGAAATGATGAGCTTCATTGTTTCGACTTCTCCTACACTTTTGTGTTACCCTAATTTAAAAAGTAAAAAATTGTATCATGTGATATTGCCTTCAAGGCGGAACAAAGTTCGCCGGGTCAGCTGCCACTTTCTTTGTAATTTTATAACTCAGGAACGGACTCACCTATCCAAACCAAATTTTTAGGCTTTGTTGTGACTAATTAGTAGATGGTTTGTGTGAAGTTTGAATAAAATCCGCCGAGCGGTTCTTCATTTATCACGTTTTCACAAATGAATTCAATGAACGGTGGATCATCATCTCATCTTCTATATATATAAAATTGAATGCCAATTTCTTTGTATTTTTTTTAATCCACCAAAACTGTGTAATGGCAACAGATTGACAGTGAAAAACTTATTGCGAAATTTAATTGAATCTACGATTTCAACTGGTATATCAAAAGGAGAAGTTTGTATGTTACGGAGTATCCCTATGATCCCAATTGATATGCCATTTGAGTTCAAACGATTACAATATCCTGTGCGTTTATCATTAATGAATGAACTTCATTGTTTCGGCTTCTCCTACATTTTTGTGCTACCCTGGTACCTTGCACCTCCTCAAAGTAGGCAAAATAAAACTTCATCCATGTAATATTAGATTAATAATGATGAATGAGCTTCATTGTTTCGACTTCTCCTACACTTTTGTGCTACCCTGGTACCATACACCGTACATCTTTAAAAAAAAAGTCTCACCCGTTGATGCATTCGGTTAAAGCAAGAAATCCATACTAATATTATAAATGCGAAAGTAACTCTGTCTGTCTGTCTGTCTGTCTGTCTATCTGTCTGTCTGTCTGTCTGTCTGTCTGTCTGTCTGTCTGTCTGTTACGCTTTCCCGCTTAAACCTCTCAACCGATTTTGATGAAATTTGGCACAGACAATCTTTAGACCCTGAGAAAGAACATAGGCTACCTTTTATCCCGGAAAAGTTTGATGTTCCCGAGGGAGATCTAAAAAGCGCGATATAACCGAACTCCACGCGGGCGAAGCCGCGGGCGGAAAGCTAGTAATTAAATATTTATTTTAATTATAATTTTTGTTGAACAAATTTTTATAAATGATATGTTTTATTACATCCGTATACCGATTCTTAAAACGTAGGCAGAAGGAACAACAGGGTTTTTGTTACATATTGTATAAACCAGAGTTCGCTTGCAAACTGAGGCTCCGTACAAGACCACGAATGACGCCACTTGGGTTGCGACTTTCGACGCGACTAGCGATGCTACTGTAATGCGAACTGCGTGTAGCAATACACGCGCTTCGTCTGTGGCACACGCAAGCCGCGTCACAATCATCAATTAGTAGTACATTTGTTTTCTCCGTAGTCGCTCTTGGGTTCCGCTTAACCGTGTCGCTTGTATCCACGGGGAAAGCTATACAATATGTAAAGAAAACCCTGTCCGACCGATAAGGATAATAAAGTTTAGGTTCATAACCAAATAAAATTTTAAACTTTACATAGTCATCATAATAACAATACTAATTAATTATGAAATAATCTTTTTTGTCCGCGAATTAATTCAAACTTCCCCAATATGTGGTATTTTTTTTTAAAAGTGACAACACTTTTTATTACCATGTAATTTACTTCCTTCTGCGAAATAATATTTATTTTTTTAGGGGGTTGTTTTATTTAAGTTTAGCCAGGCTTTGTAGGAATTAGTAGAATCAGTTATCGATACTTAACAATACCTTCACGGATCGGACAGGGTTATCTTTACATATTGTATAGCTATTTGACTTATGAAAGTTGTTTCAATAAAAGCAGTAGTTTAACTTACCATGTGCTGGCGCCGATGACTGGTGCCTCTTGGGCGAGCCGCCCGGTGGAGCGGGCTGCATAGCGCGCGCTAGCGGGCCGTCCCCGCACCGACCGCCACCTTCCGGCTCATGGCTGTAACAATGAAGAGATAATATGTTAGAAACATTAATACAAGACATGCGAGGAAAGGTCCATAAAAGGGTGGGTATATACAAGGGTATGTCTTAAGGACGCTATTAGCATGCTATAAGATCATAACCAGCCAATCCATTCTGTAAAAAAAAAAAAACATCGTGATAACTTAAAGACTTCAGTGCGAAGTCAGCTGTCATTTACACTGTAGCGGTATCTACAAACGCCACAAATATAAACAACGCGTCATACTGACGTCACACGAATTCTACATCTCGCAAACAAAGTTTACCGTGCAACTAGCATACATACAACTTGCCAATTTCAACCAATGGGCAAGTCCCCGCCAGACATTACACCCGTTTGGCCGTTTGGACCTTTTCTATGGAGGATGAGTGAACTTTACACCCTGTTCATCATCATTATCATCAGCCTCTATTCGTCCACTGCTGGACATAGGCCTTCTCCATGGCACGCCAAGAAGCTCGATCCTGAGCAGTTCTCCGCCAATACAATCACGCCAAGCTAGAATTCGATTCAGCTGTCCATTGCTGTTCTTCTAGCGACACCCTAAGCCGAGGTTCGTACCCCACAGGGGGTGCCCTTAGCGTGTATTCGCTTAGCTTTTAGTAGCCCTGGCTGTAGGCTTTAAATTCACTAAAGGCAGCCACAGGATAGTCCGGTTAAGTAGTCCCGACCTGTCAAGGTCAACTACGAGATGCCATATTAAAAAAAAAAAAATCACACCAAGCCTATTTCATTTAACTATTCAAGTACAGGTTTTTATAGAATCGGGCGTCTGGTCCATAACCATTACACGCTCGATTGGACTTGGAAGAACAAGAATACAGAACCAAACATAGTTAAGTACGGGCGACAGCAGGTCAAGCTACCCGAAACTGACAAATATTCCCAAATCAACCTTAATGCTTTAGCGATAACGTTGAAAATTTAATAAAGACAATTGACATATTGTTGTAGTTTGATGTGCTGTCGTCTGTACATGTAGGTACATAGGTATAACACACACACTTAACACTTTGACTGCCAGACAACAGACACAATAGATAATCTATTATTGACGCACACCGGTGACCATGGTGGCAGTCAATGACTTAAGATATTTTTAGAAGAGTTAAACAAATTTAAGCTACGACAGCCGTATTCAGTAGAAAAGTTCTAAAAGTGCAGCGAAACAAATAATAACTATTTGCACCCTAATTGCGTAACACTATTGCTCACAATTTGAATAATTTTGAAGGATAGGTATTGCTAATATATTGCTCTATAAAAGGTGTATCTGACATCGTCGCACAAACGAGTACCATGGATCCAGTACATGATTCTGAGCCCCCCAGTGGTGGAATATTTCGTCGGCTTTTTCATGATTTAAAAAAAGTATATGTAGTTTTTTTTTTCACTTCAGACCCTTCACAATTGCTATACTTTTATAACCCAATAATATTTAAAAGTAATAATAAAAAGTAAAAAAACTAAAACCCAACTACGACAAAAAACGACGCTGAAAAAGTATAAAACAAGATTTTCAGAATACTCAACGGAACAAAGTTGCTAATGTAGTTGGAAGTAAATGGACAAAGTAGACTCTACCAAGATGCCTTCGTTGTAAATTGACAATAATGTCATACAATACTATTCTGAAGTATGCAATATTCACCAAGTAGAGATAAATTTTCATGTTTGGAAAGACGTAGTCACACGTTACATATACCTACCTACCGTAGCACCTTGAGAACGTGTGACTACGCCTTTCCAAACACGAAAATTTATCTCTACTTGGTGAATATTGCATACTTCAGAATAGTATTGTATGACATTATTGTCAATTTACAACGAAGGCATCTTGGTAGAGTCTACTTTGTCCATTTACTTCCAACTACATTAGCAACTGAAAAATGTGACAAAAAGATGTGAATTATATGAAATCAGCCCATGAATACAGCTAAAGTCACAAGCAAATGCTAGTAATATATATATATTCAAAATGTACAAGTAAAGCGCTTTCAAATGATACCAAACACGGTATATTTATCTTAACTTAATTTTTGTACTCTGTATGTTTTCTCCGCTAGAGGGCACCACATTAGATTTTGTGAAACTCCATATAGCCTATAACCAGCGGACAATTAAGACGCTTCTAATGATATGTCATTTGTCGAATTCTGATAAGTAGTTTAGAAGTTACGAGGGAACAGATGAACATACATACATACATACATACATACAAACATACATACATACATACATACATACATACATACATACATACATACATACATACATACATAGCCTGTCAAAATCATAACCCTCCTTTTGCTTTGCCGTAGTCGGGTAAAAATTAAGTAATTCGCTAATTACATAAAAAAAGCGCAATGTAAACAAAACCCGAAAAACTATCTTATCAGCTGATTTAATAGAGTTCACATCAGGGATCAACGTCATACCTACAAACCCGCACGGTGGCACGCTTGCAACGTTCAAAAGCCAAGCCGATACTTTTTTAAACAGTGTGTATTCTGTAACCGGTCATTAACGACATAAATGACTATCATAATGTTATTAGTGGCATGCGGTCTAGCCTTTTCGCGAAGTTTGCGTTACGATGTCAGATACACCCTGTACGTTCGTAATGTGTGTGCAATATAAACAACGCAATGAGTCCTGTTTTCGTATTTACTTTTTTTAAATGAACAGACAGCTGTGCTGCTGGGGAGTTTGTTCCGCCACTTCTTCTTCCCAGCTAAAGCACTAGGACGTGTCGAAGGGTGGCCGTTTTGGGGGACTGTCTTATGTAATATTGACGTTCAAAAATGCTGATTCTCAGCCTAATTTAGATAAATGACTTTTGATTTTTGACTCTGCAGATCAATGGCGAAAGTTTGTCGAGTTATTTCGCACAGATAACTACATATGTCACTAGTATTATACACATACAGTGCAAGTGCATGTTTACACATTGTCTATCTCCACAAACATGTGAAATTAATTCTTCGTGTAAAAATATCTTTTTTACAATCCATTAACTTGGCAAACATTACGGAGCGATCTGCTCGGTAAACATATTATTATTCACGAGGATAATAAATTGATAACACAATTCTAAATCTACATAGACGTTCTACTACATGCAGTTTGTTATCATATCTTTTTAGGGTTCCGTACCTCGAAAGGAAAAATGGGAACCTTTATACGATCACTTTGTTGTCCGTCCGTCTGTCTGTCAAGAACCTTTTTTTTTTATCAGAAATGAGTGGAAGTATCAAGCTGGGATTTACATCAAATACTCATGTCTACTGTGGTTTGGAGCTGTGAAATGTTCAAACTTCTAGACTAATGCAATCAAAAGATTCAGCTGTATATTGTCACACAAACTGCATATTGTCCACCCCCGCAAGGAAGTCAAAACTTTTTTTTTTAATAATTATAAACTAGCGCTTGACTGCAATCCCGCCTGATGGTGAGCAGTGATGCAATCTTTGATGGTAAAGCGCGCTAGTTTATTAAGCCCAATCACTTAAAGAAAACTTAGTGAATAGAAAGGAAGACGGCAGTTGAGCGAGGTGGTGCAACGTTAAACCCATAAACACGACCAAAGATGCTGCGCCAGAGATAGATGTGGAGACCCTCCACGACCAAACTCCCGACACAATAACATTTGACGCATCGTACCCGGCACACATCGCAATAAAACTGCTCAGACCCGTCCTCCGTACGGCTTCACCAGACATCATGCCGGAACACGACGAAACACTTGGCGGCAAGGCTTTGTATGGTGGGTGGTAACTTTTGCCGGCAGCCGATGTTATGGCCTACCACTTTTGGTTTTAACTTCCTTGCGGTACTACCCGTGAACTCAGAATCATGGAACAACGTTTGTGCATTTATAACGGATAATTTGCGAAAACCGTTAATTTTTACTACAAGTTTTTAGAGACGACAGAACATCAAGCTACCACAATAATGTCAGACTTCACAAAACACAGAAGCTTTTTCCAGTTATTTCAGAACCCTAATAAAGGAAGGAAGTTTTTTTTTTACTCTCTGTGGGAGCTTCACTCAAAAACTACTAAACGAATTTTAATGACAGTTCTGTTCCTACTATTTTAGGAGTTTGTCGACCAAAAAGGATGCATTGTTATGTTTGAAATATTTGAAGGAAACATGGCAAATATAGAGACAATAAAGAAATTTAAATAGAAAAAATACGAAAAATCTGAGTAGAATAATTATTTACCCCCTTCTGGTGGTCTGGTGGTGGTGGTGGTGGTGGTGGTGGTATTATATACTTTAGTAAACTATTAAAATGGGACATGGAAATTATAAAATAAGTATAGGTATCATTTAGATCTTAAAAGTATGATACTGGCAAGATATAAAATAAAATAGCCTTTTAATTCCGCATACAAGTTACTGAGTAACAAGACTCTTCTTGGTGCCGGTTGTCAAACTTTTGAATTTAGAGCTCTGAGCTGTTCGAGGCACGGAGGAGTCTCGATATGTAATGGATCATCAACCATCCATAAACCAGCCTTCGATCGACCCGTGCGACCTCATCCAAAATTACAAAGAATTGCAATAAACAAACAAATCAATTTAACACTAAAGCAGGCAGCATACGTCTAAACAATGAAAGGAAACTCTATACTTTTATTTCTAAGGTAACTTACAAAAGGAAAGAAAATGGTCGACCTCAATCCTAACCGATTGCTAAAGAAAAATATCCATAGCAAAATATGAAATAGTTTCAGCTTTACAGAATTCGTCAAGCTTTGGTCAAGGGTTTAACAAAAGAAGTCATTAAGGTGCCGACACGGCCGCCATTTTATTCAAAGAATCATGTACTTGGGAAATATTGGGATCCTTTGTACACTGTAATACGTTATAGAGGTCATTTTTATATAGGGTAAAGAAAATTTGGAACGGTAGTAACAATGGGTTATTTTTTTACAGGCATTCCAGTTTTGGTCCTAGAAGTTGGTCTCATTATTGTTCTACTTGGCCAAAAAAGGCATTTTCATAATACAAACGCCAGACTGATGTTGAATTAAAAACTATCAAATCAGGATTTGAAATAAAACAGAGAGACAGATATATAGGGATATTAAAGTTTGTTTAATAAGTAAATCAAACTTAGTATAAAACAAAGTCGCTTTTCGTGTTTATGTAACCGATTAAATATTCTAAATCACTACACAATGGATTTTGATGTGGACTACCATCATTTTGAGATTATATCCCTGAAGGTATATTTAGATAATACTAAGCTAGGTATGGTACACTGTTTATAAATGACGCCATTGCACCAGTTAAAAATAGGTGCGGGTCGGTAGCACCGAATTAAAAAATGCAATAAGAAAGTACATAAATACTAGGTATTATTTATTATACACTAGCGCTTGACTGCAATCCTGCCTGATGGTAAGCAGTGATGCAATCTTTGATGGTAAAGCGCGCTAGTTTATTAAGCCCAATCACTTAAAAAAACTTAGTGAATAGGAAGGAAGACGGCAGTTGAGCGAGGTGGTGCAATATAAAACCCAACAACACGACCAACGATGCTGCGCCATAGGGAGATTGATGTGGAGATCCTCCACGACCAAACTCCCGACACAACAACATTTGGCGCATCATACCCGGCACACATCGCAATACAACTGCTCAGACCCGTCCTTCGTACGGCTTCACCAGACATCATGCCGGAACACGACGAATCGCTTGGCGGCAAGGCTTTGTTTGGTGGGTGGTAACTTCTGCCGGCAGCCGATGTTATGGCCTACCACCGAGAGGTAGGTACTACGATCCTCGACATAAACAAGAAAATCCTAATGTAAACAACCATACCTCAAATTCTCAACTGAAACTTTCTTTACCAAGCCTACCCTTACATAATGTTCTTTTATTTTGTTGAGAATTACAGTATAAGAGGATTACTCACGTTGTTCGTATGTGATGTGGGGAGAAACATGCTGAGTAAGTGAAAATACGTACGTATCACGTAGGTACATTCGTGTTTTATTAAACGAAGGCAAAATGAGGTAAAACAAAAGAGGAAAGGAAAGGATTATCCGGAATTCATTCGTGATTGTTATCCGTTGCTGTTCGCCACAAAATAAAGGATTTTTTAAAGTACGACCTTGATTTATTCAGCGACAAGCTAGCAGTATTCAAAAAAAAAAAAAATCACACTATCCTTGCCAACTTAGTTTTAATTTTTTTTTATATATACTTTGTTTTATACATTATTATTTTTAATTTAAATTTTTGTGTTTTATATGTTCTTAACTTTGCTTTCATTATTTGTCACTGTTTGCTTCTCTATAGTCTGTCTTGTTTGTATTAGTCTTAGTGTAGCGTAATATATTTTTCGAGGCAGCAAAATATATAAATCAATGCTATGTACGCCGTAATTGTCATGTACATTAGTTTATTAGTTATTAAGATTACTCTAGCATAAGTTTAATGTATGTGATGTGGCTGTGCTTTTTAAATAAAAAAAAAAAAAGTACTAAGTATATGTACGTTTGGTTGGCTGGTTTGTTAAATTGGCCGATTATTACCTAAATGTGTAGGTAGAAAGTACATACATACAACACAAGATAATACAAACATGCGATATGACCCTATCAAAAGACATTCAAAGAGATCAACTAGTTAATATCAGTTTATTAAATAGTTTATCTAATGATCAACTACGAACCAAGTGCATTTAATTAAAAGGACTTGCTACTAATAATTGCAAACAAACAGTTTCGGTCAAACTTCTTTTCATCAGTCGCCGTGTCAGTGTAGGTGTAAATGACTAAATTACAGCCAATACTAGGCAAGTGATAGCAAGCAAAAATAATTTATTGATTAAACTTCGTTTTTAGTTTAGTTTTCATTTGGGTACCGATACCTCAGTAATCACCCCCTTTCCTAATCATATATGATTCAAAACACACGTCACGTATATCAAAATCTTCGCTCAAAACCTGTGGTAAAATTTGCCTTTTACTCAATCAGTAAATGAATCCAATGTCAGTTAATACAAATTAGTTTCACGCCATTTCAATCAGCTAATGCAGAAGTTCTGAGACCTACCCAAAAGTCCCAAATGCTAAACAAATCAAACAGAGTTTGATAAAACTCGATACAAACATTCAAGCAATTTCATATCGCTTCGATTTCGATCAAAGGACCCTCGATTGGTTTGAATCAAATTGACCGCAAGGCATCCCGGCCCTTTAATAAACCAGGGGTGGTTTACCCACTTTGGTCAGGTCACAAACCAAGAATATACAGAAAGCCAACAATTTTGTTATACCTCGATAACTCAAACCTTAATAACTTAAAAACCTCTATCATCATGATCCCAGCGTTAATCCCAGTCGCATCCGAAGCCTTTTCAGCTTTGGAGTCTGGGTTCCGCTTTACCAGTCAAACTGCTGATGGCTAAACTTCGACATTTTCCGTGAAGCGACTGCCGTCTGACCTCCACAACCCGAAGGCGACATCGAATCATTGCAGTTAGACCAATTGTTGGACTTTTGAGGGCTCCAACAACCCGTAACGACTGCCACTAAATGTTCGTATGGCAACCGGGACCAATGGCTTAACGTGCTTTCCGAGGCACGACCAGACCAGTGCAAATATTCATATTCATGCATACAAATACTTGCACTGTGCGGGGATCAAACCCGTGCTACCTTGCGCAGCGGCCGCGTCCGCTACCGCTACGCCACGCAGGCTGTCAACTTAAAAACCTCTATAACTTCAAAAAATAATATGTTCCCTATATTAATTAACCTATCCCTAACATAGACCCTTGATAACTTAAAACCTCTATAAATTAAAATATTTTGTGTCTCCCTTGGACTTTAACTCATCGAGGTTCTTTTGAAATTGAACACAAACACAGCTGCGCTGTTGCGGTGTTTGTTGCGCTTTTTCTCTGCTAAAGTACTAGGATGTGGCGAAGGATGTACGTTTAGTAGGACTGTCGTATGTAGGTTGAGTTTCCTAAAGTACTGCACTCAGCCTAGCTTGAATAAATTACGTTTTTAAAAAAGCGGTCACAAGAATAAGCAGATTTATTTTTGGTACCAAAAGATTCATGTTTTTTTCTATATGATTTTATGATAAATAAAGTTTTAAACAATAAACTATGAGCAAAGGTTCCTTATTTGTCACATTCCTCTTTTCACGGTAATAATATTAACTCGAGACTTATTCCAGCTAGTTAACAATATTTTCAGTGGCATACATACAAAAAGCAAGGCTCTTTTCGCGCGATAATCGCTAATGCAGATATGGTTTATGTTATAATCTATAAGACTAGTATGTAAACCTTATAGCTCATTATTTATTGACCTTATAGCTCTTTACTTAACCTTCTGGCTCTTTACATAAGCTTTACCACATACTTCGTGTTCAAGCTAAGTTTACCCTCTTACATTACCAAGACATTGTTACGAAGCTAACGGAACTTAGTTGCGGCATTTAGTATGCTAAGCACCAAACCTTATCGGGCTTGCATCAAACGATCTTACACCAAGGGTGAAGAAATTTTGAAGCTTTAGTAAGTGTTTGCGTATACAGGATAATGTGTTAGCTTTAAACTGGTTGCAGTCAAAATATTGTTAAAGTATAAAGAGAGTTTTGCTACAATTAGGAGAATGTATGTGGAATTGGATGATGCAAAATTAGGAGATAATCAAAGAAATGATTGGTGGATATGAAAAAGCTGTAATCATGAAATCATGAAGCACCGAATATTGTTGTAAAATGAAGGTAAGGAAAATGCTGTCATCATCATCTCAGCGTTAATCCCAGTCGCATAAAAAGCTTTTTCAACTTTGGAGTCTGGGGTCCGCTTTACCAGTCTAACTGCTGATTTTGGCTAAATTTCGACATTTTCCGTGAAGCGACTGTCGTCTGACGTCCACACCATGAAGGCGATATCGAAGCATTGCAGTTAGACCAATTTTTGGACTTTTAAGGGCTCCATCAACCCGTAACGACCGCCACTAGATGTTCGTATGGCAACCGGGACCAACGGCTTAACATGCTTTCCGAAGCACGACCAGACCAGTGCAAATATTAATAAGTAATGAATAAGCTGTATCCAATATAAATTGAAGTACATACAATATCCCTTGCCACGGATACAGGGACTATTCCTATTTCTTACGATTATATAGTAACGTTGTCACGATTAAACGGTATTTGGCTGGACACATTCACCGCATTATCAATCAATTAATTAAAGAGTATTATTTCCAAGTAGTAACAATGTCAGATGTTTTATTCAATTAATTTTATTCAAGATAAACACAAAAGAACTTATACTGACTTTTAATTTAAAGCTTTTTTTATACCAGTTCTAAGTAATAACTGAACAGCCTGGTCCCCCTTCGAGGAAGGTCTATAGTACAAATTACGGCAGGGTTGACCTTACGTGTCAATCTACTGCTGTGGTTTTGTTGTTTTTATTACAAAACAGCAACGGAATAGATAAATTAGTTGATTTCGGTCTGTTTATTTATACTAAGAGATATATCAGACATGTGAGATAATAAACTAAACTACATATGTACAGGGATTATCGTAATCTCCAACCCGCTAAGGGTGAAGATAATGGTGAAATAGCTGTTAGAAGGGACAACTACAGGCTGATGATAACTTAAGATTATGACTTTATAAGAATTAGAAATCCTTCAGAGACAAAGGGTGGAAGTTTAGCAAGATAAGTTTGTTCAAAAAGTGTGCAACAGATTGGCATAAGGAGTTTCTGTTTGTAAAAGAAGTAGTATGGAACGGTAATTGTTAAATGCATCCACTAGTCCCTAACACTTATGTCTAAGCACACTGCAATAAATAGATATGAAAAATATACAGTAATTAGGAAAAAAAAATTGTGCTTCTATGATAGGTATAAAAGTGAAAATTTTCGCACAAAGCTGAAAATATGCGACTCAGCGTGAAGCCGAGTATACTCCCTCAGCATCACCGAACCACGTGTGAGGATTCAGTTTCCTAAACAAGAAACCGTGGCCTTGGCCGTCGCACAGGAAGTGAAGAAACACCGGTGGGTTTTAGTCAGTAAAAGTCTGACACACCCTTCCACTCCGCCCAGAGCGGGAGAAGTCATTTGATGACTTCTCATCCCAACAAAAAAAAAAATGGTTCAGTTTCCTTCAATGGTCAAAATGCAGCAATTACGTATTCTTTCATCAATCATCATATTTATATATATTATCTCAATCAATGCAGTAAGAATTTTACTGTAAAATAACAAAACGAGATTAATGGAAGTGCATAGAAAAATATGTCTCAAAACAATTCCTGTGCTAAACTTAAAATTCGCAACTTTGCCTTTCTTAAAATCCAGACTACCTTCGCCAGGGGAGAAAATACGGAATTCAAAGATGAAAAATGGAGACGAGTTAACCTCGGGGCTAAAAGCTACACACACACACTAAAAACAAAATTGTATTATTGTAATCTGGATGCCGAAGTAAAAGCAAATATACTGCATGAGGTAGTTTTCGTTGCGCAATTTAGTCGGGTGAATAAACTAAGTAGGAAAATTCCAGGGGTAAGTGTTTTAATGACATTTTTATAACCGATTCGGCCTGTGGTTGATTGAAATAGTCGATTATCACTGTTCCAATCAACCACAGCCCGATTGTAGGCTTCCCAATATCCAGTACATGGGCATGGGAGGTTGTAATTATCGTAACAAGGGTATGTCCGGACGGGGTGACCACCCCTCCGTAACCAACCTTCACCCCCGCACGCATCGATTGGCGTATTCGGCGCATGCAAATGCACAATTCCGCTTGCATTCAGAATGGGCGGTGCGGGCAGTTATGTTAGGGCTGGCGAATTTAGCTTTGCAATTCTGGAAGATAATTTCAATGTTTAAAAGAATCTCAAAATTAAAAGTGACAACTACAGACTCTGCATTGTTTCTATCGTGTTTATTTTTGTAAAGAAATGATTTTAAAATTGGATTTTAAATTATTATATGTTGAGCTTTCCTAATGCGGTTTACTTTCTTGATGGCGTAGGTATAAAATGGCGTTAAAGGAGATGTTTCAGAAATGTATGGAGCCTGGGCCAGCACATTGTACATTTAATGCTAGGTATAGTTACGTTATAGTTATACTATAGGTATGTATAGTTTTTATACAGATTCAATTTAACTCGGCCAAGGAGTGCAATAATATTTTGACAGTGACTTTTGATTGTCGTGTCATGTATCTAAGCCTATCGTATCAATATTATCTACAATATGACTGCGAAAAAAACAAAACATGAATTCCGAACAGACGGCCCATTAAATAAACACAAGTAACTCAAATCAACACTCGACACGAACACAACGGGAAAATAGAACTGTCAAATTCGCCAATTATCAAACCATCAAACGTCATAACCACTGTCATGGCTACCTTAATAAAGGGTTACCTCACTAAAAAACATTTAAAATAATTATTTATATATAGGTACTTGTATTTTTATTCAAATTAATTTAGTAGTTTTTTATGAAAATCTTTTATTTTTTTTCCTTTTTATCTATATAGCGTACATAGTGGTGGCCCAAAATGAAACATCTCCTTTCAATACATTTCTTAGATAACTTTGAAAACTTCTTTAGCTCTCTCTTCTTCTTTAAGCTCTGTTGAAAGACTTTTCTACACACATCAAAAGTGTCTAGGGATCAAGCATTTTTATGCGGATTTCTTGAGATTGAGATGTGGCTTTGTAATAAATTTATGATTTTATAAATTTATATGGATCCTTTTTGGTGCATTTCATAATTTGAATCAGGAACTGTGAATCAAATTCGAGTAAAAGATGAAAATCAGCTGTCAATATTTTCCCTATAAAAACATACAACGCATTGAAGACATTATTAGTGCTACTGTTTCCCTACTACTGATTAAAACCAACGTTATTATGGAGCGGCGACGTCATTTAAGCAGGGAAGAAATGCTCAGAGCCGTGGGAATGATAGAAGCTGGTTCCCGGCAACGTACTGTGGCTTTAGCTCTGAATACAAGTCAGAGTGTTATCAGTCGACTTTGGACACGTTACCGAAGCACTGGTACCGTGGCTGAGCGCCATGGAGGACGGTATCGCTGCACCACACGGAGACAAGACCGATACATTCAAATCTTAACTCGAAGAGCTCCAACAATAACCGCCATGATGTTAGCCGTGAGGCTTCATCACTCTTCAGGGAACTTAATTAGCGACCAAACAGTCAGAAACCGCTTGCATGAAGTGAACCTTCATTCCCGAAGACCGCTACGGGTACCACCTATAGCAATGCACAATCGTAGGATTCGATATCAATGGGCTCTTGAACACAGAAATTGGGCAGAAGAACAATGGCGTTTCGTGTGCTTTTCTGATGAGTCTCGTTTTGGTATGAGACCGGATACAAGACGTATACGACACTGGAGAACCCCTGGACGCCAACAGCGATTAAAATCCTGCCAGGAAGTCCATCCTTATAGTGGTGGAACCATCATGGTATGGGCGGGTATTTGGATCGGCGGAAGAACTGAGTTGATTTGGATCAGAGGCAACCTCAACGCTCAAATTTATGCTGAAACGATTGTATCAGACGTCATCGTTCCTCTACAAGTGCAAATCGGTCCCTTATTTCAGTTAATGCATGATAATGCACGACCGCACACCGCAAGAGTTGTAAGACAGACTCTCGCCGCAGCTAACATCAATGTCCTGCCCTGGCCTGCTCAGTCGCCAGACTTGAACCCGATTGAGCATGCATGGGATATGCTACAGAGAAGAGCTCTGCCGAATATGGAGGGTATCCAGTCGCAAGAAGACCTTTTTTTGTTGTTGCAACGAACATGGGCGGCCATTCCACAGCGTGATTTGGATGAACTCATTTTGAGTATGCCAAACCGATGTTCTTGTGTTGTTAGTGTTCGCGGTAGAAACACGGATTATTAATTGTTTAAGTTACCCAATAAAATTTTAGAGAAAACTGTTATTTCAGTCTTTTTTTCGAACTTTTGTGTTAGTGGTTCAAATGTCAAATATCCCTTTATTAGGAAAATGGCAAATTTCTTTATTAATGCAAAGGTGACTTGGTTTATCGTTACTGTGACAAACGAAAACACTTTATTTGATGAATCCTTAAAGAAAATTTTAATTAATATCAATCAGGAGAAAAGTTATTGCAAAAATATATGTTGATCCCTAGACACTTTTGATGTGTGTAGTTAGGCAACCCTAAGATTAGGTGACTCACTTTTGTTTCCTATGTCTGGGTCTACGGTTGACTTGCTTTTGTTTGAGTTTGCTTGTCTAATCAATGTTTACTAACCAGTATACTCTTGTATTATTTTTACCCTGTGGTGGTAATTTAAAATCAATTTAGTTAGTTTTGTCTGCAAACATTGTAAGGGTCTCTGTTTTAGAATGATATGTTTTACTATAAATTATATAACTGTTTTACTGACAGATTTGGCAAGTGATAATTACTTTCAAAACTTTTCGTGTTTCATCGACTTTCAACAGTATTGATATAAGGTTTTCGGTAGCATACGTCAGTTCAATATATTGACTTTTCCAAAATCATTATGGGTGATGTCACTTTGTTTAAATTCTCTGTAGTTTATTGGTTGCTTGGCTCATATAATAAACACAATGGCAGGGTCACCGACGCGCAAAGCGTTACCATTGGCTTTGGTCGATAATTCTGAAATTATTCCTCAGCCATTATCAAAAGCCTATAATGCCTTCAGAGTTCAATACTATAATAATATTCAGGGCACTGTCGCGGCTCCCGTTTTCTCTTAGTGCTTCAGAAGTGTTTGTGGACTCGCATGTAGATGTTTTCTATGCAACTATGCGGAAGAAAACTGGTGATGCGGTTTTCAAGCGCTGTGTTCAAGCGCTTGATCAAAACTGCATGTGAGAAGGGTTTATAAAGCGAAATAATTGTGCTGTGCTTTATTTTTGTATAGTAGGTCTACTAACATTGAATTTTATTTTTTACTAGCGGTCGCACGCGACTGCGTCCGCGTTTTTTATACTTATGCTCCACTCCTATTGATCGCAGCGTGCTGTTATATAGCCTAAAGCCTTCCTGGATTAATGGAATATCCAACGCCAAAAGATTTTTTCAAATCAGGCCAGTACTTTCTAACATTAGCGCGTTCAAACAAACAAACAAACTCTTCAGCTTTATATATTAGTATAGATTATTTTTGTAACTAACAGTATGGTCTGAAATTAGAATATTTTAATTTTTTTGTGTAATTCTACATTGGTATTTTGCGGGTCGTTATCCTCGCCACCTCCATTGTATTTACCTACGTGGTTTTCTTCACTTTCAATCATATATCTTGAATTTAATATTACAAAATTGTTAAAGCTGTGTGTAGTAGCAATATCTTGTTTTACCGGCAAATCGAGTGATACACATCCTTTCAAACCTCCTTGAGCTTCCTCAGTATCCACAAAGTTGTAACACTGCCTAGAAGGTTAGTTTATCTTGGATACTGCTGCAAACTTTGCATTTGCCTTCTTCTTAATATAGTTATTTGTGAGCAGATGTTGTGATTACTTCACAATTTAGTTATGCAAAGTAATGAACTTTATAACAGGTTTATTTTTATTCGGATTAGAGTTAGAACAATAATATATTATGTTGTATAGGTTTTTTCGTGAGTTTACT
The DNA here is from genome assembly GCA_017933935.1 of Sesamia nonagrioides. Classification (NCBI taxonomy): domain Eukaryota; kingdom Metazoa; phylum Arthropoda; class Insecta; order Lepidoptera; family Noctuidae; genus Sesamia; species Sesamia nonagrioides. The sequence continues at coordinate 5,244,644 of JADWQK010002280.1, read as the reverse complement.
TAATTTTCTTGCTGTAAGTTGGTATTTCGATTTCGACTGTACAATTAGCAGTTTCTAACAATTTTAGCCTTAAACTAGTTGATCTTTTTGAAACCCGTATTAAATTCTGCACTTCTAATTGCGTAACACACTATTAGTCACAATCTGGATAACTTTGAAGGACATTGCTCATGCATTGCTTCATATGTTTGAAAAACTTGTTGCCTCAAGCATGTAAATAACGCAATGAATCTTATTGAAATGTCTAAATGAAAGCAAGTTTATTGCTAAGGTTAGTGGGTTACGCAATTACGCAGTGGGAATTATTTTATTTTATTTTACTTCTTTACAGAGAAAAATCGGCCACAGCATTAAAGAATTACCATTCCATGTACTGACGGCATCAGGTCAAGCTACCCTAAACTGTCAGATATTCCCAATCAGCTTTGAGCCTTAATGCTTTAGAGATGAAGTTGAAAATTTAATAAGGAAATCTGACAAATTGTAGTAGCTTCATGTGCTGTCGTCTGTACCTCATAGTAGGTACGAAATCAATTGCAAAAAAAAAAAACAAATAAGAGTTTATGCAAAAAAATCTATAAAAATCAAACATTTTTATAACTTTTTAATAGTGGTAGTCACTCTAAAAACAACCATAATTACAATTAAAATAAAGATGAAATTTGTTAAATTAGAAATGACATCCATTAGAAACAAGTTTGAATACACTTTAGTTATTACAATACACTTCGTTGCCAATTTACGAAAACAACATTCTCAAAACGAAAACAATGATTATATCAGTAAAACAATACACAATAGCTAGAGTTGCCAAGCAGTTTAGATAAAAAATTAAAGTGTCCTGCATATTTGGCAGCGCGTGCGCCTCTTGGCACCGATTCGATCACACGGTACGATGCAAATGATGCATTGTGCGATTCCAGCGTTTCTGTGTGACGTGAGTACCGTTACAGCTTTCAAAGTGCTATCTAGTGTATTTTGTAGGGTCTGTTAAGACAATATCTGGACCTATAACTTTTGCTTTTTGAATTTTGGGCCTTAGGCTGAATACCTATGCATGTATACAGAGTGTATCTGACATCGTAACGCAAACTTCGCGAAAAGGCTAGACCGCATGCCACTAATAAAGTTATGATAGTCATTTATATCGTTTTTGAACGGTTACAGAATTCACAGTGTTTTAAAAAAAGTGTCGGCTCGGCCTTTGAACGTTGCAAGCGTGCCGCCGTGAGGGTTTGTAGGTATGACGTGGATCCCTGATATGAACTCGTATTAAATCAGCTGATGAGGTAGTTTTTAGAGTTTTGTTTTCATTGCGCTATTTTATGTAATTAGCGAATGAATTAATTTTTACTTTAAAATCTTATTGGGTTATAAAAGTAGGTAAGTATAGCACTAAAGTGAAAAAAAAAACTACATATATATTTTTGTTTTGTATCATGAAAAAGCCGACGAAATATACCACCACTGGGGGGTCTAAACCCCCCAGTGGTGGTATGATTCTAAAATCATGTACTGGGTCCATGGTACTCGTTTGTGCGCCGATGTCAGATACACCCTTTACATACATGCATTCAGCCTACAATATTCCCATTTTTTTGGGAGCGGGTTGTACTTAAGTTGTATTCTACCATGCTGACCCTAGTATGAATTGGTGGATGTCACATGAAGTCAAAGTCTGGTTCTAGGAAATGTCAGTTTACAATGTATTCATGGCCTATGGCATTTATGTATTGTTGTCAGACATTCTCTTTGATATCAACAGTTATTAGTTTTACATTAATTTCAATAGAACAGTGAGTGTATCCGGCAGCTTATCTAATTCTTATCAATTATCTTGTGGAATTTTTATATTTTATATTTGTACTTTAAGTGTCTTCAATGCTAGAGTGAATAAGCTCTTAATAAACTAGCGCGCTTTACCATCAATAATTGCATCTCTCCTTACCAGGCAGGATTGCAGTCAAGCTTATAGTTCGTTTATAATTTATAAAAAAAAAAAATCTGCAACCCTAATCATCGCTAAGCTCTTGTCCAGCCGTAGAGCTACGATAATAGATAAATTTATGATTCAGTTTAATATGAGGACTCTAGTAATGGCCTTCAGAACTTCATTGATATTGTTCCGCTTCAGCTGAGGCATGTATTATGAATCCAGCACAGCCAGGCAGTTATCAGCTAGCACCCTCGTGCCTCGAAGACCACGCTAACTGGGTTTTGAGGTCTGACAGAGTCGCTTCATATAAAATACTATGCACATATAGCTGCTTCCGGTTAGACAGGAAGCCGAACGCAACATAATATGTAGTTGGGAAAAGATAGAAATGATAAAATTAATCATCAAATCAGCTGATGATAAAATTAGTCATCAAATCAGCTGATGATAAAATTAATCATCAGAGACATATCCGTACGCTACCCTAAACAGTAAACTGTCGAATTTAAGGGCATCATAAAAGTTTCGCTTACTATCCTAGTAGGCCATAACAGGTCTATAAAACTAGTACGTACTACAAAGCAACACAAACTATTAAAGTATTAGCAGAGCAAGTGGTCATAAAAAGCTTCGCATAAAAATTTTTGAACTGGAGCTGTTTACAAATAAACAACTCGTAAGTGTAGTAGGCGTGAACAGGTGTGCGATTATGTAGGCCATCGAACATGTCCGAACAGGCCAGTGGGCTGACTCATCGGTGTTGATAATAAAATCTCCAGAAGGTTATGTTGATTCAATGTGCGATAGTGGCTTCTACAGACGACAGCAAGTCAAGCTACCTGACATTGACACTGCAAAACTTTCGCAATCAATCTTGAGGCATAATATAATAGCTATTGAGTAGATATGTATTACGAAATTTGACAAATTATAGTAGCGTGCGTAGTAGCGGCGATGTGCTGATGCAATTAATTATCATGTAAAGTAAGTTAGTGCCACGCAACGTTGTGTAGATATTTAACTGAACTGCAATTTCAAAAGATGTAAAGACATATTCGATTAGCAGTTTCATTTAAAACTAGCTGCTGCCAGCGACATCGTTCTCGTGGAGTTAGTTATGCTTTGCTCCTATTGGTCGCAGCGTGACGTTATATAGCCTAAAGCCTTCCTGGATTAATGGGCTATCTAACGCAAAAAGAATTTAACAAATCGGACCAGTAGTTCATGAGATTAGCGCGTTCAAACAAACAAACCAACTGTTCCGCTTTATATATTAGTATATAGAGTATAGATTAGGAATTATACTAAAAATTGTAAATAGGCGCTATAATACATACCACAATACATTTCCCATGGCGAGTGCACTTATCAACGCGCATACTATAAGTACTTTATTTCATCGCAATTCATACAACAACTAAAGACAGTAATCTTAAATTGCACAATTTCGATGAAATATTGGTCAGCTAATTTATACAAAACACAAATGCAACTGAAGCGCGTTAACGCAACTTACGACTGTCAGTAGTCGGATTAGGACTGTGATTAAATTAAAGACTTTTCTATTCCTTATCGCTTTTTGAGCGGGAATTCTCCTTCTGATTGTTATCTCTTCTATGTCACCGTATTCCACAAGCATATGTTATTGAACCTTATGATGAAGGCAATAGAGTCGATAACCCTACAGTCAATGACCACTGTCAATCAGTGGTTTTATTGCGATTCATTGAAGGAAATATTTTATTGATATTAAATCATATTTGTTATATCCGTATTTATTGCATAAGGAAATTAGCTGGTACTGTTAAGCTCTTTGGGACGATACCTATTGAGTCGATTTGAATTGGTTAATCAGCAATACAAAATGATATGCAACGGTATTTCAGTATTTCATTCAGATTGTACAGACGACAGGACATCAAGCAACTACAATCGACGATTTCCTTATTAGATTTTCAACTTTATCTCTAAAGCATTAAGGCTCAAGGTTGATTGGGAATATCTGACAGTTTGGGGTAGCTTGACCTGCTGTCGTCCGTACCACAACAGCTTTTTCCAGTCAGTCGCAAGTCGAAATTTCGTATTTACAAAAACTATAGAACTAAGGGTCTATAGGGATAGGTACGAGTGTGCAAGAAGTGGCGTCATCTAATCTTTAGTTATGAAGTTACTGGAACCACCACTGAGGTCGAATAAGAGTGACACTGGCTGATGAATGTCACTTTAGCAGTTCGTCGCATCGACGGTTGCTTAGCGACTGTCTTCCGAAAAAGGCTATTCTGAGTCGTTAGGCATATAATATACTTAGAAAGATTTTTAAATTTATATCTGTAATTGAAAGTAACGTCACAAATCACAGCGAACCCTATCAAAATACCAGAAATGTGACATGCTGTGGAGCCTTTTGGCCTGGAATACGTATCCCAGGAATGACTTCATTCTGTTTAATTTTTCTTTTTGTTACTATTTTTTTTATTGAGTACCTATTTAGTATTTACTTTTGATCTTTCTATACGCGTCACAATAATCACTTTTTCATATTTTTTATAGAAAGTCCCGATTCAAACTGTATGTCGGCTCTGTGTGGCTACCATGAGAGTTTTCATTACGAGACTCGATCGTCGATATCGAGCGCGTTTGGCGCTCTCATTGGTTGAGAGTTCTAACAACCTTGAAGCGGGCCAATCGATGAGTCAAACACGGTCGATATCGATGATCGAGTCTTAGTAATGGAAACTCATGGTAGCCACACTGAAGTACGCTACCAGCCACTCAGTACCTCCCCCTCACCCTCGCTGAGACGTGTATCTGTTTTCTGCGCAACGACTCGCCTCATGTTCCGGGCAGTCGTAATGTTTTAATCGGATTTCGCAACGTCATTCGCATCTGAATTGAATACGACAATCCATCATATCTAATTAAAATTTATTTTCTTATTTTTACCAACAATCCATACTAATATTAGAAATGCGAAAGTAACTCTATCTGTCTGTCTGTCTGTATGTCTGTCTGTCTGTTACGCTTTCCCGCTTAAACCTCTCAACCGATTTTGATAAAATTTGGCATAGACAATCTTTAGACCCTGAGAAAGGGCATATGATATTCCCGAGGGAAATCTAAAAAGCGCGATATAACCAAATTCCACACGGGCGAAAGCTAGTATAATAATAATAACAAAGATTAATATGGACTAGATATTGATATCTGCTGCCAATATTATGTATAGCTATTAATTTGATTAACTAATTAGTTTCGCTGTCATTAGCATGCTTAGCATCACCAAATACAAGTGAAAGTTTTGATTACCACGAGAAGAATGCAAAAGCTCATGAAGATATTTTTGTGTTATGATTGAATTCGCAGTCTTTAAGACTGATTGATGACCTGGTGCGATTTAATTCCCATTTGGCTGTAAGAAGTTGAGTCAAAGCTGATGGTGTCACTAACCATGCATCTCTATTCAACAATTAAGAAGCTCAACTATGCATGTCACTGCCTAAACTGCGGTTGGAGAAAGTGCAAGTAATTTTATTGGTTCAATTTAATATTATGCTATATGCTAGAGAAACCTAGTTAGTGTCAATGGTACTTTATGAACTGGTGTTGTTCGTTTCGCAGTTCCCAAGTTTGGTCAAAATAGTAATAAAAATGTACTCTACTATGCCTTGTACAACGACGGATACATAGCCTCATAGATGATGATACATCACATAAATTACCTTAAATTAAGTTGTGCAACACTAACCTGTTAATTGTATTAGATTCTAAATTGTATCATAAAAGCAACTCACTGAAATTGTATCAAAATCATGACTCAATGTCATAATTTGATATTATCGCTAAATAAAAATAACTAGTCACGATTACTTCAATCAAAACATACGATAAGAGTACAATTCACGTAACATGCAATTCTGACAATCTGACGCGTTGCTCACTGGTAAGCCGGCTGTTTCCTTCATATATTTTAACTCTTTAATTTTTTTTTTTTTTTTTTTACACACTATAAACCAGCGCTTGACCGCAATCCTGCCTGATGGTAAGCAGTGACGCAATCGTTGATGGTAAAGCGCACTAGTTTATTAAGAGCCTATTCACTCTAGCCTTGAAGACACTCAAATTGTAGTCCGACGGAAACACGGGCCGCTGGCAAATTGTTCCAGTCCCTCGATGTACGCGGTATAAAGGAGGAGGCGAAACGCTTTGTCCGGATCGTAGTGGTGTTAACAACGTAAGGGTGGAAACCAGCCGTACGACGGGTCGTCCGCTGGTGGAACGGAGATGGGGGAATTAAATCATGCAATTCCATCGCACACTCCCCGAAATGCATCCTATAGTAAGCAAACGCCCGAAAAAACCTTTAAATCGTCATCGCCTCGACTAGTCTCCGCGCCGCCATCACCTCGCCTGCGACTCTAGTATGTGAACCCACTGCCATATACAAAGGTATTCCTAGTTCCTACAGAAAACGTAGAACGGAACGAAATGTTACAAAGAAAAGAAAATGCACGCTGAATGCATCACTCATTCTATTTTGAAGTCGGTTAAAAATACGTCTGTTTACCAAGAACGTTAAATAATCGATCAAAGCTATCGAATATCAAGCAAATCAACTCAGGGCACATCACTACACACAAGTCGGTAACAAGCGACAACGCTATCTGATGTCCTAAACCGATTCTCGGATCCGTACCGGTACTAAATCGATTGCGGTACGTCTCGCATTAGAGACAAAACGGAATATCGAATGATCCTTTTAATTAAACGTTGGATAAAAACGGAATGCACAATATCGATACTAATTGGGAATCGATTGCAATTTTGTGGAACGAAATATCGGAGGCAATGAACGCGAAGAATTACCGCGATGTTATTGAACCGGTATCAGATATTTTTAAACGTAGCTTTTAGAAACTATGCTGGAAAACGTCAAAGACTTCAATTGTTTTAGCGTTGGCCTTTTGTTTATTGTCTACGTTCAGCTGTTGTTTACTCATGACCCCAGTGGTTCAACAGAAATTCTTTTGTTTGTTCGTTTCAGCTAGCTACCCAAAAGGAGTTTTTTTTAGGTTTTGGAAAAACAAAATTTTACGGGTTTACGAGAAAGGAGATGTTTCAGAAATGTATGGAGCCTGGGCCAGCACATTGTATATTTAATGCTAGGTATAGTTACGCTATAGTTAACTGTTTTTAATGTTAATTTCCTACATTTTGGCTTAGTTTTTGTACAGATTCAATTTAACTCGGCCAAGGAGTGCAACACAAGTACTAATAAATATGGTAGTCAGCTAAAAGGGAAATAAGATTTTGACAGTGACATTTGATTGACGTATCATGTATCTAAGGCTATCGTATCTATATTATCTACCATATGACTGCGAAATAAACAAAACATGAATTCCGAACATACGGTCCATTAAATAAACACAATCAACTCAAATCAATACTCGACACGAACAGAACGAGAAAATAGAACTGTCAAAGTCGCCAATCAAACGTCATAACCACTGTCATGACTACCTTAATAAAGGGTTATCTCATTAAAATATTTCAAATAATTATCTTGTATTTTTATTCAAATTAATTTAGTAGTATTTTTATGAAAATCTTTATTTTTTTTCCTTTTTATCTATATAGCGTACATAGTGGCGGCCCAAAATGAAACATCTCCTTTCTGGTGGATTCGGCGGAGAACCCTCGGGCTACCATGCGGGCCCAGTGCGGTTTGATAAATGTCATTATATGTATTCTAATCTTCTAAGACGTGCCGGTTTCCTCAAAATGTTTTCCTTCACCGTATTGAGAGCAAAGTAGTAATAACTGCAAACTAAACGAGGCGTGAAGAGTCATCAAACTCTGGAAAATGCTATCAACGCCAGCTGTTGCTTTAAAATCTAGACAAAAGCCATTACTTGCCAGACAGAATCGTTGCTAAAACAGTTTCCACGCATCAATAAGCAATAAATCTTTTGTACTAAAATAGACATCAACCGAAGATCGCCATATACATGCACTATGTTGGTCTGTTACGCCAAAACCTCGATATTTATAGCAGTATTCAAATTGTGTGGTGACAACATACGGGGTTATATTTTGAGCATACAGGTAAGTTATTAGTTATTATATATCTTTACTACAAGCAAGGAGTTGACTGTGGTTTCGCTCATTGAATTTACGAAATATCGCCAAGTGGTTACTAGACTCTTCACGTGACGAGAGGTCTGAGCTTATCTTGGCCAAAGAATTAGCATCGCCATACAAAGTGGCAATTCTGCCAGCGTTTTAGGCATCGTTTCTGTTGACAGCTATGTATGCCCTTATGATTTTTGCCTATTTTTCTTATAGTTGGTAAAAATAACTATATTTCTTAATTCAGGACATGGTTTGTCAGTGTGTCAAATTCTATGTCAAACCATTAAGTCGTATGCAACTAGCTTTTGTTCGCGGCTTCACCTTCGTAAATGTCGAAAATAATTTCAGGGGATCTTACTACCGGGACAAACACTAGGAGCCTATCTCCTTGCCAAATTTTAACAAAATCCGTTTAGTGGTTTAGGCGTGAAAGACGTGGGTTGAATACCGAAAAGACTTTTCTTTTTGGATGAATGTGTTGGTAAAATATTTTCATTGATAACCTAATAAATACTTTACTACTGAAATGACGACTAATAAGAAGTACATAAGAAGACATACTTGGCCCATTCCAAATACCTACAATTGAAATAAGGGCAGGACAAGGGTTTTATTGCCAAAATAAATACTAAATTAGTAACGGAATCCGATTAAAAAAGAAACAAATAAAAAGGTCGCTTCCAATTTTATTCATTGCAAGCCTTAATTAAAACCGAGTACAAAATGCGTCATACGAGACCGATTGCATGCGACAAAGAGTTTGAATCGTTACTATGTCGCATGCAGTGATGTGCTGGATATCCGTATCCGTATCCGAGTATATCTGAGGCAGAAGAAAGATCAGTATCCCGTGTCCGTATCGTTACTTTTTGGCGGATCTTTTACGGATCTATTTACCTTATTAATTTTAAATTTATAGATAATATTATTTAAAGCGAAGGGTAAGGTGAACTAGCGACGCCAATTGCCGAGATTCTGACGGTTAACAATTATTTAAAATAGAGCCGGTATAGTAGCTAACTATTTTAAGCAATTGTTGTCGCTAGTGCGCCTTACTCTTCGCCAACAAAAGAAAGAATCGCCGCGCAATGCAAGTCGAAACATGTCAACTCAAGATCTTGACACCATATATCCGCAGAGATCCGTATCTGCGGATCTACATTTTTTACCATCCGGCACATCACTAGTAGTATGTATGCAATGAAATGCAACGCCACCTTTTAATGCTGTACATTTTTGCTACACGCACCGTTTTTAAAGGATCGTGGATTTAGATTATAGTGGCTTTGCCGTTTAAATGAAACAGCACGAGTGTATATTGGGAAATAACGCCGGAGCACTTTCAGTCGTTTTAATAAAGAATGGTACTTATCCAATTCATCAACTGCCTGGCCTATTCCCAAGTCTGTTGGGTTCGGGCGACTGCTTATCTGACCGTATCCGTGGTATATCTCTTGGTAAGAATAATTGTCAGGCTTTCGGGTTTCTGAAGACCCATAAGGACTGTCAAAGATCACGAAAGGGACCAACGGCTTAAGAGCTTTCCGAAGCACGGAAGACAGTCCCATCCACGGAGTAACTGCGACTGCCAACTGCTCGCAGTCTTGGTTAGGACACGTTCCATACTAAAACATATTTCGCTTTGATGGAGAAAAATATCTGAAACTTGCTTTTTTGTGAACTACGTTGCATTTAAGATACTGAATGTTTTTATGAATGAATACTACTTCCTACGCAATTTGTCATAAGTGGAGCAACACCTTTTTATCTGACCAATAAGGACACATATTAAGATAATGAAATATGATTATTACAATAAACATCATGATAGATATTTCAGCTATCGCTATCACCTATCAGCATTGCATTGTATAGATACTATTTATCATGTATTGCATACGAATGATTTCATATTGAACAGTGCAACAACCTGACAAGTCGTGAAAATTAATAATGTGTGGGTGTTGTGACCTTGTTAATGTCAGTTACTAATAATGGTCTTGGATATTTATGTCAATGTCAGTTATGTTATGGAAATGAAGTAGTTTTAATATAATAATAATAAACAGAAAAATATGCTTCGAAAAGCTACTTTATGTCATGATAAAATAGGACATGAATTAGAAGATAAAAAAGTTTATTTGCAGCAAATATGACGCAAAAAAGAACAAGTTAGGGTAAAATGTGCGTCACATCCACGCAAAATCGCTATCGCTCAGCATAATGCTAAGACCTTATGCAATAAAAAGCCTTGGCGCTGTTTTTAAAGATATCCGGCGTCACTTGATGACGTCAACCGCATACGATGAAATTAAAAAAAAAAAACATTGAAGTCGTGGGACTGACGGACAGAAGTGACAACTGAAATCATTAAAAAACACAGACTACTCAAAATGTATAAAAACAAAAAACTATCACGGTGTCGGGTCGGATACGCTAACGCGAATTCAAAGATTTCTTTTAATTTAAAAATGATATTTGTATAGTATTGATTTTCATTGGCATTCCAAGTACATACAATATGTAAAGAAAACTCCGTCCGACCCATAAGGATAATAAAGGCTAGGTAAACACAACCAAATAATATTTTTTGTGCGAATTAATTAACACTTCCTCAAAATTTGGTAATTTATTAAAAAGTGACAACACTATTTTTGACGGTATTATTATGGGCGAATAGCGACGCGACCGCGTGCTGCGTGCCCTGCCCCCTTCACCAGCGCATGTATTGTTTATCGCAAATGTATTAGTTACCTCTTTTTGCGAAATATTTTCTTTTAGGGTGATTTTTTTTTTTAAGTTAAGCCCGGCTTTGTAGGCATTAGTAGAATCAGTTATCGATACCTAACAATACCTTCACGGATCGGACAGGGTTTTCTTTACACATTGCATAAATATAAAAATAGCTTCTATTGTAATATATACATATTATTATGTATATATGAAGACACCAAAGAATCCTTGAATTTGACTTTTTTTTACGCCTTTTAACTCCTACGAGGGCAGTAATAAGGTAGTTTTAAAACCGCGAAGCACTTGTGGAAGTGTTGAAATCTACCTAGTTACAACTAAAACCGTAGCGCGTCCACTCATAAAACGTCACCATATATTTTCATCTCAACGATCACAGCGGGTCTCGCGAATATCGAATGGATAATTGATATCTATGAATATTCAGAGCACGACCGCCGCCGCCGGCCGGTGTTAATTTGACGCATTTTAGATCCCCTGCACCGTGCCTCCTATAAAGTCGTAATTGCACTTACGTCATAAAGACTGAAAATTATGTAGATGATCTGTTAAAGAGTATATGGTTCAAAAACCTGCTTTGTTATAATCTGTGGATCTCGGTGGTAGGCCATAACATCGGCTGCCGGCAGAAGTTACCACCCACCAGACAAGGTCTTGCCGCCAAGCGATTCGTCGTGTTCTCTCGATGATGTCTGGTGAAGCCGTACGGAGGACAGGTCTGACCAGTGGTGCTGCGATGTGTGCCGGGTACGATGCACCAAATGTTATTGTGTCGGGAGTTTGGTCGTGGAGGGTCTCCAGATCAAGTCTTCTTCTGGTGTAGCATCGTTGGTCGTGCTGTTGGGTTTAAGATTGCATCAATTCGCTCAACTGCCGTCTTCCTTCCTATTCACTAAATTTTTTTAAGTGAATAGGCTTAATTAACTACCGCGCTTTACCATCAACGATTGCATTACTGCTTACCATCAGGCGGGATTGCAGTCAAGCACTAGTTTATAATGATTAAAAAAAATGTAGATGATTTGTTAAAGAGTATATTGGTTCAAAAACCTTCTCTGTTATAATCTGTGGAACGTTATTATGGTACTAAGGTACTAAGTTATGACTTTATTGCTCTGAGGATAATTGCTAGCAGTGCAGGCCGTTAATTTATTCGGAGAACGGCATCATTAAGGATTTGATGGGAGCGGTTGTTATTGTGGTATCACAGTTAAAATAATTGGGTCAAATAAATTTGGAACTATCAATCTTATTATGGGGTGTTTCAGTTATGACATTATTAATCTAGCAAGACTATCGCTTATTTTATAACTCGTGTATTGAGAAAATTAGTTAACAGACGTATGCTGGTACTCATACGGTTCAAAATGACTAATTAAAGTGCGTTTTTAAATCAATTTATAACTGAACAATAATACTTTTGATAAATTTTGCAATTTAAAATGGCTATTCGTCCATAAATACAAGTAACAGATAACCGTTGATGTCGTTAGCGTAGATCAAAATGTCAGATGACGTCATGAACCGCAATCATTGGCGGAATTTGTGTAATAATGAGAAATGTCGTGTGAATTACTTGAGGTTCGTGACCGGCGTATGTTATTGGTGATTAATTCTATAAGCTTTGTTATCAGTGTGAGATCGAATGATTTGTTAAAAGCATAGGCTGCTGTTGTTTAGAATGTGGGTAGCATGATAAGTAGGATAGACGTAGGATGAGTAAAATTTAAACTCAAACGAATTTATAACGATACTAGCTTTCCGCCCGCGGCTTCGCCCGCGTGGAATTCGGTTATATCGCGTTTTTTAGATTTCACTCGGGAATAAAACTAATTAAATCACGTTTTCGACCGGAAATGAAAAATGATTAAAATAGGTACTAAAATGGCTTATGGTTGGTTGATCGTAGAAGAGTGAAAATTTAGGATTGTATGTATTTTTGTATGGTGTATCATAAAAAAATAGAAACTAAAAATTTTGTCTAAAAAATAAAAAAAAATAGGTGTGGACTACCCCTAACATTTAAGGGGGGGGGGGGATAAAAGAATAGATGTTGGCCGATTCTCAGACCTATAATATAATAAGCTCACAAAATTTCATGAGAATCGGTCAAGCCGTTTCGGAGGAGAATGGGAACGAAAACTGTAGACACGAGAATTTTAATTAATACTACATGGGTGCAAAAACGATCATTATAAACCAGTTTTTTTAATAATTATAAACTAGCGCTTGCCTGCAATCCCGCCTGACGGTAAGCAGATTATTAAGAGGCTATTCACTAAAAAAAAAACTGAGTGAATAGAAAGGAAGACGGCAGTTGAGCGAGGTGATCCAATTTTAAACCAAATAACACGACCAACTATGTTGCACCAGAGGGAGATTGATGTGAAGACCTTCACGACCAAACTCCCGATATAACAACATTTTGCGCATTGTACCCGGCACACATCGCAACACAACTGCTCTGACCCGTCCTCCTAACGTATTTCGTGCACTTCCTGACAAAGAATAATCGGTAAAAAAAAAACATGAATCTGAGACTGATTCACGAATATTCTTGTAAATTCCTGGATCTAAATTGGACACATGCACTTCGCGGAATAGGTAGGTACCCTAACTGTATGACGTAAACACTCAGATTTGACGCTTTGTAAGTTTTTGTATGGTAAGGAAAACATTTGTAGAACTAGTTTTAGTTGGTTGTTATTGCATTACTAATTTTATTGATATTTCTTTTGCATCAGGTATAAATTATAATGCTTACAACTTTCTGCCTCTTATTAGCATTAATTTATTCCATGAAACGGTTAATTATAAATAGGAACTAGTGTAATTTGCTAGCATGCTAGCCAACGAGATTTTCTAGTACGGCACGAGTCTAACGAAAATTAAAATATATTGATTGATAAATTAATATTCTCTAGAATAAACTATCCATTTATATTTCCGTTACAATTATACGTACATTTTTATATTACATAGAAAAAAATCCTCTACACAGACTACACAGATCAGATGTAGAGCAAAAAGAAAAAAAACTCCGATCATGGTATAGCATAGCTGACGCTCTCACAACAATTGTGTTCAATGAACTTAAAAATTGTTTCTCCATGTAATGATATTCATTGGAAGTACGGCACTACGTGTTTCCAGCTACAGCATTTTGTAACGTATCGTGTAAACTTGTAAAGCATCACACTACACTACGCGCTACAAAATGCTGGCACAGAAGAATAATGTCGGATGTGCAGTTACTAGTGGCACACGTGTGAGCATAATGTACGAGTGTGCTGTAAGGCATCTATTTGTTGGTTTAGTCTTTTTTATTGACTTGATTGTGCCCTGGCTGTTGAGATTATGTCATGCTCACTCAAATGTCTCGCTGGTGGTGGCGTGTGTTGGGTCATTAGGTTCCCTTCAATATGGTTGAGCTGAATGATGCTGATCCATACGTCATGTTCGTGAACGGACGCCGTCAGAGGGACTGGTCATCTCTTAGCTGCCACGGCGTATTTTAATTTCTGAATTGATTTTTGTGTGTTTTCCATAATGGACGCTCTCAGCGTACAATATGTTTCTGCATCGTTCTCACGCGGTTGATTTGAACATCAATGATGTAATCAAATACTTGTAACAATAGCTTGAAAGTTTAAAAGAGTGTCCATGGAGTTTTTTTTTTTTTTTTTTATTTGTTATAAACTAGTGCTTGACCGAAATCCTGCCTGATGGTAAGCAGTGACGCAATCGTTGATGGTAAAGCGCACTAGTTTATTAAGAGCCTATTCAGTCTAGCCTTGAAGACACTCAAATTGTAGTCTGACGGAAACACCGCCGCTGGCAAATTATTCCAGTCCCTCGATGTACGCGGTATAAAGGAGGAGGCGAAACGCTTCGTCCGGATCGTAGAGATGTTAACAACGTAAGGGTGGAAACCAGCCGTACGACGGGTCGTCCGCTGGTGGAACGGAGATGGGGGAATTAAATCATGCAATTCCCTCGCACACTCCCCGAAATGCATCCTATAGAACACCGAAGGCTGGCTACTCTACGCCTGTGCTCTAGGCTTTGGAGACCAACTCGAGTTAGATCAGGGTCACCAATCAGCCTCTTTGCACGTCTCTCCACTGAATCCAAAGTGGCCAGGTGACACTTGGCAGCACCAGCCCAAATGTGCCTGCAGTACTCCACACACGAACGAACGTTTCTTGCCCGTTCTTCTCCATAGGTACCTACTCTTTGGAATGGGCGACTAGCTTCATCTTATTGACTGACCGACCTTCTGACAATTCAAAAGTGCCTGTAACTGGTTTATCCATACTAATATTATAAATGCGAAAGTAACTCTGTCTGTCTGTCTGTCTGTCTGTCTGTCTGTCTGTTACGCTTTCCCGCTTAAACCTCTCAACCGATTTTGATGAAATTTGGCACAGACAATCTTTAGACGCCGAGAAAGAACATAGGCTACTTTTTATCCCGGAAAAATTTGATGTTCCCGAGGGAAACCTAAAAAGCGCGATATAACCGAACTCCACGCGGGCGAAGCCGCGGGCGGAAAGCTAGTTTGAAATAAATGATTTGATTTTGATTTTAGTTTAGTGACCAATTTATGAAGGTTTGTGGAAAGTTGGATGAGCATTTTGTTTTGAGAATGCTCGTGTTTATAACAAATTATTTACAGCTTACCACAGATATTATTATATTAGAAAGATACGTCATATTCTGTCAAAATTAGGTATAAGTTACCTGACGAGCCAGGTTTGCTCCTGATATTTGTCATATAAATGTCTTTTGCAAACATTAAAGCATGATTTATGTTTTTGTTTGGGCGTATTTTTTTTCATAGTTATATTATTAGCCTTAAGCCTATGTGAGTCATTCTTTTTCTCAGCTTATATACTGAATATTAAGTACCTAACATAATCAATCTGTAATATTCGCACTGCTGGGACACAGATCTCTGATGCTGGGCCATACTCCACCATGCGCGCCATATATTGGGTGTATCTGACATCGACGCACAAACGAGTACCATGGATCCAGTACATGATTCTGAACCCCCCAGTGGTGAATTTTTCGTCGGCTTCTACCTGATTAAAAAAATGCAGTATTTTTCACTTTAGACCGTTCATAATTGCTATACTTTTATAACCCAATCAGATTTTAAAGTAAAAATTAATTCATTCGCTGATTACACCAAAAAGCGCAATGTGAACAAAACTCGAAAAACTATCCTATCAGCTGATTTAATAGAGTTTACATCAGGGGTCAACGGCATACCTACAAAAAAGCGCGGCGGCACGCTTGCAACGTTCAAAGGCCGAGCCGACATATTTTTTTAGACACTGTGATTTCTGTAACCGCTCATTAACGACATAAATGACTATTATATTTTTATTAGTGGCATTCGGTGCAGCCTTCTCGCGAAGTTTGATATGTCACATGTCTTCGAAGTTTTGGTTCCAGGACATGGCGGTTTTCTCACGATATATTCCTTCACAGGTTTGAGAATAGTGGTAATAGTTTATACAAAGTAAATCGCCTATGTGTCCTCGAACACATGACCTACAGATAGATAACCACTGCATGTTGCAAGAATTTTCTTTTAAATTCAATTGTGAACGACATTTTAAAAGACGCTGGATTGTGTTGCCCGCTAAGCATAAGTGAATATAACACACAGTTTAACAGAGAAATTGTCTCTAATCCATCAGACGGGTGTAATATTCCACAGCGTCATTTAACGTGGTAATATATTGAGCAACGAGATGGAAGGTGTCGTTGTGTAGCGAGCACTTTTTACAGGAACAGACATTTTGTATGCTCATGTAGAGATGTATGTGATTAGGCATTACATATATTTTTCAAGTTGTTGTGCAATAGATATGTCATAGTTTGGTAAGAGTAAAGTATTCTTAATTCCTATTGTTAAGACAGAAAAATATGCTTTGATTTAGGTTTGCTTTTTATCCATACTAATATTATAAATGCGAAAGTAACTCTGTCTGTCTGTCTGTCTGTCTGTCTGTCTGTTACGCTTTCCCGCCTAAACCTCTCAACCGATTTTGATGAAATTTGGCACAGACAATCTTTGGACCCTGAGGAAAAACATAGGCTACCTGTTATCCCGGAAAAATTTGATATTCCCGAGGGAAATCTAAAAAGCGCGATATAACCGAACACCACGCGGGCGAAGACGCGGGCGGAAAGCATACGATCTTTAGACCCTGAGAAAGGACATAGGCTACCTTTTATCCCGGAAAAATGTGATGTTCCCGAGGGAAATCTAAAAAGCGCGATATAACCGAAATTTACGCGGGCGAAGCCGCGGGCGGAAAGCTAGTATAAATTATAAACTAGCGCTAGACCGCAATCCCGCCTGATGGTAAGCAGTGACGCAATTGATGATGATAAAGCGCACTAATTTATTAAGATCCTATTCACTCTAGCCTTGAAGACACTCAAATTGTAGTCTGACGGAAACACCGCCGCTGGCAAATAGTTGGAATTGTAGTTGTGCGAGTTCAAGAACTACAACTCAATAAGTCGGGGTCGATACCACGAGACAATAACTGCTTCTAACTATTCCTATTAAATACGAATATTATATTGTGTTGCTGTCTTTTTTTTGGGTTGGTGACATTTTGCGCCAAATATCAAATTATCAATTAAATTAGTAACTATTAAAATGAACCCTATTTTTTTTTTATATGGCATCTCGTAGGTGGCCATTAGAGGCCATAACTACTTAACCGGACTTTCCTGTGGATGCCTTAATTAAAATTAAAGCCTCCAGCCAGGGGCACTTAAAACTAAATTAAAATTGGGCGACTACGCACTAAGGGCACCCCCTGTGGGGTACGAACCTCGGCTTAGGGCGTCGCTAGAGAGGACAGCAAGGGACGGCTGGATCGAATGTAAAATGAACCCAATTTACGCAACGAGAAAGTATAATTCTCACTGTGGAACCTGAAAACAAATTAATGTCAAACCTCCAAGATTTTCCCCTTCAAAAACCCTGTATTCATAAACGTTGCTTACAGTTAATTAGTGATTAGTGGCTGCTTAACCAAACATTTTTGAAGTTTAAACGGCACTTAACTTGTTTATGAAGAAACCCAATGGTCCTAAAATCATCTCAATAAACAATATTCTCTGTAAAGTTCAAAATTATCGACATTTGCAACCTCCGACGCCGGCGCCGAACGTTACCGACATGTGAATCATGCGCATTCCTAAACTTCACCATGAGGCGTTGACATTAGGATATGTTTGGCAGTAATATGTTTCTGGGACATTTGTAGGCAGCCTGAGTATTGTAGTTACCGATCATGTTGACAGTTAATTCTATGAAGTTGTTATTGTAAACATTGGTGTGGGTTTTGTTTAAGCGCCACCGTCAAATATGGGATAAAATATTTTATTAAATACTTCACTGATGGATGGCTTGTGGGCGTTTGAAAATATAATTGTGCTGTTAAAATGGTGGGTAGCTGTATCTTAACAAACATTAATATTAATGTGTCAGCAAAGCGTGCCGATTATAGAACGAAATCTTTCAAATTGATTCATTTTGAAGCGTATTTCTAATACATTGCTCCATATGTCTGAAAATGTTACTTGTTCAACAACGCAATGAATGTTGTTGAACTAACAAAATGAAACCTGTTGCTTACTTAAAGTGAGTTACGCAATTACCTTGCTAGCTCAGCAGTGTAAATGTGCGTTATTTATTTAAAAAAAACCAAGTTGGTTAGAAAAGTTGTTTATATATGTAAAGAAAACCCTGTCCGATCCGTGAAGGTATTGTTAGGTATCGATAACTGATTCTAATAATGCCTACAAAGACAGGCAAAACTTTAAAAAAAAATCCCCCTAAAAAAATAAATATTATTTCGCAAAAAGAGGTAACTTAATACATGTGCGGTAAGCAACCTTTTCCGCGGGCGGCGGGGGGCAGGGCACGCGGCACCTGTGACGTGGTCGCGTCGCTATTCGCTTATAATAATACCGGTGTTGTCACTTTTTAAAAAATTACCAAATTTCGGGGAAATTGGAATTAATTCCCGGGAAAAAAGGATTATTTCAAAATTCATTAGTATTGTTAGTGTTACTATGATGATAACATAAGATTTTATATTATATTTGGTCAAGTGTTTACCTAACCTTTATTATCCTTATGGGTCGGACAGGGTTTTCTTTACATAATGTATATATTGTATCAGTTCACTTTTTAGGCAAACAATTTGTGGAGGTATGAGGAGCAGCGTGTAAAGCTCACTCATCCTCCATAGAAAAGGGAGGATCATGGTTGTCTGGCGGGCCACTTGCCCGCCGGTTGAGGTCGTGAACTTGTATGCGTGCTAGTTGCACAAAAAACTCTGATTGCGAGATGCAGGATTGGCGTGACGTCAGACACGTTGTTCGCATGTTGCGTTGTAGACACCGCTACAAATTCTAACTTACAATCAATAAGCATATATTTAAATTTGCTAATCTAACTTAAAAAATTCAGTGTATTCTAATTAGATCTCCGCTATTCACATCAGGACCAAAATACTTGAATACGTCGAAAACTATTATTCATTACTCCATGTATTATGACCAGACATTAACATAATTGTTGGAGCCGCCGTAGTCAGCAAAATTATGCAAAACAGCCGCCCAAACGACGACGGCGCATGATTAAATATAATAAAGCATTTTAATTACATTGGCCTCAAAACGTATAAAAACTGTCACGGCGTATTAACAATTAGTGTTGTACAACACTAGCGTTTTTATGGCCGAACGCCGAAAGATCCCAATTACTTCTGCCAAATCTTTAGTTGTTTTTGTAATTGTTATAAGTCTGTAAAACGTTCGCAATTTGTTTTGGCTTTGGGGTAAATTATTCCGGTTTCTAAGAATCTAGGTGGTATGTACTGTATGTATACATATATGTTTTACGCCTTGATAGATAGGAAGTGTCTCAAAACGAATTGGCTTAGCAAAGTTTTAGGAGGAAAAATATCAACATACATAATATAATTAAGACGTTTTTATTGCGGTTCATAGATTGTATCAAAATATAACTACCTAGCGACATCTAGTCTTTGGCATGTAAATTAAACGCTCTAATGTCAATGTGTCAAAATAATAAAAGTTACTCTGCACTGAATAACCAAACGTGTTTTACTTTAGTGTTTTTAGTAATTTGCTGTGGAATGGTAACTAGATATTTGTATATTTAAATAATTTCCGTTTACCATTTCAAAAATTATTACTTATTCATTTAAGGGTATGCTATTTCTGTCTTACAATAATAGCTGAAGTTTCGGCTGCGGCTGGGCCGAAACCAACAGCCCAACACTATCAACAATTCCTTATAACGCCCACACTTCAAAAACCTTAGTGTATAAATATAAATGTCAATTCATATTTACAACCGTAATATCAATGATTCTTACATTAAAGGTTTGTAATAACTGGAACTCATAAAGGCTTATGATTTAACTTTGCTCATATATTTGACGAAATGATTTGTTTTAGTATCAATAAACTATAATTAATTACGTTTGTTGACTTATATTAATATTGCAACAGGCTAAAGTCTAAATCAATATTATTATAGTAATGTTCGTCGTGGGGAAACCCGGAGAGTATAAGGCGAAAATTAATTCGCAAGCTCAGTGAATTCTCTGTATAAGAGTCCTTTTACCCTGTAGCGGCTAATGGGCTGATTCAAAATGCTGTAATACTTATTTTATATTTCGGCTTTCGATCTAATCAGACGCGATACTATACCTACCCCACAACTTTATTTATTAATTATTAGAAATAATTCTCATTGCAATTAAATGGTTGCAAAGTAAGAAATTACAGATTAAAAAGATCTCGAAGATAAATTACAGGATTAATACTAAAAGTGCAATGCACCGTTAATCAAACGTCTCATCACATGACACCGCATAACGATGCGTTATCTTTAACAAAAATCTGAAATTTATTTAATTTATCAATACCAACACAATTTACGCCTTTAAAAAGCGATATTGCGCAAATAAACACTCAAAGCTTACTTCACTGATAATCTTATTTATTAAAAGCGTTCCGGCTTTTAAGAAAACCGAGTTGTATATCAGAAAGTTGAGAGATTATCGTGTTGAGACTTGAGACTTGCTTAATATTAAAAGGCTGATATGAAGTTGATAGTCCACTGCTACGTAGGATATACGCAGAGAGATTTGTCACGAAAGCTGCGCGTTTCATTTGTTCGTAACGTTAGCTGCGCGGTTCATTTGTTTGCAACGTTGGATGCGCGGTTCATTTGTTTATAACGTTAGCTGCGCGGTTCATTTGTTTGCAACATTGGATGCGCGGTTCATTTGTTTGTAACGTTAGCTGTGCGGTCCATTTGTTTGCAACGTTGGATGCGCGGTTCATTTGTATGTAACTTTAGCTGCGCGGTTCATTTATTTGCAACGTTGGATGCGCGGTTCATTTGTTTGTAATGTTAGCTGTGCGGTCCATTTGTTTGCAACGTTGGATGCGCGGTTCATTTGTTTGTAACGTTAGCTGCGCGGTTCATTTGTTTGTAACGTTGGATGCGCGGTTCATTTGTTTGCCAGACGTGCGTAGCGAGGCTATGGATCGCTGTGGACTAATCGTTTTAATGTGGGCGTTATAATATCTCGTCGTAATAATCCTCCAGGGCCGTATTTCTCTAGGACACAATTAAGGAAATCGCGCGAAATAGCGCGAGATTGGTAGGATTAGGTAAGAAATTGATGTGGTTTTGGCGAGGAATTGTCAAGTGATCATCATGAATTAAGACTCAGGCCGTAATAGGGTCATGGTGGCTAATCTCAACGGAGTTCTTAGGCATGGGAGATATTATATTGTGTACTCAGACACACCTATGCACTCTCTCATATTTCTCTTTCAAAGTCCGATGGAACGGCAATCCGACACGACCGGAGAGAGTCAAGTGCTGGACCAGCTGAACGTACTTTTTGAGGTTTACTTTTTTCGGGTGTATTATACCGCCAATTTTCAAACTCCTGGCGGTTATTAGCAAATTCCTAATGGCAAAACATAAATACTCTTAGGCCGACCTGGGAATTCAACCTAGGACCCAACGCAAAGCAGTAAAATTTTCAGACAAAGCGTAGCTAAGTACAAGTGCGCAGCTTAGCTGTGGGATGCTGTGGAGCGTCGTCATAAAAGATAAACGACATATGCTGGGGTGTTGTCAACATAACTACACCCACTCTACACCTACGGATCAAGATGGCGCAAGTTGGGACACCACATAACTGTCCCCGAAATGTCGGAAGCGATAAGCAATTTGTTGATAATTTAAAGTGTGTAAAAATTTTACGGATATATATTCAGCAAAAGAAAAGAGACAGGTCTTCACTGGAGGAACAGATACACTTGATGACTTCCAAACCGAAATTGAACGACATAGCTGTTATAAACCGATTGCCTTTAGGTTAGGTTTAGAGTACGGGTTTCAAGACGAGCGGATATATAACATGTAACGATATAGATAGATACCATAACATATAACGTAGTATGTCTGTCATACAGATAATGTCACCGCGGTTTGACTTCACGGAGTCTCTTGGAAAACTCACCAACTTACTGTTTTTTGTTTTATTTATTTCGGACAAAAATAGTTACTATAGTTACATTACGGCATTTTCAAAATGTTGTAAAATTACAGCCGAGATGACGTATAAATCTTCGCTATTGTCACAAAGTGACATTGGAGTACGATAAAGAACGCATGTAAATGGGAGAAAAAATAAAAAGGGCTTTTGTAAAACGCTATTAAACCGACAAATTGAAGGAAGAAAACAACATCTAAGACACATTCGCCACAAATTACAGGACTAGAACATTCGACTTATAGGCAACTTACAAGAGAAATTCCCTTAAATTTAGACTGTGACAGCGCGAAAATATCAAAATCAGTGAATTGTGAATTACAGGTTGCTAAAAGTCGGCGGAGACTACTTACTTCAATAAATACCGTTTCAGTGATGTCATTCGCCGGTAAATTGCTGACCCTTTATGGTGGTCACCGCTCTTCTAGGAATTTGAAGCTTAATGGTTTCGAATTTTGCAGTTTTAGACTTAGGGATACTATCTAACACACTAGCAGTATTTACATTGTTAAGCAGATAAAGTTTTGTACATATGATGGAATGGATTAGGAATATAGTTCAAAATGATTCTGATTGCGATGGATTGTCTGTTAAGCAACTCGGACGCAAGACTTAGAAACTACTAGCGGCCGCCAGCGACTTCTTTCGCGTGGAGTTAGTTATGCCTCGCTCCTATTGGTCACCGCGTCATGTTATATAACCTAAAGCCTTCCTGGATTAATGGGCTATCCAACGCAAAAAGAATTTTTCAAATCGGACCAGTACTTCCTGAGATTAGCGCGTTCAAACAAACAAACAAACTCTTCAGCTTTATGTATTAGTATAGATACAGCAATGTAAAATAAAACACGCGAGAAAGTTAATAATCTCTCCAATGCTGATTGGGTCAATTTACTTCAAGTGTTCGATTAACAGTTAATGCCATACAGTTAGCACGAAAGTGAAAAATAATTGGCAGTCTCTGTATGAATGAGAATCATTGGATAGTAATTATCGTATATGCTTTGAATCTAATGCGTAGATTGAGATATCGTAAGTTCGATAAACGGACAGAGCGATGGAAAGTGAGGCTTCTAAATATTATTCACTCTTGTGAAGCGTAGAAGAGTTAAAGCTTTGTAGAGGATACTGATACTGATAAACACAATGATGCAATATCAGCAACAAAATGAAAATGTCTAAAATGTATTGAATCTAATATTTAACTACCAAAAACTTAGTATTAGTAATTAGTGTAGAAAAAAGAAACGTTTTGAAAACAATTATTTGTCCAGGCCCTCTGGTGAACCAAGAAAGTTATAGCTAGGGTTTTAATAGTGACATAAATATTAATTAACTACAACGATACACTACCAGAATTCTTTTCCAAAAAAGGCAAGACCAGCAATGCTAATAGAATTTTTCCAACGCATCATTTACAGATTAACAGGTGTTTATATTGCATCACAGATACTTTGAGTTGGACACCTTGAATTGATTCGTGTGCCCACACCTCATGTTGTAGGCTTGTAGCACCGGAGACGCGTATTCTTAACTCATTATTTTATTATATTTGGAACTAAAAAGGTTTTACCATATCAAAATTCAAAATGACGTTATGGACACGGTATTTAAAAAAAGCATGTGTGCGAGTCACACGTGGTAGAACCTTACAAATATATAGAGCGATATGGTTCCTATGTCAATTGTTAGGTATTAATTTACGTGTCCGACTCTTTGTCGTCTCATCGACTTTCAAATAAAAACGATGGTCATCATTAATTCTAAAATTGCATCATAATATTTATTTAATACAAGGATGGTTTAAACTTTGTTTAAGAGCTTAAGGCATGCATAAGGATAGGAGCATGTATAAGGGATACATGATAACTCAAAATCACCTTATAAAAGCGTTCACAAAATAAACAGTTATGCCTTCCTCCTTTTTAAGGCGTATATCAAGTTAAATATTAAACTACGAACCTTTTAGACCGGACTCTCGTATATCTCCAGGTATTACTGCTATAATGTCCTGAGCTGGAAGGACATAGTAGCAACTGGAGACTGTTCGGCCTTGGCTGCCTCTGCTTCTTCACCCTTAATTTCACGACTTCATCTATTTCTAACTTCTCTAGTTTCTTTTCTTTCTTTCCTTCTTTGATTGGTGGTTTCTTGGAGTCCACGCTCCATCTGCGCTCGTCTATTATCCTTTCTTCCAAATTCAAATGATCCAACCTCTCTTTGATAAAACTTCTTGTACGAATCAAGTCTGGAGTGGTATCCAGTTTATCATGTCTCCTTATTTCTATAGGAGACAAAGGAGGTCTTCTAGGTTCAAAGACAACTTTGGAATACTCGTTACTTCGGCGCCACATACGGGGCGAGAGTGGCCAGAACCGCCCATTTTGGTGACCAGATTCCATTACCATTATGGATTTTTATCACTTCACAAATTCACAATTCACTGACTATCTCGATGCTAAAAATAGTTTATAAAATAAAAGTTTTAAATCCTCCGACAATTATTTAAATTTAGAAAAGCTTAACGTTGGTAAGTAATTTAATTGAAGACTAACACTGAACACGTCCGTTACATCCGTAAGCTATTCATATACTGAACGTTGTTGAAATGAAAAGTGCATAACAAACGCGCCCACGCAATCAATCATGCGAAATGTCTATAGGGACCATAGATAAAGATGGAGTGACTATTTCGATGAATCAAACAGTAGAATACAATTGACGCAAAATGTATAAGAAATTACTTTTGGGTGATTTCTTTTTTTCCTCAAAGGTAAATAACATAATTTTCCTGATATCTAAAGACAGGAAAGTTGGTCTACAAATAAATGTTTGGTTTTCTGCACTGAGACTGTTGGAGGTAAAGACGATGATAATTTAATTCAATAAACTGTATACAAAAATATAGGAATACTGATTTTGGGATCCTGAAAACAGAAAAATGATGTCAAAGCAAATTATAAACGACCTAATAAACTTTAACCGTTGAAACGAATTTGACCCCAAATGAGACAATTTTTATCAATTTCTATCATTTGTGAATTCTACATCAATTAGTGGAATTGAGGGCGACGACCGACAAACCGCGGGTCATTATGGCCAAGCGGCGCTAGCAATAAAACCGTGTTTTAGTCTTTTATTACAATTTGTCCAACTACAACATTATCTGCGTACATTTGGTGTAGATTTAATGGCCTTTTTTCCTGTCTATCGTTAAATGGGTAATTTAATGGGTTGTTGCGCTTTCCGTGCGGAAATGTTGAACAGACTAAAGTCTTATGGCCGCATTTGCTTGTCATTTCTAGGTAACGGAAACAAAAGTTTATCATTTTCCTGGTTTTGTTTTAGCATTTCCTAAATCTCCACCATCTTAAGCTTTGTAGCTTTGACTGCTATTTTAGGAAACCAAATCGTGACAGAGCCAAGTAACGCAACGAAACGCGACCCTAAAGAGGTCTTTAGCATTTTTACAGCACGAGGGGATCGCAAACTGTTGACGACTCCTGACGACGCACTGATAGCCACAAACTGTCAAGAGTAGTAATGACTGCGATATCGGATGTCGTCTAATAGCGCTGCATACTAAATGCTGCCTCAGGAAGCGGGTGACAGACAGGACGCTAATATATGTGCGTACAGGCATGCTAATGTGCTGATGTAGTACATAGATAGAGTGTTAGGGAATAGGGATACTGAGTTTTGCATGGAAATGAATCAGAGATAGCTTTTGAAAAATAAGCCTAAACATACAGATTATAGATTTTGTAGTATTATCTATATATTATGATACAATATTGTGCAAGTGATAGATATTAATTTAACCAACTGCAGTATAAAATACTAGCTTTCCGCCCGCGGCTTCGCCCGCGTGGAGTTCGGTTATATCGCGCTTTTTAGATCTCCATCGGGAACATCAATTTTTTCCGGGATAAAAGGTAGCCTATGTTCTTTCTCAGAGTCTAAAGATTGTCCGTGCCAAATTTCATCAAAATCGGTTGAGTGGTTTAAGCGGGAAAGCGTAACAGACAGACAGACAGACAGACCGACAGACAGACAGACAGACAGACAGAGTTACTTTCGCATTTATAATATTAATATGGATGTAAAGAAAACCCCGTCCGACCGATGAGGATAATAAAGTTTAGATAATCACATGACCAAATAAAATTTGAAACTTTACATAATCATCATAATAACCATACTAATGAATTTTGAAGTAATCTTTGTTTCCGCGAATTAACTCCAACTTCCCCAATACATATATGGTAAATTTTTTAAAAGTGTCAACACTATTTTCCGTGCATGAATGAATGTATAATTTTGTTTGACCGCGTGCCTCGCCCCCCGTCGCCCGCGGGGCCATGACCATTGCCTCCTTTTGCTAAATAATATTTATTTTTAGGGGGTATTTTTTATGTTTAGCCAGGCTTTGTAGGCATTAGTAGAATCAGTTATAGATACACCTAACAATACCTTCACGGATCGGACAGGGTTTTCTTTACATATTGTATAGTCAGAAGCTCGATTTTCTCCTAAACTATTATCTACTGCCTTCCGCATTGCATTACATAATTCACCTAATACATTCAAGGAAAATTTCCGAAATTCTTGGACACATTGTAAGAAGATTCTTAACAATACTTATGTAACGCCATTTATCGATAAAAGGAAACAGAGATAGTAGTTAAAGTCATAAACAATAAAACGAAACAAAAACCCCAAGTCTAAGAAAGGAGTCGCAGGATATAACGAAAGGACTGAATGGCTGAATCAACGGAAGTGTTCGACATTAATAATACAATAGAGTTGAGTCAGCGACCAGTGATTCTTGAAATTGAATCGAAATCGATGCTTGTTGACATTGTGCAGTCAATGTGTGGGATGCGTCGGACATTCTTGCTTATAGCTTGCCCATGATTATGTAATAAGTTATTTAATATCAATTATGGGTCACCTCTGATTATATTGAGATCTGCTGCCACTGTCTGCACTTCTTTTGAATTGACATTTATAATCAGCCTAGAATGAAAAAATTACGCATCGTGAAGCGCCTGCAGGGAATCGATCTTTATTTAACAGCTCGTAAGTTTCGTGTCTGGACCACCACTTATACATATCATCAGCTGGATCTGAACAGTTTTATACATCAGCATCATCCGTCCGCTGCTGGATAAATGAGTCTCCAACCGCACGGCAAGATTAAATTCATGAAGATTTATTTTTCTATACCTGTGCAGCAAACCCTTTGGGGAAATCCATTGCAATCTTTCACAATATAAAGTGAGGGGTTTACTGAGCGGACGTTTCTCATTAATAATATCTAATCTTCATAATCAGCTCGTTTCATGGAGTTGCCAGTATTGTTAAGTGTGTATAATATATTAGTTAAAAATTTATAGAAAAAAAAAAACGCAAGATAAGAAAGACAATATATTATTGCACACAGTGCAGTATAGTGTCACTTAACATTCAACCGAAGATGGCAGAGAAAGCGGCTATAAGTTGGCTATATTAATTCATGGTCGAATTGAATGGAAAACTGAAATGAGTCTATTTACCCTGCAGTGGTACAATACAGGTTCAACAATGATTAATTTACTGGTGGTCTAAGAAGTAGCAGTCATGTACTGCACCAGCAAGTCTTTCTTAGAAACCATGTTCTTTTAACTATAAGGAATTCATTCATAACGTCACACCCTACCTAGTGGATACGTACGTAACTGTGTGGTAAAATTCTTATAAATAAATAGAACATAGTAACTTATACACATATACACTCAACAATCCATATTCCACATAAGTAATATTCACATATAGTTATATGTATAATCATTATATTTTTGTTTTTCTATTAATTATCCAGCGATAACGTTCACCCGCACGCACAAATGATGTAAATTGTAATTACCGAGCCACATTAAAGGACTGAACACTGCCACCCAAAATACAAGCTTTCGCTTAGTTTGGGAGGCAGCATCAGTACCTATAGTCCATTACATTTACCTGTATCTAGATAAGTCACCCTGTGAACTGTAAACTTTGCGACAATAAAGAGATTTATTATTATTATTAGTTTTGTAATACTACGAATAGTTATTAACACTACTAGGTCAACAGCATCGTCTCAACGTGTAGGATGCGTAGACGCAACGGAATTGCGTGCCTCCATACACGTAGTATGGCGTGGTGATTAACGCATCATGAATCAATAATTCTTGCACACTGTAATTTATTTATGAATGCTTATATTGTATTATTTGTGTTGTAAAGGATATATGCATGAAAGGTAAAACTGTGTCGCCACCACAGAAGAGATGATGATTCCGTGGTCGCCACCTATGGCAAAATATAACACGTACCAATGATCTATCAAACCAATACAGAAATCGGAGATTCCTAGTTGGGTAGACTTTTATCAGTACCAAAATAGATTTCAGAATAGCCTAAAGATATAATGGCGAAAGATGATTATAAAAACATAAATATTACTTATCGCCTGAAGAATTTTTATTATCAACAAAATATTTATCGAGAAATAAAATACGTCAAAGTGAGCATTATCATGAATGAGCATCGTTTCAGAGACTTAACGGACCTTGAAAATTATCGCAAATTGTGACACAGCTCTCAGACTCTCAGACTTATTTAAAAGTGTCGTACTAAATCATTTTTTTTATCGGAAGTCTTAGCTTATTTCCAAAAATGATGTTGGCATTAGTCGATAACAATCAGTTATTGTAACGTTATCAGTTGTGAATCATGGATGAAACATCCTTCAATATGAAAAACATCAAAACATCATCAAAAGCATCTCATGATTTGTAATTTTAAAGATAAAAGTAACCGACGGCCATTCATTGTTTACAGTAGTCAAAAGCGAAACAAGGAAGGCACTTGCAGAATGATGGTATCTTCCACGGCAGTTACTTGAGCAAGTTATGGGCTTACAACTTGTACTACTATAATCCTTTAGCTTGTGAATATCTTTGGGACTAACGGACTTGAGGGGTGGCGGCAAACTGTTCATACCTGAACTGTGTCGTGTCCTAAGTATACTAAATAATAATGCACTTACTTAAAAGGAAACTATACGATATATGTGATACATTTCACGTATAGTCAAGGAATCGATCGTTGTCGAAGAGACGATACGAAAAAACCGAGTAATAGATTACTTTATTTTTCTTTTTATATAACCGATAGTAATTGCTATCATGGAGGACTACAATCACGTGCTGAATTTATTATTAATTACACAGTATCTTTATAAACGCGCGTGTTAGATTATTCACGTTTTTATAAAGATAACACACTATAAAACACAATCATATACAAAACAAATCAATGTCAGTCTATGAGATGACAGATGTTATTGACAGATGTACGGTTACGTTCCATTCAACAATATTATTTTACCAACATTAATATGTTGGAAACAGAAGTTTATGAAGCAAAATAAAAGTAACTTTATTTAACATTTTCATGAGAGATTTCATAAACTGATGTTAGAATTTTTATGTAAACAATTATCATCGAGACTATTGTGATTCCTAAACGTAGGGATTGACTTATGTTTCCGAACAAATCTATGGTTCACTGCTAACTGAAATCGTTCCCGAACGAATCTGTGGTTCACTGCTAACTGAAATCAAATCACACAATTATTTATGTTAATATTGTTATAAATGTTAATATAACAAATAATGATACTTAAAATGTTTGTTATGATTTTATATTGTAATTCAAATAAGAAATTACTTACTTTAGAATGATTCTTTGAACTCTGAGGATGTCAGTATTTTATCTAGCTTTATATACAGCTTATAAATGAACAAGTAATTAATTGTAATAATACTTTAATAATATTTAAAACAGTTTAATTATATTTTCAAGGGTTCTTCATAGCTATGCTAAAAGTTATTTTAGTAAGATGTGATGCTCTTTGCTGATTGGTTCAAAGATGGCTGAGTTATTTGTTTACATTATAATGTTGTTAAAATTAATATATTTCAAGGACTATAGTAAACATTTATTTTTTTTAGCCGTTCTTCCTCCGACTCTCCCGGATTTGATTTCGAATGAGTTTTTTTTTTTTTAGCCGTTCTTTTTTCCGAGAGAGTCTCTGTCGACAACTGTCCCGGATTTTGTAACTTCCTATCTGGCAACCCTACTGGACAGTCTGAGTCGAGGGGACCTTTTGGCGGGAAGTCGACCTGAGCGGCAGCTTTAAATTTTCTATTTAAATAAAAGTTAATTTTCCTTGCCTTTCCTATCATAAACGTCTGAAAACTAAAAATAAACCAAAATGGGCCCCCCTAGTGATGGGGAGGACCCTGGGGACGGAAAAAAGAAACGGAAATACGACAATGTTTTCTCCAGCCCAAGCAACCAGCAAGATAAGTACAAAATATTTACCAAACCCAATTATAAAAGACAATTCCTAGAAAGCAGTACTGGTGATTTCACAGTATTTGTTCAATCAACCGAACAAGAAAAACTAGGCAACAGAAATCCGATATCACTTACGAAACTATTTACAGAAAATGTTAAGGGCATTACTGGTGTCCACCGTGTCAATGCGCACAAAATTGGAGTCTCTTTTAGGAAAGCCATACCAGCTAATTATTTTCTTAAAATGGATGAATTTTTATTAAAAAATAAAATGAAGGCATTCATACCGTCACACTTAACTGAGAAAATAGGTATTATAAAATATGTACCTAAAGACATGTCCAACGAAGAAATTTATAAAAATATCACGTGCGATGTCGAAGTTATATCTATCAAAAGATTCATGAAAAAGATAGATAACATACTAACCCCGTTGACCACAGTTGCCGTAACCTTTGCCACTACAACATTGCCACAACATGCTTACATTCAATTATTTCGTTATCCTGTACATCAATATATACCTCCAGTCTTACAATGTTTTAAATGTCTTAAGTTTAACCACTCGGCCAAGGTTTGCAGAAGTCCTCAGCAGATGTGCTCCTCATGTGGTGGAAATCACTCTTATAAAGAATGTGATGTGGAAGAAATAACTTGTATTAATTGTGGTGGATTTCATTTAGCAATATCCAGAGATTGTCCAATAAAAAAACAGAAAATAGATGAAAATATGAAGAAATATACTCAGCAAAACTATGCCACTGTGGTGAGTTCTCCACCATCTAATGATTTGAAAGCCTATCCACCTCTGAATGTAAATAATGTAAAGAAGTCTTTAGATGTAGATACAATTGTCAACAATGACATCATCCTAAATGCTATTGTAAAATCATTATTGGCCCTAGGTAATAACAAAAATAAAGAACCTTTAACAGCTAAGAAAATAAAAGAAATATTTATATCAAACTTAGTTTAATGGAGGATTATTTACATATAGTTCAGTTTAATATACAAAGTTTACAGAGCAAGAAAACATTGTTGCATAAATTACTTGAAGATAAGAAAATAGACATTTGTTTACTTAATGAAACTTGGCTTAGTAATAAATCTATTATCCCTTATATTCCAAATTACAATTTTATTTACAAGAACTCTGCAAATAGATGCAATGGTGTAGGTATTTTAATTAAACATGGGTTGAAATATTCTGTATTGAACACTAACTTTCATGAAAATATCCAAAACATAGCCATAAATTTTGAGACAAAGTCGGGGAATATCAGTATACTTTGTGTATATTGTCCACCTAAAAGTGGCAGATTTAATACTAATAAACTTAGGCATATTTTTAACAATATTCCCAAACCTTGCATAATTATGGGTGACTTTAATGCACATCATATCAGTTTTGGTTGCAATAGCAATAATAATAGAGGAAATAATATATATAACTTAATAGATGACTTAGATTTTTGCATATTAAATGATGGTACTCCAACAACATGCCCATATCCCAACAGGCAGGCTTCTGCAATAGATGTCACTCTTGTTAGTCCTTCAATTGCTCATTTGTGTAATTGGCAGGTTCAAGATGATCCTTTAGGCAGCTACCACTATCCAGTTTCCCTCTATGTAAATATTCAACCATGCATGTATGAAGTAGGTCCTGTGGAAGAAAGATTTATTTATAGTAAAGCTAACTGGTCTGAATTTTATGCTCTATCTGAAAATTTGTTTTCCAATTTAACCATTGATTCTGAAGATTGCCTAGAATTGTATAATCGTTTTGTAAATACTTTAAATGATTTAAGAGATATAACTATTCCTAAGAGTAAGAGAAAAAATAGTAATGTTGTTCGTAGAAAACCTGCCCCATGGTGGAATGCAAAGTGTGAGGTAGCCGTGAATGCATCTAAACAAGCTTTAAAGCAATATAAGTCATGTCCAACTATAGCTAATTTTATAGAATATAAAAAACTAGATGCTCAAAAGAAAAGAATTATTAAAATTGAGAGCTCAGAGTCATGGAAAAATTTGTGTAGCAGCTTTAATAGAATGACTCCAGTTTCAAGGATTTGGGATTATGTCAAAAAATTTAAGAGAATTGGAAATAGTAGTCACAATAAGAACTTTGATGATACATGGATTCCAACTTTTCTAGATAATCTATCAGACAATCACAGCTTCAATGTAGACAGGTTGTTATCATTGTTTCATAGTGCTCAAGAAAATGCAGCTAATTCTTTTCTTAATAAACCTTTTTCTTTTAACGAAATGACTGCTTCATTACAAAGTAGAAAGGATACTACACCAGGCTTAGATAATTTACCCTATTTACTTATTAAAAGGTTACATCCAAATGCTCAAAAAATACTACTTTGTATATATAACAAACTTTGGCAAAGTCATATTATACCAAAATCCTGGAAAACTCAATGTGTCATTCCAATATTAAAGCTAAATAAACCTATAAACACTGCTTCTTCATACAGGCCTATATCGCTATCTTCATGTTTGGGTAAGTTATTTGAAAATATGCTTAAGCTACGTTTGGAATACTTTTCAGAAAGTAATAATTTAATTCCTGAAATTCAGCATGGTTTTAGAAAAGGTAAAAGTTGCTCTGAAAGCTTTGTGTCTCTGATTCATGACATTAAACAAGTCAAACTCAGTAATTCTAACATGGTTTGTGTTTTCTTAGATGTTAAAGGTGCTTTCGATAATGTAAATATAGAACAGCTTATTGAAGTTTTATGTGACATTGGCATTCCAGGAAGTACTTTGAAATGGTTATTTGAATTTTTAAGTAATCGAACTATTTTTGTAAAGTACAATAATAAACTGCATGGCCCTAGATTTGCTAATAAAGGAACTATGCAAGGTGCTACTTTGTCGCCCTTGCTGTACAATCTATATACTTCAGAGATTTTGAAATATGTCAATACTGAAATGGTCAACATCTTACAATTTGCAGATGATTTACTATTATATAGTATAAATCAAAATATAGATATAGCTAAAAATAACATAAATAATGCTTTAAACCAATTGTATAGATATTATCATAACAAACTTAAATTAGAAGTGAGTCCAGAAAAGAGTTCACTTTTAATATTCAGTAAAGAAAATACAGTAATGAAAATTTATTATAATAACACAGAAATTCCCATTGTTGACCACCATAAATTTTTGGGTGTAGTAATAGATTCACATTTAAAATTTGATAAACATATAGACTATATTAGTAAGAAGGCTATGAAAAGTATAAATATCTTACGCCATTTAGCAGGTACTTACTGGGGATCAGACCCCAAAACTATGAGTATGTTGTATAAGAGCATAGTCAGAAGCCACTTTGACTACAGTAGCTTGGCTTACTTAAATGCTAATAATTCCTACCTCCACAAACTGGATGTAATACAAAACATAGGGTTAAGGCTAATTTGTGGAGCAATGCGCTCTACTCCTATAAACTCATTAGAAGTGGAAACTTGCATACCTCCTTTGTTCCTTAGAAGGCTTCAACTAGCAGAAAGATTCTTTTTAAAGTTAGTAGCTTCAGATAATCCTCTCAACACTAAACTTCACAACATGAGAGAGGCTATGCACTTCATGCCCATGCCTACTATATCTCCTCAGTCACTTCTTTCTGGAACTGAAATTATAACTATTTATAGTCATGTTAAAAGTAAAACGCAAGATGTACATAAATGTAAGAAATGGCCAATTTATGAATGCTCATATAACAGTCTCATAAACTATGATAGAAATAAGTTTAATTTAGATTTAATAAAAAATAAAACAGATTTCTTAGAATTCAAACATAAAAGATCTGATTGTTATTTTATATATACAGACGGATCTAAAAAAGAACAAAATGTAAGAGCAGCCTTTTATGATCCACAAGCCAATTACAGTGAAAGCATTCAGTTAAATAGCAATTTTAGTATTTTTTCTGCAGAAAGCTATGCTATCCTTAAATGTCTAATGTATATAACTAGTAGTGTAAGTAATGTAAATATTGTTTTAGCCACTGATGCTAAAAGCGTTTTAAGTTCATTGTTTTATGGACTTCGGTCCTACAAAACTAACTACATTTTATTTAAAATATGTACTCTCATAGAAAATTTACACAACAGGGGCATTAATATAGAATTTATATGGGTTCCCTCCCACAGTGGTATAGATGGTAATGAGATTGCTGATACTATAACACATACAGATTCTAATCGAGATGACAGTCAATCACAGCGAGTACCATTCTCCGATTACTATGTTTACTTCAAAACCAATTTGCGAAAGCTTTGGAAAGAGCACTGGGACACTACAGTTGAGACCAAAGGAAAGTGGTATGCTGAGGTGCAGAAAAACTTACCAATAAGACCGTGGTATGATAAACTTGACGCAAAAAGAAGCCGGAAATTCATAACGATTATATCAAGAATGCGGCTTGGTCATTGCCTTGTTCCTACACATCTCCATCGAATCAATATCTATCAGAACAGTCACTGTAAGCATTGTCCTGAGGAATCTTCCGATTTGCAACATCTTGTTTTCTGTTGCCCAAAATTCAACAACCAGCGACAGCTACTCTTCCAAGAAATAACTGACACTGACAATAGTGAGAGTGATAGTGACAGTACTCGTCCAGCAATACATATTAATTTACCCCGCCAGGTCAAAGATTTATTAAATAGACCGCAGTTTTTTGTTCATCTCTTTAAATTCATTACAACAACAATAGAAAAAATTTAGCTTAATTTGTTTGTTTATTTGTAAAAGTTTAGTCATTTATTTTAGAAATTAACTTTAATTTTAATATTCATTGTTATCCCTCGTATTATTGTCTGTATAGTTTGTAAGATTCCATTTTTTGTTGCTTTTGTATTAGGGTTTATATTATAATGTATACGGCTAAAGGACTTTGAATCCAGGTCAGAAATAAATTAAAAAAAAAAAAAAAGTCTGAGTCGAGAATTCTGAAAGTTATAAACTAATAAGGATAAGTGAATAATATATCTGAAGGAACTGGGCCAAAGTAGTACTGGTTCATTGCTGTAAGTAAATAGTCATTAGACATTGTTATAGATTTATGATTATAATGTATATTGTGTGTTATTTAGGTTGGGAATACTTTCCTGGCTAATGGTATTATGTTGCTATACTTCTAAGTACTCTTGGACTGCTGTCCAAGAGTTAGAAGTTAGTGTATTTTAAAGATAACATTGACAAAGAATGAAACATATTGATAGATATGTTGTCATGTTTCCAAGGAGTTTCTTGTCCAGTTCTTCTCCTTGAATGACCTAGTTTTGCGAACGGACAACTACCTTACTTTATAAATTTGTGACAAGTCTAAATTGAAATAAAATATCTAGTCTTGTCTGTCCGTGCTATAATTTCTAAAACCCTATTTCCCTACAAGATATATTCGTAGTAAACATTCACACACTAAATAACTAGCTAGTAACTATCCTGATGTGCAAAGCTTATAATAAATAAGCTTTGCTTTGAGAAATTAGACCTTAGATGTTTAGGCCATTACATTCCTGTACATATTTACACATTCTTATAATTTTATATATAGGTATATGTATTACCTAAGTCATAAAATCTCTTACGCGCAGGACCTTTAAATTAAATAAAGACGACAAAGACCGCAAAATATAATCAAACAAAGGATACAATTTCAGAAAAAGACGATATAACAAAGACTCATTAGGCACATTTAATGAATAATCCTTTCCAGAAATTTCGTCACCCACTAAAGTAAGATCCCAAGAAAGCTTCAAATAACCCTGGTGCAAGCATTGTTGGTGACAATAGCCGGAAGCCGGCGGCGCTGTAAGTAACTGATGCCGTACAAGGTGTGCTAATACCGTATGCAGTTGTGGTCGCTTACTGTTGGGAATTATGAGCTGATGTGTCTTTGATGAAGTTGAAGAACGACGCTTTGGAATGCAATGATGTGCAGTCTGAAGATAGATGTTTTAATTTTTCTGTTCACGTTATTAGTTGCCACTAGGTATATCGAAAGCAGTTTGGAAAAGTCTATATATTATGGAGGTCCAAAGAGGTTAATATTCGGCGAGAACAAATTCCAAAAGTTCAGGCTCAACTAATGGTGATGACTCGTTTCCTACATATTCGTTAGGAGCGCATTACTTATACTACGCGTAAGATGTTGTTAATTTTTAACAAACTGTTGCTAAGGCCCTGATTAAAGTGTCACGTCACTATTTGACACACAAAGGAAATTTATAAGCATTTAGCAATAAAGGCGATTAAAAGGAACCATAAAGTTAAGAAATTCCGAACAAAATGAACAATAATTTTAACAGGGCTTTCAAAAATCGAATTCCGTTTACCATTATTTTCGTACAGCAGCTGTCTCCTGTCAAACTGCCGTGAAATCCGGTAGTCAGACATTTTTGACTGCATAGCACATTGTGCCAGATATTCGGAATAGCCATGAGTGCCGTGATTCGGGCCAAAGTCCATACAGGCCCGTAATAAATGAGTATCGCAGTTGCTTTTGGATGGAGAAGAATTAATGCAATGCGTATAAAGTTTGAGTTGCATTAACATTAATTAGTAAGTTATTTCTTAAAGGTAATCCGATATACCTAGTGCAATCGTAAAAGGGGGATACTTTTCTCCACTTATAGCTAATGACAGAAAAATAAAAATACAAGACAAGGATACATCGGAATCAGAAGACGGATTTTTAAATCATTGTTATAAGATTATTATTATCTGTCGCAAATGTATCAAATATTTGCGAATTACTCCTTTCATAGTCAATGAATTTATATCAGACTATTTACACCTTTATCCTAAGGACCGTAGAAATGAAAACACTTATCATTCAAAAAGTGAAAGCCATAAAGACCTGTCACATATCAAATATGGTTTTTAGCCCCAGGACTTCATGAAAGCTATAATTTTGCAAGCACAACAAATGAGGTGTAATAATTCAAGCAAATATATGCTTGCCATGCTTGCTGTGCTGTAGTCTTATCAGCCACAAGCCCGCAAGCCCGGCTCCCATAACGCATGGTCAAGCCAGACATAATTATGGCCGCCATCAACCACTGCGCTGATTTATCTGCTTGTTTCCGCATATCATCAGATTCCGATGTCATTTGTTCCGCTTTCATTGTGAGGTCCCATGGGATTATATGAGAAAGCAATTTTGTACAGTCTTTTGTTTTTATGTGTTGTGAGAAAGATTTCCAGAAGATTGGTGGAAATCTTTCTGTGGAGAAAAAGTTACAATGAAATAGCGTTTTTGCTTTTTATATCACAAGTGTTTGTACACAACTATACATTTTGTCTGACAACAAGACCTTTTCCTTTATGTTTTAGAACTAAGAGTTAGTTTCTCTTCTAAGTTAGACCAAGCAAACTTTTGCATTAGTGTTTTCTTTCTATTTGGCTCCAGTGTTATCACTACCAACTTTCTGAGTACCTTTCCTTCCAATCCCACAATTATATAGTTCATTAACTACTACCTAATCTTACTAACGACCCCCAACTTCTGTAGCCAAGTTAATCGAACCAAAATCTGTAGCCATGACTGGGCCAAGTCTGAAGCCGAACTTGGTAATATCATCACTAGTCGATAGCTGAAAGGAAACTGCTTCGTAACGCCACTTAATAGGCCAATGAGGGAGTATGTTTGCCAAGTTCCGGGTACGTGTCAAGTATCAGAACTTTGGGGTATTTCAATGACGGTCCCGAAGATTTTGTGCTCAGTTTTAGTTCATCAATGTGTAGATTTAATGCTTATCGCTCTTTTTTTAAACATCTTATAACAGAAAAAAACATCTTGCTTTCTAGTGTGTCTCTCGTCCTTACTTATCAAATATGTCTTAAAGGAGGTGTCGTAAATGAGGTACATACATCTACAAAAACTAGAATCTCAATACAACACCAACAGATAAACTTTACTCAAAAACACGAATCATTTACTAAAGTAGTGCCTATGTACGACGATAACCTAAGCGGTAGAATCGCAAGTCCTTCACCCATTTCATATTTGCCTAGTAACACAGAAACAAGTTAGATAACCGAATGTTCCACTGTATTGTTAGTTTGTAACTGTACTGGCCAACTTTGAAACACTAAATGGTAGGATTGGTTGTAAACATTATGAAAACGAATCGAAAACATGCAGCTTACTTCTTGTAAATAATGCGTATTGTGAAACGTGAACTAAGTGGGCCACGAAAGTGTAAGTTAGCCTCAGAAGAATCAGAAGTCTTAAATGGAGAAAAGATAATGATAATGATAAAGATTTCATTTCTTGAGAAGAAATAAAATCTTTTTAGGCTTAGTCTAATAGATGATTTGGAGTAAGATTGTGACACCTTGCAGATTGTGCGAAGACACCTACCGGTAGGGTAATTACGTAACACACTATCAGTTGTAATGGGTTTCATTTTGACAGTTCAACAACTTTCATTGCGTTATTTACGTTATTAAACAGACACATTTTCGAACACGGAGCAATGGAATAGCAATAAGCTTCAAAATTATTCCAACTGATAGCAATAGTGTGTTACACAATTTGGGTGGCCATAAAAATTCATTTGGCCAAATATTTCCTTCCAAACTTTAGTTTCCTTCTTGATTGATAACCGAACTACAATAAATGAAGATCAGAAAACTTCATATTCTAATATTTACATTATATTACTTTTTTCTTCTAGAAACGTTTAAGATGGTAAGCTGGGATGTTACTATGAGTTCTCGTAAGTGGGTCGAATCCAAAAGAATTAGAGAATTATGTTACGGTGGTTGAGAAAAACTGTACTCTTGTTGTGTTTGGCAAGATTTATTTATGTGTTGGATTAGCTGGGAGTAGTTTTATAATAGAGGATGGACAACGCATTAATAGATGTAAGGGGTTCAGTATTTTATGGAAGAGGGAAACACAGTAAGAGAATTTGGTACTTTCCTTGATCGTAAAAGCTGTCAGCCACATTTTTATGAACAAGAACGTCGAAAACGGTTGAACATAATGGATTGAAAAAGACGTACGGACGATGCGGGGAGCCAAAGAGAGAAAAAAAAAAGATTTTTGCATAAATCTAAATATTAGGGAAGTGTCTGTGACTAAAGGTTTTGCCGATCAGCCGTCTAGCTACAGTGACTAATTGGAAACGTAACTGGAAAAACCACGACCCCTGTCATACAGGCTGTCCTAGTTTAGAGGTCGAGAACCCATTGAAGTAAGTTGTACTGGAATTTGTCAATAAATAACTATTATAATTATTAATTAATTGAACTTAGTATAATCAATGGTCAAAAATATGATGTTCAATATTATACTGATATTTCTTCCTTGTAAAGAGCAGTGCAATAAAAAAAAAAGATAGTGTAGTTACATTATTTCGATAAAATGACAGGAAAACTGTTTATTTCTGAATGAATCTTTACTTCTTCGCAATAAATACTGGGGTTATTCTACAGATGGAAAGACGTAAGTTGTATACCGACATTTATAGAAATAGTCGTGACCTTTTCCTTAACAATATGAAGCACTACAATCGCAATTACATTAACCTACATTTGCGATATTAAAACGTTTCTGAGAGGGATGTTGTTTGTCATAATATTCTCCGCGATAAGATGAACGACAAAGTACCTAACTATAGTAAGGATATGTTGATATAATTCAACTATAAAGGATTATGTAATGACTATACAGTGAGGACAAACTGTAGCCATGAATTTAGAAGCAATTTCTAGACCTCCCCTAGGATTAAAGTTTCGTTGGTGATAACCTCGACGTACAATTTCAACGCAGCGGGTTTTAGAATCATGTACTGAATTGTTGATGACAGATTGCACGTCGATGTGCCGGCCAGACTGTACCTATTGTATTAGGTAGGTTTTCTGGGCAAATTTTTTAAACTTTTCACTGTACGTTATTGGATAAGGAATGACATAAAAAATACAGTTATTAAAGACGCAGAGCGTGTTAGTATTAAAGTATTTAAAATCAGATGACAAAATTGTTGTTAATGTTTGTCGTTCAGTCAAAGACGACATGTAAATTGAAATAAAACGTTTCATAATTAATGAAATATTAAAACATATATGTAACATTTTCGGTTTATAATGTTCCCAATACTAAAACACTGGCTTTTGTCCTAGTTTAGGAGGCATAAGTTCGCCTTTCAAAGTAACTCTCCGTATTATCAATAGATTTTAATCCTGCGTACTTTATTTAAGTTATTAATATTTTTTAAATTATTATTTATTATTATTACTGCTGGGATATAGGTCAAATGTTGCACTTTTATGAGGACTTATCTATATAGTAAGTTCTATAAAGCAAATGATTCAATACTAAAATTCCCACCAGACCGTCCAGAGATTGTTTATAACCAAAGACTATTCCGATACTGAGATCATAAACATTGTTGCTTAATTAATATCACGCACCCGAACTCACCTTATCATATACACCATATCATGCATATTTTTTTATGTTTCTCGTTTAGTATTTTATCTTGTCTTTCATATACTTTTAAGATTGTTACACATATAATACACAATAATGAAAGTATAAAATCAAACACAAATGATTTCTAAATGATAAATTTCTTTAATGAACTTACTGAAGAGTCGGAATCCCACGACACAGAGAATCCTATTGTGGAGTCCATAGATAAATTGTAACTTTTTATCCTATGAAATTTTATAACATGTGTGAAATTTAATGCAATTTAATACTATGTGTATATATATTGTACTAATATACATAGGTATACCCAAATCATTACTTCCACGCCACTGAATACATGATAATGACAATAGATTAGTCTCTTACTAAATTCTGCTGAATCAGTTCCAAGATCTCAAACTTTCCTTAGTGTTTATCTAAAACAACTACATATAACCGAGTGAACTAGAATTTCAACACTTCAAAGAGAAATCGTACACATATCAAAACAAACAGTTACAGCGAGATTCCTAAATTGATTCAGCTAGCGAACTGTTTGAGTGTTGCTCAAACATTCGCTGTGAGGGTAGTATGGAAATATGTACGAGTATATAACTATATACTAGCCGTTTGGTTAAGAGTTATGGTATGGGAACAGCACCCTATTTCTTTAACACGATTTTACTTTCAATTACAATCATTTGGAATCATATTGCTAATCCATTGCCATATGTAAGGACAATGAGTCAACTCAACAACGTTAATAATGCAAAGATTGTTGTTGAAATGTCAGAATGAAACCAATTACTACTGATAGTTTGTTACGCGGCTGTAGAATAGTCTAGAAAGTTAGATAGGATCATTTTACACGATAGGATGGTTGAGGATAGAAATTCTAGCAAAAAAACGATGCTTTATTTCATAGATTGTCCACATTCTTAGAAAAATAACACACAAGAAGCCTAATCCGCGCGCATAATTTGAAACAACGAAAATTGTGCCCAGACTGGAACACTACGCTTGACAGCTCCATAGTGAGTACCGAACTATCCATCTAGGTGTTATTAATCTAAGCCCATATCAAAGGAGAATTTCATCAGTGAAACTAAACAGAATTAGAAGAAACGCGATTAGGTTAACTAAATTTAAACCTTGTTCAAGAGGTATCAGTACAACAATAATGACACAGACAGCTTTTTTAACGCGATTTAAATTTAGTGAAATTCATCCAAAGCACATGACAGTTTTAGAAATTACTACTTCATATTTCTGTCAGTTCAAATGGAGGTGCTTGGGGACGCCATGTCCAGCAGTAGTCGACTTTCAGATGAAATGATGATGACAATATTGTGCCTACTTTACCACTGTTCATTACCAACAAACTAAACTAAAAAGAAACACAGGACATGAAAACAAAACACGCACTATCTAATTGACCACAAATGTGACAATTAAGGACAATTGTAATGGCACGAACAGCTGAAACACTAAATAAACAATTTTCCTGTTCCCAGAATTGCGAAAAAATAAAATGAAGGTACACTTCAGGGTGATCATGCAAGTTTGTTTATTTAAGAACAACTAACAAAGAATACTAGCTTCATTATTGGCTGCCATTGCATGCATTATAGACATAGGAGGAGGAAATGCAATTAGGCAATATTACAGTTCAAAATTCTACAATTCTTTCAGGTCTTGAAAAGTAAAATAGTGATGCGGTTAGGTTTATCAGAAACCCAAAAATCTGAACCGGTTTCGTATTGCCTAGTACTTGAGTTGTGGAGGCTAGATAGGCAGGAAGTATGATGCATAAACAAAATAATTAATCAACTAAATAAATATAACACTATTTATATCTATTTTAGTAATATCTAAAATAAATTTTGTTAAAGAATATGTTATATTTGAAATGACGTAAATCCTTCTAATAGTATTTGAAAGTAACTTTTGCCTATAATTACCCTTTCACGCCCAAACCACTGAGCGGATTTCGATAAAATTTGGGAGCATGATAGATTACATCCTGGGGAAGGACATAGGCTATTTTGTGTCCCTGTAGCAGAGTAGAGTAGTAGAGTAGAGTAGTAGAGTTCGCATTCGCGTCAGGCGGGTAAAGCCACAGGCAGAAGGTAGAGCTCTATGAATAAACTAATAAAATAAAGTAATATGGGAGGCGAACAACCTTGTTAGATCCTAATCGAGTCCCAGGGGAAACTGTTGCAGATAGTAGAATGATATTCAGAAGCACAACTAAGTACATTGAGTGAAAATAGACACACAGGCATAGATAGACGTGTACGAGCGGAGACCTCAAACGAATACATTTGCACTCACTATACGTGAAGTGTATTTAAGAAAAGAGTTTTTTAATAGTCATTTTAGGACCCAGCAGGTCTACGCTCTAAGTCCGTCAAATCAAATGCCAAAATGAAATTTATCACTGTCATATTGACAACTGTCAAATCGTTTTGATATTTATTGTTAATTTTGACTCCGAACTAAGAAAGTTTTATAACTTCGGCCGAAACTACGGAATCATGATTAGTAAGTAGACCTCCTGGATTGATTCTATTTAGAATGCCATTGACACGCCAAGAATAAGAAGCGGCGTTCATATGTTTGTATTTTCGAAGTGTGCGTCCCGTTGTGTGGAAATCAATTACTATAAGTGTGCGTGCGTTTTCCGCTCATTGTTTGGAGCTAACCTTCTGTTCCTATGTAATCTTTGATTGTGTCTGTTGTTATTATTGAGCTAAGGATCATTATCGAGGTCGTTCACTTCGAAAAAGCGTTCGTTTTAGGTAACCTGTTCTGGTGGCAAAATGGAATTTATTTTAGGATATTTATTTAAACTGATATAGGATTTATTTTGTGTGAGTTTGTATTTTAGGAACGGTTTCTGATAACAAATTCATTGTGGAACTCCATTTTAAGATGAGTTTAATTTTATTTTCGGTTACCCCTTACAAACCGGTGGTTCAGAGTATATGTAAGATACAATTGGACTTATACAGGCATAACAAAAAGGAGGCGGTAAATTACTGGAGTTCATAGAAGAAGAAACGGAATAACGGGAATTACCAGAAAGACTGCTTGTCAGAATTTTAGGATGCTGACTACGACGAACAACTACCAAAGATCTACGTATGTCAGACGATATCAATTTTCCGCTGGAAAGGTGAATATAATGGATGGTCTGATAATGGATCTGCGAACCGACCGCGGCAACCGAAATGCATATTATCAAGCCCAGAAACTGCTATTATTTTGATTACATTTTTTTTTATCCATGCTTCACATTACGATCGGCCTTCAGCTCAGTTAATTACATGACAAATGACAATCCAACGGATGCTTGAC
Source organism: Sesamia nonagrioides (assembly GCA_017933935.1). Classification (NCBI taxonomy): domain Eukaryota; kingdom Metazoa; phylum Arthropoda; class Insecta; order Lepidoptera; family Noctuidae; genus Sesamia; species Sesamia nonagrioides. The sequence continues at coordinate 5,199,967 of JADWQK010002280.1, read as the reverse complement.
AAATTAAAATACAACAATGGTCCGTTTTTTCCTCAATTACCCAGCGCTTGGGAACAGACAATAGGAATGGCTGTGTATGTTCGGATAAATGACCTGACTGGCGCAGTGGGTGAATTGATTAGCTTTCGATTATATGCCAAGGGTTTGAATTTTAAAACCACTTCGAGCATAATTTGATGAAATAGTGGAACATAACAACACTTAGTGCATGTGCAGTGCTTCTGGTGAGATCATGTCCCACTTTCAGGAGGGACCTATGTACCAATACGCTTACACATTTGATAACCTAAATAATGTCATTGATTATGCAATCAATGTGGCCACGTACATGACTAAATTCAAATCACAGGTATCAGGAAGACGAGTTGGACATGAAGACAGCAGCGTTGGCTTGCGGGTGGCGAGCAATGGCTACCTCGCCACCCGGTATGGACTAGACCCGGGTCGATGGCGCGTTCCTCAAAGAGATGTCAGCACACAAGGGCCGATGCCTGCCAGGGCCGCCGATTGTTCAAAGAGAACATAGGTGGATTTTAGTCAGTAAACGTCTGACAAGATCTTCCGCTGATAATTTCTCATTCAAAAAAAGGTACCATAGGTACGAGAAAAAGGAGAAGAAATTTTTAATTTGTTGTTAAAGAAGAAACTTTTTAAAGAAAAGTTGAAGAAATATATTTCCTCACAAAACTTTATGAGGTAACCAAAGAGTCATCGGTGTAAACTCGACACCAAGTAGTGAGCCAACTGTGATCAAAGCTTGAAAACTTTAACATTTTAGGTAAATACTTAGTGTTGACAGTAACTGTACAATAATAATTATTAATAGTATTAACAAAAACTCTGTTATGACTGAGGCTCGCTAACGACCTGGCTCAGGTCCAAAGGACTATGAGTCAAGTGTCGAGGGAATTCCTGAAGCGCCTGATGTCATTGAGCTGGGGTATTTTGAGTACTGATAATTAATGAATAGTTGGATTATTGAAGTATGATATTTCCATTAATAGCGTCCATAGGAAATAACTAAGAGAAGAAGGACGCGTCCCTTTTGTATACAGTCCAATTAAGAAAATAATGGGAAGAGTCAAGTAAAAGTGACATTAAGGATATGGTTATAATATATTCGTACAATATTAAGAATATACTAAAAGTCACAGAAGAAATGTGAAGAGCAAAGGGCTAACACACAAAGACACAAAATATGTTTACATTTCAACCTGGTAACAAGATTTTCAGAATAATATTGGCAAAATTTGAATGAATCATATTCGTATTAAGTCAGTTTCCTGGTATTATAAATAATAATGATGTAAGACATGTAACTCGAGATTTTTCAGAGTATATTTCTGTTCGGGAACAAGATCAGTGACGAAGACGAAGACACAAAGAAAATGTTATTAAAAAGGATGAAGAATAATAAAAGTAAGTTAAATTCAATGATACTTATATAATTTTACGAACAGGAAAAAAAATTATTTGAAAGAAAATTAGAGTAGAAGAAATAACGTTTAATTGGACACAGAAAATAAAAAGGTGAAAATAATGTTTAATCTACAATAAGGCGTACGCGTCACAGGTGCGCCAAAAAAAAAATCATTTCAGCTTTAACGCCTAAAACCTCACGCTGATTTGACGCTGGTTTTTTAGTGAACCTTTGGGGAAAAGTGATGGAAGTTACAAACAGTTCAGTTTCAAAGACATTTCAAATGATGTCAAGGGAAAAAAAGAAAGATATTGCATATATATTGTATACAATTACAAAAAGAGAATTTCTACCCAAAAAATTACGCCGGAAAAAAACAAAACAGACTACAGACCTACTACTTAGGTAGGTGTGGTGCCAAATACAGTCTAAAAGCTTAGACCAATTACAGTTAATAGCAAACAGAGCAGCCGTCGTCTAGGAGACCACCAACTGAACGGACCGAAAGCCGAGACCATTTAGCTAATGGGATATCCCGCAAATGGCAAGCTACAAGAAATATTTACATCGGAGAACCAACGCTGAGACTTACGAAATTGAATTTCTGATTTGAAAATGAAATTGTGGGACTTCTTAATTTAGGAGAACAATTGATTTATGATTGTGTAAGAAATTCTTAAGGCCTTCCAAATTAAGATACTCTATAGATAGAAAGCCTATGTTTCTATCTAAAGACAGTTTAGACGTAATTAAAAACATGGCAACCAAAAATACGTCAATTTACTTCAAGACCAGACTTATTTGACAGGACTAAATTAATATTTTCTTTCTTTTTTTTTTTTGCCTTTTCTTAATAAATTAAAATTTAGTTAGTTTGCGACCATGGGAATCGAGGCCATTGATTCATCGGCACACAACAATACAGTATGAATACTTTGAATATGTATAACTAACACTGTAAATGGCAAAACAACTAATACATTCAATGGTCAAAGCTTCAATGGAAACTGTGGCGTGACACTATCCGAAATGGGTCAATTTGTAGCCATCATCAATGGCTTTTGAATAGATTTAAACTACACAGCTTTAATCCGTCAATTGTCGTATGAACCAGCAACTTACTCTTTATAACATTAGCTATCTGCCAGTGAAAGTAGTCCAGCCGTTTTGAAGATGCTTCATCATATCATTTGTGCTTTAGGAACAAACAATGTGCATAATAACATTAAATGAAGCTGCTGGACCAACTCATCCAGCCAGATGAGCTAGACTTCTTCCGTCCTCCTCCGTCTAGGCTTGCCGCGATATCACTTGCCTCAAAGACTTTAACATTCGTAAAATGTTAAAAGTTACACAATAAGGTTTTGGGTGAAGATAAAATTTAATATGTTATCGGTGAGAAGCCCCGTTAATGGAGGTCCGATGACTCTTCAAAAACAAAATGGGCGCGCGTCATATTATTTAACGGAAGCTTCTAGAATCTAGAAGCTTCGTATTTGGCGAGGCGGGAACTCGTTTTAAGACCCATTTTTAGTACAACCAATTTCAGTAAGTATATTACAGAAATATTTAATTACAGTACCATAATTAATACTGTCTATTCCCACGAAGGATAATTTTAATACAAAATTATGACGTCATTATCTTCTATCATACAAAGGAGGCTTTATTAAAGAAGTCTTAATTGGGGCTTATTACACACGGAAGGTAGATATACCTTTCTCGATGAAATATTAATTTTTAAGATGGTTGGATTAATAGTAATTTTACGTAAATAGGATTTTGTAACAACTTTAGATTTTTTTAGAGTTCCAAAATCAAATGGTGCAGCCGGGACCCTTTAACTAAGCCTCCGTCAATCTGACAGTTGTATTACATGAACCGGAATGGTAAGGCCCGTCGCTCACACGATGTAGAGTGGAGGTGGGCGTCAAGACACGGGCACAGAAGTAATGCCACTTCTATGTTTTCTGCTGGAAAAAATAGCAGTGCGATCACACATATTAGAGTCACGGCATAGAAGACGAGGTAATGGCGGCTCCGGTTCGAGGATGTATGCGGTCTCTCGCATACGCACGTGAGGACCTAATGGTCTTGTCAGTGAATGTTATACGCGATGCAGAATTTTATGCAAAGAAAAACTTGTCATTGCCCCGTTATGAGCGATACTTCATTTGAATGTCTTTCTACATCATATTAGAATTTAACCATATGAATAAATTATTTAAGCAATAAGAAACTATTGACTTTTACGATTAATTCCATCTTTCACTCCCACATTAGCTCCAAAGCTCTAAAATATTGAATGTATCAAAACAAATGTATCTAGCCTATAGAATATGTAAATGCGAGACTAGGATTCTTTGCATGATCAGGATGGCGCAGGATCATCAACAAACTTGTATTATGTAAAATTAACAATTTATTCAGCAGCATAACATAGGAATGTTAATCAAAAGCCGAATAAACTGTTGATGTTAATCAACTAGACACGTAGTTTAACTGATCCTTCAGCTGAAATACGATCTAGTGAATTTATAGTGTTTGGTTAAATTCCTCAGTTTCATTATCTGTCTACACTTCTATATCATCCTAGTATATTGTTGTAATATTAATGTTTTGGATGGAATTAACATACATAAGAATTAAGATTGATTGAGATATTGAAAGGATATGAATCCCCAATGATGAAGTCAAATTTACTAATCTTTCAGCTTCCACCAAATTTGCTTACTTTATGTTCGAAAGAAAAATTACGACTTTCGTCGGACCCCTCCCCTGAAATCTTCTTTCGTAATAAATGAAGGGACTGCAATATGATGTTGAGATAGATAAAAATATTTGATTACAAGTACATATCTACTTTTTTAGACATATACATATATATATCAAAAATTAGATTATAATATCTAGCCTATACACAGTCTTTCGTAAATATAACTACTGTCAAAATGTGGGTTTGCAAAAATAACCACAGACATTAAAAGTCGAAGTAGAATTTGACAAAAGAATAAACAAAACTGACTTCTATGAAATAAAAAAAGAGGTTAAGACTTCCAATTAACTTACCATAGACAATAGTTATTCGATAGCAACCGACAGTTACGCAACATCGGGCAATAGACATTATCCATCAAACGTAGAATGAAGTACAATATCTCTATCTTAGATTTAGACATCAGAGACGTGAGGCACTTATCTTGTCAATTATAAAGCAAATACAGATTAGCAAAATCCTTGTGCTTTATTAGCTTAAATGTCAAATGTTATATCCGTTTTATTTGTGATCGGACTTGGGATAAATATATACATCGATTTATATGCATTGATACTTTAAAATTATGGGATGTAGATATTTTCGTTATTATCTATAGTAGGTAGGTCAAGCCTCAAGTATGAATGTGCGGGTTCGATTCCAGGTCAGGCAAGTACCAATGTAACTTTTATAAGTTATATGAACTTTCTAAGTATATTTTGGACACCAATGTCAGAGCAAGACAAGTGCTGTGCTGCATGTCGCGGGTTCGCACCGAACAAATTTTTTTTTTTTTATGCAATCTGTAAACAAAACCCTGTCCGACCCATAAGGATAATAAAGGTTAGGTAAACACTTGACCAAATCTAATATAAAATTTTACATAATCATCATAGTAACAATACTAATGAATTTTGAAATAATCCTTTTTTCCCGGGAATTAATTCCAATTTCCCCGAAATTTGGTAATTTTTAAAAAAAGTGACAACACTGGTATTTTTATAAGCGAATAGCGACGCGACCACGTCACAGTTGCTGCGTGCCCTGCCCCCCGCCGCCCGCGGAAGGGGTTGCTTACCGCACATGTATTAAGTGTGTATCTCTTTTTGCGAAATAATATTTATTTTTTTAGGGGGATTTTTTTTTTAAGTTTAGCCTGTCTTTGTGGGCATTATTAGAATCAGTTCTCGATACCTAACAATACCTTCACGGTTCGGACAGGGTTTTCTTTACATATTGTATATTATAAACCAGTGCTTGACCGCAATCCCGCCTGATGGTAAGCAGTGATGCGATCGTTGATGGTAAAGCGCGCTAGTTTATTAAGAGCCTATTCACTCTAGCCTTGAAGACACTCAAATTGTAGTCCTATTTGTATTTCCTACAGGTAGTTGTTTCGGGTCTGGATGTTTGTGTATGTGAGTTTATATGTTTGTAAACGCACCCGCAATACAGGGGAAATTCACGGGGCAACATTTTTTAAACAACGAAACGAAAAAAAGAACGAAAATCTTGAGTAAACCTGGACTTTAAGTCTGAAATCGCCAACCCGCATTGAGCAAGTGTGGTGATTACGATCAATCCATTTCTGTACAAGAGGCCCTGTGCCCAGCAGTGGGACGACAAAATAGTTGATGATGATGATTATGATGAGCAATGGTCTTTCCTTTTTATCCAAACCTCGTTTCTCATCTTCTTTGTCTTGAGCAAACTCTATACACATTAGCCATGCAAACGTTATCATATTGTCATACCACCTTCGTGGTCTACCTCCACCGCGATATCTTCACACAAGCGTCCATTCGCTACAGTTGTGTTTGGGAGATGTGCCCGGTCTACTCCTAATTCACCCTGGCTGATTTATCTACAACGATCATAATATTAACGGATTGGAAACACATTCCTCGAAGATATGGAGAAATGGATTCGCAATATACCTACATCAAAATAATTTAAATAACGCAATTAGGACACAGGAACCGAACTTTTCAAATTGAAATTAACACATATCTTTATTGTTATGTTGGCAAGTAACGTGGAAAGTTATTGGCCTAACAAAAACTCAATAGCACTTCTAGGCACGGGAATTGAATCCAAGACCTTATGCTCAGAATGGCGCCTAAGACCACTAAACTAATGAAGCAGTCACAAACAAATCTATACTTATTACTTATCTATACTAATATAGCTGAAGAGTTTGTTTGTTTGTATGTTTGTTTGAACGCAATAATCTCAGGAACTCCTTGACCGATTTAAAAAAATATTTTTGCGTTGGATAGCCCATTAATCCAGGAAGGTTTTAGGCTCAAATACATCACGCTGCGACTAATAAGAGCGAAGCATATAAAAAAGACATATCAAAACCTACGCGGGTGAATCCGCGCGGCACAGCTAGTACCTTTATATATTCAAAACAGTAATTGTTAACACCAAGCATTAATTTGCGTCTGTTTACTGTCAAGGAGTGTAAGAAAATCTTGTAACTTGTCATCCCACGCTAATAGTAAGTAGGTAGTATCGATTGAGTAAAACAAGTTATTCTGGCACTTGACAGCGATGCACTGGAAACCTGCTGCGAATTTACGCCAACAAGATGGTACATAAAAAATTGACACTACTGTTTTTTAGAAAGGGTGTTCACATTCTGGAAACTTTGTACTTATAACCATCTTCATTGGTAGAGCTTGGAAGTGGAGTCAGAGAGTAAATGTTTTCAGGGAAACTGAAAGAGATGGAAAATATTGAAAACATTGCCTGTCACTAGGAATTTCTCCTGTATGGAGTGGGGTTCTCCCAGGACCCGGAACAACAACTATTAGGTCATACAAATATTTGTTCCGTGTGGGAATCGAACCCGCGACAAGCAACGCAGCAGTCATAGTTTAACCACTACGCTAACCTTGCAGTCAAATAGTCAAATATTATAGAGAGTTCTGCCTTCACTAGAGCACAGTAGCAGAATGTTGGTTATACAGCGTGTTGCCTTAATGGCGACATTAATTTAATACACGAATAAAGTTTCACGTTTTCGTTTTATTAACATATTTTAATTTCGTTATGAGTTATTAGCATAAGTTAACTGCGCCCCACGGCTACATCCGCATAAGTTTCGATATTTTTTTATACATAGAATAAAAATGTTCTCTATACTTTTAATACCGCCAAGAAAATGTAATATGTGTATTAAGTTTCATGATGATCGGTCAAGAAGTTTTCGCTTGAAAACGTAATAAACACAATCACATTTATAATAGTGATATACAATATACATACATGTATGTACATATTATTAATTTTCTATAATAGTATTATGGAGGAACTTCTTCTTAAAGAACTGTAACGCAGTCATTTGCTGGGATCATAGATTGAATCAATCAAATTAAGATAAACATTGTGCAAAGAATAGGCAATTAAAAGGAATGGAGGAGAAGAGAACCCTATGTGGGCGAGCGGGGCAAAGGGTAGTTTTCAAATTACGATTAATTTATATTGTTATTTCTATGATTACTGATTACTACCCCTAACCGCGTGTTAATGTCGCCTTAGTAGCGGTACGTTGTAGACACAAACCCCCTTATATTTATATAAGTACATAGACTTATGCAAAGTTCTTATTACTTTTAAAGTCCGAAATACAAATACTGACTCAAAGTTTGGCTGCGACTAAAGTTAGATTTCGTTTTATAATAAGACGGAAGAAGACTACTAAATAGATATTAAAGAGTCTAATGACACTAAACGTTTCTTCTGTAGCTGTAAAGTGTTTTTCAGAAGAGAGGACAATTATGACGCGAGTACCGGGTGATACATCACCTAAAGGCGACACCAATTGTTCCAGTAACATGCAACCAGTCTTGAAGCTGACACTAAATGCTTCTTTACATGCCGCTAGTAATTACACTCATCCCGCAATGGAAGTAACAACCAGACAAGCGTAATAAAACCAGCAACGTATACTCATATCATTATACCCTGTTCCAACTTGTTTGTCCGCAAAAGTAAATATGCACTCTTTAAGTAAACAAGTAGTCGTCCTTATCAGGGCTTGTTTTAACAATTACGCCTTTCGCTTTAATGTCCAGGAACTATACATATAATAACGCGTTGATAAATTAATATAGCTACATATGCACTGTAATGTTTTTATTTCGAAGATTGTGGGCCGCCGTGGTAGGTCGGGGATAATTGAAAAATTGAATTCTTAGGGTCGTTATCTTTTGTAGTAAATAAATAAGTAGTCATAATTACGTGTTTACTTCGTGGAAGAGCTTGAGTCGGTTTTTTTGCCAGGAAAACAGAAGAGAATATTGAATATCTTAATAAGCCTAGGATAAAATCGCTCGAAAGCCTCTCGAAATTGACAATTAAGGAAATGTTGGAGATCCTGGATAAAGAAGCGAAGATTTTATGCAAAATTAAATTACAAATCGAATTGTATAAAACACACGAAGCAGCAAATGTTAAATATATATATTTAAAGATTTTATTGCATAGGTACACAAGGAAACACGTAAAGGAGAATAGGGGGTGTTTTAACAAGTATTAGCTAGTATTTAATGTCAATTACCAAAATTTCAAGAAATATTTGTGCAGTAAAATAAACATGGTATAAATACACAAAAACAAAGAAATCTATGTAACGCGATACTAACCGCGGTTTAGTCAGATGTAATCTAAGTTTAACCCTAGCACGCGTGACTCAACTGTCCGAAACGGAACGAGACGATTTGTTTAACAACAGCCGGGCTGCGTGTACGCATAAATATGAGTAAACAACGTCATCAAACAGATAACCAATGGTGGAGCAGTTTACAACGAAAATATTAATAAAGATGTTGAGCGGTTTGAAGCGAAAATCCGAAAAACTTCGGATGAATTCATCTATTTAGTTGTACGCGCGAAATTTTAAGTGTTAGGTAGGTAAATTTACTTTTATAGATTGTTGAACTCAGATGTAGGACACTAAGATAGTCTACCACATTGATTTAAAAGGGAGATCAATTTGGGCACAGCAGGAAGGTTTTATTTGTAAAGCAAATTAAAGCATGGTCGTTTTACAAATTGTATTATTGGCAATAGAATATATTAAAGATGATTATGTAAATATTCTAACGGATTAGTCAAGGTTTACTTTTGATGTTAGAAAATACCACCGATACGGAATTTTATCGTGAGAGCTCATAAACATTACGCCGCATAGATTAAGACTTCAGAAGAAACTGATTTAATTGTAAACTAGCAGACCCGATTGACGTTGCTGTCAATAACAGTGCTAGGAATAAAACCCGTAGAAAGGATTTTGTTTTCCATGAAAACTTATTTTGCAATATATTGAACATTTTGAAGCCAAAAATATTCAAATCATGCTGTTGCATCTACTACCAAACAACACCTCATTTTTTACCTATATACACTATTGTTAAAAAGAATTCTTGATCTAGTTCATATCCTTTAATATCAAACTTGTCAAAATCATGTATTTCTTCATTTATCCCAATTTTCGCATTACTTGCTTTGTTTTCGTAAGCTGTATTCATCAGTTTTTTTTCCACCTCATTTCCATTTGTCTTTTCATTATATTAATCAACATCACACCCAAAAGATTCTCGTGGTAAATTTACAATTAATGGAGCCAAAATACTTCAAAGCTTAAATTAAACGACCAATCCATTTTAACCACCATGCCATTTCAAACTCATTATATCACCATTATTTCATTTCAGTAAACTAATTTATTACAACTAAACGAAACCAATGGTTGCACATTTGCTGACGATCACGAAGCGCGGAATATCAATATTCACAAAAAGATTAATAGCGAAGATAGAACTGTAATTATATCTATCAGTGAGACTATTAAACTAACTGTTTAAGAGGAATCTAGGAGGTCAAAGATCGACCCCATTTTATACCAAAATTTATTTCTACTGAAGTAAATATTGTACAATTTGTATAAATCTATGAAGAGAGAAAAATTTATATTGATCAATGTTAAGTTTGCTTTTTATTGGGTCAAGTTAGTTTAGTTATTTTTTAATAGAATATAAATTAAGAGTCCAATTAATTAAACAATTAGGAATAGAAGATATAAATACTTTGTGCTTTTGCGTTGAAATTTATAGGTATGTAACCCCGTCTGCAAATTTTCAGATATTCTTTTAATTTTGCTACTTCAAAAACTTTGTGTATCTATTTCATCATTTCGCCAGATCATTTTTAGCGGTAACGCCGCCCATTCTGTCACCTCTTGTGAAATCTCTACACTTATATCTGTATTTTATGAGTGTCTATATCTAATAGCTAAAATATCTTACAGTAACAACTATCGTCTAAACCACGCAATGCACACACTTAAATTTTATGTATGTCTAGGTTATCAACCGAGACCTAAGGCTACATAACGTATAATTTTTATGGCATGTCTTGTTTTACAGCTTTAAACAACGTAATCTGACCTCAAGTGCATTCTTCGACATCGGATTGCAATACAATTTCAGTGTTCACATCGATGGTAGTTACCTATAGATGGGGCGGTATGGGTGTCAAGAGCTGGGTGGTCTTTGCTACTAATAGATCAAGTCGTCATTTCCTCTCTGTCTGAAGTGGGGCTTCAAACGAGAGGACGAGATTGATTATTTCTTGTCACAATTTGGTGGAGTTTGCATTTATTTGAAACCAATAAGCAAATGTTTACAGTTTTTTTCTCAATATGAAAATGATTAACTTTCATACGGATTTCATCGAAATAGTTCTTTTTTTACTAGCACAACAATATAAAATGACAATAGCTTTTAGATTAGTTCATACTTATTTCAAAAGTATGTATTTATTTATAATACCTGTTAATGTAATAGAAATGTTGACTACTTTTGAAATTATTTAGTCTGTAAATAGGAACAGATTTACACGTCCTATTATTAAAAAAAATGGTCAGAAAAGAGGTTGGCGTTTTCTATCGGGACTACTTTGCGAAAAAAAAAGCCGAAACAAACTCAGAGGTCGCAGTCTCTTTTAACGTCTACAAATAAAAATGATAATCAGACATCTATTTAATTTTAAACAGTAAACTCAAAGGATAATTTACAATAATACAAACGATATTTACGGGGTAACCCTCCCACATTTCACCACACTGAACTATAGACGCAACAGATGTGTTCAAACGTTGAAAATTCCAATAAAACGGGGAGATCTAAATAAAAATGTTCTTGAAGGGTGACAGCGTCGTCTGCAGCAGTTAAACTGTCGCGTTCATTTCTAACTGTAACGTTAGCATTGACACAAAGGACGACTGTGTCTGAACGAACAGAGAAAACTGTGGAAATTGTTTGCTTACGTCATTTTATTGAAGTTGGTTTCTGTATTGGATGGGCTTTCACTGTTTAAGAGTGTCTTTTTCGTTTTATGATGGAAATATTTTACAATGATTTTATAGTTCGAGATTTTCTTTAGCACAGATAGTTGTGAAACTTGAGAAAGTCTTGGATATTGTCGTCTTTACATCTTGTAAAGTTAAGATGCCAGATAAACGGACCGTTCACATTAAATAGGTACTTTATACCAATTATATTATTTTTTATGCCAGTATGGTTATTATCATGGATGGTTATTTGACTAGCATTCTTAGTTATAAATAATATGCTTTAACAGGAAGGTAGTGAACACAAAAAAAAACAATGACTAATATGGCAACCTGGTCGGAGGATTTAAAGATAAGGTAAAAAAAACCAAACAAAATAAAAACCTTTCAAAAATTCACAGTTCACAGAAAAACAGAACAATGGCACATCGAAAAACTTCGTTATATTTCGAAAATCGAACTCGCGGCAACACGCTATTTCAAACTTCGAACGCGCGGTCCGCGCCGCATGCGCAGTGGCCTGAGACTGGCTGGAGTCGGAGCACACCGATCGCATCATTCACCTTTGGCATCCGTCTCTTTCAGACATATGGAGCTTTTAAAAGTTAGAAGAGGATGTAGAAAGCAAGTGATTTTTCTCGAGATGACGCGGAGGCGTAATTTCGCAAGGCTCTATCGTCAAGGACGATTTACAAAACATTATTGGAATTAATATAAATAAAATGTGAATTCTTTCTTGTGAAATGTCAGCTGGCTATGTGACTGTGTGTGTTTCACGCTATTACTTTTATTTTTAGGTCGTGTCGTTCGTGCTGTTAACGCATGCTTTATGGACAAATTAATGTCTTATAAATAGACGTTTTATGTGACAACCATGGCGTATCCGATGAAATGTGTGGACTAGTTAGCTACAACCGTGCTAATAACAACAACTAACAATAAAAAAAAAATCGGGAATAATTCGGTTTATATGACCAACCATATATTATTATTTGCAACCATTGGTGAGGCTTCCAAGTGGAAAATGACACATTTTCGGTTGTTTAATTTGCTTAGTTCCCGACAGCAAACAGCGGTCAGAAGTATTGTCGTTGCGTATTTGTATGTTAACTGTCAAAATTATCGGGTTTCGGATTTGTGAACCGCTTTTATGGGACTCTTTCGATAAAATTTATTGATGTGGGATACGGCACGGAAGCGTGTCGAATGGTTGGTATGCTGACCTCTATTCGTCTATAAAACATGAAACGAAAAACATATCAATATTCATTAAACAACCGTAACGGATATTTGTTTACAATATTGATTACAAGAAACGGCATTTTTTTTATATTGACCTTTTTATGCACAAATGAAAATAGTATGCAAAATAAATTGAAGGAATAAAAAGCACTCCGATAAAATACGTAACTATGAAGTAGGTGCAATATTTTAACGGATTTTATATTAAGTCCATATAAGTCAATACACTCTGCGATATGACATTAAAAGTAATTGCTCTGTGGTCAAGTTTTTGTTCATATTGAGAACCACTAAAGATATAAACAGAAAATCCACACAGTAATGTGCGGAACTCTGTATAACATCCCCTAGGCGTGTTAAATACGTTGAGCACAAACATTCACGTCAGCGTGAAAGACCCGACATCGTGATGATTTTTTGTTTTATACGTTTTTTGTTTTCTGATTTCAATTTGTTTACACTTCTGAGTTGGATTTAGTGGCTAATGAATAATTGTACAAGTAACTCTTGAGCAGTTAGAAGGAACAGAGTTGTAAGGTTTTAGTCAGTAGGAATCCGGCATAACCCTCCGTTCTCCCAAAACGAAGAATAGGATGAGGATAAGGATTTTAATACGGAAAAATAACCGTAATTTGTTCATTTTTGGCTAGGGTAGTAAGATGCGCAGTTTTACCAAAAGGTTTTAAACTCAATACTCTTTTGGTAAATTACAAAATATGAAGGCCATAGACAACTTTAGTCAAAAACAAAAGACTCTGCTTATTTACGAAAGTTTACTTATTTTATTTTTTACTTATTTACGAAGACCCTTTGGGCTTTGTTGAGGATCTTGGGTGGATCGAATAATCAATTTTCCTATCCGTACTCAAAATACGCGCATTACCGTGGAGTTACGGCCCAATATATATATATATAGTTACGGCGCATAAGCGCCCATATAAACCCACACCTTAGCGTGTGGTTCAAATGTATTGAAAGTTGATCTACTCTTTTTACTATAATTTGGCATAAATTCTAACATGGGCGTGAGTGTTATAACAATAAAATGCAATTAATCCATCGTTAGACGGAGGTATGCGAGGACTTAGGCAGTCAGTTATACTTTAGCTTTATATTTATTCAAGAATTTATTCTACCGTTTGTATATATACGTGTCTTTTTTACGGTTTCCTCTGTTTGGTATCGATCAATAGTACAATTACGTTGTTAATTCGATTTTAACTGAGTGTTTTATTGACCTAACGGCAATTTCTTATTTAGTGTTTTTGAATTGGAAGTGATCAAACAATTTGTCCGTGCTTCAAAAGGTAATTAATTTGTGAGTTTATCGATAGTTTGCAGAAAACCTGGCAAATACAAAATTAAAGGAAGTTCGATCAAGTTAGTTCGAGTTGTATCGAAGCAACGAAAGTGTAAATAAGTAGTTAGCTACTCACAGCAGTTAGCTCACAGTATATATTTTCAATACCTTGCATGTCTGTCAAATCAGTTAATGTAAACGCATGTTTGACAAATAAATGATCTTTATCTTTAAAGCTAACCAAAAAATGAACAACTTGTTCAGAAAGTCTTTGCTTCAGAAAGTATGTAGTTGTAGGCGTTACGCGAGTTTTTCGATAATTTGCAAAAATCTGTTGAATACATTAGGAAGAAATTTGGTCATCTGAAAGCATTATAGGAGGATATGAGTGGTAAGCTACTGTTGGGCTAAAGACTAGAGCTGAAAATAACCATAACATTGTAAATGTAAATGAGAGGGTTGACGTCGAAGACACTTTTCATAAAAATAGCGAAGTTATACTACCATCTAATGAAGATATCTTCAGACTCTTACAAACTGGCAGTGTTGAAGATAAAGTAGAGAGAAAAACAAATCATAAAAGTAAAGAAAATACTCGTATTAAAGCTATGCAAGTATATCATATAATTGTCATTTAGAAAGAAAAACAGTCGCACACGGAACTGATCGCGTACGTCAATCTCACACCATAGGTCGTTACTCAGCTACGACAAATATATGAATTATGGATTAAAAATGCACTAGATTAGTGCTGCGGTTGCACTTGCTGGTATTAAGACATGACTCAAGATAAGTTTAAACGCTAAAGACGATGATCATCATCAACATCTGCCTTACTTTTTCCCAAATATGTATCGGTCGGCTTCCAATTTAGACAAATCAACTGAATACCAGTATATTAATGAAATGAAATCGTTTATTAAGCAAGTAGGATCACTGATCACTTTTACACGTCATATTTTTTTTTAAACTAGATGAAGCCGGCATTTCCTAACTGACTACCTCTGAGAAGAAATAGCCGAAACAAACTCAGGGGTCATCGTCTTTTTTCAAGTCCAGACATTAAAAATGAAAATGTTTACAATAATTTACGTTATAATTACGCATATTGCATAATAACAATGCTTAACAGAGCGAGCAGCTCAGTCCTAAGCTTTTAATAGAGCGACTGTCTATCTAATCGTCACAGTCCACTCAGGACTATGATATAGATACCTCCTTGAAACTGAAATAGTATCTTACAAATTATATATCAAAAGAAATGGACCTTTGTATCCAAAACAAACAAAAGTATAGCGTTAGCAATTTTCTGACGCTTTACTTTCGCTATTTTGAAACTCGGGAAGGGCTTCGGCCATCTCAAAATGACCAAAAAATGGTCAAAATGACCATCGATCAGCATAATGCCGAAGCATTATGCTGATCGATGGTCATTTTGCGAAGATGTGACAACGTTATTTTTGTATCCTTTCCCTGCGTCTTGTTTGCGGCAAATAAATGTTTCTTATTCCTTTTTCCTTCTGAGGAAGTCTACATGATTATATAAAAAGTTCTAAAAATTACTAAAATTTTTGAAAAAACCTAATCTAATCGTTATTCCATTTGTCTAAGGGAGGTGGTACTATTTCTAAGAAAAATTTTCAGAGATGAAGAACGAATGAGACAGGTCAAGCACATTACAAAAAACAAATTGACGTTGGATGTGTAGATATTTAAGCCCGTTAATTAGAGCATATAGCAGACGAACTCGCTTTCATAACTAAAAAAGAGCAAAGATCCTAGTGCAAGAAAAAGCAACTAGTATGATGAACATGGACTAAAAATAGGATCGTATGTCGATATTTCGAGTCATAATCTAACAAGTCTCTAGTAAGCAATGGTGGCCCGGTGATAATGGCCGCGAATTACGAGTAGTACGGCGTCGATTCGAACCCAGATGGGTGCTTGACTATGTATAAATTATTTTATCACCACTGGTGCTGGAAAAGATCATGCGGAGACTAGCATGTCGTAGAACAAATTTCGAATTCGACGACATGTGATATTTACTAGCCCACACTAACCCCACGGTGAAATTTATAGCCCACAGCCTCCCTCTCGAAGGGAGGAAGCCTGTGTCCCAATAATGAGAACATTATATTTATATTGTGCCAAATAGGAATCTTTATTATTGCAGGTTGTCCATTTATCTTTATTATAGCAGGTTCTCTATTTAATATTAGGTATATGTATTCAACTTCAACGTGTACAAGATTCTGGATCAAAAAAATTACCGCTGTTTATTAACAAAATTTGCTGTTTGCATACATTTTGACCATGTAGGTGTTGCATTTTTCTGTCAAAGGTCAGATTTTTGTTTGATCAATTGATCAAACATATTTTAGCTAAACTCTAGAATTGTGTGTTAAGTTCATGGTTAGGGTTTGCGTAAACTCAAGATACTAAATATGTCAGAGAAAAACATAATAACACTACAAACGGTAAGCAGTTGAGAAAGCTTATGGCCACTAGTCATAAAATGCAGACTGATAATTGATGATGATAAACATACAGACATACAAACAAACAAAAATCCGACATTTACGAATCCACCAAGAACAGCAATATTTCATAAATGTACGCTCGACCTAGACGGGTAAGAGTAACTGGTATAAGTAGATGACGGTACCTAATGACTCATGTAAACATTGCTGTAGCGATCATGAGGAACGTTCACTTTTTACTTATGCCTGTGCGCATTGAGAGCTATGACAGGCGAAAGCAAGTCTGCTTCTGCCTAGTCTTTACTTATGTTGGGTCAGCTTCCACTCTAACCGGATTCAGCTGACTAGTTTACCAACTGCCTTCACAACGAAAGCGAAACAGTATGCTGTTGTAAATGGAACCCCATTAAACAACGCATTCACTGGCATTATTACTTAAATACAAACGACGGAATAGTTAAAATGTTTGGAACCTACATATGCCACAAATAATTTAATCAAATGACAATTCTATTGAAAGTTTTTGTAGAAATACAAATCGCTTTGAAATCGATTGCCTCGGTTGTCTCGATCCTCAGGTACCGTTTCTCGAAGGCAGATACTTCATGTTTTCAGTCTCCTGGGACAGTTCTTTTCACACACCAAAGACAATCTTGGAGTATCATTTAGAAACATAGAATACCGAAAAAACTAAAGGGGAATTTTTTCATGATAACGTTTCCGAGATTTACAGGTTTCAAAGTGAAAGGACTTTAGTCAGAGACTTAGCAGTGTTTATGTTATTAACGTAAGCAATTATTGTTTTAAATGTCAAACACGTTAAGATGTAGCTTTTGACCTTTTTGTACAGTTATCTTATACGGCAAGTTTGACGAGAATGATACGAATTTGTGTTTTATTTTTTCTTATTTCAAGAAATGTTGACTTCCTGTCCACATTGTTCCTTCTGGGTTTTTCTTTTGCCACTGAACCACCTCGTCAATTTGCTAGTAGACCTGGAGGTTAGGTGGTTATTTTATTAATCAAATTATTGCTATGGCCAGAATCGTTATAATAAATACACACATTTGGACTAAACTTCATGTTCAATTGAAATGGTTATTGTTTTTAAAAGAGACATTGATAACTGAGTTTGTTTCGGTATTATAGAATAGAATACCCTTAATTATGTACACCATAAAGGGTGTATCTGACATCGACGCACAAACGAGTACCATGGATCCAGTACATGATTCTGAACCCCCCAGTGGTGGAATTTTTCGTCGGCTTTTTCATGATTTAAAAAAAAATATATGAAGTTTTTTTCACTTTAGACCTTTCATAATTGCTATACTTTTATAACCCAATAAGATTATAAAGTAAAAATTAATTAATTCGCTAATTACACAAAAACGCAATGAAAACAAAACTCGAAAAACTGTCCTATCAGCTGATTTGATAGAGTTTACATCAGGGATCAACGTCATACCTACAAACCCGCACGGCGGCACGCTTGCAACGTTCAAATGCCGAGCCGACGTTTTTTTTTAACCACTGTGAATTCTGTAACCGTTCATTAACGACATAAATGACTATCATAATTTTATTAGTGGCATGCGGTGTAGCCTATCGGCGAAGTTTGCGTTAAGATGTCAGATACACCCTGTATAAATTACAGATTAGATTTACTACTTTGAGAAGAAAGCTCTAGCATATACCATTATTTTATAAAAATAAAAAGAAAATGTCTTTGAATGCTACATATATGCTACGTTTCTAGAATAACTACAATATGCTCATGTTTTACATCTAGATGAGAGTACTAATCTACCTATTACGAAAAAGCACACTAAATATCAAGAATCCCGAATAAGAAAACGTGTTTATACGGACCACAAAAGCCTAGGCCAGGGCAGGAAGACTGGTGAAGAATTGAAGATACTAACAATCCCGAAACCTGAACACATAGCATTGGCTTCGCTCTCTCTGTGTATACCGCTAATTCAAATCGTGCGCCCAGTTCGTGACTACCTTTAATCGATATATACAAATGTACATACATGTGTAAATTAATCGTTTTTTATTCCGCTTCGCCGCCCGCGGCTAGGCTTTGACTTTCCATTTAATTATTTCCGACTTGTAGTCTGGCTTTATGGGTTTTGTTTTGATATGTTACCGGGTGTGTATAATATGTCACAGCCAACTAACCGGTTACATTCTGCCCCCGGGTTTGATCCTCGGCCGGGTCATGATGGAAAACGATCTTTTCCTGATTGGCCTGGGTTTTGGATGTTTATCTATATATGTATCTATTATAAATATAGTATCGTTGAGTTAGTATCTCATAACACAAGTCTCGAATTTACCTTGGGGGCTAGCTCAATCTGTGTGATTTGTCCATATATATACAATATGTTAAGAAAACCCTGTCCGATCCGTGAAGGTATTGTTAGGTATCGATAACTGATTCTACTAATGCCTGCAAAACCTGGCTAAACTTAAAAAAAAATACCCCCTAAAAAATAAATAACTTAAATAAAATAAATAGGTAATTTCATGGCAACACAGGCACAGGTCATGACCGCAGTTGACCTCATGCTTGTAGGTATAGGTAGCTTGTTGAAAGAAACAATGATACTTAGGCAGCTTGAGAAAAGAATTTTTTTTAAGGAGGAAGGTCGTCTGACTCTCCGAATGTATTATTTCATTGCGGAGGGATTGGATTGCTGGGGATTGCAGGCGGAGATGTTCCATATTTCGTCGCACGAGATTAGCACGGACATGCACACAAATAAAAATCAAGTGGTGGCAAATCCGCGCTGGCCACAGTTGGCCCCTACCAATCCACTGCTCGCCGAACTGATAATGGACAATAATGATAATGTACTCACGTACAGGTCGGAGAAAATATCGTGAGGCACCGTCATGCTGGAACCCTCGTGCAGCATTGACCGATAAGTATCCACTTCCAAAACACCTGATCACAACACAGCTAATTGCAGTTACTACCTCCGTCAGCATGTTACATTACTCTACGTTAGAAAACGACATGATCACACAATACACGAATGGTGTGTACACCAGCAATGTTTCCGCGCAACTAATAATTTAAAGTAAAAATTATTTTTATTTTATAATCATAGGTATCTATGCGGCTGGCGGCTTCATGCTTTGATAGAGATGTGTAAGTAATCAAAATATTGTTTTTTTTATCGATTGATACTCGTCTATTTTTTTTGGTATCGATTTAGTATTGTAGTTTCTCATTCTTATTCTCGATTCAACATCGCATGGAATTGTTTAGAACTTTTACAAAACTCAAATTAGCGAGGTACACTGCTGTAAATGAAAATCATGCCAAAGTATTAATTTCAGTTTCTGTCTTAATATCGATGATATTGACCGATAAAATATTTGTAAAACTTTACTAAAATTGTGTTTCATAAGTCTTTCTCGTTTCTGTTTACTAATACTTGTGTTATAATAATGTTATTAGTAATTAATCGATAAACAAATAAAAGTACTTTTACCACTGTGTAATCTGTGTTTTTACAACAAATCCTTCAACCAGATACAAGTTTCGATTAATAGCGATAAAAAAACGTTATTACGCATAAAATGGTACATCCCTAGTTTCATGTACCTTTTTCTTTGAAGACACCGACACTCGCTGCGCGCCGGCATCACAAACGAGACCGCCAAATATTGAACATAAATTTATACATTTAATATCCAACAATAAATCAAACGATGATACCGCCGAAAATGGTGTTGTCACATTTTAAAAATTTACCTAATTTTGGGGAACTTCGCGGGAAAAAAGATAATTTCAAAATTCACTAGTATTGTTACTATGATGATTATGTAAAATTTCATATTTTATTTGGCCATGTGTTTACCTAACCTTTATTATCCTTACGGGTCGGACAGGGTTTTCTTAACATATTGTATATACAACGTTTAACATAAAGGGTATATACATAACAAAGGCATGGCATCTTTACATGATATCAAACGATATTGGAAGGGTTTTTTAATCCTCTTTTTATGTTAGGAAGTTATGAGGAAAAACACCGCATGTGATAGGCTACTATCATACTAGTCGCACAGAGATATTGAAGACATTTATTGGATTTTGGCAAGTAACGTGACGGGTAACGAGTAGTTATTAACGTAATTATGTAGTGTGCTGCCACGTTTGTTATGATTTTATTTTATGAAACACACGAAACCGAAAATTTGGTACCAATTTTTTTTTGTTTATGTGTATTGTATTTTGAGTTGAAACCCTTCCGATATCGTTTGATATCATCTAAAGATGCCATGCCCTTGGTATGTAAATACCCTTTTTGTTACAATATATTATATATAATTTATTCTTGTTTTTTTTTTCAAACGTTGCCCCACTCTATTTACTACTTCTGTACTGTGGGTGCAAACATATAAACCCACATAGACAAACAGCCAGGCCGGTAACGATTACTTGTAGGTCATACAAATATTTGTCATATGCGGGGATCACATATGCGAAACACAGCGCCACAGTCGACCACTCGGCCACTTCTCCAACCGTGTCCTCAACCCAAAATTATCCGTTTAGTCAACCGCCTGGAAGTAACCAAAACTAAAGGAAAGTCGCTAAAGTTTTCCTCTTAACTTCCCTAAGACTACCTCGCCCACACCGCCAAATACCCTTTCCTTAATTTTGATATTTGCGGTACAAGCCTGTAACAAATCTCCAGTTATATTGACAAACTTTGGTGATCGTTCTTCTGCTGCCCAAAGTTTAGGGCCACTAAAATGTTCGGCTTATTTCGGACAGTCTTGTGTCCTCAAGTGGCGAAGTTTGGCACCCGCTTGTATTTATGGAACAGCCGTGTTTTATTGCTCTATAAGAAACTTGAATAATATGAGAATAAAAACGTGTAGCTTTTGGACAATGGAGACTGTGTCTGTAGTTTTGTGTGTATGAATGTAGTCCTTATTCATGGTTATAGTTTGCGTGTCGGTGCCTGTCAGGTTGTATAAAGAAAACCAGGTCCAATTCAGAAAACCAGCGCTAGCCTCAGGGATTTTTTCTGGACTAGCGAAAAACACTTTCTTGCTCTTATTTAATGTATCCATATTAGACAATATGCCTTTTAGTCTCATCATCATCATCATCCCAGCGTTAATCTCAGTCGCATCCGAAGCCTTTTCAGCTTTGGAGTCTGGGGTCCGCTTTACCAGTCCAACTGCTGATCGAAGCATTGCAGTTAGACCAATTGTTGGACTTTTGAGGGCTCCATCAACCCGTAACGACTGCCACTAGATGTTCATATGGCAACCGGGACCAGCGGCCTTTTAGTCTGTGATAAATAAATACCACGTGGAATTGAAAAGGTATATACAATTATACATAATATCAAGGGCATGGCTTCTTTTGATGATATCAAAATTATTTGGGCGGGTTACAAGTCGTAATTAAATATGTACTCTAAGAATTGATACGAAATTTTCCGTTTCTTAAGTTAATTATAACAAACATGTCACCACACTAAGTAAGTCAATAACTACATGTTATATGTATACGTCACGTTACTAGCCTATATCATGATAAATGCCTTTCGTAATTCTGCGCGGCTAGTATTGTAGTAGCCTGTCACAGGCGGCGTTCTTTGTCAAAACTTCCGAACATGTAGAGATAGGATTCAAAAACCCTACCCCATCGTTTGATATCAACCGAAGAAGCCGTACCATTGAGTATGTATATATACGATTTCCATTACCACGTCGTAATTTTCTTTTCTCTCTTAATTAATTCCCATATAGAACAAAAATTCTATGTGAGCGAGGTACTGAATGAGGGCAAATCCAGTGGATGCAGCGGCAAAGTTATTAACAGAACAACATTCAAAGCATTAGCTAATTAAAATGCACCTTCCGCCATACTTTTCCAGTTTACACGATAAAAGCTAGATTACAGATAACCGTTCTAACGCAAATAACAAGAACTGAGCTGATGATGTCAAGTTCCACCTGATTGGTCACTCATCATTATAATTATACTAAGTATACCTACTGTCCCTTATATGGGACACATGACGACTGTCAGCAGAGGCCTGTTCCATCATGTCGTTTGCATATCTATGGCGAATTGATTGGTATGTAAATAACAAGCGTCGACAGAGCGGGATAAAAGTAGAACATAGCTAATTGCTATGGATTGTGTTAATTCTCTAGCTAGGAAATATTGTTGAGTCACTTCTTCTAAGCTATAGAATATGATCAAACCTTGATCAGCAAAACCTAGTATGAGAAGAGCCACAAATTAAGTTGCAATAATAAGTTAATGATAATACCGGTTCTACTGCAGGGCAAAAGCTTTCTCAAACAGAGAAGGCATAAGTATTCATCACTACGCTTTTTCAAAACGGGTTAGATTACACGCTTAGAACCCAGTGTCATCATTAGTTTTTTTTTTTTGCACCACAGTAGGAATTTCTCCTGTATCGTGGGTGCATTTGCAAACATTTAATTTAAACTCACATACACAAACAGACAGACCCAGAACAACTACCTGCAGGCCAAATAGAAGCGTGCCAGTCGATCTAATCCTAATTGATAAATTATTATCGTGCCAACCATTAGACGATTGTTGCCAAATTAAATAAATTGTGGCAATGTTTTTCGTATATTAGGTTTACAAATAAGTTTCCGCCATTTAACAAAATATGTCCTCACTAAGAGGTTTCGTTGAAATTGCCAGATCTAAAATGTGATATCGTAAGTTCGCACATCTGGTAATAACATAGACTTAAGAGTATTAGCGACTCTGTATCAGTATCACATATTTAATTTTGAGCAAAAATGAAAATTTTTGTGCCGAATAAGTGTTATTTGCGGGAACTTTTGTTACTTCTTTAATTTGAAGAAATCTGCAGCTGAAGTCAATTGCTTGTAGAAGCTTATGGTGAAGCTGCTTTAAGAGAGAGAAGTTGTAGTGAATGGTTTCCAAAGTTCATAAACCTTAAAGACAAAGAACTTAGTGGAAGACCAAAATCGTACGAAGACACGGAATTAGAAGCAATATTGACGGAAGATAGAAGGAAGAGGAAAAACGCGCCCATTATTACTCCAGATATGACAAAATTATTCTTCTACATGATAATGCTCGTCCGCATGATCAAATAACGGCGGAAACTTTATTGTACACCTATTACAATCATTTAAATATTATACCCTTGTAGGTTTGCCTATATATATAATAGATTTATATTAATCTACACATTCATCATCATCACCATCTCAGCGTTAATCCCAGTCGCATTCGAAGCTTCTTCTGCTTTGGAGTCTGGGGTCCGCTTTACCGGTCTAACTGCCGATTTTGGCTAAGTTTCGATATTTTCCGTGAAGCGACTGCCGTCTGACCTCCACAACTCGAAGGCGATATCGAAGCATTGCCGTTGGACAAATTGTTAGACTTTTGAGGGCTCCAACAACCCGTAACGATGCCACTAGATGTTCGCATGGCAACCGGGACCAACGGCTTCACGTGCTTTCCGAGGCACGACCAGACTAGTACAAATATTCATATTCTTGCATACAAATATTTGCACTGCGCGGGGATCGAACCCGCGCCTCCTTGCCCTAAACTACACATTAATAAGGAAATATTGATGTTTTGTCCAATCGTAAAAACTGTGCTAAGCCGGAGAGGGTTAGTTAATTTTAATTCCAGATTCCTAGATTTAGTTCCGTAATAAGACGTTAACACAACCCGAAATAGAATCAACTTTCAACAAAGCTAATTCTCCACCAATCCCTGAAGGCTAAACTTGAAGTCTAGACTACACATGAGTAATCAAAGTCTAGCCGGAGCCAACACTCCACGCCGCGGCATTCCTAGGATCAGCAGTGAACAGTGACTATTAGTATTCGACTGACGTTTCGCCGTCTCCTGGCAAGGGCGTGTTCAGATGGATGTAGTTACTAGTTACTGAAGAATGAGCTTTTGTGTGAGAGGTTCTTTTGGAGGGCAATTATGGGAATCAAAATGTTGCTATGAGAATGAGTTGTAATGTTCGTTAATACAGGTACGTTACCCGAACTTAAATCTCCCATTTCATTCGTCAAGCGTTTCTGACCGTATTCTTCACTTGTGGAATGATACGGGATACATGGTTATCCGACTTCTTTTACCTGCAAGGCTTCCTTCGCTAGTTGGGCGGTTAAAAGCTTAGAAGTGGGAAAAGGTTCTGGTTAAGTGAATTTTCTATTATCCTTTCCGTTATTTGCCTTGAGTAAGTCACTAATTTGGTGTATCATTCTACTGAAACTTTTTCTTTATTTAACGATGTAGCCCTTTGAATTGAAATTGTGACAATCTCTTCTTCCTTTGACTTCGAAACAGAGCGGCTGGCTTACAATTCGAATCAATCTATTTATTAAACTTATTAATAATTAATATTATTACATGGTAATAAAAAATAATAAGTAATATTTATTCTTATACCTTATAGTCATTTCCGACCTGTCTATCCTTTATGTTGCCACCTGCCATTGTTTCGCGACTTCACTGCATCATACTTTTTTGGGATGGGAAATCATAAAGTGCCCTCTTTTGGCGCACATAAGAAGGGCGTGTGAGACTTTTACTGACTGAAACCCACCAATGTTCCTTCATTTGCCTGTGCCAGGGGCCATTTTAGTAGATGATACCTCAGGTGAATTTGATGCCTTTGTAGTCTTTTTCCCTTGTAAACAGTTTTCTAAAGGTTTAGCATTACCGCAAATCCATCTGCAAAACATGCAACACGGTAAATTATACTAATTCAATTCAACATCTCGTTTAAGGCACTTGTGTAAACTCGCCGCATTTGCGCAAACGAACTATTCCATTCAACTAAATTAGCTGTTGAATATGCATAGCTACATGATTAGTTTAATCATTAGATCCCATGGAACTGTGACTGATGTGGTTTTCCTTAGATAACAGGAAAAGCGGGAACTAATCATTCAATATTAGTCGGAACAATGACAATGCAATGGAATTCATAATGATTACCGAACATGATGTTGGTTGTGCTCGTAGAGAAGTTTTTTTCTATGATATTGTAAGTGTTGAGGTAGATCATGATACGCAAAGACTGTTCTAATGCTGATTCTGATTTTGTGCGACGAGCATATGATCCAAATATACCTATATGTTGTTTTTTTTATCATCATCATCATCACAGCGTTAATCCCAGTCGCATCCGAAGCCTTTTCAGCTTTGGAGTCTGGGGTCCGCTTTACCAGTCCAACTGCTGATATGGCTAAACTTCGACATTTTCCGTGAAGCGACTGCCGTCTGACCTCCACAACCAGAAGGCGACGTCGAAGCATTGCAGTTAGACCAATTGTTGGACTTTTGAGGGCTCCAACAACCCGTAACGACTGCCACTAGATGTTCGTATGGCAACCGGGACCAACGGCTTAACGTGCTTTCCGAGGCACGACCAGACCAGTGCAAATATTCATATTCATACATACAAATACTTGCACTGTGCGGGGATCGAACCCGCGCCACCTTGTGCAGCGGCCGCGTCCGCTACCGCTACGCCACCTACCATACCTATATGTTGTTTTTTTTTTATACGGGACTAAAAGAGATTTTGCTTAGTTTCCTTTTTTCAACCTTAGGATCTACTTTTTATGCACAAACCAAGAGTTTTCGTAAGGATATTATCAGTATTTAAATATTATTAGTAGTTCAGATCCTAATCTTGAATGAATTTGAGGTCCACTATTTGACAAAGTAGATTTTCTATCTAATATTGTTCAACGGCCAACTCGCACCGGGGCCAGCGTGGTAGATTACGGCCCACTCATATTTATTAATATTTTGCAAAAAGTACTAAACAGTTTATTATGAAACTTTATTGTAATATAGATTATATATCAGAATAACACAGGATACTTTTTCTCCTGATATTACGGGATCGATGACTATGCAGGTATTTCATAATTATGTCTGTTCATACGATTTAGCGGTTAATTAAGCTGTCAACACGAACGAGGAAATTCCAGGTGAATACTTACTCCAAATGAGTTTGACAGGTAATAATGATAATACGTGATTACGTATGTATCTGTTTCCCGTTATTTTTCTCAATGATTGTCAATATTGTCATGTAATTTGAGGATAAAGCGTGCCATATGTTTAGACTACATTTATGTCATTGTAAGATCATCATTGTGAGTTTGATATTTACATAGTACAGTCGCGAATCATATTTAGAACACAGATCTGACCTACAAAAAAATAAATAAAAAAATCTCGGGTTACCCTGACGCTGTCGCCTTAAACTGCATTAAAACCTTATAAAGAGTAGGTATGTTAAGCCGTGTTAATAACTACTCCGTGCTTTAAATAGTTCCATAGCTACACGGATCGTGCACGACTCAGTTTCCATATAGGGCTTGCTATCGGAAACTGGAAGGTGATGCTGTTCACACGCCGCCAAGGTCTGAATGACCAGTTTTTAGAGAAACGACGTACATATGTATATTCCTTCTATGTCCTATATTACGGTTTTGGTTTCCGCACTAAGTCCTTCAGGTAAACAGATTACATTTCAGACAACATTTACGACAGGACATAAGGACTCACGACATAGTATAAAACAAAGTCCTTTTCTAAAACTACGCAAAGGATTTTCATGTAGTTTTTTTAGTTGACAGATTGATTAAAGAGGAAGGTTCAATAAGAGGAAGGTCCATTACGTAGTGGAAAATACCATTATTTTTGAGGTTTCTACTGTGATGTCGTAAATAATTACATTTTTTCTGCATTTGCAGTGAAACGCAGGCAAAACCCTAGATGTATGACAATGATATACTAAATATTGTACTTATTGAAAAGGTCTACAAAAAAGTCCGAGATGGTATATGTGTATCTCTCATGGATATCTCACAATAATCGGCTAATTTTCGAAGCGATTTTAACAAATACAGCATTAATCCTCATCCAATTTATTACTTTAAAAACATTGTTGATTTAATATAGATCAATATCGCCCTTTATAGCATATGATTTAAATGAATATTTTCGAAGATACTACAGATTTAAAAATTTCAGAGCGTCGCGTTTGCAGCGGTACCGACCGACCGAGGCAGCGGTAGCGGTGGGCTGCTATGTTTTTATAAAACGTTTAGTTTTTCTGTAGTGTATTTAGTATCAGCATTGCACCAGTGCGAAGCCGGGCGGATCGCTAGTATATATTATCATATTTAAAAACATACACCTTCCTAGATCAGGCTTGGGTTATCCTTAATGTACTCGCCAAAACAAAGTCATCATCCTTTCAGTTGAAATACGTAGGTACTGATAGACTTTCAGTCTTCCGAGCTTCTGAAGACCCAAAAAGCCTGTCAAAGATCCACTATTGACAGTCGGGGTCAATTGCTCAACGTGCCTTCCGAGCCACGGCGGGGTATTAGAATGGTAAAATGGCCACCCATCCATGGACTAACCGCGGCATGCGTAGCTTAACCTGATCAATAAAGCCGTGCGGCTGTTACCTAGTAACAAGTCCCCGACTACGGGAGCTAAATCATGCAATTCCTTCGCACACTCACCAAAATGAATCCTATAGAATACCGAAAGGCTGGCTACTCTACGCCTGTGGGCTTTGGAAACCGTTTTGAAAAATTAATATTCTTTCATAATTATATGAACTTGAAAGACCATTGATTAATAATATGTATTTTCGTTCATTATCACACTATAGGTAAACAGTTTTCATAACAGAAATCAATATGGCATTGTTCAAATAACTCGATTATGTATTTATTCAAATGCTAACTGTCTGGTTTCAATCACATGAAACTGTTGAATTGTAACGAGGACAATCAAAGCAATTTTCGTGATATCCTTATTGATATTACTGAACGGCATAGATCTAATTGTTGTATAATGAATTGAAAACGTTATGAATGTATTATTATGTTATACAATATGTAAAGAAAACCCTGTCCGACCCATAAGGATAATAAAGGTTAGGTAAACACTTGACCAAATATAATATAAAATTTTACTTAATCATCATGTAGTAACAATACTAATGAATTTTGAAATAATCCTTTTTTCCCGGGAATTAATTCCAATTTCCCCGAAATTTGGTAATTTTTAAAAAAGTGACAACACTGGTTTTATTATAAGCGAATAGAGACGCGACCACGTCACAGGTGCCGCGTGCCCTGCCCCCCGCCGCCCGCGGAATGGTGTTGTTAACCGCACATGTATTAAGTTACCTCTTTTTGCGAAATAATTTTTATTTTTTTAGGGGGATTTTTTTTTAAAGTTTTTCCTGTCTTTATGGGCATTAGTAGAATCAGTTATCGATACCTAACAATGCCTTCACGGATCGGACAGGGTTTTCTTTACATATTGTATAAAAGTAAATCAAGTAGGATGTCTCAAGATATGTTTATTTTTTGTTGTACTAACAATTCGTATACCAATTGCATAACCCGCTATCAATTTTGATCTTAATCATTTTGAAATATATTGATAATTCATTGCTCCAAATGTTCGAAAAAATTATCCGCAAACAATACCTAAATACAGAAAGGAATGTTGTTGAACTGTCAAAATGACATAACCCAAGACACACCTCTTTCATTCATTATTATCGATATTTATAATCATAGTGTTACCTAATTAGTATCAAATTGAAGATAACGTCGGCTGTTCCTAATCTAACGTCATCCCAAGAATCGATAAGGTATCCCCACACCAATTAGCGATTACCGATTAATCGATTGTGCGTCGAATGGACGCGTTGCATAGTATTCGATACATCGTACGAACAATAGATTATCTAAACAATCTACACATTATCGGTGCGTCGCCATCTGATATTCTAGGCAGGGTCAACGTCCGAGGAACAAAGACTAAGTTTATAGATAAGTGACTCGATTGTAATGGTCAGTTCAAGTTTTCCAATTTTCTCTGAGGAACTGTTTCAATATAGCTGTAAGTGGTTTTGTTTGAGAGATATCTTTGCAGTTGGTTGTGTGGTGGGGCGAAGTTATAGGTAAGTTGTTATTAAAGTTTTCATATAATTGTTTAAAGGGTTGTTTTGTTATATTTTGTGTAATTGTTTGTTTTGTGACGTTTGTAGTTTTATGAAAATAATAAAAAAAGGGAAATTTTAATAATTTTAATTTTCTAAATAAATGTGTACAGACGACAGCACATCAAACTACTACAATCTGTCAAATTTCTTTATTAGATTTTCAACTTTGTCCCTATAACACTAAGGCTCAAAGTTGAGTGGGAATATTTGACAGTTTGGGGTAGCTTGACCTGCTGTCGTTCGTACATATAAGGTCCCGAATCATATTTTGGTTAACATACAATATGTACAGGTAAGGGACAAAAGGGCATTACCACTTTTGGGCTTTATTGCATTAACAATAAGTGTCAAAAGTGGTACCACTTTTGACCCTTACTGTACATAATTCCAAGTTGATAACTCCATTTGTTCCTGAGAAAGATGTTGGCAGATGTATCGGATCACATCAGTCGGACCACGAATTGATCTAATAAGGGTTCCGTTTAACCGTTTGAGGCAAGGGAACCTAAAAAGGTAAGAAAAAGGAATTACGCGGATGTCTTGGCGCTTTTGATTCGTGTTTACATCGCAAACTCGCAATATCAATACCATTGAAGTGTCCTCTCTCCAATATCTAACCCAATCTACTCTATGACCAGGGCAATTGCACGGCTGGCGCTATGCCAGAGACGAGCAATTTTATTAAAAACTCTCTTAGTATTGTTAACATCTGTTGCATTTATAAACATGTGTTACTTTAGCATTGCTTCATATTTTCCTGTTTTTTTTTGGGACACAAGTTTTTTTTTGGGACACACAACGATGTTTGGGACTATGTGTGGTTGGGTTGGATATTTTTTATAGCTAATATTCTATGTGGATGTAATAACGTTATTTGGCAGGACACAAGTAACGATGTTTGGGACTATGTGTGGTTGAGTTGGATATTTTTTATAGCTAATATTCTATGTGGATGTAATAACGTTATTTGGCAGCTCTGCATGGTATTTGTTAGGGGTTAGTGGTTCAATATCTCTATAGTAGCCCGGAGTGTAGACTTGGGTCCGTTTGTTGACAATACGGCCATCTACTAGCATACTCAGTCTAAAAAATTTTCCACAGCTAGAGTAAAAGTTTTCTCTCTGTGAAAAGAAGAGGTATGTATCTGACATCGTAACGCAAATTTTGCGAAAAGACTAGACCGCATGTCACTAATAAAATTATGATAGTCATTTATGTCGTTAATGAACGGTTACAGAATTCACAGTGTTTAAAAAAAAGTGTGCGCTCGGCATTTGAACGTTGCAAGCGTGCCGCCGTGCGGGTTTGTAGGTATGACGTTGATCCCTGATATTAACTCTATTAAATCAGCTGATAAGGTAGTTTTTAGAGTTTTATTTTCATTGCGCTTTTTTGTGTAATTAGCGAATTAATTAATTTTTACTTTAAAATGTTATTGGGTTATAAAAGTATAGCAATTATGAACAATCTAAAGTGAAACAAACTACGTACATATTTTTTTAAATCATGAAAAAGCCGACGAAAAATTCCACTACTGGGGGGTTCAGAATCATGTACTGGATCCATGGTACTAGTTTGTGCGTCGATGTCAGATACACCCTTTATATCACATGTCTTCGAATTTTTGGTTAAAATAATAAAGTGCTTGCTTGGGTTCGAAACTTGCTAATCGTATATCACGGCTTTCATATCTATGCTACCACTGCTCAACATTTCCCTAGCCTTTTCAGGCGTCTGACTACCCGTAAGGACTGTCAAAGATCCAGAAATGATAGCCGGGACTAACGGCTTAACGTACTTTCCGAGGCACGGACAGGTTTCTGTGTGATGTAGATGGTCACCCATCCCCAGACCAACCGCGGCAAGCATAGCTTAACCTGATCGATCGACCTGTACGATTGTTATTATTTACCCACGGGCCCCTCCCACTGGGCCACCACTCCAACTCAAAAAGGCCTGAATATATTTAAACCAAATTTCCCATTTGTCAACGTGACCTAGTGATTAAAACACCAGCATTTCAAGCATGAGTGTGCGGATTCGATTCCAGGTCAGGCAAGTACGTAAACTGTAAAGTAACTTTTCTAAGTTGGACAACAATGACTGATTATAAGGTGAAGGAAAACATCTTGAGCAAACCTGAACTTTAAATTTGAAATCGCCAACCCGCATTGAGCAAGCGTGGTGATTACGCTCAATCCTCCTAGAGGAGGCTTGTTCCCAGAAGTGGGACGATAAAAAGGATGATGAAATTTCCCAGAAGGATGAATGACAGTTGTTTTTGCAATACCATTATGTAACATGTCTTGTAACCACAAGACATTCTCATCATTCAGGCTTTCATTTTGACAGTTACTGGCTAGTAATTGTCAAAATGAAAGCCATTACTACTGTTACTTTGTTACAAAGTTACCACGAGTTAGACGCTGATCAATCGATCATGTATAAATCTCACCATAAGTTGGGTGAAGTGAGCTTACTTGTAGAGCCGGCTGTCAATTCTTAGTTGGAATGACAGCTCAGTGTGTCTACAATGAGTTTTCATTACGAAGACTCGATCATCGATATCAACCGCGTTTGACTCTTCGATTGGCCCACTTCAAGGTTGGAAGAACTCTTGACTAATGAGAGCGCCAAACGCGCTCGATACGTATGATCGAGTCTCGTAATGATAACTCATGGTAACGACACAGGCTACTCTCCATTCGTCTAAGTTTTCACGTTGACATGGCTACAGAATTGCTCAGCTGTGGTTTTTATTGAAGGCAATGTTAAGGTCAGGAGCATTTGCCACCAAACGTGGTAGCTTTTAATTCTTTTCCTCTTGACCATTTATGTAGCAATCATTAGGAACCCTATGTTTAGCAGTCAACGTTTACGGGATAATATATGAGCATGCCATGCTTAACGAAGGTTGTTAGCGAAGAAGGCATATGATATTTAAAGATTAATTAATTAATTGAATATTGGTTCACGTAAAAAATACTTGAAAATACTTTACATTGAAGTTTTATCATTTTCCACTTATATTTTACAAGTGGAAAATGATAAAACTTCAATGTAAAATCGGTACTACAACTGTCAATGCGCAACTTCACATACAAGGTGATAGCCGCATAGCGGACAATATTGGCGTGGGTGGCCGTTCTCAACAAAAATATTTATAAACAGCAACATGATGGTAGATGTTTATGAAAATGTTGTTCATATTATAAATGATTGCACTCATATTTTTAAAATGTTAACAAATATCTTGTTGTAGAAGTTGATTCTTCCAGTCAAGGCACATCACTATATCAAACAATTCGTATCGCACATCTCCTGAATACCTAATATCGAAATTCCTCGCAAACGACTGTCGACAACGCGCCGATGTATGACTGCAGGTATTGTAAACTGTTATATACATACATATCTATACATACCGATAAGTAGGGGAGACAGGGGCTGGTAGTGACAGGGGTAGGTAGTTACAGGAACAATGGTGGCTAAACAAAGAATGCTATAGTAATGCTATAAAGAGACAAATGATCACGCCATCACCGGCCAGCATATCGCGCTGACTAGTGGCGCCAGCGCGTTTGTGAGACGAGGACGTACCAGAGACCATCAAAATCGCAGGATAGTAACATTTTATATTTTTCTTAATATTGGTCTAGAAACTCTCCTACTTATAATTCGATAGATGTGTTTTGTTATTCACAGGGCCTAATCCTTTCTGTTTACAATAAATTTATATTTATACAGAAAAACTCATTTGTGTTTTTACTACATGACCTTGAAAGATCAGTTTTGGTGTCGGGGCTAAAAGTGACAATTACTCGGGGCAGCTTGTGACATGTCACAACCTACCCCATAGAGCATTTAATAAAACGAATGTTAGAACTTTTTTGCTAAATTGGCTGAAGTATTGCACAGATATAAAATATCTTTATCAACCATCTGAAATATAGACGAGACATGTATCACAACTGTGCAGAACTCGTAAATCAGCTATTTTAACAGATACGCCTAATAAAAAATTCATTGGCCGAAGATCAGAGATAGAAAAAAGAAAAGAAGAAAGTAAGAAGCTGATGAAGAATAGGTACAGACTGTTCTTTGTACGAAATGGTCACAATATGTAAAATGTGCTAAAGAAAATATCTATATATATATATATATTTATATACGATAATATCCTATCTCTGTTTAAATTGCGAAAGCGATTGACTGTTTAAATTTTTAGGATCTAATTGTTTAAAACAATCATTTATTTGTTTTTTGCTCCTGTAATGAGGCATACATAATTGGAAGTTACCTATATATTTATTTAGTTTTTGATTAAGAAGTTTCTGTTAGATGCATATGATTAAAATCATTATTTACAGTTAGAAAATACTTTAATTCTGTTATAATGAGACAAAAGACTGCTCTATAAAGACATTCTAACTAATTTATTAAAATAAGGATAAAAAACTACTATTACTCTTAATAAAAAATATTTTATAACCTTTGATTTTCATTGTAACATTTTGCCCCTTATAGTGTAACAACCTGCCCCTAGCACGGGGCTAAAAGTTACACGTCTCTTTTTCCAGAATAAATTAATTTATATCATTATTAATAGCTTGACACGTAAAATATATTTTTAATAAATAACTCGAATAGTTACTTAATCAAAATAACCTCGATTTACGCAAAAAATTCGAATATACTCAAAATTATGGCAAAATATAAAAAAAATGTCACAACCAGCCCCTGTCTCCCCTATATCAAATCTCAATAAAACTCTTCGGTATTAGTAAATACCGAAGAGTTTTATTTGCCTTCCTGTCTGGTTGGAAAAATCTTTTTTGCATTTGATAACCTGATCTTAGATAACCTACCTTAAGGAGCTGGCAAAGAAAAGGAGTCGGATGGAACACTACGAAATAGCACAGGCAGGCGATGCGATGTGGTGGGTCGGGTCGCACTAGTACATAATATGTACAGTATAATGTTGCACTGAACTAAACTTTATAAAGGTAGAAAGTTCGTTTAATGTGCCGTGTAATACGGCTTCCGACTTAGACTGCTTTGTCTTGTTTCTAAATGACTACAGACTCTAGACAACACTGTTTAAGTACATTGAAAAAACTGTAGAACTCAATTTTTAACTTTGGGATAAGATGGCATTTAGCCTTGGTATTTCTAATTCTCACAACTACTTTCAAAACGGTGGAGGAAAGCATTGTGAGGAAATTGGCATGTCTTGGAAGCAAAAATTCGCAAACACGTGACATCTACGGCCCGCGTTCTGTGTCCGAGGCCGGTGTCTCATCAGTCGGAACATTAGGCTGATTATTCAAGAGGTAAATACCAGTAAGGAAGATAGGACGAGAGTAGTAATGTATACTAATATATAAAGCTGAAGAGTTTGTTTGAACGCGCTAATCTCAGAAACTACTGGTCCGATTTGAGTAATTATTTTTGCGTTGGATAGCCCATTAACCCAGGAAGGTTTTGGGCTATATAGCATCACGCTGCAACCA
Organism: Sesamia nonagrioides; assembly: GCA_017933935.1. Lineage (NCBI taxonomy): Eukaryota > Metazoa > Arthropoda > Insecta > Lepidoptera > Noctuidae > Sesamia > Sesamia nonagrioides. The sequence goes on along the minus strand of JADWQK010002280.1, from coordinate 5,164,812 downwards.
ATAGGAGCGGAGCATAACTAACTTCACGCGAACGAAGTCGCTGGCGGCCGCTAGTTTGTATATAAGGGAAGACCGCCCATTGTGCCACCCTTTGTAAAAATCTTTATATCTATGTTCTGTAATTTACATTGCGTACATAGTAGGACGTGGTATCAACGTATTGTATTAACTTCCATAGTAAAATCTCAAAATTCACGCCTGTTTGCATCACACGAACTGCAGCAGATACTAAAATCTCTCTCAACACGAATCTGGCTCACATCTGTACCATTAACATCAATTCAAGTTTTACACAAAGATGTTCAGTGCAATATGATTGCCAGTGGGATGCGGTTACGTAACGCGTGTGTCCATGAATCTGTAATTGACTGCTTTGATTGATACAATCGGAATTGATAAGGATATATATGCTGCGCTAGGCTACGTATCTGGGAGGCTCTGTATCTGACTGGTAGAGTAATAATCCATCATCATCATCATGATGGATATTAGTGGTGGTTATCACCACCCTTAAAAGGTGGTGAAGGTCGCGGGAAACCGCTGGATGCAGGAGGCGCAGGACCGGTCGTCGTGGAGAACCTTGGGGGAGGCCTATGTCCAGCAGTGGACGTCTTTCGGCTGAAATGAAATATCCATACTAATATTATAAATGCGAAAGTAACTCTGTCTGTCTGTTCCCGCTTAAACCTCTCAACCGATTTTGATGAAATTTGGGACAGACAATCTTTAGACCCTGAGAAAGAACATAGGCTACCTTTTATCCCGAAAAATTTGATGTTCCCGAGGAAAATCTAAAAAGCGCGCTATAACCGAACTCCACGCGGGCTAAGCCGCTGGCGGAAAGCTAGTAATATTATAAATGCGAAAGTATCTTTGTCTGTCTGTCTGTCAGTCCGGCTTTCACGATAAAACTACTGAACCGATTGTAATGAAATTTTATACACACATATTCTAGAGCCTGAGAAAGGACATAGGCTATATAACATCCAGCTATGACCAATAGGAGCAGAGCAGTGACAAAAAATGTTGCGAAAACGGGAGCGAACGCAGATGTACATATTGCTCCCATTATTTTAGCAGGCGCTTATTTCATATCAACTGAGCTCTTTTTAAAACTACGGAAAGGATTTTGAGGAAACCGTGCAGTGACGTAGGCATTTCTCTTGGCATTCCTTCGGAAATGGGAACCACCGCGCGCTGTAAACTGAAGTCCACTCGGACGGAGTCGCGGGCAACAGCTAGTAGCGCTATAAAAGTTTATTTTTTGAAAATTAAAACCGGAACTAACGCCTCCATTACCGGGTGGTGTACATAAAAGGAGCCAACGGAACAATATTACAAAGTCTCCATGGTCCGCTCGTCCTTTTGACTGTCAGCGGGCTCTACTTCATGAACCGTAACTGGTAGACAGTTGAAATTATCACACAGTGTGTAAATTGAGTTTGTTTGATCCGTTTTCACGCCATAACTACTGAGTCGATTGCTTTGAAATTTTTCAAACGTAAAGTTAAAAGTCCGGATTAAATAATAGGGTACTTTTTATCCCGAAAAAAAAATGATATTCTTGAGAGAATTCTAAAAAGCGCGACCGATCTCCACGCGAGCGAAGGCGCGAGCGGAAAGCTAGTAAAATTAATAAAAATTGAAAATAGGGCTCAGTCTCCTTACAAGATGCGCATTTTTTCGGAGGCATATTTTCTGGAGGTACGGAACTCTTCCTGGGCAAATCCGATTCACTCATTCATACATGGACGCCTTTATTATTACTTTTCATAAAACAGTCGCACTGCTGGTTGTCATCTCAATGTATCGCCTCTAAAATCAGTGTATTGCAATTTACAGGTTATGCCCACAAAATAACTGGATCACATTTACCCACAATTTCTAGTTTCAGTATAACATAAAGCCGTGTTCAGAGCAATGATTACATTATGATCGAGCGTGGGCGGACGCCGCGCTGCGAAGTTATCGCGCGGCGTGACATTACGCAATCGATAGTAGAGTGATGGGACATGACTATCGATGTTGGCGATAATTAATAGGTACATTATTAATTGGTTACTTGGTGCGTTGATTTAGTGCAGCGGTGTTATTTTGTATTCGTGATATTAAGCTTATGCAGTACTATACCGCCTGAACAGGTAGATTTTTGAGAGTTGTTAGTGGCAGTCAAACGCGCGTCCAGCGGCGGTGTTTCGGACTACAATTTAAGAGTCTTTAAGGCTAGTGTGAATAGGTTCATAATAAACTAGTGCGCTTTACCATCAACGATTGCGTCACTGCTTACCATCAGGCGGATTGTGGTCAAGCGCTAGTTTATAAGTATTGTGTCACCCAGTAACTGGGTTGAGGAAGTAAGATAGGCAGTCGGTCCATGTAAAAAAATTGCTATTCAGCTGCATTCATGCATTGAATTAAGAACATACACTTTCACATAGACCTTAATTATGTAAACGTCAGTATGCATTTTGAAACACAAAATATACGGGCCTATATGTTTCATTTATGCCACTTATTTTGACACTCGCAAGGGAATCAAAACCTATAGAGTACCATTTCGTTGACCTAGAATCATGAAATTTGGCACGAAGCAATGTCATGTACCATAAATAAAGCCATAAACTTAAGACAAACTCCTATAAATTTTGAACTTGGTGCACGAATCACACTCGAAGACCGCTTTTTTCTTACGAATACACTGCAAAGCTCCCTCTCGAAGAGAGGTCTGTGTTTCAGTAGTAGGAACATTAAAGACTGATCAAGTACGTGAATAAGTACCTATACAGTAAAGTAGTAGCACAAGTAACATTTATTACAATAATAAAACCAAGTTAAAATGAATGTGTGTAAATCACCCATGCATTACCATAACGGTGTAAATAATATAGTTGGCACGGATTCAAGTTACTGCATTGGTCTTAAAAGTTGCAAAAGCGTATGAATAGCAACTTAAATTCCTAGAAGCAGTGACCTAATTTTGTTGGCGAAGTTTTAAAACGTGGGAAAAAGATAAGTAATGTAGTGTATTTTGTTGTATCTTGAATTGACTACAAAATATAATACCAGCCGCATCGGTCGATAAATCAGGTTAAGCTACGCTTGCCGAATCCCCTCCCTATGTCTTGGAAAGCACGTAAAGCCGTTGGCTCCCGTTTGGAATTTCAAGATCTTATAAAAGTCCGAAAATCTGAACACAAGTCCGAAAGTGCTGTCGAAAATGTGTCCGAAATTGGCTGCAAAAGCAAGCCGTTGTTTCGATAAAACAGTTCCACACTAATCACAAATATGGCTTTAGGCGCAAAATAGCAATCCTCAATCGGGTATGTTTCATCGACATATCGACAAATAACAGACACATTATCGACTAATCGCAACACTACGCTATGGTAATTGACAGTTAGTTGTTTACGACTGTTCAAAAAATTGTGTAATATTCAGCTTTGTCACTTTATGGTTTTTGGTGATATTTCGTAATGCAAAATGTTTTTATGACTTTATTGTGTTTTCTATGGTTATGTAGAAATCCATGTTTTTGGTTTAAAATTGACATATGTCCATATGTTGAATCTTTTGGATTATTATAACAGAAATTTTCCAATTATTCCAATACTGTCATAAACCGTGTCCTATCTGTAGGTCTTGTCTTGTACAGCTGACCCTGGATTTCTAATTATTTCAATCGTATGATGTACCTATCTGCCAAGAACCCTCCACAATGAAAGTAGAAACCACTTGACTTAACATAGGAAAAAAAAAACTTATCATTTCTCTAATTCCTTCTTTCTAGCACCGCTACTTCGGCCAATCGCCACCGGTTTGTTTATTTATTAAGATTTTTTTTGTACAAAGGGGTAAAAAGGCGGTTTTGTGCATCTCGCATCTAGTGGATTCCTGTGGACTTTTCACAAGGTTATCAGTCCACCTTGTTAGAAGCCGTTCGGTACGCGTCCAACATATGTACAAAATAAAAAAGGATTTATATTGTGTTTTTTTTTATTATTATTTCCTTTATTTTCCTTTTTAACCGACTTCAAAAAGGAGGAGGTTACTCAATTCGACCGTATATATGCTTTTTTATGTTTGTTCGCGCATAACTTCGTCGTTTATGAACCTATTTTGATAATTCTTTTTCTGTTGGAAAGAAGACGTTCCCAAGGTGGTCCCATGATAAGGATATCAGGGTTTCATGGTGGAAGACCAGAGAAAACAAGGAAAACTTTCAAAAATTGCAGGGGGCGACTAGTGCATTTCTTAGCATTTTCATTAAGTATTTTAAAGCACTACAATTTAATAAAGGTCTGGAGTAGATCTGATGATGGAGCCAAGAGACAGTCGAAGGAACTCCTCAACAATTCACAGAAGCTACCTTGTGTTTGGGCTCGATTAATTTGTATTGATAAGAACTTTACACCTAGATGGGTTGTGAACTTGTGACTGTCATGAGAGCTCTGATGATGAAGACAAAAGCCAGTTCCGGGAACTCCTCAACGGTTTACAGTAGCTACTTTGTGGTTGGACTTCATTCATTTACATTGATGAGACCTTTGCACCCATTGGGTTAAAATAATGGTCTGCAGTAAATTTGATGATGAAGACCATAGGCAGTTGAGGGAATACTTACGGGTAAAAATTAAAGTAAACAAAATTACGTCGTTTCCCAACTATATTTGCGTCAGCTTCCAGTCTGACCGGATGTTACTGAGTACATAGTACTTTTAACAACTAATAAAAATAAAATAAATAAATAAAAAGCCTTTTATTTCTTGTTACAAATATAGGATTAAATGTAGGTTTACAATTTAAAAGAAAGAAAATAAACATAGAAACAGTTTGCTTGCATTAATTAATTATGTGCTTTATTATTTATCGTGTTTTTATATTTTATGGGTACAAGAACTCCTCTCGACGGAGGGTAAAGGCCTCCTCCAAAGATGACCATTTTTCTCGGTCTTTAGCTTCTCGCATCCAGTGTCTGCCTGCTATTTTTATGACATCGTCTGTCCATCGCGTATTTGGCCTACCTCTTTTCCTCTGGCCCGATGGTCCTAGCCATGACGTTGTTGCTTTGGTCCAGCGATTATCCTTGAGTCTGGCTATGTGTCCAGCCCATCGCCATTTTAGCTTCTGTGAGTAACTAATTGCGTCGATAACTTTAGTTTTCTGTCTTATGGCGGTGTGGCGGATTTTTTGTATCTTTTTGATTTTCAGGATGCTTCTCTCCATACTTCTTTGGCTGGTTATGATCTTATTTTTTAGTTTGCTTGTGAATTTCCACGTTTGACAAGCGTACGTTAGTAACAACTAAAAAGTGTAAAATAAAAGCTTTTTTACAAAAAAACAACCGACTTCCAAAAACCACTACAAAGTGAAAAATAATTAATTTCGGAAGTCGGTGTCAAAAAACGAATATACAAAACCAAAGACTGTAATGTTATGTACATATTCAGATATACTTACACTTATTATTTATACTCATATTCATACTTATATATGTATCATTCATTTCCACGGTCCATTATATGCATTCCATTACTATGAGGCTCTGTTTTGATCATATTCCACCACACTAGGGCTCATTTTTCTGTTCACAGATACAGTCCTCAACTTTAAGCCTAAGTTTCGGCGACTTAGTGTCCCCTTAGCGTAGGAAGCCGTACCTATGCAGGACTGTATCACTTTTTCCTATCAAACACTGCACTTTTTAATTTAATACCATTTATATTTACATTGTTACAGAACATTTTCATTATTTTGACATTTTTTGACAACATTGTTGATGATGTATCTATGACAACCTTCTCATCAAAATTCTTGTTGGTCTGCTATTTTTATTTTATAATTGTTGTTCGAACTCTTTTATGGTAAAATTATTTACCGTTCCTCGTCCATATTTTCGAATATTTTAAATTTCGACCTCCAACCGTTCTCCGAGGTTTCTTTAGAAATCATCGCAGAGCAGTGGTCAGTCGAGCTCTGGCTATCAAACAAGCCACATATAAGTAGGTCTCTACTGAACGCTGCCTCGAGAGCCCTTTCCAGGGTATTACCTGCTGTGCCAGTCACAATATAACTGGTGCGCCTGGAGCTGCCTGGCCCTTTGCCGCCGGAGCCCTCGACTGCTGCCGGCCTTGTGACGCCGGGGCAGTCCCTCTTCTGTAGCTGCCGCCGGTCCACCAGGGCCGCTCCTCTGTAGCTGCCGCCGGTCCACCAGGGCCGTTCTTCCGTTGCTGCCGCCGGTCCACCAGGGCCGCTCTTCCGTAGCTGCCGCCGGTCCACCAGGGCCCCTCTTCCGTAGCTGCCACCGGTCCACCAGGGCCGCTCCTTCGTAGCTGCCGCCGGTCCACCAGGGCCGCTCCTTCGTAGCTACCGCCGGTCCACCAGGGCCGTTCTTCCGTTGCTGCCGCCGGTCCACCAGGGCCGCTTCTCTGTAGCTGCCGCCGGTCCACCAGGGCCGCTCCTCTGTAGCTGCCGCCGGTCCACCAGGGCCGTTCTTCCGTTGCTGCCGCCGGTCCACCGGGGCCGCTCCTCCGTAGCTGTCGCCGGTCCACCGGGGCCGCTCGTCCGTAGCTGCCGCCGGTCCACCAGGGCCGCTCGCCCGTTGCTGTCGCCGGTCCACCAGAGCCGCTCGTCCGTTGCTGTCGCCGGTCCACCAGGGCCGCTCCTCCGTAACTGCCGCCGGTCCACCAGGGGCCGCCCCTCACCATCACCCACAATTCATTCATCTACCTACATTATTCATTTTCATACATCCATCTTGTCTTTTTAAATTTTCTGATAATAAATACTGTCTCCCTCGATAGTCTTTTCTTGTCGGTACACGACAGTTTAATAAATACTGTCTCCCTCAATAGTCTTTTCTTGTCGTTACACGACAAGACTTCCGAAATTAGTTATTTTTCACTTTGTAGTGGTTTTTGGAAGTCGGTTGTTTTTTTGTAAAAAAGTTTTTATTTCTCATTGGTTACATTTTTAAATATATTGATTTAAAAATACTTACAAATACATTTAAAAATATAAAAAAATAGTGTTCAACACATAAGTGTTCGTTTAATCAACCGATGACGGGAGCAGGGTCCAAGCTACCGGTGGTTATTATTATTATATTAACGCGCGGTTTTACCGCCAACCAGCTGCGCAAACTCAATCCAATAGGTAGAAACAAGGTAACAACACAAACAAATCAATAAACACTAAACAAATAAGGCCCCGATATAGGTACTATATTAAAATAAATGAACGCAGTACCCAGTTAATTATTAAAGGAATACGTGCTAAGGTCGGGCGTGGAAATTGGAAATGCAATATCCGTGATGCCGTGGTTACCCCAACGGCTGTGATTGCATGTGGGGGAATCAATACCGCTACGCATGCGGCAGGTAGGTAGGTAGGTATAGGGCATTTATTAGTGCAGCTAGATTGCATTAATAATTCAGGTGTCTGTGACTACGATATATCAAACGTGTTAGTAGGGATAGGCAATGTACGGCTGCAGTTGAATAAAAATTATATCGATATAATTGCGAACATCTCTAAAAGTATTTAGTGCTGTAAAATATGTGGCGAAAAAATAACATCAACGAGGTGTAAAAATACTGTTTTTACAAATTGATTTTCTTTAGTTTAGTTATGTTGATTTTAAAATAATTATTAGATTTTTCATTTAGATTAATATCCTTAAGAAGTATAATAACTTTTAGGTAAATTACCTCATTAGAGGTAGATAGCCCATTAATTCGATTAACGCGATTCAAATAACACAGACATATCGGATAGCAAAGGTTAGCTATTAATATGAATTAATGGAAAAATTACTTTAATTCCCACACAATTAAGTTAAGTTCAGTTTAGTCGCGGGCACTGCGCAAGGAGGCGCAGTGCAAATATTTGTATGCATGAATATGAATATTTGCATTGGTCTGGTCTCTGGTCGTGCCTCGGAAAGCACGTTAAGCCGTTGGTCCCGGTTGCCGGTCGTATCGGGTTGTTGGAGCCCTAAAAAGTTCAACAATTGTTCTAACTGCAATGTTTCGATATCGCCTTCGTGTTGTGGAGGTCAGACGGCAGTCGCTTCACTGAAAATATCGAAGTTTAGCCAAAATCGGCAGTTAGACACTAGTAAAGCGGACCCCAGACTCCAAAGCTGAAAAAGTTTCGGATGCGACTGGGTTAATCCCAGTCGCTGAGATGATGATGATGACAATTAAGTTCAGTTTACGCTATAACTTCAAACTTTTTATAGTGCTAGTAACTCTGAAATCAACAATATTTCATTCGAATAAAGTTGATACTTGTTTAACTCAGTCATGTCGCCAAGCGATTCGTCGTGTTCCGGCATGATGTGTGGTGAAGCCGTACGGAAGACGGGTCTGAGCAGTTGTGTTGAGATGTGTGCCGGGTACGATGCGCCAAATGTTGTTGTGCCGGGAGGTTGGTCGTGGAAGGTCTACAGATCAATCTGGCGCAGCATCGTTAGGAGTTTTGTTTGGTTTAACATTGCATTACCTCGCTTAACTGCCGTCTTTCTTCCTATTCACGTATAGGCTCATGAATAGGCTCTTAATAAACTAGCGCGCTTTACCATCAATGATTGTATCACTGCTTACCACCATTGATTGCGATCAAGACTAGTTTATAATTATAAAAAAAAACTTGGAATACGGTAAGGGTGCGCAGCACATCACATTTTTACTCTACAGTGGCAACATTACGTCAGGCACAGTTTTGACAAGCGTGGGCATTCGAATGGACGATAAAAATTCTATTGCTGGAGATAAAAATGATGAATCACACTATTTGGAGGATCATGTCATGTTTTTCTGTTGTTAATCTATAGTCTATACTTATTTTAAGAGGTTTGTGAGGGGCTGAGCCCTGGATCTACTGAAACGATTTTGAAAATGCTCTTACTAATAGAAAGTCACTTTTCACACCCACATTTGTCATAGCCTATAGTCATATGACGTCCTCCGTGGCGCAGCGGTCAACACGCCTGCCTGTGACTTGGAGGCCCCGAACACGATCTTTTCCTGATTGGCGTGGGTCTTGGATGTTTATTCTTCTTCTATATATGATAAATATAGTATCGTTGAGTTAGTATCCCATAACACAAGTCTCGAACTTACTTTGGGGCTAGCTCAATCTGTGTGATTTGCCCGTATATATTTATTTATACAATATGTAAAGAAAACCCTGTCCGATCCGTAAAGGCATTGTTAGGTATCGATAACTGATTCTACTAATGCCCAGAAAGACAGGCAAAACTTAAAAAAAAAAATCCCCCTAAAAAAATAAATATTATTTCGCAAAAAGAGGTAACTTAATATATGTGCGATAAGCAACCCCATTCCGCGGGCGGCAGGGGGCAGGGCACGCGGCACCTGTGACGTGGTCGCGTCGCTATTCGTTTATAATAATACCGGTTTGTCATTTTTTTAAAAATTACCGAATTTCGGGGAAATTGGAATTCATTCCCGGGAAAAAAGGATTATTTCAAAATTCATTAGTATTGTTACTATGATGATTACGTAAAATTTTATATTATATTTGGTCAAGTGTTTACCTAACCTTTATTATCTTTACGGGTCGGACAGTGTTTTCTTTACATATTGTATATGTCATAGATATATTTACCGTGTCGTGGTGACCTAGTGGTTAAAACACCAGCCTCTCAAGTATAAGTACGAATTCGATTCCAGGTCAGACAAGTACCAATGCGTTCTATTTCTAAGTTATATGTACTTTCTAAGTATATCTTGGACACCAACGACTGAAGAAAAGGTGAAGGAAAACATCTTGAGGAAACCTGGACTTTGGGTGTCTGAAATCACCAAACCGCATTGAGCAAGCGTGGTGATTACGCTTAATCCTTTTCTGTATGAGAGGAGACTTGTGCCCAGCAATGGAACGATAAAAAGGTTGAAGATGACATACCTATTTACCTGAAAAATAAAAAAGGCTTCCGTGGCAGTTGCATATCATTATAAATAAGAAAGTTTGCCGTCCAACGAAATGGGCACGGGTCAACTAGAAATGTAATAAAGATGAAGAGTTTCTTTATTTGATAAACAGCTCATCATGCAGGTAGACAATTGGTTTAATATCTCGTTTGATGAAAAAGAAATCCTAAACTTTACGTAACCTAATCAGCGAACACATTTTTGTCAAATGATTGCGATTAATTGGGATCAGTTAGGATCGTTCGTTAGTCCTATCTTTTTCATACAGAAATAAAGGGTGTATCAGACATCGACGCACAAACGAGTACCATGGATCCAGTACATGATTCTGAACCCCCCAGTGGTGGAATTTTTCGTCGGCTTTTTCATGATTTAAAAAAATATGTATGTAGTTTTTTTCACTTTAGACCGTTCATAATTGCTATACTATTATAACCCAATAAGATTTTAAAGTAGTAATTAATTAATTCGCTAATTACACAAAAAAGCGCAATGAAAACAAAACTTGAAAAACGATCTTATCAGCTGATTTAATAGAGTTCACATCAGGGATCAACGTCATACCGCCAAACCCGTACGGCGGCACGCTTGCAACGTTCAAAGGCCGAGCCGACACTTTTTTTTAAACACTGTGAATTCTGTAACCGTTCATTAACGACATAAATGACTATCATAATTTTGATAGTCGCATGAGGTCTAGCCTTTTCGCGAAGTGTGCGTTACGATGTCAGATACACCCTGTATAAAGAAAAAGATGCACTGAAATTAAATTTAGTTTAATTTAGTTCGTAAACAAAGGAATTGGCACATTGACCAAATTCCATTCAAATCTAGTAATTTATTACTGTCAATTTAATCTAACAAAATCGTGTAAGATATATAGAATCTACAACATTACTGAAATTAATTAATCGCGTTAGGAACGTATCGGGTTTTCTACAGTAACGAACAACAAGCCAACACGCATAGCATTAGTAATTATTATCCATCAACCTTACAAGGGTGTAAACGGTAACCTGAATGTATCAACCACCATTTCCAACAGACACACAACTACACCTTATTACGGGAGCACTAAGTTCAAATTCCCTTAAACATAGATCAGTTATTGGTGGTAGTTAATCACTAGAAATTGTCTACACCGAATAGCTAGGAGTAATGTTTACTAGAGGTTAATACGAAGCACATTCATTCTGCTTCCTAATACGGAATTTTGACGTAAATTTTGCATATAAAATGTCGAGATAGCGGTAAAATATAGTCTATTAGCTATCGGTACAATCGCGCTGGTGGTAATGGGCGGTAAAATGTGGTAAATTATGTACTTAGTGGCTATCTAGTAAAATGTGTTTTACACCAAACTTGCCTAAAGGTGGGCACAAATAAGCGCGACGTGACAGCGTTCTGCTAGAACAATTTCTTTGAAACCTTTGAACTTTGTCTAATACTATCCGGAATGAAGCATACTCCATTCCCGATAGCATTAGATAAAACTAGCGGCCGCCAGAGACTTCGTTAGCGTGGTTTAGTGATGCTCCGCTACTATTGGTCGCAGCGTGATGTTATAAAGCCTTTCTGGATTAATGGGCTATCCAACACAAAAAAATTTCAAATCCGATCCTGATAGTTCCTGAGATTAGCAGGTTCAAACAAACAAACAAACAAACTCTTCAGCTTTATACATTAGTATCTATAGATTAAAAAAAATATTAGGGTACATTTTGTATATATTACATACTAGCTTTCCGCCCGCGGCTTCGCCCGCGTAAATTTCGGTTATCTCGCGCTTTTTAGATTTCCCTCGGGAACATCAAATTTTTCCGGGATAAAAGGTAGCCTAGGTCCTTTCTCAGGGTCTAAAGATTGTGTGCTTTCCGCCCACGTCTTCGCCTGCGTGGTGTTCGGTTATATCGCGCTTTTTAGATTTCCCTCGGGAATATCAATTTTTCCGGGATAAAAGGTAGCCTATGTTTTTTCTCAGGGTCCAAAGATTGTCTGTACCAAATTTCATCAAAATCCGTTGAGAGGTTTAGGCGGGAAAGCGTAACAGACAGACAGACAGACAGAGTTACTTTCGCATTTATAATATTAGTATGGATTACAATAAATGTATATTAAGATTGATGCTGAAATTATTATAATCAACTTATAACTTATACTTAATCAACTTGTTTGAAATATCTATCTTCTGAATTTATAAGGTTTTTAATCATTTAAATTATTTAGTTGTTACATAAACTGCACGTAATTGTCAATGTTAAAAACCTAAAAGAATCAGAAAGGGTCATTATCTGGAATATACTATATGAGTATACTAAATCTGAAATGTTTCCTAATAAGGTCATACATTTTGGTAGCACAGTATTTTTTAAATTTGGTTGATAATACCTAATGGTTTACGGTAGGTAGGTAAACCCTAAGGTTATCTCTCGCAGGGGTGATGTGAATTGGCCACCAAGGTCATGTGATTTAACCCCGCTAGACTTTTTCTTGTGGGGTTTTTTGAAGTCGCAGGTCTATGCAAATAAACCACAATCCACCGATGCCCTGAAGGCGAACATAACACATGCCATCGCTCAAATTCAGGTGGATCTATGCGGAAGAGTCATTGAAAATTGGACCACTCGGATCCGTGCCACTGTGAGAAGCCGAGGTGGGCATTTGAATGATGTCATCTTACATACTTGTTTTTAATTTGTTATTTATTAAAATTGTTTAAAAGCATATTGCCAGTAGGACTGATGCCCGCTGGAACCGACGGGACCTCGAGTGGGACCGGTCATCGTAGAGATCCTTGGGGGAGGCCTATGTCCAGCAGTGGACGTCTTTCGGCTGAAATGATGATGATGATGAAAATATCTTCAAAATTAGTTGTTGTACATCTATGCTTAGTCTTATTAGTGACATACCCTTATTGGTATCTAAGTAGATTGGAATTATGAGTCATTAATTATAGGTAATTTATTAATTTTAACGACGATTTTCTAAACTACGCTCGCAAACATTTCATGTAAATTTAGTTTCGCACTAAGTGAATTCTGAGAAATAATAAAGTTCTTTAACCATAATTTAAGATAACGTTATCTATAAATATATAAAATTGCCCCTGTTACACAGGCCAAGATTCAGTAACAAAATCATTGAATGTAACTAAGGATTGCAAATCGGAACATCACTGAGCGACTAGCAGGTAGTGAAAGGATTAGAATTTAGAATAAAACGGCTATAATCTGAACGATACTTTCAAACGTATCGTTCAGATTATTGCCAGTTCACTGCATAGATGCTGGCCTGAACGTATGAATAAAGCCTTGGGCACTCTTCTTCTTTTTTCAAAGTGAGATTCAACCTCAACTCTTGATCAATGGACTCTATGGAATATATAGGTACCACAAGTTTGCCAATAACAAATTATAGAAATTCTTTGAAAATTTTATTTCACAATAATGGCGGATATCGCCAATGACAGTTGAAAAGACGGCCGCGTGAACCGTCTATGAGGACGGTTTGATGCAAAGTCATAATGTGGCCACTATGCTGCGATATTTCAATGTTCTTTATGAATTATTTACTGAATGCACTTTTTACTACATAAATCACGCGCTTTTATTTAGTAAACGACACTATAAATAATTTTAAAAGTCCAATGAAAAATACGCGTGACACTCATCTTAGCTTTCCCGTCAAAACCTCTCGCCTTGGGCACTCATCGGGAAAAATAACACTGGCAGTTAAAGCCATGTCATTTAAATAAAAAGAACATAGAACCTTATGCTAGCTACACACGCAGCGTCTTTAGTCGTATATGTCAAGCAATGGACAAAATTAACAACATTTTATAGCTTATGTATGAGGTTATTGGTTACTTATTAGGTGTGTATTTTTTTTTTCTTTTTGTGTTAAGTGAGTTTTGTTTTTGCAGAACAAATAATTTCCTTATTACCACAAAAACCGTGTTTATAAGTTGTTTACGCTAAACTAAAGGTGTTTAGCCTAAACAACTTATAAACACATATGAACTTTGCGTTATCGCAAAGGTCCGGCAGTACTTCACAACAGGGCAGCTTCTAATGTTGTACAAAGCACAGGTCCGTTCGTGTGTGGAGTACTGCAGCCATATTTGGGCTGGTGCTGCTAAGTGTCACCTGGCCACTTTGGTTTCAGTGGAGAGGCGTGCGAAGAGGCTGATTGACCCTGATTTAACTCGAGATGGTCTCCAAAGCCTAGAGCACAGGCGTAGAGTAGCCAGCCTATCGGTGTTCTATAGGATGCATTTTGGGGAGTGTGCAAGGGAATTGCATGATTTAATTCCCCCATCTCCGTTCCACCATCGGCCGACCCGTCGTACGGCGAGTTTCCACCCCTACGTTGTTAAGACCACTACGATCCGGACGAAGCGCCCTCCTTTATACCGTGTACATCGAGGGACTAAAACAATTTGCCAGCGGCGGTGTTTCCGTGGGACTACAATTTGAGTGTCTTAAAGGCTAGAGTGAATGGGCTCTTAATAAACTAGTGCGCTTTACCATCAAAGATTGCGTCACTGCTTACCATCAGGCGGGACTGCGGTCAAGCGCTAGTTTAGGTATAATTTATATTTAAAAAAAAATAATCACATAACACGGACACTCGTTGAACAAGTGTCAAAACGCGTGTTTGTGGTGAAACCATTTATATTCAAATTGCCAGCGACACATCTGTATAAGGACGTGATATCGTCAGCGCGCTGACGACGCTGAAAGTTCCTACGTGTATAACCTGGATTATCCACCACCACAAGACGGCACATGTAAATAGTTCATGTTCATCTTACCGCTCCAGACAGAATGTCACTCGTTTACTTAGCATGCCAATATGCCATGCACCTAACTACGGAACGGGGTAGGTGCTTACCTGAAACAAAAGGAAATATTTTGATCAGAAAAGTGTTTGCAAAATAAAACAATAAAAGACGATAAAGTAAAATCGCATCCAATTTTAGAATAAAATCTAAGTGAAAAAGAAAAAGTAATAAATAATGCGGAATCATCCACGATAAAGGAAATACATTGTTGTAATCATCACTAGGGTTGTAACGGAGGCTGTTAGCGGAGGCGGAGGCGGATGCGGAGGCGACGAGTCTCACCTCCGCGGATGCGGAGGTTAACGGAGGCGGAGGTGAAAGTACATATAGAAAAAAATGAAATTTATGGTTAATTAAAACAAAATTTTTATTTTAAATACGTACATTAATAGTAGAATACTTGGTAAAAAAATATTACCTTCTTGTAATGAAAATTAAGGAGAAACAAATTGTGATTGCCGCATTCCCGCCTCGCACTAGTTGATTCTTGACAATTTCGTGCTCAAACGCGGCCGGACGGTTGTCGAGCGTCGCAGCTTGCGCGTTATTTATTTTATAAATACGTAAATAAACCTCCGTTATAACTCCGCAAAAATTGTGCGGAGGCGTAGGCGGATGCGAAGATACGATTTCTTGCGGAACTTCCGCAGTAACGGAAGCGGAGGCGAAGCTCCGTTACAACCCTAATCATCACCAATGCTTTTATCCATCCATACTATACTAATATTATAAATGCGAAAGTAACTCTGTCTGTCTGTTACGCTTTCCCGCTTAAACCCCTCAACCGATTTTGATGAAATTTGGCACAGAAAATCTTTAGACCCTAAGAAAAGACATAGGCTACCTTTTATTGAAAAACTTGATATTCCCGAGGGAAATCTAAAAAGCGCGATATAACCGAATTCCACGCGGGCGAAGCCACGGGCGGAAAGCTAGTGGAAAATAAGTTAAATTTATATTCTCAACTAGCGGCCGCCAGCGACTTCGTTCGCGTGGAGTTAATTATGCTCCTATTGGTCGCAGCGTGATGTTATATAGCCTAGAGTCTTCGTGGATTAATTGGCTATCCAACGCAAAAAAAAAAATTCGAATCGGAGCCGTAGTTCCTGAGATTAACGCGTTCAAACAAACAAACAAAGTCTTCAGCTTTATATATTAGTATAGATGTACAGGCGCCCACAGACAGGCGCCGAAGATCGTATCGCCACAATGTACTCTCTCCCTTTAAGACTAACTACTTAAAATAAATTAAAAAATAAATGAAGAAAAATTTATTTCAACCTAAGGGTGGGTTAAAATAGGGTTGATTTATGGTTCACTCAAAGATTTTAATTCGTATTTTTCAGAGATGACGCCTTCCTCAGGGAGATGACCTGGTTTTGGTGCGACATAAATAAATTGCGGCTTTAAACTTAATCCTGAAAGCTTTTCTTTTAGCTATATTGGTAATAACAGCTTTTGCAATATTCCCACTGTTGAGAGACGACTCTGTGAGGAATAATAACTCCATTTAATGAAAGCCCATGATGAGGATTGGTTGTCCCGTGTGGTACCGGGCATAGAATAGTACCAACCCATATTCCCCTGTGTGTCGTCAGTGGCGACTAAGGGAACTCACCAGGGAAGCGGGCAGCAGCGCTTCTCCTGTGTAATAACAAATTACTGCGATCCCCGACCCGCCTGCCAAGCGTGGGGATTATGGCAATGTCCCCCAATGGAATGAAAGCCTCGGGGGAGACCTTTGTCTAGCAGTGGACCTCTATAGGCTGGGAAAAAGAAGATGATGAGGATTTGGATGAAAAAATAAGGATTTTGTATTTGATTGTGGTGCTGAAACATACGAGCAGTTACTTCTGCCGCTGACGAGTGCCGCACGTGTGTATGGATAATAAATAAAGGGTGTATCTGACATCGACGCACAAACGAGTACCATGGATCCAGTACATGATTCTGAACCCCCCAGTGGTGGAATTTTTAGTCGGCTTTTTCATGATTTAAAAAAAATAAATGTAGTTTTTTTTCATTTCAGACCATTTACAATTGTTATACTTTTATAACCCAATAAGATTTTAAAGTAAAAATTAAATAATTCGCTAATTACATAAAAAAGCGCAAAGAAAACAAAATCCGAAAAACTATCTTATCAGCTGATTTAATAGAGTTCACATCAGGGATCAACATCATACCTACAAACCCGCACGGCGGCACGCTTGCAACGTTCAAAAGCCGAGCCGACACTTTTTTTTAAACACTGTGTATTCTGGAACCGTTCATTAACGACATAAATGACTATCATAATTTTATTTGTGGCATGCGGTCTAGCCTTTTCGCGAAGTTTGCGTTACGATGTCAGATACACCCTGTATATATCTACGGACAAATCACACAGATTGAGCTAGCCCCAAAGTAAATTCGAGACTTGTGTTATGGGATACTAACTCAACGATACTATATTTATAATAGATACATATATGAAGGAACACTACTTGTCGTTATGATCTTCGTCCAACAAACACTGTTTCGCTAATTTATTTGTAAACTTGTTCTGTTCAGTATCTATGTATTTATTTATGTATATGTATGTATTTGTGTATCTATCTTAGTATATTGTAGTAATAATATTTGCACCAACGACAGTCCCATTTGTGGTTCGGAAGAATCTGTTCATTCTTTGGTTGCCTGGAAGAGATCGCATTAGCGATAAGGCCGCTCATTGTATGTTTTTTTTTTGTGTTGATTGTTTTGTTCGATATTTGTTTGGTGTAAAATAAAGAATATATAAATAAATAAATATATATATATAAAAATCCAAGACCCAGGACAATCTGGAAAAGATCGTTTTCCATCATGACCTGGCCGGGGATCGAACCTGGGCCTCCACGTGGCAGGCAGGCGTGTTGACCCCTGAGCCACGGAGGACGGCAAATATAATAACACGTCATGTTTAAATACTTAGGCAGATGGAGTCAACACATTATCCTTTTTTGACGACGAGAAGAGAAGGAGAAACAAACTCAGAGACCACATTAGAAGAAAAATATGAAGCCTATGTTCACAAGTCTCAGAAAAACTTTTCACGAGCTTAAATTAACCTGTCATTTACCAAAGGCCTCCTGAATCCGAAACAAGTATCGGAAAGTCAGTAGGTACCAACAAAATAAAACAAATGGAAACTTTTTCAAACAAGGTTGGCACACGTTAACTGAAACAAAAGAGTCTCGACTCAAAAGAGTTCCCAAGTAAAAATAAAACAATATTAAAAGGTATTTTCGCTTGAAAAAATAAACAGTTTTCGTCCGAAAGTGGATAAGTATGTTAAAGGCAAGCACAAGGTTTAGGCAGCATATTGAATATTTCCATAATTGTCGTTGACACTTTTTTGCGTTATATTTTTACTAGCTTTCCGCCCGCGGCTTCGCCCGCGTGGAGTTCAGTTATATCGCGCTTTTTAGTTTTCCCTCGGGAACATCAAATTTTTCCGGGATAAAAGGTAGCCTATGTTCTTTCTCAGGGTCTAAAGATTGCCTGTGCCAAATTTCATCAAAATCGGTTGAGAGGTTTAAGCGGGAAAGCGTAACAGACAGACAGACAGAGTTACTTTCGCATTTATAATATTAGTATGGATTAGTTGCCAGCAGCGCTTGCCACTTCGTGTCGCTTTTGGAAAACAATAATTATGTCTCATTACTGTAATTTATTGATATCGAAATAATTTAAACACATTGTAGTATTGTATAGGTAACTAGTGCCATCAGTTGGCAACACCAAAGAGTTTGTAATTAAGAAAATATTAATATGAGTCTATGTCTAATTTGCTTGTCTATTGAACCTCTCTCTAAAAAACTGTTTAGATACGTGTGAGAGATTTAGCTGCCTGCAAAACCTAGTTCTCTGTATTTTAATAAAATAAACAACAATTACTAATTCTTTTCCTTTTTAAAATAAAAATAGCCATGTTACTTATAACAGCTAACTGCCAGTAATAGTATCGCCAAAATTTTTAGTTGTCATATATTTAGCTACCATTATTGGCAACGTTTAGAGTCATTAACCCGCCTTTATTAATTGCTTTATACATCGCTTGCACAGTACACTCGTAACTTCCCCGAGGATAATCACAAACTTGCTTAATGAGTAGGAATGTAGGTGACAAAGAGACCCCCGTCTTTATGAAATTATGAGAGCATTTTGTAGATTTTCATAAGCTTCGCTTTCGTAAACTACTACTCTAAAACTAACTACTAACCTACTCTAAAATCCCACATTTCTGAAAATCGGTTTCAGAAATGTGGGATTTTAGAGTAGGTTAGCATAGTTTAATACGGCAGTCAGAACCTAGAGCATGAATAGATGGGACTTGAAGTGGACTCGGGATGTCGGGATCTTTTATGTAAAAAACGTACATTTACGAGTAAAAGAAATAATTGTATGAGAACCTGTTACCGGATTAAAAAATAAATGTAAGTAAATATAACCACTCCCTCCCAAAAAGCCTGTGTCCCCAAGGTCTTCTCGGTCTTCGAATTTTAATTCTAGTATAGGTACTACGTGTAACAAAAAGGGTATATAGATGCCAAGGGCATGGCATCTTTAGATGATATCAAACAATATCGGAAGGGTTTCAACTCAAAATAAAATACTCGAAAAATGGATACCAAATTTTCGATTTGGTGTGTTTCTTAAAATCAAAGCATAACAAACGTGGCAGCACACTACATACGTTAATAACTACTCGTTACCCGTCACGTTACTTGCCAAAATCCGATAAATGTCTTCAATATCTCTATGCGACTAGTATGATAGTAGCTTATCACAGGCGGTGTTTTTTCTCATAACTTCCTAACATAAAGAGATAGGACTAAAAAACCCTTCCAATATCGTTTGATATCATGTAAAGATGCCATGCCTTTGTTATGTATATACCCTTTATGTTACACGTTGTATAGACAACCACTCCCTCCCAAAAAGCCTGTGTCCCCAAGGTCTTCTAGGTCTTCGAATTTTAATTCTAGTACATACCTGTTTTCTCACGATGTTTCCTTCACCGTTTTTAGAACAGTGGTGATTAAATAATTGACAAAGGCACGACCCTTCCACTAACTCCCGACAACCACTGCTCTGTTCAAAATAACACACTGCCTTTTCTTTCAGGACTAAACGTTAAAAGCTTCGACCCTACTAAAAACGTAACGCCCAACCAATGTGTCTTTACTACACTTTACTGCTCCCAACGTTTAGTTCGCGAAACTTTCACAATTTTTCCACGTAGAACGCGCGATTAATGAGCTAGCGTACCATCTATCGTCATAAGTGCTGTGCTTCTAGAATGTTCCGCTAGTTCCAGCCCAAGGGTGTTTGCCTTCCATTTTTTCTCGTCGTTTTTCACTGGCAGTGTATAGTATGAAATATTAGCCGAACAGTGTTCACACTCGCCTAGGACGGAGAAGTTTTAAAGCACCTTTTATG
This sequence comes from Sesamia nonagrioides, assembly GCA_017933935.1. NCBI lineage: Eukaryota > Metazoa > Arthropoda > Insecta > Lepidoptera > Noctuidae > Sesamia > Sesamia nonagrioides. The sequence continues at coordinate 5,144,547 of JADWQK010002280.1, read as the reverse complement.
AGCACGGATTTTGTTGTTTGATGCAAATGTTTTTTTTTTTTGTTTTGCTTCCTGTGTAAGGCGTAATTTTTCAGTGAGGGCTTAATAAATATGAGGCTTATTTATCAATTGTTTTAAGCAAGACGTTATTATATGGATTTTGATGTAACTGACACTAGACATGCGTTAAACAAGTGATTATAAAAGTTTTTATAGTTAGATCAGAGGTGTTTTGCAGACTTACATACACCTATGTAAAGGAATACAATTTGGCAATTGCGATCGAGAATTCGTTGCTTGTGTCTTTAATGTTAATTACTTTGCATAGGTACTATTTTACGGTTAAAAATTATTTTACTTAATAGACAGCAGTGCTGTTGAGGAGTGTCTTCACAGCTAAAGCTAGTTAGTGCATTGAGCCTCTCTACCTCCCCCTTTACCTCTTAATAGTAGAGGTAAAGTACTATCGTATGTGGCGTATTGTGACGTTCAAAAAGTCGTAATTTTTAGCCTGGTTGCTGGCTGGCTTGGCTTGCCACCAAACGATTCGTCGTGTTCCGGCATGATGTCTGGTGAAGCCGTACGGAGGACGGGTCTGGGTGTGCCGGGTACGATGCGTTAAATGTTGTTGTGCCGGGAGTTTGGTCGTGGAGGGTCTCCACATCAATCTCCCTCTGGCGCAGCATCGTTGTTCGTGTTATTGAGTCTAACATTGCACCACCTCGCTAAACTGCCGTCTTCCTTCCTATTCACTAAGGTTTTTTTTAAGTGAATGGGCTTAATAAACTAGCGCGCTTTACCATCAACGATTGCATCACTGCTTACCATCAGGCGGGATTGCAGTCAAGCGCAAGTTTATAATAAAAAAAATAAAAAAATAATAAAGAAAATTAGATTTAATTTTGATTCACTTTATAAACGAATATAGGTGGGTAGGATCACAGATAATGCAACTTGTAATGACTTAACTGGTTGAATAAACTGTGACATAAGCATTTGAAATGTCATTGTGTCTTGAGCGTCTCGCGTAATTAATTTGGTTAGTAATCGTGCAATAATTAATATTGCACAATGACGAGCCAATATAGTCTATCATTAGATGTGGGTATATAAGATATTAAGTCTTCTGGCAACTAAAATAAAGGTACTCTTACCTAATTCTGAGCCAGGCATAATCTGTTTTGTATGTCAATATACTTTATTATATAACAATAATCATAACTTTGATGATTGCTGCCCACTTTAATATTTTCAATTTGGTGATAACGAAACACGTAATCAACATAACTTAAGCTACTAATAAGCAAATGAGTTGATTGTTATTAACTGTGAACTTTACGGCCATTGATTAAATTTTATTATCATGTAATGTCTTATTTTTCACTTTATTTTAAAAATAATAACCGAATCATCTTTTGTGTTGATACAAATTCGTAAGATTAAATTTTAACCCATTATCACTCTAACTTTATTAATTGAACTGAAAATCACTAGGGGTGCACCAATACTACCTAATTTAAATATCATATTAATTTTAAGTCTTATAACCAGTCGACAGACCGACGACCTGGTGAAGGTCGCGGGAAACCGTTGGTTGCGGGAAGCGCAGGATCGGTCGTCGTGGAGATCCTTGGAGAAGGCCTATATCCAGCAGTGGACGTTTTTCGGCTGACATCATGACGAAGATGATGATAACTAGTCTCAACAAAGGGTATTTTATCACCCATTTACTGTATTGTTAAAGTGAGATAGGCAGTCGCTTCATGGCAAATATTGGAATTCAACTGACTCCGGTTAGATTGGAAGCTGACCCGAACATAGTTGGAAAAATTCGAGACAGATGCTAAGTTATGGTCAAATAGTTTTTGACGATAGGTACTAGAGAAAATAATAGTGCCGTTGTCTGTGAATATAATGAGCCAGTCTTTTGATAGTCATTTGTCTGTGTAATAATGAGAAAGACAATAGGGCTTAGGAAACGGTAGCATGTTGTCTTACAAACTCAGAATAATGAATTCCTGGAGCTAGTTAAACAACAGGATTAGTGGACGATTAACAGGAGAATTTCTTAACCAACAATAAAATAAAAGGTTTGGAACAATGACCAATTCACGTAATTAGAATAGACGCGATGATAGCAGATATCAACGCACTTCTAAATATGTACTGTGAAAACATTTATCATTTGACAGACCATAAAGTGGTTACTGTTTAGCCAACATTGCAATGTCTAGCCATCTAGTTTGAAAATGTTAACGTGTCTTAAAAAAATCTACATAAAGATAAAACAATGAAAATATTCCCAAGTACTACAAATTTTAACTAACTCTAACTCCCTTATTTTATAAACCCTGAAAACCACAACGTCTCTCTAAAAACAAAACTTATCTCGTAAAGGAATTTCAAACATTAAAAATCCTCCCAACTTCACAGATTACACACAAAAAACACCCGTACTTGACGTAAGTACACAAATTAAACACGACTACCATTAAAAATACAAAACAGCCAATTATACAAAAAGTACTTGAAGAAAACTGAGGCAATCCGCCAAATGAAGCAAGATTTTATGCGAAAAACCCGCCAGGGTAGTGGAGTGGCTGGCAGGCGGGCAAATTGGCCACTTCAGGGACTCAGTCACAAGTGGTTACATCAGTGCAGTCTATCGTGTCTGTATCTTGTCTCTGCAGCTCTTGGAACCTGGAGTTATCGTCGAGTGCTCGTTGCTGGCAATGGTGGAATTTTCTTTGAAAGATCTCATCTTGAGAGGATAGATATTATTAAGGTTTTTATTTTTTTGGTTTTACTGCTGGAGAATATTTTGAAGCTATTTTTTATACGTCTCTCCCTCTGTAACTCGCGGTTTTCTTATAAGAAAAAGGTAAGAAAATCACTAATTTAACTAAAACAAAGTTTAAATACAAAAGCCGATGAATACAAACAAAACAGAGGGGTAATTCTCAGAATTTTAAGAACGTTCAGTCAGATCTCAATGTCAATCTGTCAAAAATTAATTCTGATTTTAAAATATTTTGACAAGATTTTGACATGTTTGTCGCCGAAATGAGACTACGATTAGATTTTGAACGTTTTAAAATACAATAATTGGCCTCCTGTGTGGCTACCATGAGTTTACATTACGAGACTCGATCGTCGATATCGACCGCGTTTGACTCAACGATTGGCCTGCTTCAAGGTTGTAAGAACTCTCAACCAATGAGAGCGCCAAACACGCTCGAGTCTCGTAAACGAAACACACACTGTTCGTAACATTATACGTTTGGGCATTTTGTAACTCAATTGTGTGGTAATAATTAATTTTAATACAAATTATTTATAAATTGTAATAGTAATAATTGATGTTATCAAACAATGTAGTGGAACATTGATGCATGTTGGATTGGATGCGCGTGCGATAAAACACAAATCACAGACTATGTTAGAAAATGCTGAATGTCAAACCGGAACCAGATATAAGTCATTTTTGAGGATGATATTCTCGTAGTTTTTATTTAACCTGTATTTTATTTTTCTGTTTGTGTTTGTTGAAAGTGTACTCTCACCATTTACTTTTTATATCTTTTTATTATTACGTTTTTTTTTATATTTACTGTATTACCGGTTCGGTGCTACTTTTAATTGTCTGTTGCATCGGGTGACGTCTGTACGTCGACGCCGGCTGTCGCTGAAAACCAGCGCTGGGCTCTGTTTTTGCATAGAGTAGCAGCATAATGCTGAGCGACAGCGGTTTTGCGTGGATGTGACGCATGTTTCCCTTAATTATTTCTTATTATTTATGTTTTTGTAAACTCTTGCGTCATGTTTACTGCAAATAAACGTTTTTTCTTTCTTTCTTTCTTTCTAATGAAAACTCATGGTAGCTACACTGCACCCTAATTGCGTAACACACCAATAAGATCAGTTGAAATCATTTCTAAGCATATTGCTAATCCATTGCTCCCTGTGTTCGAAAATATGTCTACTCAACAACGTAAATGTAAACGCAATGAAAGTTGTTGAACTATCAAAATGAAACCTATTGCTATTGATAGTGGGTTACGTAATTAGCCTACTGGTGGGTTCATCATTGTCTAGTTACGTTTATTTTAATCTGCTTTTATGTGTATGTATGTGGTACGGGCATGTCATCATCCCATCATAGTTCAAACCCGTTTTATCTCATGCTACTGCTTAACGAGTTACATAAGTAGTCTTCCTTATCGAGTCCATTATATATTTACATCAATCAATTTAATGCAAACAAAGAAAATGATATTATCACATGAATCCTAAAGCCGAAAATCAATATCGACTCCAATGTGCTAATGATTCATCCGATCTCTTCGTGCTATACAACCTATATCGCAGGATTAACCATTCAGTTTATTTACACTTTTTACGCCAGGATGATATTGAATTTCGGGTTACCAACATTTTATAAGTAAGTATACAACGTTATTTTTATATTTATTTATTTATGTATACTTTACTGTACACCAAAAACATACCTTCCATATAACACTAGTTTTGATGGCTTCGTAAGCCTCTCCGATACTAATGCATATTTGAAGGCTAGCTGAACAACCGCACGAATGCTCAGCTGTATGCACGCTCATCATCTTTTTTGATGTGGTTTGCGTCCAGTACTTTGCAGCACTAAAAATGTAAAATAACTTTATTAAAAAAAAGACTACTTAAAATGTGACTATTTAATTTCGGAAGTTGGTGCCAAAAAACGATAAAAATGCAAAACCGAAGACTTCCAAAATAAAGTATTTTTCACTATGTAGTGATTTTTTTTTAACTAGGTTTTTTTTTTTATTAATTATAGTAACAGTAGTAGGTATTACTTTGCAACCCTAATCCTGTTTTTTTTTTTCTTAATTTATAAATAAAGTTGTTTAAGCTGTAATGAATTCGTGATTCAATCTATATCACTAATAAAGCTGAAGAGTTGTTTTGTGTTTGTTTGGACGCGCTATTCTCGCTAAAACTATCAGTCTGATTTGAATTTGAAAGACATCCTTCAGAAAGGCTATATACTACTTAACATCACGCTAAAAGACTTAAGAGCCAGTAACAGTAATTTGAGTTTTATTTGTTGTTTTTGATGTATGAATATTTGTTACTCTTTCACGCATTGATGAAATTTAGCAAACAGATAACTTATAAACAGAAATAACAAATACGCTACATTTTATCCCGATTTTTCCACGGGCGCGAAACTTACGCGAGTGAAACCGTAGGGTCAAACACAGTCACTTGGACGAATTCGCGGGTAATTAGTAAAATAATAAAGATTTAGTGACGGCACAGATTTTTAAACTAAGGTAGGTGCGGCCAATAAGGCCTGTCGGGTAATAAGGCCTAAAAATAGAACTTAAAATTAGGGTTGTAACGGAGCTTCGCCTCCGCTTCCGTTACTGCGGAAGTTCCGCATGAAATCGTATCTTCGCTTCCGCCTCCGCCTCCGCACAATTTTTAGCGGAGTTATAACGGAGGTTTATTTACGTATTTATGCAATAAATAAATAGTCCAGCCGCGTTTGAGCGCGAAATGGACTCAACTAGTACGAGGCGGGAATGCGGCAAGCACTATTTGTTTCTCCTTAATTTTCATTACAAGAAGGTAATATTTTTTTTTACCAAGTATACTACTTTTAATGTACGTATTTAAAATAAAAATTTTGTTTTAATTAACCATAAATTTCAATTTTATCTATATGTACTTTCACCTCCGCCTCCGCCTCCGTTAACCTCCGCATCCGCGGAAGTGAGACTCGTCGCCTCCGCATCCGGCTCCGCCTCCGTTACAACCCTACTTAAAATTACCGCTATCACTCATAGTCACAGTCGTAGGTCGCTAATAATCTTAGATGGCGTCCCAAACGTGGCACCACTCGCTAGCTTGCTAGCTGTCACCAGTGCAGCCACATTCTCTAAATCTAAACGTAGGCCTTATTAGCCGCACCTACCTTACAGTTTTGTCGAAGAGCGTTTCCGGCATATTTTTGACAGCATAATCAGGCTGTAATGTTTCCACTACAAGGACAAAGAAATCGCTGTGAAAGAGTGGGCCACACTCCTTCACGTCCCGACCCAGTGCGTGTTGGCAGAAGTCACAAGTCTTTCAATTTTACAAGAAGGGACTCTAATGGTGCTTTCTCCATACAAACGTATTCCGCTATTTTCTTCGTGGATAACGCTTTTGGAACAATTTTTTTCTACTATTTTACACCGTGATTACATGTGCCCCTGTCATTTGATTTTTTCCGAACCTTAACTAATAAAAGAAATATGATACTTCAAAACCCGAAAAATAACCCATTTTTACCGCGATGTTCCGACGACTATTACACAAACGTGATAAGTTTTTGACAAAAAACAAAATAATAGAGGCATAGATATACTTTTCCTCTAAATTTTGATGTAAAAATTATTGAGATCAGTCGTGCTTCGAAAAAGAAAACAGCAGAATACGAAACGTCTTTTGTTCAACGTTTTTGTAGGTAAAATCAGCCTGAGCTGCAACTGTCCTTTTCGCACTTTATCGGGAGAGGTTGGAAGCAACGCGAGTTTCTTCAAATACCCATTCTCCGAATTCCTCGGCACTAGAGTCCTCTCTAAGGATCTACCGATTTTCTCTCGATATTTTCCAAGCCATGATGACTTCAAAAGTGCTTGGTTGGGTTCGAAGTCACAACCTAAAAGTTGTTAGTCGCGGCTGTCACCTGTGAGCCAAGTTTTCACTTTTCTTTCTGAGCGACCATGCTAAGCTAATGCTTACTTCGAAAACTATCCAACTTCGCCAGACATTCGAAACTAGTTTATAATTCAATGAGCTTTCCGCCCGCGGCTTCGCCGGCGTGGAATTCGGTTATATCGCGCTTTTTAGATTTCCCTCGGGAATATAATTTTTTTTTTTCAATAAAAGGTAGCCTATGTCCTTTCTCAGGGTGTAAAGATTCTGTGCGGCAAATTTCATCAAAATTGATTGAGAGGTTTAAGCGGGAAAGCGTAACAGACAGACAGACAGAGTTACTTTCGCATTTATAATATTAGTATGGATGGATAAACAAAAGAAAACTGACCTGCACAATGGTACAGTCCACTAAAATGAGAAAATTCGAAACAAAAACACAAAACATGATGACAATTGAGAAATAAAGGAAGAGATTGGCAGCCCTGGGTACCATTTTTAGAGTGGCAACATCGAGCTGTCAAGTGTCAAATCAATTAACGTCCGGAAGAGGGTAACCCTTTGTTACGAGCTGCCAAAAACGTCTGGCAATTTTCGTACCACTGCTAACATTCTACCGACATAAACTGTCAGCAACAATAAACGATAAAAAAAGAAATATGCGCGCATGATTTGATGTGTTCCGTATATTTATGGCCTGTTATGACATCAAGAAGATGCTTATGAAAGAATAAATATCGTATTAACCTAATGTCATTGCATTAAAACTCAGAAGAGTTAAAAAATCATCATATTTATCACTACCACAGAAAAGTTTATCAAGGAAAACGTGCATTATTCCACGCTGGGCAAAGGCTTTTCCCATGACTGCCACCTGTTTCGGTCCAGGGCAGGAGTGGACTATGGTCGATGGTTTTTTCCAGATCATACCGCCATGGCTTAAGGGACAAGACAACCACTACGTGGAGTCCTGACATAGAAGAAGTCGCGGCAGACACCACAATTATTTTTAAAGATTAATTAATACTAGTACTACACACACAGTTCACACATAGTTCCTTACTCCCAGCTTAATAGCATACCAAATTAAAATAGCTGTACAAAAGGACCAGGAATATCTATATTAACCTCAAGTTATCAGATCATTTATCATGACACTTGACATTTAGCGATCACGAAGTAATCACATTTTGTCACTACAAAGTAATTGACTCACAGAAATAGCCGTATAGTGATTAATTATGAAATACATTTGCAGACAATATATGTAGTTGGAAAGACCAGTCTGATATCAATAGTTGCACCTCGCGGTTTCACCCGCATAAGTATTGATTCTGTGGGAATATCGGAATAAAGTATCTTCAAGGACGCGCGCGTTCGATCCCCGCGCAGTGCAAATATTTCTATGCATGAATATGAATATTTGCACTGGTCTGGTCATGCCTCGGAAAGCACGTTAAGCCGTTGGTCCCGGTTGCCATACGAACATCTAGTGGCAGTCGTTACGGGTTGTTGGAGCCCTCAAAAGTCCAACAATTGGTCTAACTGCAATGCTTTGATGTCGCCTTCGGGTTGTGGAGTCAGACGGCAGTCGCTTCACGGAAAATATCGAAGTTTAGCCAAAATCAGCAGTTAGACTGGTTAAGCGGACCCCAGACTCCAAAGCTGAAAAAGCTTCGGATGCGACTGGGATTAACGCTGAGATCATAATGAGTATTAGAAGGATAAGATTCTTTGACTGACGTATGTGGTCCTCCAGGCAAAATTTCGGCCATGAAGTCCAATCTTAGCAGAGGCCAGTCAGCAGAGCGGTTCATAAGTGTGTGTGTGCTCAGACAAAGAAGCACAATCTCTTCGTTTACTCTAGTCTGATGGGACTGCCATCTGACACGGCAGGAGTGATAAGATTCGTTGCCATTGGCTTCATTTGGTTTTCGAGGGACGTGGCTATCACATCGTCAATTACCAACAATACAGCTACTCTTATAGTCCGATGATCCGAGTGATCAGATTCGGGGCCAATGACTTAATTTGCTTTCCGAGGCACTTGGCCACGGAATAGATTATCTGTTCTGTACACGTGGCTATCATACCGCCAACTTCCAACAATACAGTAACAGGACTGTAATAGCTATATTTTTGAAGCAAAAAGTGAGAAATTGTATGCTAATTAATGGTATTCATAATTGAACATGAAATTCATACAATTCGTTGCCAGAATGAAGTAAAAAATTAAATAATCAGTGCTTAACACACGCATAACAAATGAGCGCTGATGAGTTTTAAAATTATCTGTAGCTGTTCCGGTCTTTGTTCGTGTTGCAATAAATGATACTACATTTATCGTTATTGACAACAAATTAAAGGGAACTTCCCGATAAATAACCGCTAATAATTGTTGGGAAAAACCCTGAACAGCCTAAACATATGAGATAATGAATGCTTATTCAGTTGCAAACCATAATGCGCCATTAAACCTTGACACAATATAACTTTAACCATGTTTTATCCGACAGGATAGCCAGAGACTACAGACGACAGCTCATCAAGCTACTACAATCTGTCAGATTTCTTTCTTAGATTTTCAACTTTACCGCTAAAACATAAAGACGCAAGGTTGATTTGGGAATATTTGGCAGTTTCGGATAGTCCGGACAGTTTTGGACCTGCTGCCGTCTGTACGTTTCATCGCCACAATACGAATAAAATAGAATAATATTAATCACAAAATAAAGTTATGCTAAATAAGCACTGGTTGTTGTATTTTTTACAACAACCTACGTAAATCACAATTGTCAAAGTGTAAGACTGACTGAATGAAGTAAACGTTAAACAAGACACATGATATATCACCTTCCAAGCTTTTTCTCAAATACGTTGGTGTCGGGTTTCAGAGTGGATACGTTATTATAATAGTAAGTAGTTTTTTTATCTAACGTTCATAACCTAGTTATTTGGTGTCATGACCATAGATTTAGGATTTCATTACTTCCTATATCTATGGTTGACCCCTTGGCTGACTGTCAAAGTTCCACGAATGACAGCCGGGATAAAACATGCCACATACCAACAATAAAAACTTTAGTATAAACTTATTAACTTATTCAATCTGTTTCTACAGGTCTGGTTCAAATTATGCTTATACAATAATCATTTCGGGTGTAATTAGTTAGTTGGAGAAAGAAAAAGAAGAGACGCATGAAAAGACTGAGACAGTGGAAAAGTAAACGCCACATCGGTGACATATCAGCATAATCAACTTGTAACGTACTCACTGCTTGGACGGAGGCCTCCTCTTTGTGAGACGGAGTGGACCATAATTCACCACACGGGCCTTAGAAGTTTTATTTCTAGCACATGCCGGTGACATATCAGACTAAAACAATATGCACTTCTTCTTCTTCTTCACCCTATAGAGGTCCACTGCTGGGCAAAGGCCTCCCCCAAGGCTTTCCAAAATGAACGGTCTTGTACTGCCCGCATCCATCGGCTTCCCGCGACCTTCGCCAGGTCATCGGTCCACTTTGTTGGGGGCCTTCCTACGCTGCGTCTTTCGGTATGCACAAAATGTACAATCAACATTTATTTTATTTTACAAAACAGACAAATTTGTCACCAAAACGTATTTCGCCATTTGACAAAGTAGTCAAAAGGTTGTCCACATACACAAACATTGGTAACAAGCAAAAAGGCCGTAGCTTTAGCTCTAATTCACAATAGAGCCTCGCATTGTGTACTAGTTAAATTGCGGTCACAATGGAACTGAAAACTGCTCAGTTTGTACAAGTAAGGTTCAAATACACGTCGATTTTGAATGGGATGGTTTATATTCTTTTCGATTTTCCATATTGATGGTTCGTGGTTGATGTAAGGAGCAATACATGAAATGCGACACTGATATCTACCAACCCACACTGGCCGCGTAGAGCGTGGTGGTTCATAGGCTAATTATAACATCAAAATCAAACTTTTTATCGTCCCACTGCTGGGCACAGGATCTCCTCTCATACAGAGAAGGATTGAGCGTAATTACCACGCTTGCTCAATGCGGGTTGGCGATTTTAGCCTTAAAGTCCAGGTTTCCTCAAGATGTTTTCCTTCACCTTTTAATCAGTCACTGGTGTTCAAGATATACTTAGAAAGTACATATAAATTAGAAAAAAAAATATAAGAGACAATAATGAAAGATAATGTTTTAAATGATTATTTCAATTTTACTTAACAAAGATCACAGTGTCAACTAAAGTTACATTCAGTTAGAAACTTTTCCAGAGAATTTCATTAATTTAATCAGACATAATAACTCAGCCGGAGCTGTAACGCCAATGCCTGCTTAGACAAGCAGTAATCAAAGTACAGTAAGGTTTTTAATGGATGCATCAGCATAGTCTTCAATCGCGACCATAAACCTCGCTTACAAACAGACATAATATCTTTTCACAGAGATGTTAGCAAGTTATATTATCCATACTAATCCATACTAATATTATAAATGCGAAAGTAACTCTGTCTGTCTGTCTGTCTGTCTGTCTGTCTGTTACGCTTTCCCGCTTAAACCTCTCAACCGATTTTGATGAAATTTGGCACAGACAATCTTTAGACCCTGAGAAAGAACATAGGCTACTTTTTATCACGGAAAAAATAGATGTTCCCGAGGGAAATCTAAAAAGCGCGATATAACCGAACTCCACGCGGGCGAAGCCGCGGGCGGAAAGCTAGTACGGATATAAATGAAAAGATTATGAAGATTATGTGCACTACAATCACCCACCACCAAGTCAGCAAAAATACATATAAAACGACGCATAGAATATAAACACTAAGTTAGAATCTGGAGTTCACATGTGACCAATAAACACAAGAAGTAATGGGGAATGTTTTGATACTAAGCACATGTTGTATTTTAAACAAGTTAAAGCGTAAAAGGCATAGCGAGAATGTTGCAATTTGTCGGAACTTCAGGTGATATAATATTTTGCATAATAAGGACTACTGTTTTTTTTTAAGTTATTGTAAACTAGTGCTTGACTGCAATAACGCCTGATGGTAAGCAGTGATGCAACCGTTGATGGTAAAGCGCACTAGTTTATTAAGCCTATTCACTTAAAAAACTTAGGAATAGGAAGGATGACGACAACAGTTGAGCGAGGTGATGCAATGTTAAACCCAACAACACGACCAACGATGCTGCGGCCAGAGGGAGATGATCTGGAGACTCTCCACAATCAAACTTCCGGCACAACAACATTTGGCGCATCGTACCCGGTACACAACGCAACACAACTGCTCAGACCCGTCCTCCGTACGGCTTCAACAGACATCATGCCGGAACACGACGAATCGCTTGGCGGCAAGACTTTGTCTGGTGGGTGGTAATGGTAACTTCTGCCGGCAGCCGATGTTATGGCCTACCACCGAGAAACGGTATTTTTATAATAACTCATATAAATCAGTATTTATATAAGTGTATATTTTAGCTTACATCTTTGAACAAAACGTTTAATATAATAAGCTAGATGAAGAACTTAACCTCTTAACATATATAATATGTCAAGAAAACCCTGTCCGACCCGTAAGGATAATAAAGGTTAGGTAAACATATGACCAAATATAATATGAAATTTTACATAATCATCATAGTAACAATACGAGTGAATTTTGAAATAATCTTTTTTCCCGCGAATTAATTCCAACTTCCCCAAAATTTGGTAAATTTAAAAAGTGACAACATTATTTTTGACGGTATAATTCTGAGCGAATAGCGATGCGACCGCGTGCGGCGTGCCCTGCCCCTCTTCGCCCGCGCCTGTATGGCATACCGCACATGTTTTAAGTTACCTATTTTTGCGATATAATATTGTTACGGGCTAGGGGTACTTAAACGCCGGTTAAGGGTTACGAAGTTTATTGGCAACGAAGGTACAGTCGATTGTAGGCAATGACAAGTAGAATGTCGCTGACGTTGCGCCGAAGTCTTCCCTTATGTCCACGAAGTCCGTGTTGTAAACACACAATAACGCTACAGATGTTACTTCACGTAGTACTCGAAGTTCTCGTTATAATTGTCGCAGTAGGTCTTCTTTAAGATCGCTTCTTAACTGTCGCTGTTTTCGTATCGCTAGTCGAGTGTAGACTGACTCTGCGCCGGCGTCGCGGCGATATATATAGGCCAGCTGATCGAACATTCCGGAATCCTCTAGACGTAATAATAATACTGCATAACTTCGAGGTCACCGGCCATGTAAGTACCTACAGTAATTCCCGGAAACGGGTTTCTAGAAATTTCGATGTCGACACTTTGTTGACAAAACTGTTGAGACCTGTACCATTCGATAGGCCGTCCTAAGTCTAGCAATGCGTTTTATTATTGTACCTAGAAAATGTCTAGATCTGGCGAAATAGGGCTCAAAAGTGACACACTGCATGTCACGCGATATTGAACCTTATGCCATCGACATAAGGTCCATTCGTAACATTGCCCCCTTCTTAGTCATGCTCGTCCCGAGCATGATTTGATCCATAATAGCGAGCTAGGCGGTCTACGTGTACGACCTTCAGCTTCCCTCTAGATCCTTTCTTAATCCGGTAGGTGACGTCGTTTATTCTGGTTACTATCGTGTACGGACCCTCCCATTTGGCTTGGAACTTTGGACTCTTTCCTTTTCTTCTAATAGGATTATGTAACCATACCAAAGTTCCCTCTTCAAATCCGGGCACGTTAGCTTTGCGGTCGTATCGGATCTTCATCTTCTCACTTTTTTTCAGACCATTCTCTCTCACTAGCTCATGTATTCCATCTAATTTACGCCGCAGGTCGGCCACATAGTCGACGGCTAGGATATGAGTATCGGGAGGTGTTCCGGTTAGTGCATCTATTGGTAGTCTAATTTCTCGGCCGAAGTTCACTTTCGCCGGTGTGCAATTTGTGCTATCATGTGTTGCAGAGCGGTATGACATTAAGAAGAGCGGAATGTATTGGTCCCAATCCCTCTGGTGTTCTTCCACTACTTTGGCCAAATGATTCTCTAGCGTCTGGTTGAATCTTTCGACCATTCCATCTGACTGAGGGTGATATGGTGTTGTACGAGTCTTATGTATCCCGAGTAGTTGGCAAACCTCTTGAAAGAGTGAAGACTCAAAGTTTCTACCCTGGTCAGAGTGTAACTCCAAGGGAACGCCAAATCGACAGAACACCTCGTGAACTAGCTTTTTGGCGACTGTATGAGCTTCTTGGTTAGGTACTGCAAAAGCTTCTGGCCATTTGCTGAAATAGTCTTGCAGGACGATGATATACCTATTCCCTTCTTCAGTAACAGGGAATGGCCCAGCTATATCGACAGCAACTCTTTCCCATGGTGCACCAACATTGTATACTTTCAGCCGACCTCTGGCTCTCGTTTGCGGTCCCTTTACTGAGGAGCAAGCTACGCATTTTCTACACCAGTCCTCTACGTCTTCGCGGCAATGCACCCAATAGAATCTTTTCCTCACCTTCTCCAGGGTTTTCTTTACTCCTAGATGTCCTCCGGATACTCCGTCGTGCACCTGTCTTAGCACTGACGCGACTTTATCGCAGGGGACAACTATCTGTAAGGTGATCTCCTGTCCACTGGGTGATTCCCATTTCCTCTTGAGAACTCCATTATCAATTATCAGGCTGTCCCATTGAGCCCAGTAACTTTTTGCTGTTGGGCTAAGCGCTGATATTTCACTCCAAGTGGGTCTTTGGCCACGTTTCTTTCATTCGACTACTATCTTCAAGTCACTATCTTCCTTTTGTGCGTCTTCCAATGATTGATTGTCCCAGTCTTCGTCCAAAGCGTTCACCTGGATAATCCTTACGTTCTCTTTCTTTTCCTGTTTGGCACAATGTCGGCAAGGTTCTCCGCAAGGTCGTCTAGACAAAGCATCAGCATTATTGTGTGACTTGCCTTTTCGATGTTCAGTGACAAAGTCAAATTCTTGCAGCTGCTCTATCCACCTTGCTACTTGTCCTTCTGGGTCTTTGAATTGGAGGAGCCACTGTAAGGCGGCGTGATCGGTACGAAGTGTAAACTGCCTCCCAATCAAATATTTCTTGAAGTGTTGTAAGGTCTTAACAACGGCTAGAAGTTCTCGGCGGGTAACACAGTAATTTCTTTCTGGCTTGGAAAGGCATTTGCTGAAATATGCAATCACGACCTGCCTATCTCCTTGTGTTTGAGAGAGAACTCCTCCAATACCAACATTGCTGGCATCCGTGTCTACCAAAAATCGACCTTCCCGACTAGGGTAACCTAATACAGGAGCCTCACACAAGTGAGTTTTTAGTAGCGCAAATGCCTGTTCGCAGTCAGAGTTCCATTCAAATTGACACTTTTCCTCTGTTAAACGATGCAACGGCTTCGCTAACTCGGAGAAGTTCTTCACAAACCGACGGTAATATGCACACAGACCCAAGAAAGAGCGTACCTCAGTTTTATTACGAGGCGTAGGCCACTTCGACACGGCTTTTATTTTTTCAGGGTCTGTTCGAATTCCTTGCGCCGAAATAATGTGTCCCAAGTATCCAACCTCTTTCTGGAATAGTGTACACTTACTAGGACTGAGTTTTAAATTTGCTTAAACTTTCTCCAAATTGCGTAGGTGCTCTGCGAAGTTTCGTCCCATAATGATGATGTCATCCAAATAGACCAGGCATGCATCACCAAGCAACCCCACCAAGATGCGCTCCATTAGGCGCTCGAATGTAGCTGGAGCATTGCACAGTCCAAAAGGCATGACATTGAATTGCCAGAGACCGTTCCCAGGACCAGTGGTGAAAGCGGTCTTTTCTTTATCCTGCTGACAGATTTCCACCTGCCAGTATCCACTTTTGAGGTCAACTGTGGAGAACCATTTCATGCCACTTAGCAAGTCCAAAGTGTCATCTATACGTGGCAGGGGATAACTGTCCTTTTTCGTGGCATCATTCAACATCCTGTAGTCAACGCAAAACCTTGTACTGCCATCCTTTTTCTTGACTAGGACAACTGGAGATGACCAAGGGCTGGTAGACGTTTCGATAATCCGATTTTTCTCCATATCTCTTAACATTTTCGACACTTCCTGTTCTCTTGCAAAGGGGATACGACGTGGTCCCTGTCTTATCGGCTGTGTATCGCCCGTATCTATATGGTGTTTGACGAGCCCGGTCCTTCCCACGTCACTGTCGGTCTTAGAGAAGATGTCATGGAATTTATACAACAGTTGCTTAACTTTGTGACTTTCGAACTTGTTTAAATTGCCCTTACAATCGTCGAGTAGTGTCGATACATGTTCCTGCCACTTCTTATCAAGTTCCTTTTCGTGCGCCTCTGTTTTTCTCAACGATGCTACATGGTCGCACACACCTACGATGCAATTCTTTTCAAGATTTATTTCTTTGTTACTAACGTTGATAATGCGCACTTTTGGTTTATCGGAAATCATCATCAGTGTCCTTGCTGTTATCCAGTCTGGGTGATCTCCAGAATCTTCTATTATAATGCAACGTTTACGGCATCCTATTGGTGATAGTCTAACATCTACTAAGGTTTCTGATCTTGGTGGTAATACCGTTCTCCTTAAACAGTACACTGACCCTTGTTTTCCGCCTTGAAGAAATACTTCTTGTTCTGGAAAACTCAATACTCCTTTTGCTACATTGAGGACGCACTGTTGTTTCTTCAAAAAGTCCAGTCCTATTATGCAATCATCTGTAATATTCGCTACTAAAACAGGGTGCGTGAATGTCTTATCACCCATTTTCAAAGTCACATTCGTTTCACCAAGGACGAGTACTGGTTGGCCAGTGGCGGTTTGTAATCGGCATTGTGAAGATCCTCTTTTCCATACTATGGTCCGAGGAAATAGCTCCGGTCGTGCAATGGTTCTTGATGCACCAGTATCCAATGTGAAACTGCATGATTTACCATTCAGTTCTCCTTCTATAATGAGACTGTTTCCGTCACCCACTTGTGATACTGTTATAATGGGGGCTACATGTCGACCAGCCAGTACTCGCCCCATAGCCCTGGCTGTTCCTAGTTTAAATCCTCGGCTTCCACCTGTGTCCCAGAAGTACTTCTTCCTTTGGACTTCCTGGGACAATTGATCCGAATATGCCCCTTTTCGCCGCACTCATAGCAGGTTGGTCCTTGCCGAGTTTTTATTATTGGGGTTACCTCACGAATGCGGTGGTGTTGTCGGCCATCTTGGCGTACTGCTTCCACCTCCAGAGCGTGTGTCAAGGCTGCTTTCAGAGTCTGATGGTGACCCAGACGAACTGCAGCCCTGACTTCCGCATCTCGAATTCCATCAGTAAAAGCTTGCACCGTAGTAGCATCAATTACTCCCGGCGTTGAAGCATATGCCCTCCGAACAGTACGTTCTATTTCCGATGCCCATTGTTGCAAACCCTCACTGCTATTCTGTGTGCGGTCGCGGAGTTGAGCCCTGTAGACATGTTCCAGGTGTTTCTCCCCATATCTAGACTCTAACACTTCCAACAAGCAGGCTAGGGTATTACAATCGCCGGAAATATTTTCGAGGATTTGGACCGCCTCACCACGCAGAGCAAGCGTAAGGGCGGTTACAGCTTGATCGTCGTCCCAATTGTTGCCTTTTGCGACCTTTTCAAACTGTAGACGGAAAGCCACCCATGACGTTGTTCCGTCAAAATGAGGTACCTGGAACGTCGGCAAAGCACTAGGTATCACCCCTTTGATGCCTCCTTTCTGTACCTTATCATGGAGGAATTTTATTTCTTTCTCACACTCCATGATGGTGCTGTCTAGTGCCTCGAAACGCGCATCATGTTTGTCTATACGAGCATCTTGCTGGTCTAGGCGCGTATCCTGTTGTGCTGTTTTTATTTTAAGCTCGTTGACCTCTTCTTTTGTTTCTTTCCACTTTTCATTAAGTTCCAATACTAATTTCTGGGATTTTGCCTGGGATTCTGCTACACTTTTAATGATTTGTGCCTGGGTTTCTGCCTGGGATTTATCTATTTTTGCCTGGGTTTCTGCCTGGGATTTATCTATTTTTGCCTGGATTTCTGTCTGAGATTCTGCTATACCTTTTATTTGCGCCGTCAAGTGAGCCAGTAACGCTGATAAATCGAATCCAATGCTTTCGGAAATAGTGGTGGTAGTAGGCGCACTTACAGGTGTTACGATGGCCGCTTCTACTACGGGTGCAGGGACACTAAGCGATTCTTCCTCTTGACGCGCCAAATCCATCGCTGCTTGTCGTCGCGTGCGAACTTTTTCGTCTTCCCTAGGCGTGATCGGCATTTCGCTTCTGACACCAGTTGTTACGGGCTAGGGGTACTTAAACGCCGGTTAAGGGTTACGAAGTTTATTGGCAACGAAGGTACAGTCGATTGTAGGCAATGACAAGTAGAATGTCGCTGACGTTGCGCCGAAGTCTTCCCTTATGTCCACGAAGTCCGTGTTGTAAACACACAACAATGCTACAGATGTTACTTCACGTCGTACTCGAAGTTCTCGTTATAATTGTCGCAGTAGGTCTTCTTTAAGATCGCTTCTTAACTGTCGCTGTTTTCGTATCGCTAGTCGAATGTAGACTGACTCTGCGCTGGCGTCGCGGCGATATATATAGGCCAGCTGATCGAACATTCCGGAATCCTCTAGACGTAATAATAATACTGCATAACTTCAAGGTCACCGGCCATGTAAGTACCTACAGTAATTCCCGGAAACGGGTTTCTAGAAATTTCGATGTCGACACTTTGTTGACAAAACTGTTGAGACCTGTACCATTCGATAGGCCGTAGTAAGTCTAGCAATGCGTTTTATTATTGTACCTAGAAAATGTCTAGATCTGGCGAAATAGGGCTCAAAAGTGACACACTGCATGTCACGCGATATTGAACCTTATGCCATCGACATAAGGTCCATTCGTAACAATATTTATTTTTTTAGGGGTTTTTTTTTTAAGTTTGGTCCGGCTTTAGTAGGCATTAGTAGAATCAGTTATCGATACCTAACAATACCTTCACGGATCGGACAGGGTTTTCTTTACATATTGTATAATCATTAGCTAAAGTGTTATTTCTGAGGAATATTTAGCAAGCCTTATACAAATAAATTTTCAGTTATGTCAAGATATTTAACATCAATATTTTAGAGACAATGGAGCATAATAAACTTACGCTTCATATAAATGCCATTACATCTAAAAGGATGGATTAACACCCTTTATAATTACTTCGTAAACAGAAACGGCACGTACGGATGAACGTTGTAAGTGCAACCACTAATGGAAAGAGAATTAACTTTTAACATAAATGAAAAGTACTCAAAAACGAAGGAAATGAAACATTAATCTGTTAGCCAAGGACAAGAAAGTAATTTATCATTATCGTTGGCTTCAAAGTAATGGATTTGTAAAAACAAAGGAACTGAAATGAATTTGTTTATTGCTTCGAAACTGGGTTGAAGGTTCGAGTAAAAAGTTTTGACGCTAAACGAAACAATTGTTTTGACAGTTTGATTTGTTTGTGGTGAGGCATGTAATAGCCGGGATGATGGTAAAATCATAAAACGTGCGGAGATAATAAACGAGCATTAACAGAATACATATATGCAACATAAGAGAAAAGATCAGGTATGAGATTTCACATATTTTCGAATTATTGGTTCTAGAGTATGCCGTTTGTAACCATGTTTTCCTTCACCGTTTTGAGAAACATCCATTCTTTTTCATCGCTTTCAAATATAAAAGTACTATAATATCCCACAGTCCATCTGCATTTTACAATTCAGTCAGGTCTTTCTTCTCAATATGCAGCCCTGTTCCATCCCATCCGGAGAGCAACTCAAATATCAGGACTTCCTCATGTACTTACTTCATATATTCAGAAGTTATGAAACGAGGACTCCGACCCCAGGTGGGCTTGTTTATTTTTAATGCAATAGGTAAGGCTGACTGAGTGCGTGTTGATTTTCATGGCCTTGTATTTGCGATTGGTTCTATCAGTTGCGAGCCTTACTATTAGGTTTTGATTGAAGTTGAAATGAGGAGTACCCCAATGGGAGAGGTGTGAGAGCAATGGAGGCCCAATGGTATCAACCGCGAATTACGAGTTGTGGATCAGGAGTGTGAACCCAGGCTGTTTACTTTGGGTATTTAATTTCATCACCAACATTCTCCAAACGTTGTAAGAAATGATATGCGTGTCAACAATCTCACACCACGGGATGCTAAATATCGTACGAAATAGAGGAGTAATTGTAGGAAAGCGGACCCTGGGCTTCAACGCGAAAGCCGCGGAGGATTATACGCTGAGATGATGATGATGGTGAGGGAAAAATCGTAAGGAAACTGGCTCATAAAACCAATAGATGCAATAAAATTTAATAATTCTCCATCTCATTCATCGTTTCACAGACCTAGAGTAGCCAGAGCAAAAAAAGTCCTCTTAAAGTTGCCAGTGCTCAATATAAAAGTTCAGTGAATAGGCCGAAGAGTCAACGGACACAGCTTAGTGCTGAACTTTGTGTCCTGAGGCCTTCGCAGTTTACTGATCAGCTTAAAGTTGCTCTGTGCCATGGAGGATTAGTGATGTAAATAAATGGGACTCTTTTAAAATACTTGAATAGTTTAAAGATGTCTGTGGTTTTTATGGCATCTGTTTCAGTTTTGGGATTGGCAATACTACCACATAAATAAAAATTTCAATAACTTGCCAGAATATGTAAAGAAGTAGGTAAGTATATCGGGGTCTGATCATTCTATATTTAAAAATATTTATTCATTTTATCATCAACCAGCACGTTAATTGAGTAACACACTTTAAATCTTAATATAAAACATCGACTGAAGGACTTCTATCCATGGTTATGAAATAAATTAAAAAAAAAAATAATATAAAACATTTTGAGGGAATAATCCATTGCTTGAAATGTTTGAAAAATGTAATGTCTTTACAACGTAAATAACGCAATGAATACTGTGGAACTGTAAAAATTAAAGCCATTCCGAGTGTCTGGCTGTTTGTCAGGGATAAAAATAACGGTAAAACACGGATATGTCAAAACCGCTAATAACCATATTATTATAAATGTCATACCAATACCATTACATTTTCATAAAGTAGCGCGCTTTTTCATCAACGATTGCATCACTGCTTACCATCAGGCGGGATTGCGGTAAAGCACTAAAGTATTACTCTCTTTTGAAATATAAATGAAACACAGTGCTACGGTTTAACAAAATATTTACAGAATTTTGTAAAATAAGGTAAAAATTATCTTAAGTATTACAATTTCTTCTAATTAAAAACTGATGTAAACACAAATATTAAATTAACAGCATCATATTGAAAGTAAATCAGCCCTGGCTACAAACAAGATCAAATTAGGTAAGTCGGACGTGTTTTTACAAAGAATCTCTTTCCGCAGAGAGCTGCAAGTTTTTAATTAAGTTTTTTTTTTACATTGAGCAAGGAAGATTGGTCAGAAGGACTGAGTCGCTTCGAGTTTAGAAATCACATAGGGCATTAGCGGCAAGGCAGCCAGCGAAATTAAAAAAAAAAAACTAATTGTTTTGCAACATTCTGGTAAGTACCAATTACGTTTCAAATTATTACTTTACTGATAGTGTACCTGTTTTTGGTGTGGATAGGAAATCATTAAATGACTTCCCCCGCTCTGGGCGGAGCGGAAGGGCGAGTCAGAATTTTACTGACTAAAACCCACCTGTGTTCCTTCACTTGCCTATGCGCCAGGGCCACGGTTTTTCTTCTAACCAACCCGCAGCCCTGGTCCAGGCATCGGTCTTTGTTGACCACGTGGGCGTAAGGCGCATGGGAAACATAACGCGCCTTTGACCCGGGCTTGGTCCTTATTGGGCGGCCTCGCCTACGGTGGCCGGGAGTACGATATAATTTATTTATTTATTAAAACTTTATGCATAAAGAAACATTGCACAAATGGCGGACTTAATGCCTTAGGCATTTTCTACCAGTCTACTTTAAGGTGATGCAGAGACAAAACATTGTAGGTGCAAAGATATAAAAGAGAAGTTGAAAGAGAAACACAAAAAAAAATTATAATAAATACATAAATATGTACATACAAAATATAAACAGTAGAGACAGAGAGAGATAAAAAAATATAGATAGAGAAAAAAGAATAAATTATATGTTTGATGGATCTGCCAATTTCTTGCGTAAGTATTCCCGAGCTTTAATTTTAAATGTGTACCGACTGGTCAACGTCCTGATATTCTGAGGAAGATCATTCCAACGGAAAACCGCCTGGACAAGAAATGGAGACTTAAGAAAACCAGAGCATCTCCTGCGGCGGCTAGTGGCGTGAGGGCGCTGAGATTCGCGCTTCCTCACGCCCTCCGCCTCCTCCTTTACCAGCATCACTGCTTCGCAGAAGTAGGTGACGGTAACTTGACACTGACTTGAAAATGTCAAAAAACGTAAATAAACTTAAATCTCACGAGCTAACTAAGCGCTTATTATGGATTGGTCGTTCATGTCACCAGTAATTTAAGTGCAGAAGACAGCACATCAAGTTACTACAATCTGTCTTCTTCTTCTTCTTCAGCCTATAGATGTCCACTGCTGGACAAAGGCCTCCCCCAAGGCTTTCCACGCTGACCGGTCTTGTGCTGCCCGCATCAATCTGTCAGTTTTATTTTATTAGATTTATCTCTAAAGCATTAATGCTCAAGGTTGATTGGGAATATTTGTCAGTTTCGGGTAGCTTGACCTGCTGTCGTCCGTACCTAATTTAATTTTCTTTCAAAAATTCCAATATTTTATGAAAGAGAAGGGTGTGAATGAGAGTGTTACGGTTTAGGGGGGAGGATGGAAGAAGGAAACGTGTTGCGCCTACCCTGAGTAATATAAGAGAAGGGCAGTAGGATCATAGAATAAAGAGGGAAGTAGGTTATCTTCATACAAACGGACCGCGCGCGGCTTGTATGTGTGCGCCATAGTATCTATGCATCGCCGCACACACACCTAAACACAATATTAGAGTGCTATCAGTGCGCTTCTCGCGGCTAGCACCGAACGAGGTTCGCGCGTCACGGCTTTTGGCACATTCGCTAAATCACAGGTTACAGAATACTACGTAGCTAAATTAAAGAACAATGTGTGATTATCGCAGGAGAACGTATTGCTGTGTGTTTGGGTGTCTTAATAATTCATCGATTTCAGAATTGTCTCTGTTCAGATTACCTACTGAGCAGGAAAGGTAAGCAAGTCACTTATTCTGTTAGGATTATAATTTTTACTTGATGATGAGATGAGGAACTTACTTATTTCTTGTTGTAAGTATCAGTTTTCTATCAGACAGGGGAAGTAGGTAGGCCTGTTTTCGTACTAGAATTTATTTTTGACACAAATCAATGATTTTAGGTACTTTTGATCTGTCAGTTGATTTGCCGCTAGCGCTACTGCTTTGTTTACATTTAGTTATGCCGATTTCTCAGTACCTATTGTAGGTAGGTATAGTAACTACCTAACCTACTTACAGTTATAAAATCGTTATTAAAAATAAGTAAGTACCTAATTTTTTCAGCGCCCTGCCCATGCTTTCCGAGATTATATTTGCAAAAGTTATTTATAAGGATGCGGATATACCTATTACACATTAAAGTTTAATAATAAGGCGTTTCGTAATAAACGAAACCGAAGAAAGTATTTTTCTGTAGCTAATTTGTAATTTTGTAATAAATGTGTGATTCAATAGATATGTTTGTGTTATTTATATTTGTATTAATTAAAAATAAAAATAAATATGGACCTTTATGTGTACAAAATTACTAATAAATTACTAAATAAAAAATACAAAAAACTGACCAGTATATGACTATACAATATGTTAAGAAAACCCTGTCCGACCCGTAAGGATAGTAAAGGTTAAGTAAACACATGACCAAATAAAATATGAAATTTTACATAATCATCATAGTAACAATACTAGTGAATTTTGAAATAACCTCTTTTTCCCGCGAATTAATTCCAACTTCCCCAAAATTTGGTAATTTTTAAAAAGTGACAACATTATTTTTGTCGGTATAATTCTGAGCGAATAGCGATGCGGCCGCGTGCCGCGTGCCCTGCCCCTCTTCGCCCGCGCCTGTATGGCATACTGAACATGTTTTAAGTTACCCTCTTTTTGGGAAATAATATTTATTTTTTTAGGGGATTTTTTTTTTTAAGTTTAGCCCGTCTTTGTAGGCATTAGTAGAATCAGTTATCGCTACCTAACAATACCTTCACGAATCGGACAGGGTTTTCTTTACATATTGTATGTATACTAAATACTAAGCAAATAATTTAAATATAAGCTCTTAGTCTATAAATATTTGTTAGCGGTTTCGGTGACAACCGAATCCAACGAAGCGCGAACAGTCGTCAACTTTCCGGCCTTTGCCAATATATAGACACTGAATTAAAATTTAGCTAAACGTGACAACCCAAGACAGTAAGCAATTAAATCGCGGATTGGGTCGGAGATAACCTACTTCCCTCTCTTTATTCTATGGTAGGATGATGAGTGTAAGCTTAATTAGCTAAGATGTGGGTATTTGGGATAATATCCTATCTAGTATGTAACCATGAACACAATGCAATTGTATTTATTTAAGACGCAAATTGAAATAGTAATTATTATTAAAATTATAGTCGATTATTTAATTGTATCGAATCAAAGTGTAGGATGACAACACTGTATGACATTATTCGATGTATTCAAATCGAGGTAAAATGAAGACATTGGCCATTTGACTGTGGAAATGATAATATTAGCGAATTTATTTTAACAAGTGCTGTTAAAATAAATTCGCTAATATTATCATAATCTTCGTTGAATTTGGGAGATAATGAGTAGATCTTTGATGAGAAAATAGAACTACCTGCGTTATAAATGAGGTCCGTAAATGTAGGGTATGTACCCATAGTTGCTAAGTCCGTTCTCATTACAATGTAGTCATAATTGCTCTGCTCGCGTTCCGACAACATTCATATCTTGTGACAAAATGGAACAGCGAAAATGGTAAAAGGAACTTTAGAAAGGACTGGCTTTCGGTGTTTTCTTTGTCGAATTTAGAAAATTAAATCATAAGTTCGTATAATTCGGCACAAAAGTTGCCGCATTATAGTTAGATAACACTGCATCATGTAAGTCTCTAGAGCAGCTTTAGAAAATCCATACTAATATTATAAATGCGAAAGTATCTCTTGTCTGTCTGTGCGGCTTTCACGCCAACACTACTGAACCGATTGTAATGAAATTTGGTACACAGATAGTTTAGAGCCTGAGAAAGGACATAGGCTATATAACATCACGCTATGCCAATAGAAGCAGAGCAGTAACAAAAAATGTTGCGAAAACGGGAGTGAACGCGGACGTACATATTGCTCCCATTTATTTAACAGGCGCTTATATTATATCAAATTAGCTCTTTCGATTCGAAACCTAAGCGGATGAAACCGCGGGGCACAGCTAGTAGTATATAATTCCAACATCGTTGTTGATTACAACGATGTTGTAATTATACAACTTGTAACAAAAAGGGTATTTACATAACAAGGGCATGGCATCTTTAGATGATATCAAACGATATCGGAAGGGTTTCAACTCAAAATAAAATACACAAAAAATTGGTACCAAATTTTCGGTTTCGTGTGTTTCTTAAAATAAAATCATAACAAACGTGGCAGCACACTACATATGTTAATAACTACTCGTTACCCGTCACGTTACTTGCCAAAATCCGATAAATGTCTTCAATATCTCTGTGCGACTAGTATGATAGTAGCCTATCACAGGCGGTGTTTTTCCTCATAACTTCCTAACATAAAGATTAAAGAGATAGGATTAAAAAACCCTTCCAATATCGTTTGATATTATGTAAAGATGCCGTGCCTTTGTTATGTATATACCCTTTATGTTACACGTTGTATACGCATCATATTTGCAAAGTCCTGCATCGCGCATTTAACATAAATATAAAACATACCGACATCTATCAATGGGCAGTAGCCGACCAGATAGAAAACCTTTGCTAGTTTGATGCTTCCTTTTTAAAGGAAGATAGAAAGGATGACTGAACTTTACACTGTATTCCTCATGCCACTATAAAAATGTCCAGTTCTTCCCTAGTTATTTGTACCATTTGGTTCACCTGCGGCGTTTTATCTCTGCATCACCCTACGGTTGACTGGTACAAAATGTCTCAGTCCGCCTTCGTAGGATATTTTTTTACTTACGCATAAATTTTTAATAAATAAATGTCATTATGTCTACGCCATAGCTGATTAGCAAGCTGAAGTGGCAATGGGCTGGTCACATATGCCGCAGGGCCGACAACCGCTGGGGTAAACGAGTCCTTGAGTGGAGACCGCGTCTCGGAAAACGTAGCGTAGGACGCCCTTGGGCGAGATGGAGCAACGAAATCAAAAAGGTGGCTGGTAGTGACTGGCAGAGAACTGCTCAGGATCGAGCTTGTTGGCGTACCATGGAAGAGGCCATTGTCCAGCATTGGACAATGATGAGAGAGGCTGATGATGATGATGATAATGATAATGTCTACGCCGTGTAATCCTTCTGTTGTACTTGCCTCTTCCGATGTAGTCTACAAGGAATACCGCAGATGTACATTATTACTATACAATTTGAGAACAAATTAAAACTAAGATCAAGTTATTTATAGACGGAATAGCTGATCAAAAGGCGGAGTAAGTGATGCCGCAAATTTGCAGTCAGAAGAAAAGAAATTATTCCAAATCAGTATACATAACATAACATCACGACTGTGCTCCTCGAGGAGTTAGCCAGAGGTGTACCCTGTTATGTTTAGTCCCGTATTATAAGAGGCGAGCCCCAGATTTCCAGCTACTACTGAGCAAATCTAGACTCTGGGCTGCTACAGAGAAATTTTTGATTGAAAAACCCAATAACAAGTCAGTCAAAGCTCCTGGTAGAAAAAAAAGACAAAAAAATACTTTTATTTGCGGCAACCATGGCGCAGGGAAAGAACACAAACAAAAAAAAAAGCAAGCTGGGGGGGAAATATGCGCTACAGCCACGCAAAACGGCTATCCCTCAGCATAATTGTGTATTGCTACCTAAGCCAGCGGTGGTAATCAACAAAACTGATACACATAAAATTGAATTATCAATCGAACGATTCTCTTATTAATATTTCATAGCTACTCAGTGAAAAGCACTTTTACTTGTGTTTATTCTAAAAGCTTTGTACGAAGTTTTTTCAGTCAGTGATGAACAATCTACTTCTTATGTTATGCATTTTCAAAAGCCGTCCGTTAGGTTCATAGTTACTCACATAAAAACGTATACATAGTTGAGTAGCTAGTTAAAAACAATGGCTGCCAGGGAACTGCGGACAGCGAGTATGTATCTGGTTGCATTTTAACGAGCTAACCATTTTTATACGCAGAGTTAAAAATACATGATATAAAAACAGGAATCTCTGCCAATTTTGGTTAAAACCGACTATTAAAGAGGAGGTTTTCAAGTCGATTTGTACATTTTTATAGGTTTATGATCAAGTCGTACTGGCGTCCCGCGTCCGTACGAATTGCAGAACATACTCTCCAAACAATGAAATAAAACGTCATCATCATCATCCCAGCGTTAATCCCAGTCGCATCCGAAGTCTTTTCAGCTTTGGAGTCTGGGGTCCGCTTTTACCAGTCCAACTGCTGATATGGCTAAACTTCGACATTTTCCGTGAAGCGATTGCCGTCTGACCTCCACAACCCGAAGGCGACATCGAAGCATTGTAGTTAGACCAATTGTTGGACGTTTTGAGGGCTCCAACAACCCGTAACGACTGCCACTAGATGTTCGTATGGCAATCGGGACCAACGGCTTAACGTGCTTTCCGAGGCACAACCAGACTAGTGCAAATATTCATATTCATGCATACAAATACTTGCACTGTGCGGGGATCGAACCCGCGCCACCTTGCGCAGCGGCCGCGTCAGCTACCGCTACGCCACGGTGGCTGTCTTTAACGAGCTAACCATTTTTATACGCAGAGTTAAAAATACATGATATAAAAACAGGAATCTCTGCCAATTTTGGTTAAAACCGACTATTAAGGTCGTACCCTCACCAAATGACCTCGAGCATTTGCTCCCTCTTCACCGCGCCCCACCTCTACAATACTTCGCAAAATATTACTAGCGCCGTCTGGCGGACGAAGTACTTACAAATACAAGTTAAATTCATAGACCACAGAAGTAACAGACATGGCACTTTTATTTTTGTTTATTGGTGCTCCCAAATACTTTTGGTTATTATGTACTCAAACAAATGTTGACGATACTTCATAATAAAAATTCTGCGGTGTTTATTTTTTAACCGACTTCAGAAAAAGGTGGTTCTCAGTTCGATTTATTGTCGCTGATAACTTTATGGTTAATGAACCTATTTAGACCATTCTTTTTTTATATGAAGGGATATGCTGCCTATGTAATCCCATTGTTACCACGTCAGTGTCGATAATGGAAATTCTGAGAAATTTAGGCCAATTATCGAAAATTGTAGGCACGCTTCGGGTGACAACTTGATACTCGTGTTTATATCGGATGATACTATAAAACCGTGAAAATTTGGGCCTGACCTGATGATGGAGATGACAGAATATCAAGGGAATCCACATCGGAAGCAACTGTCATGTGTTTGGGCTTATTTAATGTGTATTGATTAGACCTTTATAACTAAATATGTTATGACTGTAACTTCAGGGTTGGAAGTTAGTTTTGTAGATTGAAAGTTAGCTAAGTCAGATGGACAAAGGGATAGAAAAATAATATAATAAAGTTTAATTTATCATTATTTATTATTTTAAGGGAAAACGTAATCAGGGTCAAATAAATTTCTGCAGAACTGACACATTTAAAAAAAAAAAATCATGTTTTTTTTTGGGACCAGGCAAGACTGTGAAATTATATTATTAACTTCCGAAATTAGTTATTTTTCACTTTGTAGTGGTTTTTGAAGTCGGTTGTTTTTTTGTAAAAAGTTTTTATTTTTATGTTTGTTTGCGGATAACTTCGCCTAAAATTTGGTATTTCGATGAATTTTTGGGTATTTCGACATGGGTGTCGTGATAGGGGTTTTTGGGAGTGCAGATCACGAATATGACGTAATTTTTGAAATCCAAGATGGCCGACACCAATTTTATGATATTTTGACATGGGTGTCGTGAAAGGGGTTTTTGTGGGTGCTAATTACGAAAATGATGTCATTTTGGAAATCCAAGATGGCCGACACCAATTTTATGATATTTTGACATGGGTGTCGTGAAAGGGGTTTTTATGGGTGCTAATCACGAAAATGACGTCATTTTGGAAATCCAAGATGGCCGACACCAATTTTATGATATTTAAACATGGGTGTCGTGAAAGGGGTTTTTGTGGGTGCTAATCACGAAAATGACGTCATTTTGGAAATCCAAGATGGCCGACACCAATTTTATGATATTTTGACATGGGTGTCGTGACGGGGGTTTTCGGGGGTGCAGATCACGAAAATGACGTCATTTTTGAATTCCAAGATGGCTGACACCAATTTTATGATATTTTGACATGGGTGTCGTGACGGGGGTTTTGGGGGTGCAGATCACGAAAATGACGTCATTTTTGAAATCCAAGATGGCTGACACCAATTTTATGATATTTTGACACGGGTGTCGTGAAAGGGGTTTTCGCGGGTGCTAATCACGAAAATGACGTCATTTTTGAAATCTAAGGTGGCCGAAATTATATTTCATGATATTTTGACTTGGGTATCGTGACGGGTTTTCGGGGCGCTGATCACGAAAATGACGTCAATTATAAGCTGTGGCATAGCTTCTATTTCTTTATCAAAGTCAAAAATAAAACATCAAATATAGTTTAGTCGCTAAATCGCCACCATTTTTCGCACTCCTTCAATGACGTCACTGGTAAAAAATAAATAAATAAATAAACTACAAAAAAGAAAATACATACTTATACAAATGTATACGTTAATTGGCAAAATAAAAAAAATACTATGTCATAAATAACTAATAAAAAATTTCCTACTAACTACATACTGCGGAACTCGGTGTGCACACCTTTGCGATTTACCCCGCAGCCACGCGCAGGATTGCGTTTTTTATCTGCATTTTCATGCACATCTGCAGCCCTACGCGTGAGCGCAGATTCAATGTATAGTACCATGCGTTTCTCCATACAAAATTTGGTACTAGCGAACATCTATCTTATATATAAAATTCTCGTGTCACAGTTTTCGTTCCTATACTCCTCCGAAACGGCTCACCGATCCTCATGAAATTTTGTGAGCGTATTGAGTAGGTCTGAGAATCGGCCAACATCTGTTTTTCATCCCCCTAAATGTTAGGGGTAGTCCACCCCTACTTGTTTTTTTTTATTTTTACACAACATTTTTAGTTTCTATTTTTTTACAACATACAAAAATACATACAATCCTAAATTTTCACCCTTCTACGATCAATCCTTCAAAGCTGATCAATCGTCATTTAGTTAGTTTTATTCCCATGGGAAATCTAAAAAACGCGATATAACCCAATTCCACGCGGGCGAAGCCGCGGGCGGAAAGCTAGTACTAATATATAAAGCTGAATAGTTTGTTTGTTTGAACGCGCTAATCTCTGGCACTACGGGTCCGATTTGAAAAATTCTTTTTGCGTTGGATAGCTCATTAATCCAGAAAGGCTTAAGGCTATAAAACATCACGCTGCGACTAATAGGAGCAGAGCATTACTAACTCAACGCGAACGAAGGCGCGCGGTGTAAAGCTCTTATCAATATAATCAAGATATTACACAAGGTAGCTGCTGTGAATCGTTGAGGAGTTCCCTCGAATTTCTCTCGGCTCTATCATCAGATCTATTGCAGACATTCATTTTAACCTACTTATATGGGTGTAAAGTTTTCATCAATATAAATGAACAGAAATAAGTCCAAACATAAGGTAACTATTGTAAACCTTTAAGGAGTTCCCTTAACTGGCCTTTGTCTTCAACACCAGAGCTTTAATGATGATCACAACTCATTTAGGTGTAAAGTTCTTATCAATACAAATTTATTAAGCACAAACACGAGGCAGCTGATGTGAATCGTTAAGGAGTTCCCTCGGCTGTCTCCCGGCTCCATCATCAACTCCGAACTTTACTAAATTGTAGTGCGTTAAAACACTTAATGAAAAAACTTAGAAAAGCCCTAGACGCCCCTTTGATTTTTTAAATTTCTTCTAGATTTACCTAGTCTTCCATCATCAGACCCTAATTTCCTAAACATGAGACTACCTTGAAGATATCGTCTTTCTAATAAAACAAAAACATGTGGCACTCGGGGCTGCCGCGGTAAAGCTATTTTATACTAGCGGCCGCCAGCGACTTCGTTCGCGTTGAGTTAGTAATGCTCTGCTCCTATTAGTCGCAGCGTGATGTTTTATAGCCTTAAGCTTTTCTGGATTAATGAGCTATCCACGCAAAAAGAATTTTTCAAATCGAACCCGTAGTGCCTGAAATTAGCGCGTTCAAACAAACAGACTCTTCAGCTTTATATATTAGTACTAGCTTTCCGCCCGCGGCTTCGCCCGCGTGGAATTGGGTTATATCGCGTTTTTTAGATTTCCCATGGGAATAAAACTAATTAAATGACGATTGATCGCAAAGGTGTGCGCACCGAGTTCCGCAGTATGTAGTTAGTAGGAAATTTTTTATTAGTTATTTATGACATAGTATTTTTTTTATTTTGCTAATTAACGTATACATTTGTATAAGTATGTATTTTCTTTTTTGTAGTTTATTTATTTATTTATTTTTTACCAGTGACGTCATTGAAGGAGTGCGAAAAATGGTGGCGATTTAGCGACTAATTTATATTTGATGTTTTATTTTTGACTTTGATAAAGAAATAGAAGCTATGCCACAGCTTATAATTGACGTTATTTTCGTGATCAGCGCTCCGAAAACCCGTCACGATACCCAAGTTAAAATATCATAAAATATAATTTCTGCCACCTTGGATTTCAAAAATGACGTCATTTTCGTGATTAGCACCCGCGAAAACCTCTTTCACGACACCCATGTCAAAATATCATAAAATTAGTGTCAGCCATCTTGGATTTCAAAAATGACGTCATTTTCGTGATCTGCACCCCCGAAAACCCCCGTCACGATACCCATGTCAAAATATCATAAAATTGGTGTCAGCCATCTTGGATTTCAAAAATGACGTCATTTTCGTGATCTGCACCCCCGAAAACCCCCGTCACGACACCCATGTCAAAATATCATAAAATTGGTGTCGGCCATCTTGGATTTCCAAAATGACGTCATTTTCGTGATTAGCACCCACAAAAACCCCTTTCACGACACCCATGTCAAAATATCATAAAATTGGTGTCGGCCATCTTGGATTTCCAAAATGACGTCATTTTCGTGATTAGCACCCACAAAAACCCCTTTCACGACACCCATGTCAAAATATCATAAAATTGGTGTCGGCCATCTTGGATTTCCAAAATGACGTCATTTTCGTGATTAGCACCCACAAAAACCCCTTTCACGACACCCATGTCAAAATATCATAAAATTGGTGTCGGCCATCTTGGATTTCCAAAATGACGTCATTTTCGTAATTAGCACCCACAAAAACCCCTTTCACGACACCCATGTCAAAATATCATAAAATTGGTGTCGGCCATCTTGGATTTCAAAAATTACGTCATATTCGTGATCTGCACTCCCGAAAACCCCTATCACGACACCCATGTCGAAATACCCAAAAATTCATCGAAATACCAAATTTTAGGCGAAGTTATCCGCAAACAAACATAAAAATAAAAACTTTTTACAAAAAAACAACCGACTTCAAAAACCACTACAAAGTGAAAAATAACTAATTTCGGAAGTTGGTGTCTTTCGTTTGGTATATTCGTTTTAGACACCGAGTTCCGAAATTAGTTATTTTTCACTTTACATAGTGGTTTTTGGAAGTCGGTTGTTTTTTTCTAAAAAAGCTTTTATTTTACATTTTTTAGTTGTTAAAAGTACTATGTATTCAGTTGCATCCGGTCAGACTGGAAGCTGACGCAAATATAGTTGGGAAATGACGTACTTTTGTTTACTTTAATTTTTACCCGTAAGTACCTATTCCCTCAACTGCCTATGGTCTTCATCATTAAATTTACTGTAGACTATTATTTTAACCTAATCGGAGTAAAGGTCTTATTAATATAAATGAATGAAGTCCAACCACAAAGTAGCTACTGGAAACCGTTGAGGAGTTCCCGGAACTGGCCTTTGTCTTCATCATTAGAGCTCTTATGAGAGTCGCAACCCATCTAGGTGTAAAGTTCTTATCAATACAAAATAATCGAGCCCAACCACAAGGTAGCTGCTGTCAATTGTTGAGGAGTTCCTTCGATTGTCTCTCGGCTCCATCATCAGATCTACTCCAGACCTTTATTAAATTGTAGTGCTTTAAAATATTTAATGAAAATGCTAAGAAATGCACTAGTCGCCCCCAATTTTTGAAAGTTCCGCTTGTTTTCTCTGGACTTCCACCATCAAACCTTGATATCCTTATCAAGGGACTACCTTGGGAACATCTTCCTTCCAACAGAAAAAGAATTATCAAAATCGGTTTATAAATGACGAAGTTATGCGCGAACAAACATAAAAAAAACATATACGGTCGAATTGAGTAACCTCCTCCTTTTTGAAGTCGGTTAAAAATTGAACATAAAAAACATATAATTGAGCAACCTCCTCCTTTTTGAAATCGGTTAAAAAAACCAACACCAAAATAAACATCAATAACAGAGATACTCTAAGATAGTATTGTACTCTATGCGACATGCGGTGCGTGAGCGAGCAAGCAGATGCTTTCTCGCTCACGCGCCGCCCGCTTATGCTAGCGGAGCGCGCGATGACGAACGACACGGGTTCCCCCTTCGAGAGCTTGTGGCATACTGAATCAACCGGGCAACAGAAATGATGGCGAATGCGCTCAGATTGTTGAACAAAATTTTGATTTTGGTCGTTTTAAAAAAATATT
Organism: Sesamia nonagrioides; assembly: GCA_017933935.1. Classification (NCBI taxonomy): domain Eukaryota; kingdom Metazoa; phylum Arthropoda; class Insecta; order Lepidoptera; family Noctuidae; genus Sesamia; species Sesamia nonagrioides. The sequence goes on along the minus strand of JADWQK010002280.1, from coordinate 5,110,772 downwards.
TCTACAATTATGTTCGTCATGAAATTACCTATCTATTAGTGTAAGAACGCAATCTAAATAATGCTTACTTTCCGAGGAGATGCACGTTTATGATAATTATTTCTCTTGTCAGTGGTTTCGTTGTGAAGGAATTATTTAAACATTATTCTTAGTAAAATAAAAAAAAAATCTACAATTTTGGAGCCAAGATTATGGAGAAAATTTACGTATTTTTAATAAGTTGATATTTCTTTTGGATAAAGAGTAGATAGCTCCGGAAAACTACATAAAAACGGCTTGCGGTGTGTTTTTCCTCTGGAGCCGCGTTAAAGAGGAGGTTTTCAAGTCGATTTGTACATTTTTATAGGTTTATGATCAAGTCGTACTGGCGTCCCGCGTCCGTACGAATTGCAGGACATACTCTCCAAACAGTGAAATAAAACATCTTTCAAGGAAATCAAGAGGTCCTACAACCAAAAACTCAAAGACTTGAGATATCTACTAACTCTTAGTGGATTATGTCCATTTCCCCTCACAGAAAGGAGGCCTATGTCCCAGCAGTGGGAGTGGGAACATTGTAAACTGATTATGGTTTGTCGTTGTGTTAGTTTACTGGTAGAAAGTTCATGTGCTTGATGTATGAAATATATACATAAGTTTTAAGGATTGACAAAACTACCTAAATTTCAGTGTGGCAAAAACAAAATGGCTTAACTATGTCAATAGAGCAACTGAATTTCGAACCCTCATAATCGTTGAACATCACACCAAATTCGATTTCGTCATCATAATATAATGAGATAGGTATTCCATTCGATATTTAAAAGTGCTTTACATTTATTTTTCGAATGGCTACCGTGATTCCGCAATCACGTCTCGAGGAAGGAGACAGGACCATTTATTATACATTAGTACCCTTTTTCACCCTCTACCAAGTTTTGGACTAGCGGGGTCGTAACAAACGGTTTTAAATAAATGAAGGCAGCTGTTACGTTTTCGTTTTTTTACTACTCATATCAATGTTAGGCTTCGGTCATACATGACACTTTGAGATCATTAGTGGGTTAGAGGAACTGAAAACATTCAGATAAGTAAAATAATCAGTGATGTTGGGATATTCAGGTACTTTCCCGATTGTAAAAGCAGAATGTGTAGTAGCAAAAACGCTGTAGTGAAATTCGATGGGTTATCTAAAAACTCATATTACTTTCGTATAGGATGAGAAATGTAGCATACACAGTAAGTTCAGGCTATAATGTTCCTCTGCTAAGACATTGCCCACCAGGTGACTATCAGGTGAAAGATGCTGTAAACTACCATATACCATGCTGTATACTACAGCACAGTACCTCATATTTTTTTTCTTTTTTTAATAAATTATAAACTAGCGCTTGACCGCAATTCTGCCTGATGGTAAGCAGTGACGCAATCGTTGATGGTAAAGCGCACTAGTTTATTAAGAGCCTATTCACTCTAGCCTTGAAGACACTCAAATTGTAGTCCGACGGAAACACCACCGCTGGCAAATTGTTCCAGTCCCTCGATGTACGCGGTATAAAGGAAATACACAAAGCAAAGCACTCGCCTGGGCTCCATCCTACCTATAACTCGTACTTCGGGACCTATCAGGGAACCCAGGATAAAAAATTCACATATTTTTGTTCCGAGCAACGCAAAACGGTGCACGGGGGATATATATAGGGATTTTATTATAAGAATTTAGACCTTCATAGCACCTCTAAATATCCTAAGACTTCACAAATCCCAGTTTAACAAACGATCCTCTGAGACCAGCCAAGCGTAGCGCAGTATCTATATAAAGTTATGAGCACATCGGCGGCTCCAATGCCCATCTCCCTAATTTAGTCCCTAAGGACGGTGATACACAGTCGGGCTAACAGGCTAATATCCGACGCCATTGTTCTTATTACCCTATAAAGTCCCGGGTGTAAGTATATGAGCATGTAATGTATGACCAGCGGTGGACCGTGCGTAGATGCGTCGCGATTTTTCCGGGTGTGAGTAAGCTGCAAACCATTCTTGAAGAGCTCCACCCCAGCTCTTCTAATAGCTACGCATCATCGTGAAGTTGCGGATACTAGCCCGTATTACCTTATACCTAAGGTGCAATAACTTGGCGCTTATGTCAAGCATACTTAGATATACATACCTATGTATAATGTATATCTAAGTATCGTGTAACATCACTGTATATTCATCAGCCTGTATTAACTTCTTGAAAGCGTTCTATTATCTCTTGAAGCTTTTCGTGGTCACTTCAACACCACCGCGATTTTTCCATAATTGAAAGCTTATTATACACTTTATTATATTTGTATATCTTTTGACAAGTATTTGGCCGTTACTATTTCTATCAAATAATGAAACTACAGCATTAACTGCATATATATATACGTTTTAATTTAGTTTACACTATATAATAATAATACACATTGACATTTCTTAAATGCTGTTTAGATGGGCTGATCGCGTCTAGTTTCACTTGTGAAATTGGTTCCTAATCATGCATTCAGGTCTGAGTACCTATCCATAAAATATGCAAATGCAATCAACTTTTATACATACAACTTTGGGCGTAAAAAATAAAGCACAACTTATTCGATAAAGCTCATATCTGGCCGATGCAGGCCGCAACATAAAGGGAGATTTATCAGTACCCGGCTCGGCGCCAAAAAAACGGATAAGCTGTCGCATAACTACCCACACCCTGCACAGTTGCATAGTTCCATGGTATGTATGTATGTACATAACCGCGGAAAAGTCAACCAGAATCTATTATATACGTTTGGCTCCTGAAATTGTCACTAAAGTTTCCTTTATTTACTCAAGTTATTGGAAATTTCCAATGCATAACCTCAAGCTAGGCTTCTTTGAAATAGTGATTCCCTCGAGACAGGCTCACGACGTAGCTCAGGACACGCTACGTTGAGTTTCAGCAATGATAGACAGACTCACTCAACTTCGAAAAGTTACAATACACGTACATCTACAAGTATTTGGTTTATTGTCTACAATATTTACATATTATTGTATCTATAATATGTGTAACGATAGAGTAAAGGAAGCATGATGTTGTACACTTACATCCCCATTATATTTCAAGTTAGACAAATGTCAACTATGTTTAAATGACATTTAAATTGATTTCGCGAGTGACTAGCACTATTGAAAAAGTAACAGAAATATTTGAAGTGGTGGCTTATACTGAACGTAGTTGGAAAAAGATTAAACAGATGATGATGAAATATTTTGGACAAACAAATGAATTCTTGCCAGAGTATACATATTATTGAAGCTGCAGTAACCCACCTTTTTGTTATGGGAAATCATCAAGTGATCTCTCCCGCTCTGGGCGGAGCGCCGTGTCAGACTTTTATTGACTAAAACCCACCCCTATTTCTTCACTTGCCTGTGCGCCAGCGCCACGGTTTCGGCAGTAGCCCATCTGAATTGTTAACAGCTATCTAAACTCTTCTCTGTTACAAAGAAATCAATTTTAATATCAAATTTTAGCACAAATGTTTTTAAGTTCGGAAAAGATGACATAATTAAATCGTGAATTGTTTTATTTATGTTAAAGACTCATTAAGCTCAACGCTAGATTTAAATTTTTCTTGAATTTCTTCTACTTCGATATCCATGTTTCTCGGGCGAAAAACTGCCTTGCTACGTAAAACCGACATCTATAAGACTCGATGTTCAAGACCTTCTACTGGCAACGTGTGATATTGAATTAGAGTAAATCTGATTTTCACGGCAAAAAATTGGCTCTAAAAGGCGGGACGGCTGTGTAGTAAATTTTTAACGACTCTTCTGAGCCCTATCACGTAAGTAGGTTGAGATAAAGGAGTATAGAGCATTGCGGCAAGGTAATAAAGTTATTCAGCCTTATTACGCTTTAAGCATGGCATTATTAAGGAATTAGCAACTGTTAAGTATGTTGCACTGAGACTACTGCTGCAGCCGCCGCGGCGTTGTTGCATCAAGGACGTTTGCGGATAAAAATATTAATGGTTTTGCCGCCATTATTGAGAAAATAGAAGATACTGCATCCCTGATAACGCGTGTTTGCGGCAGCACCAACAGAGTTCTCAAAGTGCTTGCAAATTTGTAGGATTTCCCGATTTGCGGAGGTGGATACAGCTGCGTCAGTAACCTACTAACACGAGATTTTAGGTAAAATTGTTACTAACTCCATGGGCTCCTGCCTAAAATAAGAGTTTTCTATCCCATGTATAGGGTTTAAAAGAAGATGAAAAAGTGAAACAAAGGAACGCTCGTCTGACGTTCCAAATGGCCCAAGAATTTGGGAGACCGTCTACAACAGAACACTAACCCACGGTTCAGACCGTTTTTCATTAATTCCGGAATAAACAAAACGAAAAAGAGCCCGATAATAGAAGCAACTGCCGGGGACGTTCCACCCCCACATCGATTTACATGAAGGGGGTAACACCACCCCCTTGTCGAGATACGACGGTAAAATATTTAAATGGTCTCGGCTTTAAACACTTTCGTCTCCTCCACATAATATGTTCATGACAATCCGGTAAACATTGTCGTATATATCAACTTCTTTTCTGTATATTCCGTTGAGAAATTAAACACGATACAAATCCGTTAGCATCAGTTACGGATATATCGAGGGAGTTCAGTCGGAAATTTGTGTAACCTAGCCGTAATCTCGAATTACGGCCCGAGAACGCTAAAGGAAATAATTATAGTCTCGGATGGTAAAGTCCTGAAGAAATTGCTGGTTGAATGCGTTAATATCATAGATAGCGTTAAGATGATTGCACCGTAGCATTTTTATGAAATGTGTCGTATGTATCGTCGTTGTATGTGTGTTGTGTTGTTTTTGTGAAATGTGTCGTTGTTGTATGTGTCGTTGTGTGTATCGGTGTGGTTGTTGTATCGTTGTTGTATGAATGTGTGTTCGTAAACCAATAACATTTCCATGAAATGTAACGTTTTTGCGTATGCTCGAAGTTGTATTCGACATAATGCTCAAGGCGAGTGAGCGTTTACATGTAACATTTCTTTCTATTTTGCGCTTTATCTCATTTCGCATATTCGCCTTTGAAAAAAGGTTAAACCAAAAAAAACAACTAACGTAAGTTGTTTTTTGAATTAAAGTTACAACCAAACACCAATGGTCATGTTCAAAGTTTGCGAAAACGGCGAACGCTCAATGGACCGAGGTGAAAATCCCGCAAATTTAAAAACTCTAACAGTTTGATCTCAATCTGTCAAAAATTTATCTCTAATCCATACCAATATTACAAACTAGCTGTTGCCCGCGACTCCGTCCGCGTGGACTTCAGTTTACAGCGCGCGGTGGTTCCCGTTTCCGTGGGAATGCCTACATTACTGCAAGGTTTCCTCAAAATCCATTCAGGAGTTTTTGCCAAAGCCGTAGTCCGTTCCGAAAGAAATTAAAAAAGGCTCAGTTGATTTAAATAAGCGCCTGATAAAATAATGGGAGCAATATGTACGTCCGCGTTCGCTCCCGTTTTCGCAACATTTTTTGTTATTTATTTAATGCGTTTATTATATTACTATGGATGCGAAAGTATCTCTGGCTGTCTGTCTGTCCGGCTTTCACGCCAAAACTACTGAACCGATTGTAATAAAATTTGGTACACAGATAGTCTAGAGCCTGAGAAAGGACATAGGCTATCTAACATCCCGCTATAACCAATAGGAGCAGCGCAGTAACAAAAAATTTAGCGAAAACAGGGACGAACGCAGACGTACATATTGCTCCCATGATTTTAACAGGCGCTTATTTTATATCAACTGAGCTCTTTTTAATTTATCTTCGGAATGGACTACGGCTTTGGCAAAACCTACTGAATGGATTTTGAGGAAACCTTGCAGTAATGTAGGCATTCCCATGGAAACGGGAACCACCGCGCGCTGTAAACTAAAGTAGGTACACGTGGACGGAGTCGCGGGAAACAGCTAGTTTCCTTATATTTTTGATACTGATTATCGCTGAGTTGAGATTGCATCTACAATATGACCGTTTTTGAGTACGGCAGGCCTACTGCTACAAGTAATGCTCTAATCTATATTAACCTTTACAGTTGCGAAATACAATTCAAGCTTTCGATGAAGGTCGATTGGTGGTCGATTATGCGCTAATCGAGTTTGAAGTGTCCGTATCGATTACGATTTGGTAGCGCCGTAGATTATTTTAAACTTGTTTGATTTACAAACCCGTTAATTTGCCAAGTGTTGACTGTTGGAGTGAATCTGGCATGGTTCATCGGCTCCCGAATCACTGGGCTTTTGAGTCCGTACAGTATGCTCTCATGTGAGTTTGTTTATTTTAAAGCTTACACTACCTATGTACTGCGTTTTCAACTAATTTTAGTCAGTCCTTGCTTTCATAAGCGGCGATGGCTCAGTGGTTCCGGTCCCGATTTACGGGTTTATAAGTCTAAGGTTTGAACCCAGGCAGGTGCTCTCATCATCAACTTTTTATCGTCCCACTGCTGGGCACAGGTCTCCTCTCATACAGAGAAGGATTGAGCGTAATCACCACGCTTGCTCAATGCGGGTTGGCGATTTCAGACTTAAAGTCCAGGTTTCTTCAAGATGTTTTCCTTCACCTTCAGTCATTGGTGTCCAAGATATACTTAGAAAATACATATAACTTTAGAAAAGTTACATTGGTACTTGCCTAGCCTGGAATCGAACCCGCGCACTCATACTTGAGAGGCTGGTGTTTTAACTACTAGGCCACCACAACTTCTCTAGACCACCACGACTTCTTTGCTGAAGGCAAAGCGGCAGGTGCTTTACTTCGGGTAAATGATACCTGTGTTACGATCGTCACAGGTACCTACCATTCTGTAGAGTCTGCCTACCTTCATGGGAAAAAGGTGTGAGTTTATATATTTTCTCGGTGGTAGGCCATAACATCGGCTGCCGGCAGAAGTTACCACCCACCAGACAAAGTCTTGCCGCCAAGCGATTCGTCGTGTTCCGGCATGATGTCTGGTGAAGCCGTACGGAGGACGGGTCTGAGCAGTTGTGTTGCGATGTGTGGCGGGTACGATGCACCAAATGTTGTTGTGTCGGGAGTTGGGTCGTGGAGATTCTCCAGATCAGTCTCCCTCTAGCGCAGCATTGTTTGGTCGTGTTGGTCTTGGGTTTAACATTGCATCACCTCGCTCAACTGCCGTCATCCTTAGTATTTCTTAGTTTTTTAAGTGAATAGGCTTAATAAACGAGTGCGCTTTACCATCAACGATTGCATCACTGCTTACTATCAGGCGGGATTGCAGTCAAGCACTAGTTTATAATTATTAAATATATATATATACTAGCTGACCCGGCGAACTTCGTTGCGCCTTAAAGGCAATATCACATGACTACTTTTTAAATTAGGATAATTTTAAATAAATGAATATTATTATTCAATGATTCTTTATTTGGGAGCACAATCCTGACGATTCTCCGGAAATCTTTAATGTGCTACAATACTCGTAAACAACATCCATGGGCCCAATGCGAACGCCATTGCGCTATATTATATGTGTATTGAAACGCTGCCCGATTCAAATCAGTATTTGATGAATTTCTTCTTGTGTTTCGTAAATTATCTAGCGCTTGATCTCTGAGGTTTGCTCGACGATTTCGCATTGCCAACCCAGCCATTTCACAGGCTGCCTCCCTTTGCTCTGGTGAGTGAGAAGCACGAAGTCGAGCCATACTAAGGCTGCGCCTTCAAGTGCAATTTCTTGCTCTTCTTCAGTTTTTTTTTTTTTTGTGGATGGGAAATCATCAAGTGACCTCTCCCGCTCTGGGCGGAGCGGAAGGGCGTGTCAGACTTTTATTGACTAAAACCCACCCGTGTTCCTTCACTTGCCTGTGCAACGGCCAGTGCCATGGTTTCTTTTTTCCGTAACCCTATGGACCAGTCCTCGTGGACACCGTCAAGGTGTGCTGACATCTCTTTGAGGCACGTGTGAAACACAATGGGCCGTCAACCCGGGCCTGGTTCCTACAAGGAGGCGAGCTGCCTATCCCTCGCCGCCCGCAAGCTCGCGCCTACGGTGGTCGGGAGTCCAATGTTGCCACCCGACCAGGGCGCTTCCTGCGGCGGTTTGAGCCGTGAATGTAGTGGGATTTCCGCTCCCTCACCCGCTCCGCCTCCTCCTTTGCCAGCATCACTGCTTCACAGAAGGAGGTGAAAGCTTGCCATGCACTCTTGCTCCGGACTATGGCCCGGACCAGGGTCGAACGCGAGAGATCGCCGCCGATCGCCGCCACGAGAACACGGCTGTGCTCTATCCAAGCCGGGCAGACCTCCACCTTATGCTCCACCGTGTCCTCAGGGCGATGCACACAGTGGTCACCCTGGCGTTTCCTCCCGCCTTATACGGAACAGGAACCTTCCGAAACAGCCGTGTCCGGTGAGGATCTACGTCAGTCGGAAGGTGAGGACGCCGTGGCGCCTCTCTAGCTACTCCTCAAAGAGAGGACTTACCGCCGCTATTGCGGCGTGCTCAGTACTGGATTGCGACAATCACACTTTACATGTCGCCATGAGACCCCGCCGGAGCTCTGTCCGCTGTACTGCGATTTTTCGCGGTAACAGAGTTATGCCTCCTCTCATCACTCCTACATGTGGGCGAGGGATAGTGTTTCTCCACAATTTAATGGATGTTATTATACATATAAACGTTTCTTTTTAATTACTCTATCTATTAAGAGAAACCTCATCAAAATCTGTTTCGCAGTTTTAAAGATTTAATCATACAAAGGAACATAGGGAAAGAGAAAGTAACTTTGTTTTATAGTATGTAGTGAAGTGGTAAATGGCACAGCAAGACAATATTAGAAATTTTGAAGTTGAAGTTTGCTTTGGGGCTTTTATTAAAAAAATTAAACCGGCAGAGAGCATTTATATTGCTTGCTTTAAATAAATGCATCAACATTCAACCGGTAAGACTTTTTTTAATATGCTGAGTAGTGTAGGAGTGTGTTTGTGCCATTTTTAACAAATGAACCGCTAACTTATATTTTGACTGAGTTGTTTTGTTATTCCATGTCAGTTGCGTTTTGTTAAACCATGTCTTATGTCACGTCACACGGGAACGACAGGAACCGCGGGAACGGGATAAAAAGTATCCTATGTGATATGTCCTTCTCCCAGTTCTTATCTACCTCCCTACCAATTTTGAGCCATACTGGTTAAGCGGTTCTTGAGTTATAAATACAGTAACTAACACGACTTTCATTTATATACATAGACTTCACTCAAATCGGACCAGCCTAGGAGCAATTCAGTGACGTACACACGTACAGCAGATTTAGGATGGAAAGAAGAAACCCATGGAAAGCATTGTCATCTACATTTGTAACAAAGATATCATACCTCTCTCTACCCCTAGAGCTCTTGTTTCTGTCTCTTTAAGTAAAATAAAAAATCTTAAATAATTATTTATTTCTATTTATTTTTTTCTCTTTTAGTTCATAAGTACAAATTTAGTTAAATAAAAAAAAATATCTTTTTTATTTTTTCGCCTTTTAGTTCTTATGTACAATTATATTTTTAAGTAACTAAAAAAATTAAAAAAAACTATAAACTTGTCTAAAAACAAAAAAAAAAACTTGTGATTGACCGGGTTTGAACCGAGGAACACCAGCCATCGCGAGTAGACCATACCGATATCGACTACGCTACAGCCGCTATGTCAAGCCGCGCGAAATTAGCGCCCATATTATGCGTGAAATATTGCGAAAGAGAAAACTCGAAAATATGCGCTTCCCCAGACATAAGACTGAGCTAGATCGATTTTTCGTCCCCGAAAACCACCACATATTAATTTTCAGCGAAATCGTTAGGGCCGTTTCCGAGATCACATGCTTCTTCAAACGATTAGCGCCATCTGCCGGGTTGATTTGTGAATCTAAACGATCCAGGTCGCCACTCAAACGCATACAGAAAAATTCATTAAAATCGGTCAAGCCGTTTAGGAGGAGTTCAATGACATACACACGTACAGCAGAATTATATATATAAAGATATACACGCCTTCTTTCTTCCCTACATGACATATGTACATACGTATCTATGTATAGAGACTCATGTTATCATGGGAAAGCGTTAGCTCCCACGTTCTTAACATTTTGTATTCTCAACGAAATACAACTCAATGGCGGATGTATGTAAAATATTAGATATCATATAAAATTATACCGACGTGTTTCATTTCCGCGCATGCATGCTGCTACAAATATAGTATGAATGCAAACGACAAGTCGGAATTTGAATGGGACGTGTACAAATTTGATGTTGACGCACGCATATAAGGACTGAGTACATTTGAAAGCGTTGAAAGGGTTCTATGTGAAAGTCGTTAAGAAAATCGAAAAGAAAATTTTTTAGATTGACGTTTCGCATTGGATCGACACCTACGATACACACGACGTTATTTTGTTTTCATTTTGCCCCACGCTAGGAATCAACAAGCTATCAAGCTGTACATTCTCAATTTTAGCTGATTTCGCATTGTACAGGGTGTATCTGACATCGTAATGCAAACTTCGTGGAAAGGCTACACCGCATGCCACTAATAAAATTATGATAGTCATTTATGTCGTTAATGAACGGTTACAGAATTCACAGTGGTTAAAAAAAATGCCGGCTCGGCATTTGAACGTTGCAAGCGTGCCGCCGTGCGGGTTTGTAGGTATGACGTTGATCCCTGATGTAAACTCTATCAAATCAGCTGATAAGACAGTTTTTCGAGTTTTGTTTTCATTGCGCTTTTTTGTGTAATTAGCGAATGAATTAATTTTTACTTTAAAATCTTATTGGGTTATAAAAGTATAGCAATTATGAACGGTCTAAAGTGAAAAAAACTTCATATATTTTTTTTTAATCATGAAAAAGCCGACGAAAAATTCCACCACTGGGGGTTCAGAATCATGTAGGTACTGGATCCATGGTACTTGTTTGTGAGTCGATGTCAGATACACCCTTTATATAGAGGCTTTTCATAAATTTCACATTTGCGCAACAAAGAGATAAATAAAAACATTTGGATTATCAGAAAATGGAAAGCAGATTTGTGTTAATAAATGAGTGAGAAGAAGGCCACAGGAAAAATGGATGGATCGTATAAGGAATGATATGAAAAAAATGGGAAGATTGATAGCGTGATGGCCGACAGGAGAATGCAAGAAAAAAACGTGTCACCGACCCTGAATGAAATAGAAGAGCAAATCCATACTAATATTATAAATGCGAAAGTAACTCTGTCTGTCGGTCTGTCTGTCTGTCTGTCTGTCTGTTACGCTTTCCCGCTTAAACCTCTCAACCAATTTTGATGAAATTTGGCACAGACAATCTTTAAACCCTGAGAAAGAACATAGGCTACCTTTTATCCCGGAAAAAATTGATGTTCCCGAGGGAAATCTAAAAAGCGCGATATAACCGAACTCCACGCGGGCGAAGCCGCGGGCGGAAAGCTAGTAATGATAATAAATTAAAATTAATGAATTAAAAATTTAAAAAAAATATTTACACAGCAAATACCTTTAATACACATCATACTATTTTCTATGGATAATGTGTCTTTTATCCCGGAAAAAATTGATGTTCCCGAGGGAAATCTAAAAAGCGCGATATAACCGAACTCCACGCGGGCGAAGCCGCGGGCGGAAAGCTAGTAATGATAATAAATTAAAATTAATGAATTAAAAATTCAAAAAAAATATTTACACAGCAAATACCTTTAATACACATCATACTATTTTCTATGGATAATGTGTATATACTTGTAATCCATACTAATATAATAAATGCGAAAGTAACTCTGTCTGTCTGTCTGTCGGTCCGTCTGTCTGTCTGTCTGTCTGTCTGTCTGTTACGCTTTCCCGCTTAAACCTCTCAACCAATTTTGATGAAATTTGGCACAGACAATCTTTAGACCCTGAGAAAGAACATAGGCTACCTTTTATCCCGGAAAAATTTGATGTTCCCGAGGGAAATCTAAAAAGCGCGATATAACCGAACTCCACGCGGGCGAAGCCGCGGGCGGAAAGCTAGTAAATACATATACGTGAAATGTTTTTGGTGGTAGGCAACAACATCAGCCGCCGGCATAAGTTACCACCCACCAGACAAAATCTTGCCGCCAAGCGATTCGTCGTGTTCCGGCATGATGTCTGGTGAAGCCGTACGGTGGACGGGTCTGAGCAGTTGTGTTGCGATGTGTGCCGGGTACGATGTGCCTAATGTTGTGTCCGGAGTTTGGTCGTGGAGGGTCTCCAGATCATCCTCTGGTGCAGCATCGTTGGTCGTGTTGTTGGGTTAAACATTGCATCACCTCGCTCAACTGCCGTCTTCCTTCCTATTCACTCAGTTTTTTTGAGTGAATAGGCTTAATAAGCTAGTGCGCTTTACCATCAACGATTGCATCACTGCTTACCATCAGGCGGGATTGCAGCTAGTTTACAAATACTAAAAAAATAAAAAAAATTGTTGTGATGAGTACCTACACTATCTGTTTGAATTAACTCCCGTTTTTGGAGAAACATCCAAAAGTGTTACATTTTGTTCATGGATTCACATTTCAGGAGCTGCTATGTTCGCTTTCATTACAGTGTTTTTATTTGCTCTGCTCGCGTTACGATGACACTCATAACTAGACACAATGGAACAGCGAAAACGCTAAAAGGGAAGTCAGAAAGGACTGGGCCTGGGTTTTTTATTTTTTTTGACAACTCTGGAAATACAAATAAGTGGTATATAAAACTCGTAACAACAGTAACGGAAGCGACAACTGTTGTCGCTTCGTAGTTCAGATAACGCTACATCATGTAAGCACGTAGACATGCTTTTGCAAATAAACTAAAAACAGCTCTTTCATCCCTCCAGTCCGATCTATTCTGTAAAATTTCACTGAAAAGTTAGATGAAGTGAACTAAGAGTCAGTTGTCGGTAGCGTCAATCCCAAACATTATATTTGGGCCAAATTAGATAAAGATTAGAGGTAAACAATCTTTTCTAGATTGATGATTTTCGTACATGTAATAATCCTACTTCCTACCAATGTAAACAGCTAATTTATGTTTAGATAATTAATTATAAGAAAAAAAAAAATACATGTAAGCTATGTATATTGTATATGTATCAAAAATTTTACTTAGTCCATATTTAAAAGTATTGTGATGAATGTGTTATGCAGTTGATTTGAAAAGTAGTTAAAATACGCAAAATTGTATCAAGATAAATAGCAAGATAATATGCATGTTATTTTAGTGATTCTATTGAAATATGCTGCAATAGGAATTGCTAATAAAAATAGGAGATTTGTAAAACGTGACTTGTGATAACCCTAAATTGGTTTGTTTACTTCTATTATTTATCGAGCTTGGCACAAGTATAGTAAGAATGACAACTCACTCCTCTCTCAATTCGCTTAAGTTTTCTTTTCTTTTTTTTTATAATTTATAAACTAGCGCTTGACCGCAATCCCGCCTGATGGTAAGCAGTGCCGCAATCGTTGGTGATAAAGCGCATTAGTTTATTTCACAGTGATATGGTTACCTAACTTCATGGCTGCTCTGGGATTTCTATGCGTGTTGTGGTATATGTCAGATGGCACCAAATTTTTCGTTCTAAAACATGAAGATAGCCTCCCACTGTTTTACTTCACCGTTTTGACAGCAATGTGGTAATAAATATATATTTAAACGATTGTTTCACTAAGTTACTTAACAATACCTACTAAACATTACTGGATATCAGAAATAAGTTATACTTATTTCTTTCATTATAAGAAAAGCAGAGGCCCCGAACTAGACGGCAATTGTATCTTGGAGGCCGGGATGACTTTAGGATTCAAATCACATATTTATTTATTACAGTACAGTACTGATTTATAATATCGAACTCCAAAATATAGCATTTTTATAGACACTTCTCACCCAGGGTTATCGGCTAAGCCAAAACCAAAACATGATAATTTCGGTTTCATTAATTCTAGATTCCAGGAATCCCTCATTATATCGAGAGTATGATCAACATCAACAAGGATCCATTAAGATATTAATAACGGACGGAACAGCTAATCCTGCTACCAAACTTGTTGATCAGCTTAGAACCAATCAATCGCAACAGTATAGATAATTCTAAAATAGGAAAAGCTCATGTTTTGCAAAAAAATACAACTAGAGGATTATATAGGCGTTGTTGTAATCGGATACCACTTGGTTGATAGTGATACATTAGAAGGCTCTCAGACCCTCAGATTGAAGGGCTTCCTTTATGGAAAACCAAACGACAGTTTGACCAGACAATCGAAAACTTTCAACTGGTTTTCAATTGCTTGGTCAACCTGATTTTTATCCTATCTATACTAATATATAAAGCTGAAGAGTTTGTTTGTTTGAACGCGCTAATCTCAGGAACTACTGGTCCGTTGAAAAATTCTTTTTGCGTTGGTTAGCCCATTAATCCAGAAAGGTTTTAGGCTATATAACATCACGCTGGAGCGGAGCATAACTAACTCCACGCGAACGGTGTCGCGGGCGGCCGCTAGTAATATAATAAAATCTAGAATCTATATAATAGTCGCTTGAAATAACCGGCTAACTGCGAGTTGGATTCAAAAGTTCAGGCATAATTTTATCCGAAAAGCTAGTTTTACATTAAGTCAAGTTGTCGTACACTAAACAGAAATCAAATAGCTAAACACAAAAAGGTTTCAGCCCACATTATTACCACCCTATATTTCGGTTACGTAACCCATTGAACACTGAACACAACTAAACAGCCATTGAATAGCTAAACAACTAACAGAATAGCTGCATAGACGCTCACTGAACTGGAACCCTTTTGTTCATTGCATCCATGGACTACTTCGTAAAATAACAGACATTGCCTGGGTACGAAGCAGGAGACAATATAAACTAGGAATTTCATGTGGGCAACACTTTGTTGCATATATTAGGAATGGCAACATACAATTTATTCTATGATAGGTCGCTTTGTCTTTTAAAGCGTGTTAATATGGAACGGTTCGTTTAAAATAAAACGCATCCATTTGGACCCTTAAAAAAGAATAAACCTTCTGGGTTTATTCTTTTGTTTTACTTCATTTAAATGAGGCCAAAAACTAAGGGTTTTCATCATCAACCTTTTACCGTCCCGCTGCTGGGCATAGGCGACCTATCTCATACAGAGAAGGATTGAGCGTAATCACCATGCTTGCTCAATGCGAGTTGGTGATTTCAGACTTATGTAAAGTCCAGGTTTCCTCAAGATGTTTTCCTTCACCTTGTAATCAGTCATTGGTGTCCAAAATATACTTAGAAAGTACATATAACTTGGAAAAGTTACATTGATTACAAGACCTGACTTGACCTGGACTTGACTGACCTGGAATCCCGCACACTCATACTTGAGGCTAGTGTTTTAACCACCAGGCCACCACGACACGGGTTTCATAATCTGCCTAAATTCCTCGCATCTCTGTGAGAGGAAGTGGGCCGTAATTTACTGCACAGGCCCATTGCGGGTTGAGTTCGGCTATCACATGTCTTCAAATTCGTGATTCGAGGTCTTAGAACCACTCGAAGATGCTCGTTTCCTCGTGACGAACCTTTACCATTTTGAGAGCAATGTCGATGAAACAATCCACACAAAGTAAACCACTCGTAGGTTCGAACCTACGACCTGCATCTCGCAAATGTCGTTACCACTAGGCTACAACGGCTCACAAAAGACCTATCACTAAGTATCTGATCTCTAAAAGGTTGCTGTGTAATAAATTTTCGTTGTAGTATTCTTAAATACCCACTTAGATATTGCAGATTATTTCCTGCTAAAGTTGGCTATATTTTCTTTTTAGACTTTTCGCATTTAAAACAACCCACTAATCTTTGGCAGATCATTTTGCGTACCTTTTTTTATAAATTATAAACTAGCGCTTGACCGCAATCCCGCATGATGGTAAGCAGTGATGCGATCGTTGATGGTAAAGCGCGCTAGTTTATTAAGAGCCTATTCACTCTAGCCTTGAAGACACTCAAATTGTAGCGTGACGGAAACACCGCACCCTGCAAATTGTTCCAGTCCCTCGCGGTATAAAAGAAGAAGCGAAACGCTTCGTCCGGATCGTAATGGTGTCAACAACGTAAGGGTGGAAAGTCGCCGTACGACGGGTCGTCCGATGGTGGAACGGAGATGGGGGGAATTAAATCAATTAAATTTAATTAAGTACCTATAGATAAAGCCCAATGGAAAGAGCTATGCTAGGAGTTTCTCTGCGTGATCGAATCAGAAATGAGGAGATCCGCAGAAGAACCAAAGTCACCGACATAGCTCTGCGAGTCGCTAAACTTAAGTGGCAGTGGGCAGGGCACATTGCTCGTAGAACCGATGGCCGATGGGGCAGTAAGGTTCTGGAATGGCGGCCACGTACTGGGAGACGCAGCGTAGGGAGGCCCCCAACAAGGTGGACCGATGACCTGGTGAAGGTCGCGGGAAGCCGATGGATGCGGGCAGCACAAGACCGGTTAGCGTGGAGAGCCTTGGGGGAGGCCTTTGTCCAGCAGTGGACGTCTATAGGCTGAAGAAGAAGAAGAAGATAAAGCCCAACATAGCGTTGTCATTCAAAGACATGAAGAACATGATTTAGTCCACAACACAAAAATTCCTATACTGTTATATGCCACAGTAAGTAAAAGGATAAAACCATAAATATGGCTCTGCGCCACAATAGTCGCCGCTTGAGGAAGTGAGCATTGGCACGAAACGGAAAAGACACGCTTTACCGTTTGGAAACCCTCCAACAATACCCAAATACGGGTCAATTGTAAGATTTAGACACCACTGTGGGACATATTTCGGCATTGTTAAGTTCAAATTGCTGACAAAACTGTTACCACGTAGCCACGAGCAATGGGCTACAATAACTACCTATGTAGGCCACTGCTCTCAGTCTTTAAGCTGTTCTACAGGATGCATTTTGGAGAGTGTGCGCGTGAATTGCACGACTAATTCCTCCGTCTCCGTTCCGTCATCAGACTACCGGTCGTACGGCGAGTCCACCCTTACGTTGTTGACACTACTGTAATCCGGACGAAGAGTTTGGCCTCATCTTTTATACTGCGTACACCGAGGGGTCTGGAACAATTTGCCAGCAGCGGTCATTCCGCCTGACTACAATTTAAGTGTGTTCAAGGCTAGAATGAATAGACTCTTAAGAAACTAACGCGCTTTACCATCAACGATTACATCACTGCTTACCATCAGGCGGGATTTTGGTCAAGCATTAGTTTATAATATAAAAAAAAAACAACTAGTAATTTAATGAGAAATCTTATATGACGCCTAGTAATAAATAAGGACCGAGACAAAAACAAAATTCTTTGTTTTGTTTTTATTTTTTTTTTTCTGTGTTTTTTTTTTGAACTCAGCGCATCCAGATCTATATGATTATCTATAGTGGTGAGGGTTTTGAGCAACTTCTGGCACAACATACATACAGACAGGCATACAAACATACGCACTTTATATTAATGGATTCCATGTTAATTTTTTTTAGAAGTTTTCTCGTTGATGAGAAAAAAAGTTGACTTATGGACAGCACAAGTGATCGTATAAAGGGAAGCTAGCAGTACCTCTTAGCGTTAACAGCACAACTTCAATATTATCAATTTTTCTAGAGTGGGCAAAGAAGATTCTAGAATGGGCATTGCCCACCATAGCTACGCCCATGGCTACGAACTACGCGCTCAAGTGACACGTGTCTAGCGTGAGAGATTGATCCTGAATCCATCCATATGCTGTCTTCGAGCGATAAGGTGATCGATGACTTTATTATGTAACTATTTGTTCGGTGAACCGGAACACATGGCCGACAAGAGCCGCCTTCCAGTTTTCCGAACAAAAAATGCAAACGCAACAATCGCGTAATAGTGCAATTTTGGTTAGCATGCGGTTTGAGAAGAAAGCAAATGAAACAAGTCTTAATTTAGAACATGCCACGAGTCATCGCGACGTGACATGCGGAGGGACAAGTGGAAACAAAAGACATGTGCGTGTCACTTGACGTCGAATTGCGTCCTGAAGTCTAATATTCGTAATTTAAACCGTTCAGCGTCTAACCGTACTCTCATCGGAAACAAACAAAACATCCAAAACATGTCATAATGTATAGAAAATAGAAGCATTTTTTGACAGATTTCGAGTGAGATCAGACTATGAACGTTCTTAAAATTACGAGAATTGGGTTGTATCCTAAAAAATAAGTTAATGTCCATCAGACAGATTAATGAAAAATATTGAATACGTATTTTTAATTTTTAATTCATTTAAGTACTTAGAAAAATATATTGATTTGAAATGTCGCATGACGTCACGCCTTGGTACAAAATATACCACGTAATTAGCCCCCACTCCGTAACTTTAATACGCTATATCTCAGTAGTTTTTGGTAATTTCGACATTATAAGAAATACGGGTCTTAATTTTTTTTTATTGTGTATAAGAAGGACTAATAATTTTTTTAATTTTCATACCTTGGATACATCCCTATTACCCCTTAGAAGCGTGATTTGAACGCTTCTGGGAAACAGACTGACACAAACTGTATTACATAGAAATAATCGTGTAACATTTACCATGGTGCACTGTGCATAACACTGACGTTACGCGTAAATCTTGGATCGCGCAAATAGCATATACAGGGTTCGGCACTCGAAGTGTTACTAATTTTACGTTGCTATATCAACTAAACTGTTTACAATATGGCGCCCATTTTTTCACATTCCTTAGTGTATGGTATTGTTAATAAACTAACAAAAGCCTACTATTTTTCGTCGTTATTAAAAAAAGTTTTGCAGATTGAAGTCAAACGAAACAGTGTCATTGCTTTGTATTTGGCTGGAAAACCGCAGGCAGCCATCGTTAATGAGCTAGGACATTTACATTTGAACAAAATGTTTGTGTATCGGACCATCACACGTTACAATGATACGGGTAGCATCAAAAAACGCCATGGAGGTGGACATCCAACAACAGCAACATCATCAGCAATGGTTTGAAAGGTAAAGGCTAGAATTGAACGAAATCCACGACAAAGCGCAGTTAAATTGGCGAAAAATCTTAATGTATCTGCCCGGAACATAGGGCGCATATTAAAAAATAAACTTCAACTGAAGCCCTACAAATTACAAAAAGTGCAAGATCTGACACTTGCACAAAAGACAGTTTGTCTAGAAAGAGCTAAGAACTTAAAGCACTTGCACGTTGATAGCTTGCTTGAAAATTTGGTATTTTCCGATGAAAAAATTTTTACCGTTCAGCAATATGTGAACAAGCAAAATGATCGCGTATGGTTAAAGTGTAAATCAAATGACAATTTAGACCAACGAATTGCCTTGCAAAAGCAAGCACCAACATCTGTGATGGTTTGGGCGGCGGTAACTGCCATGGGACGCTCACCTCTCGTTTTCATGGACCAGGGTGTAAAGATAAACCAGCAGATCTACCGTAAAAAGATTTTAAACGATGCTTTGTTACCTTGGGCACGTAAGCAATTTGGTAGAAATCATTGGACCTTTCAACAAGACTCGGCAGCATCTCACAAAGCTTGTGAAACCCAAATTTTTTTTACAAGAAAATGTTCCGAGCTTCATTTCTTCGCAACAATGGCCACCATATTCCCCGGACTTAAACCCAATGGATTTTTCCATATGGTCAATTCTAGAAGCCAAAGTGTCAACAAAAAAATATGAGACGGTCGACGCCTTAAAGATTGCGCTTCGCCGAGAATGGAACAAAATACCAGCAGACCACATTCGTGCAGCGTGTGAAGCCTTCTCGGTCAGACTCGATGCTGTTATCCGCGCTAAAGGTGGCCATATCGAACAATAGCTTCTTTTTTTATTTATTGTATATGTCTTTTTTCGATACTGAAGTTTTTAAATAAATATGCTCATGTTTAACAGAATTACAGCATTTTGAATTGGTAACACTTCGAGTGCCGACCCCTGTATACAACGTCCCGACCTCAATGGTCAGGCTTTTGCCAACCAGACACAACATGCGTCGGAAGATAAGTAAACCTTTTGAAATAGAGGTAGCGTATTTAATAAAGGTTTTGACATTTTAAGATCGACGTCACATGACGACAAGGAAAAGCCAGTAGTGATTTAGTCAACCGCAAACCTTAATTAATTTGACGCGGAAAGGAGATGGAAAATTCTGGGCCCCTTTGTAGCTATAAATAGCTTAGCTACATTTTTTATCCTGATACACAAAAAACACACAAAAACAAACAACAGTCCATTTTTCTACCTAGAACCTGAGATAAATGTATAAAAAGATTTTTAGGCATTCCCGAAACAAACGAAATAGATTATACATCTAAAAAAAGGAATCCTGCTTTATGGCAAGCGAGAACTGCGTTGAAAAAATTATATTGAATTATTTCAGCTATTAAATGGTTTACTAATTAAGTAAAAAACATATAATCCAAAAATAATTACACAAATATGCTTAAATAAATACACCTGACCGCCTCCGTGGGACGCAGCCGCTGCTCAAGGTGGCGCGGGTTCGATCCCCGCACAGTGCAAGTATTTGTATGCATGAATATCAATGTTTGTACTGGTCTGGTCGTGCCTCGGAAAGCACGTTAAGCCGTTGGTCCCGGTTGCCCTACGAACATCAAGTGGCAGTCGTTACGGGTTGTTGGAGCCCTACCCAAAAGTCCTACAATTGGTCTAACTGCAATGCTCGATGTCGCCTTCGGGTTGTGGAGGTCAGACGGCAGTCGCTTCATGGAAAATGTCGAAGTTTAGCCATATCAGCAGTTGGACTGGTAAAGCGAACCCCAGACTCCAAAGCTGAAAAGGCTTCGGATGCGACTGGGATTAACGCTGGGATGATGATGACTAATTAAGTAAAAAGAGATTTACTTTATTAATCGATTAAATAAAATATTATCGATACTGTTTCCATGATACACGCCGGACAAAACAGCAGTTGTCTATGGGTCGATGACAGTGCCAGTTATGTCTTCTCCAAAATATATTAGGTTATAATCTGGACAACAGCGCACTCGAGCGTAATGGCACACTGGCGTGAATGCGTTACATCCGTTATTCAGTTTTGTGCCCAAAATTCAACAGAGTGACGTAAAAATATTTCTTGTAGCCTAAGAACTAGCTGTTTGTTTTTATCTAACCTCACTTTAACTAAACCTTTAATTAGTTGGCTCCCAGATCGCCAAAACATGCAACATTTTCAGTGAAGATTTGCAGGTGATTAAGCTATCAGTTAACGCCATTTTCATCGTATTACACCCAAGTTTGTATACAATCGCTTCATCCTCCTTTTGGTGATACCAACAAATACCTACATCATCATGAATTGTTAACATCATGTGTTCTTAATCTAGAAGCATAAAACAAAACACAGTATTATCCATCGAACTTTATTTTTCCTCACGCAATCCTTCGCTGTCCACTTTAATCACTTGAACACCAACATGAGCGAGCAACAGAACCCGGGAGGCAAACTAGTTATTACAATAAATCTCCGTGCCACAATCTGTGCAAGTATTCCTGCAGCTATGATCTGGTATGCTGTTATTAAGGATAGGTACACACGAACTGTTGCGTGAGACCCGCCAATCACTCGTCGACATAGAGCCCGTCTGACAGTTTCTAGTCTGTAGGATGCCTTTTTCACTGACTTAGACACGATTTGTGTTTGAAGAATGCGCGTTTGGAAAAATTTGGGAGCTGTTTTGTATTTAATTGGGTTTAATTGATTGTTTTGGAAATATAGCTTATATTAAAGCATAGTTTAGCCGACTGGGTTCTAGAGGTCAGACAGGCTCCATGCAGAAAACTAGTATTCAGCTGCATCCGGTTAGACTGGTAGACGACCCCAACATATGTAGTTGAGAAAAGGCTAAGGCAGATAATGCGTTTAACGTTTTAAAACATAAAATGTATGTCATTTAAAAGATTATGCTTAGACGATTTACTCATGTTTAGGAGATGAATGAAAGGCAAGTAACAAAAGGTACAAGGTATATATATGTAAATAAAAATAAGTAAACACGGTTGTATGTCGTGGTGGCCTAGTGGTTAAAACACCAGTCTCTCAAGTATGAGTGCGTGGGTTGGATTCCAGGTCAGGCAATTACCAATGTAACTTTTCTAAAGTTATATGTACTTTCTAAGTATATCAATGACTGAAGGTGCAGGAAAACATCTTGAGGAAACCTGGACTTTAAGTTTGAAATCACCAACCCGCATTGAGCAAGCGTGGTGATTACGCTCAATCCTTCTCTGTATGAGAGGAGACCTGTACCCAGCAGTGGGACGATAAAAAGGTTGAAGATGATGATGAAACACGGTTGTAAACTTCCCATGACACCCAATCAGTAGGAAAGAACGTTTTAAATACCTAAAAACGAAAAAATCGCCCAGAATTTAACATTTGCAAAAAAATATAGAACGAGGGATATAAATTGGTTTCGCAATGCCGGCTAATAATTCAGACATACCAACTTGAATTCTAAAGCGGAACAATTTCTCTGAACATCTGTTAAGAATTTCCATCAAATTGGATGAATTCCAATGGATATTAATTTTTAATTGCTAACTCGCCTGGGAGCAACTATTTAGGGATGAGTTGCCTATGGCACTGAAATGCTGACTAATGGAGTTGTATACTCTTCCTTTTTTTTTGTTGAGGGCTGGAAAATCCTCATGTATGTCCACCGCCCTGGGGTGGGCGACGGGGTCTGTCAGACTCCTACTGACTAAAAACCACCCTGGTGCCTCTTCGGCTACGTGCGCGCGGGGCTGCGGGAGTTGTATATTCTTCCTGACTTAACCTACGGTGGACAGAGTTGGTCCTGACTAACATTTAGAAGTCCAAACTCAAGGTCCGTCAACAAATATGTGTTAAATTAAAGAAACGTAATTCTGCAATCCAAAACAAAGTTAGCTGGCGTGGCTCATAAGGCCGCCCAACTTAAATGGTACTGGGCAGGACATGTCGGCCCCATACCGGATAAACTGTGGGCCCAAACAGCGTAGAACCCTGAGACAGCGAGACGAGCTCGCTGCAAACCATGTAGGAGATGGCGGGGCAAGCTAGACAGGTTCTATATAGATAGGTTGTCCACTTAAGATGGCATGAATGGAGAGGCATTTGCTTTAGCAGCTCACGACTAAAATTCCGTTTGTGGGTGGTACGTGGGTGCTTTTACAACCATTTATACACACAAACATACCCGGAACAATTACCTATAGGCCATAGAAATATTTGTTCCGAGCGGAAATTGAACCCGCGACATGCAGCGCAGCAG
Organism: Sesamia nonagrioides; assembly: GCA_017933935.1. Classification (NCBI taxonomy): domain Eukaryota; kingdom Metazoa; phylum Arthropoda; class Insecta; order Lepidoptera; family Noctuidae; genus Sesamia; species Sesamia nonagrioides. The sequence goes on along the minus strand of JADWQK010002280.1, from coordinate 5,087,406 downwards.
TCGATCTCTCAGCCACTGCGCCAAGCGTGTCGTCAAAGTTCAGTTCTATGAACCTATTAAAAATAAAAATACAATTATGGGATTACTTGTTTCACTGGAAGGACCAAGTGCGGAAACTAAACCAGTAACATTTGGGATTTTCATAGTACCGTGTTATAGCAATAGGAACATATTGATACATGCTATTGTAAGAGCAGTGATGGGCCAGTGGAAACAGCCTTACGAGTTGTAAATCGACCCAGACAGACCCTTTATTTAATGTAAATCATTTCAACACCACTGCTGCAAAAACGATGGAGGAAAATCATTTGGATAAAACCGGCACGATCAGGAACCAAGAATTGGAAGAAGTGTGACATCTATCAAGCCGCACTGGGCCCGCGATGGTGAGTTATAGCCCAGACGCCCTTACAGATGCAGCAATGGGAACAATATAGACCGATTATACTTATGGAACTACATTTTAAAACAATTTTCTAAATGTAACAACAAGAACATCAGGGTGTTAAACATAGAATATACTGTAAATCTACTTTAAAAACAAGGTTTAAAAAAAATCTAGGTAAATATATTTTTTTTTTTAGTTCTACATGCTAATTATCGTCGCTCTTGTCCTCAATCACGCCTGATGGAAAACGATGGACGACTTCCATAATCATTCATGCGAATACCCTCGTCCTTTTTTACGTCAAAATCAAAAAAATCTTATTTGCCTATTTGTTTTCAATTCTGGACATCACTAACCTATGGTGTAGCGAATTGTCGTGAAGAAATCTGGTCTTTCTGTTCTAAGAAAACCACAGACAACACAGTATAGAGGCTTTGCGATTAATGCTTCTTCTTGCAGAGTACGAGAATAAGCATTTGCCTATCACAGGTAAAACCGTTGGCATTTGCGGCGACATTGACGGGCTAACTATAACCGTCAATACATATGATTCTAAACACCCTAGCCTTAACATTTATTGTCGGCCTCCAAAAAAAATCGACTGTTTCATAGTAAAATACCACGTAGTCTCATGGTCGTGGTTGTGATAAGTTCTACGTGGTCAAAATGTACGGAACAGATTGTTGATTCTATTAATTGTCGAAAAATTTCAACCCCTGCGTTGGAAATTTGTTTCAGAATGATGTACTCAATACGTGGCAACAGTTAGCGTGTCGATATCCCTGCCTACTTGTATGTTTAAATTCCCTCCACACCTGGCCACTTTGGATTCAGTGGAAAGGCGTGCGAAGAGGCTGATTGGTGACCCTGATTTAACTCGAGACAGTCTCCAAAGCCTAGAGCACAGGCGTAGAGTAGCCAGCCTTTCGGTGTTCTATGGGATGAATTTTGGGGAGTGTGCGAGGGAGTTGCATGATTTAATTCCCCTATCTTCATTCCACCATTGGACGACCCGTCGTACGGCAAGTTTCCAGCCTTACGTTGTTAACACCACTACGATCCGGATGAAGCGTTTCGCCTCCTCCTTTATACCGCGTATATCGAAGGACTGCAACAATTTGCCAGCGGCGGTGTTTCCGTCGGACTACCATTTGAGTGTCTTCAAAGCTAGAGTGAATAGGCTCTTAATAAACTAGTGCGCTTTACCATCAACGATTGCGTCCCTGTTTACCATCAGGCGGGATTGCGGTCAACCGCTAGTTTATAATTTATAAGAAAAAACACACATTGTCATCAAAAGACCCACAGTTTTAATAGTAATGAACCGCTAAACTGCCAACAAATTCCGCTCCCAATCTCTGGTCTGCTCATTTCTACCGCAATTAATATTTATTGTTTAAAGTCCACATTAATCGGTTTAGACAAAGTTAGACAACGCTGGCCCAAAGCGTTCCTAACTGTTTAACATTTAAACAGTTTTGATGCAACTTTCAGCATGCAGGACAAGTTGGATTATTGTAGCATTATTAAAGGATTAGTTGAGGATACATTAAAAGTTAGAGTGATCGTTATTGGAGAATACACGAGAAGATTTTGCTTAACCTATTCATCAAATGAAATACGTTTCTTTTTTGTCATGCAACCACTGAAGGCCTAAAGGTCCTTTTTACTAGGTTACTTTATATTACGGCGGATAAAACGAGTCGTAAAAAACCGTGTTCGCCAACACTTTTATAGTGATCCGCGCAACACCGACTAACTCTAGATTTCATTGCAAGAAATGTCTGTGTACAAGAGGGCTAATGCACATCAATAAAATTCAAGTTTGTTCTAGACATCACTCCGGTCATCGAAGACTTTGTATGACCCCGATGATTATGCCTAAAATATTTTTCCTAGTTAGCCACACAAAAATGCACAGAAGAAATGAAAAATACCTATCTGTCTTACTTGACTATTCCGTGCAAAAATGTGACGAAAAAAAATCGAAGACTATAATGTATTTTTTTTTTTCTCCGCATGCGAACTCTTTGTCTATTTAGTAAGAATTTCACTTTGAGAAGTTCTCTCCCACAAAAGCATTAATCAAGAATTGAATTGGGAAGTTGAGTGAGCTGAGCTGTCAAAAGTGTGAATCTCTGGCATCACTTGATATGACAGCTCACTTGAACTAATTTTACACGGATACGTTTTAACGATGATGATGATGATGATGTCTTGTGAAGAAAGAAAGAAAACTAAAACCCATAAATTCTATACTAAGTAGTGCAGAAAGCGCTAAACCATAGAATTCTTAAAGTAAAACCAATAAAGCAGTATACCTATATAAACCCAGACTACGATACTAAGGTAAACTTTGGATGAACGCTACAATACTCCTAAAATAAGAAACTTCATATAAAAATCCCACGTTAAGTCGCCAAAATATTGTTAGTGAACTTGTAAAGCACTCGCATTTGCCGCAACCACAAGACTGCTCGTTTGGCTACCTTACCCTCCACTGGGGCACGGGCACTTTGCCAGCCGTCTCGCAAATAATATTTAGTTACATTATGAAATTGAGAGACACTTTAACTGATTAAACTGTTTGAAAATATTTGTGTTTAGTTGTGTCGTGTTATATGCACGTTTATTTTGCAAGCCTAGAGCACAGGCATAGAGTAGCCAGCCTTTCGGTCTTCTATAGGATGCATTTTGGGGAGTGTGCGAGGGAATTGCATGATTTTATTCCCCCATCTCTGTTCCACCATCGGTCGACCCGTCGTACGGTGAGTTTCCACCCTTATGTTGTTAACACCACTATGATCCGGACGAAGCGTTTCGCCTCCTCCTTTATACCGCGTACATCGAGGGACTGGAACAGTTTGCTAGCGGCGGTGTTTCCGTCGAACTATAATTTCAGTGTCTTCAAGGCTAGAGTGAATAGGCTCTTAATAAACTAGTGCGCTTTACCATCAAGGACTGCGTCACTGCTTACTATCAGGCGGGATTGCGGTCAAGCGCTAGTTTATAATTTAATAAAATAAAACTTAGGACGATCCGTAAAAACTAAAGAGCTACAGAACGCAACCTGCTATAATCCTTTTTGCTTCATTTGTTACCTGAACTTTCTAAAGAAAATTTCCCAATAAGGTTAATTGGTAGCTAAAAACTAAGAAGCTAACTTAATAGGAGTAAGGGAAAATTAGATATAAATATAAGCCTTTGATAGATTTAAATTGCGCTAATGTAGGGATATTACAAGACAAAAACATAGAGACTCAAAGAAATCACGGAAAAAAAGAAAATGTTACAGGAGGAAACTTAAAATAGATAATATAGATGAATACGAAAAGGGTATTAAATATTTACACACAATAAAATACATGGATATGTCAAAATTAAGATCTAAGTACAAAGGTGCTGCTTATTTCTTAAAAAATGTCTTCCAGCAGACCAGCGAAAGGAGAAGTAAAACATAAATGTAGACAATAGTGTGTAAGATCAAGGAGAAAAAAAATATGAATGTAATAAGTATAAAAATAATAATATTAAATAAACCTAAACATATAATCCAAAAATAATTACACAAATATACTTAAATAAATACATAATACCAAAACATTGCTAGTATTTAATTGATACGTCCTCTTTTAAAAACGTATAACAATCTAGATAACTTATACACTATGTAACAAAAACCCTGTAGTTCCTTTCAGGGACATATATATTTACTTACAAGCACATCATTAATGAAATTATAATTTTAAAAAAGTAATTATTGTCTAATCGAAGGGTCAACATCAAATAACTATTAAAATCGACACATTCGACAAAATGTTTAGAATATCTGATTTTATATGTTAAAGAGATTGCCGGGAACGTTCTACTTATGTCTTCTTCATGCAGAATTGCAAAGGTAAGAAAGTAGTTAAAGATTACAAATATTAATAATTAAATATTTATTTTAATTATAATTTTTGTTGAACAATTTTTATGAATGATGTATTTTATTACATCCGTATACCGATTCTTAAAACGTAGGCAGAAGGAACAACAGGGTTTTTGTTACATATTGTATAGACTATAGAGCATGCAGACCTTTATTCACTTATCGCTCTACTCTCCATGCCCACTGATTTCCATATCACTGAACCGAAAGCCTTCCAATATCGGTATACCAAACTTGACAAACTGGCAAACGGCTGATCGACAATCGAAGACATTTCCTACTCTGAAGTGGAAATAACGCATCGCTAAGAAGACTTTGAAAGGGGTAGTAGGTTTGGTATTTTTTGAAGCGCGTTGTTGTATTTTGAACGCTGGGCTCACAGGCTGAGCATCGAAAATCCAGCAGCAAACTGCATGCGTCGCCTAATCTTAGTGGAACGGATATAACTACCTCAACGCTACGCGTAAGCTTTTGGCAATCTTGTGCAATCTACCGTGTGACTTGACGATCGATGTCAGTATGGGATGAAGGGATTAAACTCCATTTACAGGTCATGACTTATGCCTGATAGGGATTTTGTAATAGAGAGGATGGCAGAACTGAGGATGAAACTATGGTCTAGGTCAAAATGATTATTACGCATTAAAGGCATAATAATAAGTTATCGGGTTTTCTGACTGAATTGCCAAAAAGGGATGGAATGAAATGAAGGTTATTTGCAGTAAATACTTATTTATTTATTTATACTTTTGGCACGAAGAAATGTGAAAAAGACGGAATTAATGCTTTGGGTATTATCTACCGGTCAACCATGGTTGAAAAAGACATTAGATGGCAGTTGCTTTGATTGAAGAGAAAACAATGATAAATAAAAAAAATCTTTACTCTAGTAAAACAAATACTTAAAATAAGCTATATACACATACATACTATAACTAAAATATATACTACTACTAAATATACATCATTATTTTTTGTGTATGCCAAACCCAAAACACGTGTCCAGTATTTTTAAGTAAAGAATCTATGTACAAAATTTCAAAAAGATATAATGAATAACCACAAAGTTATTAGCTTGCTATTCTAATTGGTTGTCCCAACAAAAATATGGTCAAAGATTCGCACAGGCGGGCGAGTGCGGAGCGTTGACCTCTGGTATCAGCTGTGGTGCGCGGCGCAAGTACTATAATCTATCGTAACCGCTCGGTAACCACTCTGCAATAATTATATGGCGCTGATAATGAACAGAAACACAAAAAAGAACAAGAGGGTGAGTTAATCAATTAACTACTGCAAGAAGTGGTACCACTGCTAGAACAGAGATGAGAAGAACAATGAGAAAAAGTGACTTTTAAACGTCAATAAAGTAGTGCTAAACAGTCACTCATCACTACTTTGCTTTAAGCAATGTACAAAAGGGTAAATTGTTGACTTCGGATTATTCGATTGCAACTTCTACAACATTAAAGCCCGATCAGATTACTTACTTAGTTACAAACATAAAATTTTTACATAACATCTTAATCCGATTTACCAGTCAGCAATACGTTACGAAACGAGCATTACATAGTCATATAAAACTGTATGCCAACTCCACACACAAATATTATAAAGCTTGAACTTCGAAACATGCAGAATTTCTTCGGATTTGCAAACTACCGATTTCTAGGATAACTTTGTTCATCGAACATTGCCGAAGTTTGCCGAGGAAGAATTTTTAAAATATTTCCCGCCAACTTATCGGAGACGCGGATGATTTGGCAAGTGTCACCTTGCTGTGTGAACTTTTTAAGAAGCGCTTTTGTGGTAAACAATAAAGATTTTAGAAGTTTTGTACTTTAAGTAGAGATGTTAGAAATCATACACACGTCTTGTATGTGTGAGTTGTGAAAATACAATTATAATGACTGAATATGCGGGATTGTAGACCATTATCCAGGTAGAAGTAATTGACAGCCTCCGTAGCTCCGTAGACAAGGCCGAGTACAAGAAGCTGACGGCCAACCTTCAGGATTGAAGAGGCACAGGAAGAAGAAGTAGCGTAACGGTAGCGAACGCGGCCGTTGGGCAAGGAGGCGCGGGTTCAATCCCCGGGCAGTGCAAATATTTTTATGCATGAATATGAACATTTGCACTGGTCAGGTCGTGCCTCGGAAAGCACGTTAAGGCGTTGGTCCCGGTTGCCACACGCACATCTAGTGGCACACGTTACGGGTTGTTGGAGCCCTCAAAAGTCCAACAATTAGTCTAACTGCAATCTCCTTCGCGTTGTGGAGGTCAGACGGCAGTCGCTTCACGGAAAATACCGAAGTTTAGCCAAAATCAGCGTTAGACTGGTAAAGCGGACCCCAGACTCCAAAGCTGAAAAAGCTTCGGATGCGACTGGGATTAACGCTGAGATGATGATGATGATGATAATCCAGATAGAAGTAATTGAAGGAAGTAGTCGACACATCTGCATTAGAAATACCTACAAATGATATCAATTGGACGTAGCTGTTGTCGTAAATTTGGTCTACCCGCAAGCTTGTAAGCTCTATTTTGGTAAAGTACCATTTAAAGAAGTAGCTTGTTCGAGAGTTTTCCCTAAGAGTTGTTGGTCCTTTTATTATTGTCATATCAACAATAGGGATGTATCCAAGGTATGAAAACCGAAAAAACAATTAGCCCGTCTAATCTATATATATAAAAATATATATAAAAATGAATTGCTGTTCGTTAGTCTCGCTAAAACTCGAGAACGGCTGGGCCGATTGAGCTGATTTTGGTTTTAAAATATTTGTCGTAGTCCAGGGTAGGTCTAAACGGTGAGAAAGTAAGGAAAAAATGATTTAATAATAATGATGTATAAGCTTCATTGTTTTTACTTCTTCTCTACACTTTAGTGCTACCCTGGTACCCTGCACCTCCAAAAAGGAGACAAAATAAAACTCACTTACAAGAGCAATGGGAGAATGGCAATGATAAATGTCACAACAATACAATATTAGTTTGAAGTTGAAGTTGGCTTTGTGGCTTTTTATTAGAAACTTTAAACCGGCAGAGAGTATTTCTTGCTTTAAACGAATGCATCAACGGCTGAGACTTTTTTTTATGTACGGTGTATGGTACCAGGGTAGCACAAAAGTGTAGAGTCGAAACAATAAAGCTCATTCATCATTATTAATCTAATATTACATCGATGAAGTTATTTTGCCTACTTTGAGGAGTTGCAAGGTACCAGGATCGCAAAAAAGTGTAGGAGAAGTCGAAACAATGAAGTTCATTCATTCACACAGGAACAACGGGAACGGGATAAAAAGGATATCCTATATCCTTCTCCCAGTTCTTAGCTACCTCCCTACCAATTTTCAGCCAAATCGGTTCAGCCGTTCTTAAGTTATAAATAGTGTAACTAACACGACTTTCTTCTATATATATACAGATTATCCTAATTTAAAATAGTAGTTAGTAGTAAATAAGATCATGTCATATTGCCTTTAGGGCGGAACAAAGTTCGCCGGGCCACTTTTGTGCTACCCTGCTACATAGCACCTCTACAAACTAGGCACAATAAAAGTTCTTTGATGTAATTATTATGGTTTAATCATGAATGAGCTTCACTGTTTCGGCTTCTCCTACACTTTTGTGCTGCCCTGGTACCTTACACCTCCACAAAGTAGAGAAAATCAAATTTCTTCTATGTATGTATTAGTACTATTAGTGATTTAATGATGAATGCAAAGCCGATTACAAAGTGAAGGAAAACATTTTAAGGAAACCTGGCCTTTTGTAAGTCTGAAATCGCCAACCCGCATTGAGCAAGCGTGGTGATTACGCTCAGTCGTTCTCCTCTCTAGCTATCCTCAGCAGGGGGACGATAAAAAAAGGCTGATGATGATGATGATGAGCTTCATTGTTTCGATTTCTCCTATACTTTTGTGCTGCCCTAATTATCCTAATTTAAAAACTATTATATAAGATCATGTGATATTTATTGCCTTTAAGGCGGAACAAAGTTGGCCGGGTCAGCTAGCGGGTCTTCTAGCTGACCTTGCGAACTTTGTTCCGCCTTAAAAGCAATATGACATGATCTTATTTACTACTTTTTAAATTAGGATAATCTATACATATATATAAAAGAAGTCGTGTTAGTTACACCATTCATAACTCAAAAACGGCTGAACCGATTTGGCTGAAAATTGGTAGGGAGGTAGCCAAGAACTGGGAGAAGGATATAGGATATCCTTTTTAACCCGTTCCAGTCATTCCTGTGTGAATGAATGAACTTTATTGTTTCGGCTTCTCCTACATTTTTGTGCTACCCTGGTACCTTGCACCTCCTCAAAGTAGGCAAAATCAATCATCCATGTAATATTAGATTAATAATGATGAATGAGCTTCATTGTTTCGACTTCTCCTACACTTTTGTGCTACCCTGGTACCATACACCGTACATCTTTAAAAAAAAAAAGTCTCACCCGTTGATGCATTCGTTTAAAGCAAGAAATCCATACTATAAATTTATATTATAAATGCGAAAGTAACTCTGTCTGTCTGTCTGTCGGTCTGTCTGTCTGTCTGTCTGTCTGTCTGTTACGCTTTCCCGCTTAAACCTCTCAACCGATTTTGATGAAATTTGGCACAGACAATCTTTAGACCCTGAGAAAGAACATAGGCTACCTTTTATCCCGGAAAAATTTGATGTTCCCGAGGGAAATCTAAAAAGCGCGATATAACCGAACTCCACGCGGGCGAAGCCGCGGGTGGAAAGCTAGTAGATAATAAAAATAATTAAGACCCGTATTTTTTATTTTGTCAAAATTACCAGAAGCTACTGAGATGTAGCGAATTAAAGTTACGGAGTGGGGGCTAATTACGTCACGCCGTGGTATATTTTGTATCACGGCGTGACGTCTTGCGACATTTCAAATCAATATATCTTCCTAAGTATTTGAATGAAAGAAAAAATAAAAAATACGTGTTCAATATTTTTTATAAATTTATCTGATGGACATTAAATTATTTTTTGGGATACAACCCAATTCTTTTTCAATGATGACGTTGAAATATACTCTTGTCTGCTAGGCAAGCTTATCAAGCTCGGTAATAAAAGAAAAAGCCATTGTGTCTTGTTTACAGTAGCTTGTCAAAAGTGACAGCTGAGCTCTTTATTAGAATACTGGTTGAGAGCTTATGAAGCTTATGACGAATTCATTGCGATAAAAAAACGTCAAGATAAGTAGCCAATATAATGAACTCCATTCCGAAAGAATGCGATTAATATTTGCACTGCTTTTTAAATTAACTTCACCACCGAGTACTTTCTAAATGGAAAATGAATCGAGACATTGGAACTTTGAAGCCATTCCCAAGTTTTTAAGTCGTTGACAAAGTGATTTGGAAAGTTAAGTCCAGATAGCAAGCCGTCCTCTTAGCGATTAAGACTTAATCTAAATGTTGGCGGAAATTAGATCCAACGCAGAAACAGCTTATTTTCAGGGCTTCCTTGGTGTTGTAACCAGGTTTATGTCGGTATTATGGCCATTTAAAACGATAAACATAAAACTGCCTGCTGCCACAATAGTCCAGTTGTGCGTGTTTGTGTACTTTGCGTACTTCTACTGAGCTCTCCTACAAGATCCTGATGTTTTATTTGGTTTTTGAAATGTCAGTAGCAGAACATAATCTAGATTTGTTCCCGGTTGAAAATGATTATGGTTGTACACAAATTCACAACATAATACACGGTTTATTCATCATCTTCATAAACTTCTACGAAAAATCCTCCAGAAGTGAATGCTATAAAACAGTTCTAACAGTTTCAGTCAAATCAAGAGTCGAAGGAGCCGTAAATTCCCATCGTGTTATGCAAACTGCATCATGAATTTGATGCGAAAGGGTTAAGATACGCCTCACTTCCTACCATAAAATAAATTTCCCTTTTTTGCATTGGTCATTGTTGCCACCCATGATCCCTCGGTGTCACTTGAAAACAAGTCTTATACATGAAGATACGACGGATAAATTATTTTTCCTTAATATGCAGAAAACTAGCTGAAATGCGACCCACGAAAAGTATAAGGAGGTACATCGGTTTTCCGTAATACAACTAATACATAAGACTATCATCATCATCATCAACCTTTTATCGTCCCACTGCTGGACACAGATCTCCTCTCATATAGAGAAGGATTGAGCGTAATCACCACGCTTGCTTAATGCGGGTTGGCGATTTCAAACTTAAAGTCCAGGTTTCCTCAAGATGTTTTCCTTCACCTTCAGTCACTGGTGTTCAAGATATACTTAGAAAGTACATATAACTTTAGAAAAGTTACATTGGTACTTGCCTGACCTGGAATCAAACCCGCACCCTCATACTTGAGAGGCTGGTGTTTTAACCACTAGGCCACCACGACTGTAAGACTATTCTTCACTTTAATTTATTAACACAAACATTAAGAATCACTCCCCATAACTCCCCCATAAATTACACCCCTGCCATTACCATAAAATTAATTAAATAAAAATATTTCAATATCGATACTAGATACGCTCTCCAATCCAATTCGACCCGTAACCGAACGCTTGGCCATATAATATGACTCTGTAGAATAAATATAAATCATGTGTGAAATCATACACGTGTGGGCCACCCCTGTTTACGTCAGTAGGGGTGTGCACCCATTATTTGCAAGACCAGAGTTCACCAACATTTTTAACCGAGCTTGCTCTATTTCTTTCAAAGAATTTCTTTGTACGTTCAGCGCACAGCGGGTTTTATTTTTTACAAGAGCTGTATTTCCCCTTGCCGCATACAAACGATGTTGGTTGTAAGTACGAAATACAAGCCTGACTCAGGGAAAAAGATGCCGTGAACCCAGTTACGAAATTTGCGTGAATATGTTAAATAAATTTTGGTAGAATTATTTAAAATCTTGGAAAGATAAAGGTTAAATGGACAGCATACCCTTTTAGCCTTTGGTCTCTCAGGATAATAAAGATTTGTCCGTTAACTTTAATGGGTTTACGGAACGTGACTTGAAGTAAGGTAGACAACAAGAATTATGAGCAAAATTAATGTATGCGAAATGAAAACTTATTTAGGCGTATTTGTCTTCTTTCTGTCTGGAACTAAATTGAATCATCATAGTTCGGGTCGGTGACGTTTAACAAATGATCAGCTCCTGTCGGAAGTTTACACTTCTATCGCACACACCCTTTGTTTTTAAAAAACCTTTTGTTTTTAACAACACTTAGTAACTTGCCTTTTACTTACATTAATGTAACAATCAATCTATCACCCAGTGCGTATTTTATAAGTAGGAACCATGTTCATCCATACTATATTATAAATGGGAAAGTATCTCTTGTCTGTCCGGCTTTCACGCCAAAACTACTGAACCGATTGTAATGAAATTTGGTACACAGATAGCCTAGGGCCTGAGAAAGGACATAGCCTATATAACATCCTACTATGACCAATAGAAGCAGAGCAGTAACAATTTTTTTTTTTCATAATTATATTATATTGTGCTTGACTGCAATCCCGCCTGATGGTAAGCAGTGATGCAATCGTTGATGGTAAAGCGCACTAGTTTATTAAGCCTATTCACTTAAAAAATTAAGGAATAGGAAGGATGACGGCTAAAAGCAAGGAAAAGAAAAGGAAGGAAGGATGGCGGGAGGGGATAGGAATGTTGCGAAAACGGGGGCAAACGCGGACGTACATATTGCTCCCAAAATTTTAACAGGCTCTTATTTTATATCAACACGCGGACGGAGTCGCGGGCAACAGCTAGTGGGAAATAAAATGTTTTATTTTTGATATGTTGAGAGCCACTGCTAAGTACTCAATGAGTTTGAATCGCATCATCCAAGTGAAATAATAAACTATACATCAAAATATGTGGAACATAATGGCACACAATGGTTTTAATTAATTAAAATATGTTCGCGTGACGTTTCCCTTGTCATGCGAAACTAAAATAAATATGAGTAACATATGGTTCGTGGTATACCATTATTATATTTAATTTGAAATATACTAATTTCGACCTGTATTTGTAACAGTGCAGGTCAAGGATTTACTCATAACTGGGAATAAATTAAGCTTGAGTAGCTGATAGAAGTCGCGTTCACTATGTGTTTGCGATCTTCAATGCAGATTTCGTAATGTTTCACCTCAATGAAATTCGGTAGGGTTTAGATACAACACTCCTGATTTTATAACAGCTCATGGCTAAGTAATCACAGGTGCAAGAGTTGATTGACCAAGTCAAGCTACGTTTGCCGCAGTCTGTTCATGGATGGGTAAACAACTTTACATACCGAGACATAAAAACAAACATCGATCACTTATACACTAAATTCACAATCAGTGTAAAAAAATTGTTGAACTGAACAAGCGCACAACGCAGCACTTGGGTGCTTCTTTCATTTAGTACTTACTTTATAATTCTGACTTTAATCCATGCGAGTAAGGTTGAATTTTGTTTGATGTTTGATGTACCTAAGACTCGGTCGTAAAAAATAATGGCTTTTTGTACTTCTTTGTAATAAGAACTTTATACCCTGCACTTAAGGCTGATTTTAAATTAATGTACATTTATTTTGACTACTTTAGACTGCTTAATACTTGTCGCCATTATTGATAAGAGTTTTGTTCGAGACTGTGTACCTAGTGTTTATGTGATAGATGGTCGGAAAACAATCTAAGCCGTTAGGGCTCAAACACATAAACATGATACGACGTCGCGTCGTATGATGCTGCGTCGTGGTCGTCTTCTTATTAACAACAGAAGCAGAATGCGTCTATACCGGTCCATTTTCGGAATGTACTAAAACACCACATTCTGCTTCTGTTGTTAATAAGAAGACGACCACGACGCGACGTCGTATCGTTGTGTTTGAGCCCTTAGTCTCGGCTGTCTTTCAAGGATATTTGAAAGTCGTTACTGGTGTTCAGAAGCCCGAAGGTCTGACTACCAGTCTTTGCAAAGAGAACTGGCCATTGTTGGGAAAAGGCAGGTCCAGTCGTTGTCGACTTCAAGTATCACTAAAACTACTTAGTTACTTGTTTGATCAAGCTCTTGCCGGCGTCTTGGTAAACAGTCAGCGATCAACTAGTAATGTCACTATGGGCTGACAACTTACTGCACTGCCTGAGATAGCCACGTGATACGGAAAGGGTGATAGTTGTTACAAGTCGACGAATCTCTGGTCACCATACCCCTCTCTCACGCTATCTCAGGCAATGTCTCAGATAAGTGACCTAACATCACGTAAAAGCTTCATAAGCGTAAAGGTAGTTGATAGCTACTCGCTTCCTTGTTGGCGATGGGTACCTTCTCTTAGAAAAAAAAATACCTCTTGGTGATACTATAATTATATCGTGAGCACTCTGTATCAAAGACAGATCTACCAATTCATAACATCGCCATTTTGTATTTAATTAACTTGTAGTAGTAAAACACGCGCATATCACAAATTACTTAAGCCTGAGTAAGCATTTAGATTACATTTCAAGTAGTCGTCTGATTTACAAGTTATTAAACTCAAAGGATTTACGTTACATTTGAAATGTGGCTTCTGAATAGGCACGTATAAATACATGACGTAAGTAGAGCAGACATTACTACCTAGTAATAGAAACTGTGGAAACTTATAGCCTTCTTGGTGTTTCTATGCAAACTCCGCGATACAGAGGAAATAACTACTTGAAAGCAACTATTAGTATCCAAAATGGCGAATAAATTTGTCGCGTTCAAGCATTTTGTCTCGTGTAACTAACTTAGAGCCTAGTTTCTACTTGCACATCTAATACGATAGACGATTCGCACTTTTCGGGCGAGTAAATTTGTGTGAATTGTCTTATAAGTCCATAGAACATCATGAAAACAATAAGCCGTACCATTCTTATATTTGAAGTTTTGTTTATGTATTTTTTTTTTCATAATAAGTTAATTGTGACAAAAATAATAATAATCTGGACTAGTTACAACTATGGATGAATTACAACTACATGGAACTCCATGGAGAAAGTGATTCAGATGTACGCATAAATTAAGATTTTACAATTGTATTGTATATCCTTAAATTGGACCACACTTTCCTTCGACGATCGAGTCTCGTAATGAAAACTTATACTAGGCCTACTGGTACATCCTGTATAGACTAACTGTGGTTGTCTTTAGCGGTTTAATAATAATAATATTTATTTGCTCAAAACATGATATAACAGGTCTTACAGATAACAATAGTACAAACCTGTTTTGCCGAGTTTAGACTCAGCACGCAAATTTGAATACAAAATAAGAACAAAAAGTACTTAACACTTCGTGTCAAAAAATTGTTTCAGACTATAGAAATTATGTTGGTTTAGCCATGCACTCAGTTTCCGCTTAAAACAGTATGTTGTATTTATTAACTTTTTCACTTTTTTGGACTTTTTTTTTGACTTTTCTTTAGGTTTCGATACCATGAATATATGGAAATAAATTTTCCTATGTATCAATTCTGGTTATAAACTATCTCTGCGGCAAATTTCATCCAAATTCGTTAAGTAGTTGTTACGTGAAAGAGTACCAAACAAACATCCATCCATCCATACAGACATCCTCACAAACTTTCGCATTTATAATATTGGTAGGATAATAGGAAGAAGAAACATCTACGGACGACAGCAGGTCAAGCTACCAGAAAATATTCCCAATCAACCTTCAACCTTAATTCTTAAGCGATTAATTTGAAAATCTCAGAAAGAAATTTGACAGATTGTAGTAGCTCCATGTGCTTCCGTCTGTACCTATTAGTAGGATATTTGCAGAGAAACTATTAAAGCATTCAATCTTGCTCAAAAATTTAAAAATACAACTGTCTACCAAAACTTTCCCATCTACCCAACATCAATTTCAATTATAAACCCACTCTCTGCTCGGTGTAGGTACCCGCAAATAATAACAGTCGTACAGCGGGGGTAGTTTTCACTCGGCAGGGAGGCGATCGATTATGGTTCTCGCCATAAATTCGCGAGATAGGACCTGAACTTTTTAGTCATGTCACTTTAGAAAGAATTGGTCTGAGTTGGTAAAACTAAACTAAACAAAGTCAAAAAAGAAAATGAATCAGAAAGTCCTATGCTGGGCCAAAATGATCCTAACTCAGCATGATGCTTGTTTTTGCTACAGTTTTAACCATATTTTATGGAATTTATTCCGTAATTTTGAAGCCTTTTCGATGCTGATAAATTAGTACCGCGTAAAACAGGGCCAAATCACCAGTTGTCACTAAACGTGTGTGGTCGATTACACACACTTCACGATTCGGTGAAATTACCGGTATTTCGGTGAATAACCAAACAACACTTGGTGAAATCAAAGTTCCGAATCGAAACAAACTTTAGTAATAAATACACTAATGCTCGCATTCTGACTTGAGAACTTCTCAAACCGTAGCATTTGGTATGGTGATTAATAAACTTCAATATAACCAACGAATTTCAACAAATATACTTTGTAAAATATATGATTCGTGGGTTTAATAAATTTAACATCAAATTATTGATTTAAAAAGCGGCACCCTAATTGCATAACACACAATTTTATTCATTTTGAAGGGTAACGCACTACTGCTTCATATGTTCGAAAAATTTGTCTGCTGAGTAGCGGAAATCCCGTAATGAATGTTGTTGAACTGTCAAAATAAAATTTATTGCTACTTTTAGTGTGTTACACAATTACCCTAGGTGTGTGTGAGTTATTTTTTTATCGTGATCCATAGGAAACTGACTAGAACAACTGCAACTTGGAGTTGATACAATCTATCGTGATCTCTAAGACAATTCTGCAATATTAATAACTACATGCCTACAGAGCTACGAGTACCGTGACCCGGAAATCTGTACTATGCGATAGATTCAATGATAATAGGCCGAATCTATTGTCAGTTAATTAGCTATCAATTACACTAAACCGGTCAAGTGCCATTTGGGCTCATATAAAGACCGTTCCGTGTTTGATAGAATGAGCAATTTGCGTTAAATTTAAATCCAACGGCCCGTGAACATCTGATATAATTTTCCTAAATTTGATTGGTCAATTCCAATACCATCATTATAATCCTGCCATGGGAGGAGGGGCATTATACCTGTGCTTCAAAAACGCAGCCATAGCTAGCTTTGCAGCCACCAAAGATGTCGTGGAAGTAACGAATTTTTGGTCCACTAAATCTATTAATCTATCGTGTCATCGTCACGAGTTCACGACGAAGTCTCCTGTCCTTATCCCGATTTATTTGAGGTTGAAAACAGATAGAAAATTTTATCAGCTATCCGAAGTTCGAATAATTTTCTGCCCATAATATTCATTCGCTTTTGGCCATCATTTCGTTGGTCACCCCCTATTCTTCAGTCACGAATAATCAACACTTTTGTCCTGTATGACTTCGCTAGTTTTAGACATTTTTGTCAGCTGTCCGAAGTTCGAATCATTTTGTGGCCACAATATAATCATTCTCTTTTGGCCATCATTTCGTTGGTCACCCCCGTCGGTCTCAGGAAAGTTTTGATTATTCGTGACTGAAGAATATTATTTTCCTTATGTCCTGTACAACTTCGCTAGTATAACATTCAACCTTCATGAAACCGTTTAACGTGTTTTCGGAAGCACAGGAGGATCTCAATACTTAATGGATGATCATCATCTACGGGCAGATCTCAACGAGCGTAGCCTAATCTTCGAACGACTCTGCGGCTGTTATTGTTCAGCCACGAGCGAGAATATATCCAATTTGTCAGCCATTAGTAAGTGTCATTAATTCATAAAACACGAAAATTTTTCGCCATGCTCCATTCCACTCATTTAACACTCATCAAAGAGAAAAATATTAAAGGGAAGCAATAAATAAAATCTTTTCGAGATAATTTCCATGAAAGCTAATTAGAGTCGGAGTTTCGACGTCCATTAACGGAATTACTGGCGTTCCCCTTGAATCCTTTAAAAATGTTTGCATTTACAGACAGAGCTTGCAGGGGTAAAGGGCGACCGTCCCCTTCCGTATTGAATCGGACTTTTTATGGCGTTTTGTACGTTATGATTCTATCGGTAGCGGTAGGGGAGATGATGTGGCATGTGACGTAGATAATTTTTGGTTCCCTGTTTTGAGAGTACAGCTCAGAATTTAAACAAGTAATGACTAGCGAATGCGAAGTATTTTGAATATTTGAAGCAATTTCAGTTAACGAAACAATTGAAAACGATAACCCGCATTCAAAGAGTATATGAAGGAATTCTCTTAGAACTTTGTTTAGTTTTAAGGTTCCTAGAAGACATACCTAAGTTAATGTAATGTAATGAGAGATTCAAATCCAAGTTTTGTTCAAAGGCATATTATTCTGTAAATGACTATTTAAATGATAAGAATAGCTGGACGCTCTGATTAAGTCAAGACAATAATAATTGTGTTCCTTCTCCAGAATTAGCTTACTGACACATGAGTTCATATAATTTGCTTTTTACAATCCATAAATATGTGAGCTGTCACGCCCTTTATACCTGGGGCTTTTATTTAGGTAATAAGTTTTTACTTATTTACATTACCATTAAAATGATATCTTATATTTTGTTTTGCTTTACTGGTACTTTGGCATGCGGCTAGCTGGCATATGATAAATAAATTCATTGTTGTTGTTTTTTCTTGTGTTAATTACTGTACCTACATAGTATTGTATAATGTGTTTTTTTATAAATGAACAGATAGTTCTGCGGCTGGGGAGTTTGTTTCGCCACTTCTTCTTCCCAGCGAAAGCACTAGGAGATGTCGATCGATGGGCTGGCGTTTTGAAGGACTGTCTTATGTAATATTGACGTTCAATAATAAAAAGTAAAAAAACTAAAACCCAACTACGACAAAAAACGACGCTGAAAAAGTTTAAAACAAGATTTTCAGAATACTGAACTGAACAAAGTTGCTAATATAGTTGCAAGTAAATGGACACAGTAGACTCTACCAAGATGCCTTCGTTGTAAATTGACAATAATGTCATACAATACTATTCTGAAGTATGCAATATTCACTATGTAGAGATAAATTGTCATGTTTGGAAAACCGCAGTCACACGTTATCAAAGTGCTACGGTAGGTAGGTATATGTAACGTGTGACTACGCCTTTCCAAACATGAAAATTTATCTCTACATAGTGAATATTGCATACTTCAGAATAGTATTGTAAGACATTATTGTCAATTTACAACGAAGGCATCTTGGTAGAGTCTACTGTGTCCATTTACTTGCAACTATATTAGCAACTTTGTTCAGTTCAGTATTCTGAAAATCTTGTTTTAAACTTTTTCAGCGTCGTTTTTTGTCGTAGTTGGGTTTTAGTTTTTTTACTTTTTATTATTTGTACTATTTTGGTGTTAAAGTGTATTTGTAGCGCATAATATTAACAAAAGTTAAATTGACGAACTAAAAACTAGGTAGTTAACATACGGCATCTCTTTTGACTTATGTATCGGCGTATAGTAATATGTAGAGATGTCCTATTTTACTATTTCGTAGCGCTTGGATCGTAGCGCGTATAGCAACGGTTTCCCCGTATGATGCTCCCGGTTTTTCGTAGTAGCGACGCACATTTGCGTCGATGGCACCGAATGGGTCATGAATTAGTGGATGAGGTCGTTAGTATAAATATATTGGATGTTTTTCTACCACCCACCAGACAAAGTCTTGCCGCCAAGCGATTCGTCGTGTTCCAGCATGATGTCTGGTGAAGCCGTACGGAGGACGCGTCTGAGCAGTTGTGTTGCGTTGTGTCATTGTGTGGCGAGTACGATGCGCCAAATGTTGTTGTGTCGAGAGTTTGGTCGCGGAGAGTCTCCAGATGAATCTCCCTCTGGCGCAGCATCGTTGGTCGTGTTGGTCTTGGGTTTAACATTGCATTACCTGGCTCAACTGCCGTCATCATTGCTATTCCTAAGTTTTTTAAGTGAATAGGCTTAATAAACTAGTGCGCTTTACCATCAACGATTGCGTCACTGCTCACCATCAGGCGGGATTGCAGTCAAGCGCTAGTTTATAATTATTAAAAAAAAAAACATGGATTAAGAGGACCTGGGAAGATTTCTTAATCTATCTAATTCTGCTAACGATCGACAGTCATGTGGATTTTTAAGTAATTTATTATGATCCAAGGCACTTATAAATAATCCCTCTATGGTTTTAACTCTACTGAGAGCGACATAGGCCTGTCCTTTAGCAAACAATGACTTTCCTAGATCTGTAACTTTTTTATCTAGAGTACAATCTTGTAGTTTATGTACAGTACAACCCCAAGAAAGAATCAGCGGGAGCATTTTACGCTGAATTTGCCCAGAACCCCTCAAGCCGTCAAATTCAGTGAGGCAAGGCTCGATTTTGATAAGTCCGTTAATATCTGCTTTTATGGATGCGTCAACAAATTGTATGAGAACAGCGCTTGGCTGTTCTCCTGTTCCAACTGATCGCGCCGAAGATCAGGCCATTCGAAGGCCTTCACCACTCCCTTCGCTCCGTTTACCAAACCCTGGTTTATATTCAAATTTCTACGAAGCATTACTACAGATTATGTACAGACATAAAATACTCGTGAAGCTCTTTCGGATGATACCAAATACGGTATATTTATTTTAATTTTATATTAACATAGAACTTTTTGTCCGCTAGAGGGCGTAATACTAAATTTAGTGACAAGCTTTATAGCTCATAAACAACAGAATATCAAGGTCATTCTAATGGTTCTGCAGTGGTCTTATTCTGATAAGTAGTAAAGAAGCTATCTACATAGAATAAAGAGGGGAAGTAGGTTATCTGCGACCCAATCCGCGATTTAATTGCCTACTGTCTTAGGGTTGACGACTGTCCGCGCTTCGTCGGTTACGGTTGTCGCCCAAACCGCTAACAAATATTTATAGACTAAGAGCTTATGTTTAAATTATTTGCTTAGTATTTAGTTTACATATACTAGTCAGTTTTTTTTTTGTAATTTTTATTTTTAGTTTTGTACACATAAAGAACCATATTTATTTTTATTTTTAATTAATACAAATATAAATAATACAAACATAACATCTATTGAATCACACATTTAATACAAAATTACAAATTAGCTACAGAAAAATACCTACTTTCTTCGGTTTCGACTATTACGAAACGCGTTGTTATTAAACTTTAATGTGTAATATATCCGTATCCTTGTAAATAACTTTTAGAAATATAATTTGAAAAATATAAGTCTTTTATTTGTTCATAAATAGACATACCAACTTTGCAGTTTATGTGATCATTTTTTAAAAGCTAATGTGCCAAAAAGCCGTGACGCGCGAACCTCGTTCCGTGCTAGCCGCGACTAGCGCAGTCATAGGCACTCTAATATTGTGTTTAGGTGTGCGTGCGGCGACGCATAGATACTATGGCGCACACATACAAGCCGCGCGCGGTCAGTTTGTATGAAGATAACGTACTTCCCTCTCTTTATTCTATGCTATCTATGAACGAAAAGATGTGAATTATATGCAATCAGCCCATGAATACAGGTAAAGTCACAAGTAAATGCTAGTAATAT
Source organism: Sesamia nonagrioides (assembly GCA_017933935.1). Lineage (NCBI taxonomy): Eukaryota > Metazoa > Arthropoda > Insecta > Lepidoptera > Noctuidae > Sesamia > Sesamia nonagrioides. Next base: position 5,066,508 of record JADWQK010002280.1, on the reverse strand, counting down.
ATATATATATTCAAAATGTACAAGTAAAGCCCTTTTAAAATGATACCAAACACGGCATATTTATCTTAACTTTATTTTTTCACTCTGTATATTTTGTCCGCTAGAGGGCGCCACATTAGATTTTGTGAAACTCCATATAGCCTATAACCAGCAGACAATTAAGACGCTTCCAATGATATGTCATTAATCGAATTCGAATAAGTAGTTTAGAAGTTACGAGGGAACAGATGAACATACATACATACATACATACATACATACATACATAGCCTGTCAAAATCATAACCCTCCTTTTGCTTTGCCGTAGTCGGGTAAAAAGTGCTGATTCTCAGCCTAATTTTAATAAATTACTTTTGATTTGATTTGCAGTCCGAGTCGTTTCTACAGAATTGCTATTAAGTAATGAGTTTATCAAAACCATATCCCTAAAATTTGACGCAAAATCCTGCATCACGCAAGCAGTTTCTCCCATCTTTGTTTTTATTTCCATTTTATAAAATACTCTGCAGAAAATTTAGACGTGATTTGACAGGACTAAACTATTTTTTTTTGTCCTTTTTATAATGAAATAGAAAGAAACACTAAACGTACACTAAACTCATTTAGATTACTTTGTGAATAAGGAAATCGGCGCAATTAGAATGTGGCGCTTTAGAATTGTTCTCTAATTGCAAACACTATTTTATTCTATTCATCTAATAATAATTTATTTAAATAAATTAAACAACTCCATTGCAATTCAAGGTTTGACATGACCTTGTGCTCGCCACAATAGCGGCGGTAAGTCCCCTCTTTGATGAGTACCTAGATAGGCGCTGCGGCGCCCCCGCCTTTCGCCTGGCGAAGGTCCTCACCGGACACGGTTGTTCCGGGAGGTTCCTGTTCCGTATAAGGCGGGAGGAAATGCCAGGGTGTCACCATTGTGTGGATCGCCCTGAGGACACGGTGGAGTATACGGTAGAGGTGTGCCCGGCTTGGGTAGAGCACCGCCGTGTATTCGTAGCGGCGATCGGCGGCGATCTCTCGCGTCCGACCCTGGTCCAGGCCATGGTTCGGAGCAAGAGTACATGGCAGGCCGTCACCTCCTTCTGGGAACAGTGATCCTAGCAAAGGAGGAGGCGGAGCGCGTGTGGCAGCGGGAACCCCAGCGCCCTCACGCCACTAGCCGCCGCAGAAGACGCCCTGGTATGGAGACGACATCGAACTCGCAACCAACGTAGGCAGCCGGTGAGCAGTTGGCAGCTCACCGCCCGGTGAGGACTAGGCCCGAGTCGACGGCGCGTTGTATTTCACGCGCGCCTCAAAGAGATGTCAGCACATTGTGACGGGGTCCACGAAGACCGATGCCTCCTGGGTCAGGGTTGCGGGTTGGTTAAAAAAGAAACCGTGGCCCTGGCCGTCGCAGAGGCAAGTAAAGAAACACGGGTAGGTTTTAGCCAGTAAAAGTCTGACACGCCCTTCCGCTCCGCCCAGAGCGGAAGAAGTCATTTGATGATTTCCCATCCCAAAAAAAGGTTTGACATGATTTCTCAATTCAAATCAAAACAGTCTAAATCAATCCAACGTTTTCTTTGAGCGTATCGACATCCTTTATCTATTCCATACTAATCTATCCGAATATATGCAGCCCACAAACAGCCACTCAGTGACTCATTTCAATCCAGCCTTGTAAACTAGTTAGGCACAAATCTAGGTACAAAACTACAGTCGTAGCTAGAAACTTAATTAATATTCGCAATAGTAACTGATCAAATATCTTAGGATACCGAATGTTGACAATCTATTTCCACGGTCCAGTTACCATAACGCAGGGATATGAAAACTATGAGGCAGATATCAAATATATATGAGTGGGATAAATTATTAAAGAGTAAGCTGGGAACTCGTTATTATGTTGTGCAATGTTACTTAGCTAATCATAAAACCTATTTAAGTTTAACTTCAATTTATATGAATTTTGTCGTCCTCCGTGGCGCAGCGGTCAACACGCCTGCCTGCGACGTGGAAGCCCCGGGTTCGATCCCCGGCCAGGTCATGATGGAAAACGATCTTTTCCTGATTGGCCTGGGTCTTGGATGTTTATCTATATATTTATCTATTATAAATATAGTATCGTTGAGTTAGTATCCCATAACAGAAGTCTCGAACTTACTTTGCGGCTAGCTCAATCTGTGTGATTTGTCCGTATATTTATGTATTTATATGATCAGAAATGTGTACCTAAATAGACTGCCATAACTATGTATTCATAAGTCGTGGTGGCCTATTCGTTAAAACACCAGCCTCTCAAGTATGAGCCTGCGGATTCGATTCCAGGTCAGGCAAGTATCAGTGTAATTTTTCTAAGTTATACCTACCGACTTTCTAATTATATCTTGGACATCAATGGCTGATTTACAAGTTGAAGGAAAATATCTTGAGGAAACCTGAGTCTAAAATCGCCAAATCGCATTGAGCAAGCGTGGCGATTGCGCTCAATTCTTCTCCGTATGAGAGGAGACCTGTCCCCAGAAGTGGTAGAATAAAAAGGTTGATGATGAACTATGTACATATTTGTATTTTGCTGTCAATGATAGACATTACAATCCATACTATCCATCCATACTAATATTATCGTTTACTTAGCATGCCAATATGCCATGCACCTAACTACGGAATGGGGTAGGTGCTTACCTGAAACAAAAGGAAATATTTTGATTAGAAACGTTTTTGCAAAATAAAACAATAAAACACGATAAAGTAAAATCGCATCCAATTTTATAATAAAATCTAAGTGAATAAGAAAAAGTAATAAATAATGCGGAATCATCCACGATAAAGAAAATACATATATTGTTGTAAGCGCGAAAGTAACTCTGTCTGTCTGTCTGTTACGCTTTCCCGCTTAAACCTCTCAACAGATTTTGATGAAATTTGGCACAGACAATCTTTAGAACCTGAAAAAGGACATAGGCTACCTTTTATTGAAAAAAATTGATGTTCCCGAGGGAAATCTAAAAAGCGCGATATAACCGAATGCCACGCGGGCGAAGCCGCGGGCGGAAAGCTAGTAAAACCATATATGGAAATCAATTCAACACTTTCTAAAAAGTCAGAAGGTAATGTTAGTTCGTGTTCAATCTGGAAATGCATCCTAATTGCGTAACACAATTTGAATAACAATTTTAATCATTTTGAAGGATATGGCTAATCCACTGCTTCATGTTTGAAAAGTTGGTCTTCTCAACAACAGAAATGAAGCAATGTATGTTGTTGATTGGAAAAAATGGTTTCTATTGCTACTCTTAGCGTGTTACGTAATCATCCTGCAGTTCGCAACAATACGTACAGACCGTACGGAGGACGGGCAGTTGTGTGGCGGGTACGATGCGCCAAATGTTGTTGTGTCGGGAGTTTGGTCGTGGAGAGTCTCCAGATCAATCTCCCTCTAGCCCAGCATCGTTTGGTCGTGTTGGTCTTGGGTTTAACATTGCATCACCTCGCTCAACTGCCGTCATCTTGCCTATTCCTAAGTTTTTTTTAAGTGAATAGGCTTAATAAAGTAGTGCGCTTTACCATCAACGATTGCATCACTCCTTACCATCAGGCGGGATTGCAGTCAAGCACTAGTTTATATTACATAAAAAAATTTCATTTCATGCAAGGTTGTGTATGGTAAAATTATAACTTCACCCTTGCTAACTACGCAATGAAACACAGATTCATACAAAAACTTGCAATGCGGTCCTGCTGTTGCGTGCGTTGTTCACGGAAAACATACGAAAGAATTGGAGTAAGATTTTCTCAATATGTTGAGTACAGTCCGTCTCAAATAGGGCCCGCCTTAAGTAAGAAATAAAAAAAGAAAAATGCGATGAAGACGAACTCGTTATCAAACTGAAAACATACAACTATAACCTATCCCAACATATTCAATATTATACAGATCTCATGAGCTATTAGTAATGTATTTATAGTAAACTAGCTTTCCGACTGCGGCTTCACCCGCGTGGAATTCCGTTATATCGCGCTTTTTAGATTTCCCTCGGGAATATCATTTTTTTTTTTTTTTCAATAAAAGTTCGCCTATGTTCTTTCTCAGGGTCTAAAGATTGTCTGTGCCAAATTTCATCAAAATCGGTTGAGAGTTTTAAGGGGGAAAGCGTAACAGACAGACAGACAGAGTCACTTTCGCATTTATAATATTAGTATGTATATGTGTGTATGTAAAGCACCTGCCATCTAATCTCTTCATTACCCTTGGTTGACTGGTAGAGGTCGGCCTTCATACCTTTTTGTGAGAGCAGTTTAAATAAATAAATTAGTACCCATCATATTCTCGAAAAAAGCTCGCAGACTACACCAAAATTAAAAAAATTAATAACCAAGATAATCAACTCACGCCTACAAGAAAACAATTCCGGAACAAATAATTAAGTTTTATAGCCCTATTACGAGCCACTACACAAACGAAGCGTTCTATAAAAAGTACCAAAACATACTATACCGCACTTAAAACACTTAGCTTCCCCTTTTAGGAGTGCTATATTTAAAATGCGTTAAGAAAACATCCCACCCTTTTACTTTGGTGTTTAAAAAAGTGGTGTGTTCGTGGGGAGCTGATTGAAAAGGGGTTCTGTAGATATCATAATTTGAATCTAAGATACCTAAATATCGGCCAAATTCGATAAAGAATAGAGGTAAACAAACCGGGAAACGAGTAGTTTACGCTTAAAAGACAGATGTTAACAACCTGTTCTAGATAGATGATTTTCATAAAAGTAGATAATAATTCTACTTCCTACTAATGTAAACATTTATTTGTGTAGATATTTATGATTTGCATAGAACGCTTAACGGATTTGAATGAAATATGACACACATGTAAGCTAATTTCCTAATAGGTTAATTTTTTTGATACATACATATACATATATTATACTTAGTCCAAACTTGAAAGTACTACAATGTATGTGTTATGAAGTTGACTTGAAAGTAATTAAAATACGCAAAATCGTATTCACAAATGCCTCAACTTCATTCATTGGTTGAATTCCACAAAATGTGTTTAATACCTGGATTTCATTCATCTTTCTTTTTTCGTAGGGCTATCACGTAAAATTAATGTCAACTTTTTAATGGTTTTTCGAAATACCGAGTCATTATGCATGTTATTTTAGTGTTTCTATTGAAATATGCTGCAATAGCAATTGTTAATAAATAGTTAGCCTGTAAAAGTCGATAATCATGTAAATAACAGGAGATTTGTAAAATGTGAGTTGTCATAACCCTAAATTTCTTTATGGAGCTTGGCGAGAATATAGATGTATGTATGTATGTCACGAAGTCTAGAAATTAATAAAAAACCACGTGGCTGAAAGCCTAGGACAAGATCTTTTGGATGCGGATCAGTTTAATGCGTATTTCGTTTAAATTATTATGTTAAAGATGTTCACTAGATAATAACGACATATTTATCAGCATCATCGCCCTGTTAGATATATTTGTTTATGATTTTGACAATAACTTTCGGATTTAAAATTAGACAGAAAGAAAAATAAGTACTTTGATTAGCAGTAAAACGGAATGCATGAACACAAACATATAATAGGAAACTTCTTCAGCCTATAGAGGTCCACTGTTGGACAAAGGCCTCCTCCAAGGCTTCTACAATGGCCGGTCTTGTGCTGCCCGCATCCATCGGCTTCCCGCGACCTTCACAAGATCATCCGTCCACCTTGTTGGGGGCGCGTCTTTCGGTACGTGGCCGCCACTCCAGAACTGCCCCATCGGCCATCGGTTCTACAAGCAATGTACCCTATCTGCTGCCATTTAAGTTTAGCGACTCGAAGAGCTATGTCGGTGACTTTGGTTCGCCTGCGGATCTCCTCATTTCTGATTAGATCATGCAGAGAAACTTCGAGAAAGCTCTTTCCAACAAAGGAAACATTGAAACAAAATCTAAATACGCAAAACAGCTATCGCTCAGTATAATGCTGCATTTCTAGACAGACAGAGACAGAGCTTCACGGCTGATTTTAAGCGCTGTCAGCTGGTGTTGACATGATGACGTCAATCGATACAAAATTAAATAACAGGTACAAACGCTAAATAATACAGAGATTTTTATTTTTTTCAGGGGAACCCCAAACATCGGAACGCTTCACTTTAACGTAAGGGCCCCTGTACGTTTTTATTCTGCCACCACGCGGTCTGTAATCACTTCGTTACGTCAATTCCGAATCACTTTTAGGTAGAGATTTATATAATGAAAGAAAATTCATAAATTATCGCTTCAGTGACAAAACAAAATGGTTGTCGCCCGATCTTTCCAAACTTCAGGGGTCAAGCACTTTTTGAGGATGATAAAGCTGTTTTCCACTTAAGAGGTGCTTTTGAGACACAAATTCTGGAAGCCCTTTTTGACCTCACTCTTGGGAATTTTTATAATGTATTCTGAGGATGGATTCTTTTGCAGATTTTGTTTAATGAGGGTCTGTTTTGCAAGATCAGTACAGTCTGAAGCTTCTGAAAATTTTAAGCCCTGCGTTTTTTGTAATTAGAGTACAAGATTCCATGAAGATGAGAGCATCGGGGAACTCTAGAACAACTCGAGCTGCTGTGAGTTTTGTATACTGGAGTTTAAGTTACTGTTTTGGGTGTAACATGGCTTAGTATATCAAAGCACAGTTGTAGTGACAAATATTTAAAAGAGTGCTTGATTGATTTGGCCATATTTAAATGCCGAGAAGGGACGCCCTAGGACTTCATATAGTGACTTTATTGCAGGGTTGGTATGATTTAAATCACTTGATTTAAATCAGTGATTTTAATCAAGTGATTCTTTTTTTAAATCAATGATTTAAATATGTAATTACATTTTTACTACAACCAAGTCGCCCAAAAATTGTCTATGGACATCCCCCGACATAGATTACGGCGCGCAAACGAGCAATTGCTGAGTACAGTTGCTTCTTCGGCTGGGGTCGAAAGAATATTTTCGGCATTCAATTTAGTCCACAGCAAAATAAGAAACAGATTAGGCACCGCGGAGAAGGTAGTCAAATTAGTTTTCAAAAGGTGATCAACATCGCTAAAAAACTTTTCGCTTCTGATAACACAACAGTTATACGGAAATTACAGTATGGACAGTAAAAAGAAACTTTTCAGCCGAGTACCTCGGTGGTAGGCCATAACATCGGCTGCCGGCAGAAGTTACCACCCACCAGACAAAGTCTTGCCGCCAAGCGATTCGTCGTGTTCCGGCATGATGTCTGGTGAAGCCGCACGGAGGAAGGGTCTGAGCAGTTGTGTTGCGATGTGTGGCGGGTACGATGCGCCAAATGTTGTTGTGTCGGGAGTTTGGTCGTGGAGAGTCTCCAGATCAATCTCCCTCTAGGGCAGCTTCGTTTGGTCGTGTTGGTCTTGGGTTTAACATTGCATCACGTCGCTCAACTGCCGTCATCCTTCCTATTCCTTAGTTTTTTAGTTTTTTTTTTTTAAGTGAATAGGCTTAATAAACTAGTGCTTAACTAGTAGTTTACCATCAACGATTGCGTCACTGCTTACCATCAGGCGGGATTGCAGTCAAGAACTAGTTTATAAGAATTAAAAAGAAAAAAACAAAATGAGTTGTTTTCCTTTTAATGAAGAACTGACTATTAAAATTTAAAAAAAGACAAGAAAGTTAATAATTTAAAAAAAATTTGATTTAAATCAAATAAACCTGATTTAAATCGAATTAATCGGACTCCACGACAATAGTCGTGGTGGCCTAGCGGTTAAGACACCAGCCTCTCAAGTATGAGTGCGCGGGTTCGATTCCAGGTCAGGCAAGTACCAATGTAACTTTTCTAAAGTTATATGTACTTTCTAAGTATATCTTGGACACCAATGACTGAAGGTGAAGAAAAACATCTTGAGGAAACCTGGACTTTAAGTCTGAAATCGCCAACCCGCATTGAGCAAGCGTGGTGATTACGCTCAATCCTTCTCTGTATGAGAGGAGACCTGTGCCCAGCAGTGGGACGATAAAAAGGTTGATGATGATGATGAATCGGACTATCATGATTTTTATCAACCCTGTTTTATTGGTAATGCCCTTCCGAAAGGTCAGATGCGTAGTACACACAACCGACGTGTTTGTAAGAATAGATGTAAAAATGTAAACGAGAGCAAAAGGAGTATGTAATGATGGCAGCAGGTGACGTCGCGTAGTGTCTGTGCATAACTCCATGGGCAGAAGCCTCGGCCTTCGCAAGCCTTCATAAACAGGGTTGCAAAACATTTTCTAGATATTTTATACAGAAAATTTGAAAATTAAAGGCGGGTCAATAGAAACAGGGGCCGTACTACTTATTACGTATTAACGCCACATTGTGCAGTTGTTAAAAAAGGATAACGCTATTCCACCTGTATGACTCTGTCTTTGTCTGACACTGAAACAAGGATGGCTTCAACGCGTCATAGCAACCCAGCAGGTTAGGTATACATGCTGGCTGGTACATTCGTGAAATATCGTGGTTTTATGTAAATTTCAACGTCTTGCTTCAGCTCGCACCGGTCTGCTCGCTGTTTATGTAAAATTTATTCAAAACGTACGCCGCTGCATGAAAATGTATTTATTTTTTATTACATAGCACGTGGTCATATTAATTATTATTTTTCTGGTTTGAGGGGCTTTTGTGAAAGCGTTAAGTTCTGAATCTAGATATGTATACATATCGACGCCGGAAAGCGATTTTGTCGTATCTCGAAAAAAGGCAATTTTGTTTTATTGCATACATGGATTCAGAAAAAAGTTTAGAAAAAGCCAAGGTCGTATCATAAAAATGAAACATCTTTGGAATACGTTGATCAGACCGTCCGACGCAGTATTTTTTTCTGAATTCAATTATGCAATAAAACAAAACTGCCTTTTTTTCGAGATACGACAAAATCGCTATCCAGTGTCGATATGTACTGAATGGTCTATTATTCAATTAATTAATCGTAAAAAGTTGTAATTCATAAAGTCATACTTTTTTGACGTTTCGACGTCTCTTATCTTTTAGTGGTGATATAAAGGCTACTAAAAGGAAATAAAGGGGTAAATATCTATCATAGGTGTACCTACCCAATTGTAACCATCGGTAGAAAAATGCCATCTTTTTTTGTAAAATCACCAGGCGCAATAATGTATTTAGGCGAAAAAAAAACTAACGTTAATACATATATTTTTTTTCACACAATTTTACTCGCCTAACTTAGTTTGATGGAAGAAGCATTTCAGAGGCAATTGCTATGTTACTTGTTATTACATCTCATACACATACATACTCTATCTATACTAATAAATAAAGCTGAAGAGTTTGTTTTTTGAACGCGCTAATCTCAGGATCTACGGGTCCGATTGGAAAAATTATTTTTGCATTGGATAGCCCATTAATCCAGGAAGGCTTTAGGCTATATAACATCACGCCGTGACCAATAGGAGCGGAGCATAACTAACTCTACGCGAACCAAGTCAATGGCGGCCGCTAGTCTATCCATACTAATATTATAAATGCGAAAGTAACTCTGTCTGTCTGTCTGTCTGTTACGCTTTCCCGCTTAAACCTCTCAACCGATTTTGATGAAATTTGGCACAGATAATCTTTAGACCCTGAGAAAAAACATAGGCTACCTTTTATCCCGGAAAAATTTGATGTTCCCGAGGGAAATCTAAAAAGCGCGATATAACCGAACTCCACGCGGGCGAAGCCGCGGGCGGAAAGCTAGTACTAATATATAAAGCTGAAGAGTTTGTTTGTTTGAACGCGCTAATCTCAGGAACTACGGGTCCGATTGGAAAAATTATTTTTGCATTGGATAGCCCATTAATCCAGGAAGGCTTTAGGCTATATAACATCACGCTGTGACCAATAGGAGCGGAGCATAACTAACTCTACGCGAACGAATTCAATGGCGGCCGCTAGTCTGTAATAAAATTCTTTTTAAATCGTCCTTTTTATTTTATTTGCAAACACTAAAACCCTGTCTAGATTTTAGACAATAACCGACACCAGCTACCTTCTCTAAAACTAAACAATTTCTATTCCTACGTCAAATAATTCCGATTTTATCTCCCAGTACCCAGTGGTCAAAGCTATTTCAAGGGTATTCCGATGTGTGGGCCGACAATACCTCGTATTGTGTTCCTCAGGAATATCAGCGAGCGTTCCTTTGGCGTTTACCTTGTCGATATCGGGACCAGATTCTATTGAAAACGAGGCCTGGAGACGGTTACTGGTTTTGGAGACGACAGTATGTGTCCTTTGTTTGGGTAACGTAAGGTTGTAGTATCTAAGCTTATGTGTCTAAGGGAGTATGTTGTCCTTTAGCTGTTTTGTATTTTGCAAAGGATTTTATATTAGACTGACGCGGTTTTTACAACTTGTTAAAACACTGAGATTTCTTAATTACGTAGTAGAGGGACATCAACGCGATACGGAAAACTTGATTTCAACACCTGGCATATAGACAAGTAGGTAACAAAAAAATTGCAGTTGTGGGACTGACCGACAGAAGTAAAAACGGAAATAAAAAAAAACTCAGAATTCATAAAAAGTAAAAAACAAAAAACGATCAAAATATTGGGTCGGTCACGCTCACGCGAATCCAACAAAAGTGCTCAACGTTGCGATATAATTTTTCACTTAAAAAAAATGTTTAATAGACAAGTATAATATTTGTATTTTCGAAATGTATGAAACACCATTTTTCTTATTATAATCGACAAAACATTTCAACGCAAAGTCAGTCTTAGATCTATAGGAAAGGGTTGCCTTGTTTTCGCGAATATAATAATCTCTCGTTGTTTAGTTATTTCACTGTTTTCTGTTGCTTTAATTTTATAATCATTTTATTCAGAACTGATTAACCAATAGCGAAAAAGCTACGGAAACCATGATTGAATACCAAGATTAGTATATTAAACGCAATATGTAAAATGTCGCAATGTCAAAATTAATACCACTTCTAAATGCCGTATCAATTTCTGACTACATATCCCATCTAACTCCATTCTAATTAAATTCAACTCTAGGATCATCAATTTAGGATTCAGAATAGTGTCTGTGTTAATGAATGATTGGCCCGTCGGGTTTGAAGGAGAGTTGCTCATCAAATATGCAGGCCTGTTCACCGGAGTGTTCAGTGCTATTCGCCAGAATGTCTCAATCTGGGGAGCCATCTACTTAATAGATGATTAGTTTGAGCCACTGAACATGTTGCGGGTTCTACATTATTAGATGTGGAGCTATTAACTTAATCAGTTATTGTTCGCTGTGTGAGAATGAGGCAGGTACCTGACTGTCATTTGTTTTATATGAGGTAGGATTCTGAATACAGTCTAGGCCCTAGGGTAATGGGCAAATCTTACTATATCTGCGGCATATGTCTTAATCATTTAATAATCATATTTAAAAAAAAACTTTGCCCCACACTAGGAATTTCTCCTGTTTCGTGGGTGCGATTACAAACATATATAGTCACATACACAAACAGCCAAACCCAGAAAAACTAATTGTAGGCCATACAAATATTTGTTCCGTGCGGGAATCGAACCCGCGACACGCAGCGCAGCAGTCGATCGCTCAGCCACTGCTTACTGATTGATCCTGTAATAAATCCTGCCTAGCCTTTGCCCGATTATGTTGATATAGGCTTTCAGTCTAACTGGATACAATAGAATATGTGTATTTTACACGGAGCGACTGCCTATCCAATCACCTCAATTCAGTTTCTGGGTGACAAGATTGAGGATATTCCTAGTGTGAACTTTTGGGTTTATGGTAGCAGGAACCAAGGGCTTGACGTGTCGTTCGACGCAAGCAGTGGTCTCTTTAAATATACTACATGGTCAGTATGGTCACCCATAACTTGTTAACTTTCGCTCGACCTATGATTTATGAAGCTATTATTGTTTTACATAAATAAAAAAGCAATATAAAAATTCTAGGATTTCGCCATTAATGTTACCCACTACATACTTTTACATCTAATTTAGACTCCTCTTAAACCTATAATCCAAACATAAAAGATTTTTTACTCCCAAAATCTACCTGGAAATCACAAGGCCAGGCTCTTATGTTATCTTCAATTTAATCCGCCTTTACAAAGTATCCTTTTTGGTTTCATTTGCTAAATTCTGCTGGCAAACCGAATACCTACCAAGGTCAAAAAAGGTCAGATACAGTTTTTTTTATCGGTGCGCCCTCTTGTCATGAATTCAGCATAAGATTATAGACACCAGAAGCTTTTTGTCGAATAACAAAATTAAAAAAAAAATAGAAAGGTGCAACACCTTCGCACGTCTAAAACAGCTAATATTTTTTGTATAATCTAACTCTAACTAGCCTGTATTGTCGTACTGCAACACAAAGGACTCTCTCTCCCTTTTCCTGCACACTATTCTGTCTTTTGCAGCCAGTCCTTATGGTAGGAGTAAAAAGCTTGTAAATTGTTTGTATAAGCGACGAAAATCTATTGGGGATTGACGAAAAATTAAATGCTGAATTGGTAGAGTATGCGCATTGGTAAAAAAAAAATAGTAAACTTATGTTTTAAAATCTAAACGAGAAGTTTTTGACAATAATGGTTCAGAGCGTTTAATTTTAAGTACTTAAAGTACATATCTTGTTTGAATTCTTCATGCGAGCAACTTTTTGAAATGATGACGTCACACAATTTTAGCTTGAGGACGATAATTTTGAAAGCGAAAACGCAATCGTTTCATCATTTATAGGCCCAGAGGATTTTTAATGTACGTCAAGGTTGTTTTAATGTAGTGTTTGTTTGTTTGTTAATCATTTCATCAATTCCAGTGTTCTCGTCAATTCGTCAAGAAATAATCCGAACATCCTTAGTTAAACAGTACTTAAAACAATAGCAGCTGAGGTACAAAAACCTATTATGGAAAGTGTACTTACGTTTCCAAATACTGGAAGACCCTGTATACCGGTTTTCTGTAGACCAGGAATCCATCGCACCGCTCCATGGTCACCAATTTCTAGAACTTTATCACTGTTTAACACCACCTCACGTTGTCACGGGACCACCACAAACCACACTCATCCACATTTACCATTCTACAAATATTCGATGATATCGTACAAAAGGATCCGGTAAAAAAGGTTTCTACGCACTCGTTTATTTACACTTACACTAGAATCTCGTAAAAATTTTAAGGCGATCGTCAACTATTAAAAAGTTTACAAAATTCTTTTGGTCCTTTAAGGTGACTTCGTTCTATATTTAAGGCTGATTTATTGGTTACAAGGTATAAATATTTGGTAAAGAAGCACTTAAAAGCTACACTAGAACTACTAATTTAACGCCTAAAAGGCGATCACAGTCCACTTTTGATTGGATTGTTAACGTTTTTGCCAGAATAGTATAAGCCTGCTTGTCTGAAAAAAAGAAAAAGAGATTTGGTTCAGCAAAAAGTTTTGAGCAAAGGTTTGAACGTAAACATCCAGTTAATCATGATAGCTTTTATTTCCCCGCGTATCTGATGTCTGAGCAAATCGGTATCAAATGTTGAGCCAACAAAAGACTTCAGGAACACGTTTTCCGACCTTTGCGTTAAAATACTCCTTTCTCGGCTTGTCATTACTGGGATATCAATATCGACCCTTTTCACGCTTTCCAAGTTCCAATGTGTCATATCCAAACGACTGCCATAATGTATTTTAGTACTTGATTGGCATTTTATCTAACAGTTTCATTCGTAATATAGGGATGTTTGAGCCAATTAATCATATCACATACTGTTTAAACAGTATGATACATAAAACTTGTGATAAAATAAAAAATCGGGCTATAAATAGGTACCTATAAAGTTATGGAAAACATTGTGCAAATACTAAAAATACAGCGGCAGTCACTGGCATACATTATCATTTAGCCGTTGGGACTGTCGACAGCATCCGGCGACAGACAATTGTTCCGGCAGAGATAACAAACACGACATACATACAAAACATTGACCACATCGTTCAGGGGCTCCTAACTAAATATTACTTTCCAAATAATAAGTACAAACAAGAAAACTGCCGTTAACTTTTAATAAAACGAGCGCCAAAAAATTTACTCAAAAATAAATTTCACTCTAATCATAACTTCTTTTTACATTTTTACTTATTTACAGACTTCGACCAATATGGAACCTTGTTTCGAAAGCATGCGAGACCGGCGCCGCGCATGGCATGTATACGCAACGAATGTCCAGACCCGACTGACCAACAAAGCGTCTACGACATGCATTCTACATCCCAAATATGCGTACGCACATCGCCGGAAGCAGGTGTCACGCACGCCACCTGTTATCGTCGCGAATACCATAAAGCGTGCCGACTTAAAGAGTCAGGTGGAACAATGACCTGTCTGCACAACGGGTACCCCACACATGGCTAATTAGGACTTATTTCGGCATCAATACAGGCGCAAGTGTCTATCGAATGTCATCTGTAATCTTTCTGAACAACGTGGCATACATATCGAATTAATGAATTCTGTGTTTACAGTTAGGCGGTTAGCTTTTGTTTTGCCGCAAGTACCAGTCAAACAGCTTAGTAAATATTTGATGAATGGAGTAACTTCTAAGTGGTGGTAACCTGCGATGTCAACATATTCATTAACATACTGAAGAATGAAGGTAAATAATGGGTGTTGAAACTTTCGAAGAAAACGTTAAGATACAGTTTACTAACTGAACGTGTAATTCCAGGAAGTAACCCGTGCTTGAATGCAAAAGTCTATAATTTCACTAAGTGCATACCAAATTACACACTTCAAGAGCCTCATCATCTCAGAGGTTCCTTCTCATCCACTTTAATATTTCATCTAAAATCCTGCATAAAAGTCAAGACGAGACCTGGACGACATACTCAGATGCTGCACAAGCTTTTACGAAAACAGGTCACGGATATCGTCCAAAAATATGAAACTTAATAAAGTCTAGAAGAGATTTATTCGCGCGAATGCATCCAGTTTCTGACAGAGTGAATCTACGTGAGAACAAGTTTGAAAGTTGCCAACTGACGTTCGATGCTGATGTAAGCCTGGAAAAAGCAGTAATATGGAAGTCACCACGAGGACTCATTACTTTAAGTCATGAACTGGATTTACTTCTAATTTTAGTTGCAAAATGGTGTTGTCTCATAATCTGTCTGGTATTTGCTTTAACGGGGTCATAGCGAGTTCCACAATATTCATTGAGATATTTACATTGATGAGCAGGCACATTTTTCGAACATTTGCATTTCTAGCAATTAATTAACAATATGCTTCAAGATGATTCAAATCGATTGTAACAATCGATAGTAGTTAATTAGGATGCAGTTCCGGAATTGAACAAGAACACACATGCACTTGCTGACTTTTTAGAAGAGGGTAGTTTGGTCCCGTCTACCGAATTACTGTTTTCTAATAAATTTGTTTCAAAAGCTTGAGTTCAAATCTAAGATTTTTCCCAGCACTATACATAGGTACATGGGTTCATATTTGATTCATTGTTTATTGAGCGTCAAAATTGTAAGTAAAAAGGCTTGGCCAGCAGTTCTGCAGGCCAGGGTTTTTCAATAGCCCAAGTCACGTTAAACACTGACCATACTTATTTACAGCATTTTAGAATCCCCAAATTAACTTCGGGTACTATGGAAGTACGGATTAACAGGAGTAGTCAAAAGAGTCCATAGTAATGCGCATATGGGGTTGAAGTAATTGTAGACTGTTGTAGGTAATGTCATTGACAGCTGTCAGTGTCATATTGACATTTGTGATATCTGCTGGGGAACAGTGCTTATTGTATTACCACCAGGTATACAGCATTCGATGCTTTTCTGAGAATTTTGAACTCAAAATTTTTACCTGTGTGCGTATCTCATTATACTAACAAATTTTTGTTATGTACTACTTTGAATTGTAAATTCCCTTATCACTCCGTAAGCAAAACTTTATAAAGCGACACAACATTTACAGTTGAAATAGTAACGAAATAAACAAGGCGTTAATGCCGAGCATTATCACGCAATTTGTGATTTACATGGGCAATGAAGTTTTCATATCGAGAGGGTAATCAGCTCAACTTTTCCAAATTAGAGTTACACACGCTATCTTTCACCCCGAGCTTATTAGGCTCATTTAAAATAACTGAAAGTTGTTTGACAACATCATAAAATAACGTAGGGAAGTAAAATAATATAAAGCTCTTTAATATAAATAAGGTTAGATCGAAAATTTCGATCCTTGATTATTTGGCTTTGACTCCGCTTCAATTAGCAGAAAAACCTTGGAAAAATCCAGGAACAAATTAATAATGAAGATAATTAATTTTGATGTTCACCGGATGAGCTAATTCTTACAAATATACATTTACTAGCTTTCTGTCCGCGGCTTCGTCTGCGTGGAATTCGGTTATATCGCGCTTTTTGGATTTCTCTCGGGAACATATTTTTTTTCTTCAATAAAAAATAGCCTATGTCCTTTCTCAGGGACTAAAGATTGTTTGTACCAAATTTCATCAAAATCTGTTGAGAGGTTAAAGCGGGAAAGCGTAACAGACAGACAGACAGAGTTACTTTCGCATTTATAATATTAGTATGGATAAATTTAACATCGGGTGACACTGGGAAGTCTTATCGCTAAAACCTTCTCTACACCTATGAAAGCATGGTCTAAGAGCAAATTAATCTCACATGACTACAACATACACACAAATCAGTTCAAACGAAACTAATTTCAGGTCTTGTTTTTTCTATAGTGTTAGGCCCTAGTACACCCCGTTCCTAATTGAAACGCTCCACCTACATCAAAGAAACGAAAATCAAGCGTACCCATTGAATACACCCCTACTCTTGCCCGCTCATGTGGACAAAGATTAACTACCCGCTGGAATGAAACCTCCGAAATTGGAGCTCCTTCCTGAACTTGTGACGTCAGAGTATTTGCTTTTAATTTGTCGCCTATTTGTTAATGGATTTAATCGTTATTTAGTAAATGAGTTTTATTATACATGAGTGCAGAAATAAACGTCGTCTGACAGTCTAGCCATCAGATGGAGGGGACAATGAACTGTAGCCAACTGTAGAGTAGTTGGAAATGTCTCCTTTAACAGATCGATATAAATTCTATACCAACTGTTTGGTATCGGAAAACGCTATTTCACTACTGATAATCCAATGGCGCACTTATTTTTCTCGTACAAAAGACGCTTCTGGGGTGAAGTTCTACCATTTATGTAGGTATGATGTGTATGAGAATTATATTTACTAATGACTCAGTGCCTGCAGCTAATGATTAGGTATGAATTCGCTACTCTTCGCAGTCTGTCTTTGTATGCCACGGGGTAAAGACACACGTAAATGTAAACATAGGGCTTGAAAATCATTTGAAATTAGACTTTATGAAAACATTGAAAAATTATTCAGTTTTGTGTCTAGTAGTAGAAAAATTTACTTTATGTTTTTCGGAAGAACACGTAAATCTATAGTACTAACGTGTTTTATACCGTATTTGCAGTTGGTATACCTAAGACCTCAACATGTTGCATTCATAACTTTGGACTCGGATGCGTAGCTCAAGTATCGCGGTGACTTCAAGGCTAGAGTGAATAGGATCTTAATAAACTAGTGCGCTTTACCATCAACGATTGCGTCACTGCTTACCATCAGGCGGGATTGTGGTCAAGCACTAGTTTATATTTTATAAAAAACAGACATCAAAAACAGAGTTTTTGGAAGGATTCGTTGGGAGGCTTTTGCCCAAAAGTGGGAAATTATAGCAAGTTTAGGACGATACTGGACACAGGACATACAGAAAGAAGTAGTAGTAACTACTTCTTTATTAACTAATTGGCCAGTCACGTAAACGTTGACAAAAGCGAAAAAAATATCCTTTTAAAGGGATGTGCACGCCCCGTCCTCATAAATTGTTCTACGCTATTAAGCAGGACACTCGGCCATTACGGGAAGTACAATACCCGTAAAATTACTGCGAAATAATCAACTGAGCCTTGAATTACGATATTGTGATTTGCGAGGTAACGTGCTACCAATAGGGGGTAAAAAAACGGAATATCATAGTTAAATATTATTAAAACGAATCTAGATACAACTTAGGTACTGTATTTTTCTTCTCCCCTTGCGACTATTGTAAGTCTTAACATGTACCTAGTATGCAACCTTTGCCTATGTAGATCTCGTGGTTCAGTAATACTTATTATAATACTAGCTGTTGCCCGTGACTCCATCCGCGTGTTGATATAAAATAAGCACCTGTTAAAATAATGGGAGCAATATGTACGTCCGCGGTTGCCCCCGTTTTCGCCATATTTTTTGTTACTGCTCTGCTCCTATTGGTTATAGCGGGATGTTATATAGCCCTCCTTTTTCAGGCTCTAGACTATCTGTGTACCAAAGTTCATTACAATCGGTTCAGTAGTTTTGGTGTGAAAGCCGGACAGACAGACAGAGATACTTTCGCATTTATAATATTATAGTATGGAATTATTACTGTTAGGCAAACCTTATATTTTCAACACTAAACCTTAATTATCTTAATTTAACTATTAACAGGCACTGGATTGGTAAGTAGTCGGGTCTTTTGCAATATTAATCTATTTGCATTTTCCAAACTACTAGCAACTATGGAAACGAACTGTCAAGAAACTCGATGACCCCTTATTATAAAAATCGAAAATTCTGCAAAGAAAATCATTGATTTTCATCACCAGTCACAGTAGAAATACCAAAGTTTAAAATGTTTACTATTTTACTAGAAATTGATACCCATTCAATAAAAATTTCATTTCTAGTTAAAACAGGAATAAAACATTATAATTAGCTCCACCACGAAAGTGTCTCTTCGTAACGGCAAAACTGTAAAAGCAAGACGAAGAACAGACAAGCAAAGCAACTCCGTTTTCTCTTTCAACTACTCTATATTTTATTTACTGAAGAATTATCCAAAATAAACTCCTTCAAGGACCATTCAGATTTTTCTTTACAATTCACATCTTGCATGGCGTATATCTGTCCGAGAGTCTCCTCACTAACACATATAAAAAAACAAATCAATCCGCAAACTGTAACCATAAATTCACCAAATTTTAGACACCCTAGCGGAGCAATTTTTCCTCGTTAATCAAAAAAAATCAACTATAGTGCAAAAGCGCAATGACTACGCGGTAAATATATTGTGTAGACGAACTAACTCATTTTAATATGACCAACGAAATTTTTTATTACATCCTGAATTAATCATGGTTACAATTTTCGCAATAGTTATAAAAATCCCGTATATATATAAGCCTTTATTGCTGAACTAACATTAAGTACTTAACCTAATTTACAAATTAACACTTCGATAAACCTGTTCAGTGATCAGCGTGTCCTGTGACACATAGGCCTCTTCCAACTTTTTCCACTCGTCTCTGTCTTTGGCCTTTCTTGACCAGATCGCTTCTCCGACTTTTTTTATGTCGTCCATCCATCTTTTTGCCTGCCTGCCTCTTTTCCTTTTACCATCACGTTGTTGCCAATCCGTTATGATTTTGGTCCACTTCATTCTGCTATCTCTAGTCATATGTCCTGCCCATCTCCATTTCAACTGTCTTACTTTCTTTACTATGTCTTCTACCTTTGTTATGGATCGTATATCTTCTGATCTGATGTGATCTCTTTTTGTAACGCCTATCATGCTTCTTTCCATACCCCTCTGACATGTTCTCAGTCTTAGAAGATGTTTTTGGCTCAGTGCCCAGGTTTGGCATCCATATGTCAGGCATGGCAACACACATGAGTTGAACACTTTTTTCTTCGCTGCCATGGGAAAGTGATCGCTTTTAAATATCTCCTTAAGTGACCAATATCTGTTCCATGCATTAGCTACTCTTCTTTCGGTTTCTATGTTTGTTTGGTCTCTAAATGAAATTACTTGTCCTAGGTATGTATAGGTTCCCACGTATTCGATATCTAAATCATTCACTTTTATAGCTGTTTCTTCTCTATTTGTCATTACTTTTGTTTTAGATCCATTCATAGTAAGACCTACTATTCTGCTTCCCTCTGCCAATTGTTGCAGCATATGTTGAAGCATAGTAGCGTTGTCAGTAGTCAGGACTAGGTCGTCTGCGAATCTTAAATGGTTGAGTTTTTTGCCGTCTATGTTTATGCCAGCTTCTTCCCACTCCAGACCCTTAAATACACTTTCCAAGATTGCAGAGAAAAGTTTTGGAGATAGCGGGTCTCCTTGCCTTACACCTTTCGCTATTTGGAATTCTTCCCCAGTTGTTTCTAATTTTATTTGTGCAGTGCTTTTCTCATATATGTTTTTTAGAATGCGTATGTATTTTTTAGGAATTCCTTGGTCGACTAAGGCCTTCCAAAGCGAGTCGTGACATATTGAGTCAAATGCTTTGCTATAATCTACGAATGCTATATATAACGCTTTACCGTACTCTTCACATTTTTCTATTAATTGTTTTAAGACATGCATGTGATCAACCGTAGAAAACCCTGCTCTAAATCCTGCTTGTTCAATTGGTTGCTGCTGGTCGAATAGCCCTGTAAGTCTGTTTAAAATCAGTTTAGAAAACACCTTATATATGTTTGACATCAAACTTATGGGTCTATAATTTTCAATGTTATCCCTATCTCCTTTCTTGTGTAGTAGTATGATTGTACTTTTGGTCCATTGCGATGGTATTAACTCTGTTCTTAGGATGGTGTTATACATGTCTGTAAGTTTCTTTAGATTTCCAGGTATTGTTAAAGCAGTTTTTAACATTTCGTTTGTTATCTGATCTGGCCCTGGTGCTTTATCGGTTTTTTGACTCTGTATTGCTTTTTCTATTTCTGCTTGCAGAAACTCTGGTATATCTTCTACCTCATCGTCGTCAAGGTTTATAGCTACTTTCTTGTACCGTCTTGTTCCGCTGCATAGAGTGTCCTGTAGAAATCAGTTGCTACTTGGATTATATTTCTTCTTTTTGTCTCCTGCTTTCCAGTTTTATTTCTAATGTTTGGTATCCATTTTTTTGACTCTACGAGTTCTTTCAAAGCTTTTTTGACTCCTCCCGTCTTTTTTATATGGTAGTTGATAGTATCTATTCTTCTTATAGTTCTGTCTTTCTTGATACTGTTGCTGATTTTTTTACTTATATCTGAAATGGCTTTTAGGTTATGTTTGTCTTTTTTCAATTTTAAAAGTAGCTTTCTTTCTTCTATTAGAGTTTTGGTTTCATTTTCGGTATAGCTTGTTTTAGGTTTCGTCACTTTATTTTGTGATAATCCAAATATTTCGTTAATTTCTTTGTCATAATCGTTAACTATCTTGTTTTCCGACACTATTTGCTGTATGGTAGTATTAGTTATTACCTTATATTTATTTCTGCTTCTTTTTGGTTCTGTACTATTCATTGTTGCTCTGACAATTCTATGGTTGGTGTTAAAATTAAATTGGCTTAGAATGTTTATGTTCTGAAAAGGTTTTCTGTTATTAGTTGCTATGTAATCTATTTCATTTTTGTATGATCCATCTGGAGATTGCCAAGTCCATTTTTTCTTTATATTTATGTTAAAGAAGCTATTCATAAATGCAAGATTGTTTTCAAAGGCCATGTTAATCATCCTCTCTCCATTTTTACTTCTTTTGCCAAAACCGAATTTGCCAATAACATTTTCTTCTCCAGTTCGCTGCGTTCCTATTCTGCCATTGAAATCTCCTATTACCATAACGTTCTTGTGCGATTCTTGTATGACTGATGACAATTGGTCGTAGAAGAGGTCTTTGGTCGATTCATCATGTTGTTCCGTGGGAGCGTACACTTGAATAATTGACCATTTATGTTTATATGATGGCAAATGCATATTAAGAACAGCTATTCTTTCTGATATACCCTTAAACTCTTCTATGTGTCTTTCTAGGTATTTTTTAACCATGAAGCCCACTCCATAGCTTCCTTTTGTTACACCCTTATAATATAAAATGTATTCTTTATGGTCTTCGATGCTCTCTCCTAACCTTCTAACTTCACTCAAACCTAGTAAATCCCACTTAATATTTGAGAGTGCTAATTCTAACTCAGTAAGTCTCTCTTGCGTTCTTAGCGTAAGGCAGTTTAGAGTGGCAATATAGAGCTTCATTTTTCCATTTGTTTTTATACTGTCTTTATTGATATTTTCTGACTTTTCAGCTGGAAGGGATTGGTCGCTATCCCCCACGGGGACCAGCCGGCTTGGGGGAGATGTAGTAATTTTTGTTTTTTCTTTATGTGTTTTTTCAATATTTTTTCTGATCTTCCGGTTACCGATGTGTGTTAATAATGGCTATTCTTTATTTGATTCTGATGTAGAATGAGATCTATTTCTGTACATTCTTTCGAAGGCATTTATCTTATTAACTTTTGGTCTACCATTTTTGTTACTTTCATTTGGAGAGTTAGATTGTTCTCTCTTCCGTTTGTCCCGTACATCGCTTTCTTTGTCTTTTATAATCAGCTTATCGTATTTTATGTATACCATACGTCCTTTTTTCCTTTCTTCTTTCAGCTGAGGTATAAGTTCTCTTCGCTTCTCCAGAACTTCTTTACTGAAATCTTCATTAACAAATATATTTTTAGGTAGCCTTCTTTTGTTTTTCAAAATTTCGTTTCTCTTCCATATGTTTAAGAAATTAACTAAAATCGGGCGTGCTTTGCCGTTTGCCTTTCCAATTCGAAATGCTTTGTTAATATCACGCATGTTCATTTCAATACCAGAATCGTTTAGTGTTTTTATTAACATTTTAATTGTGTTAGTATTGTGGTTTGTGGGCTCCTCAAAACCATAGAAAATTAAATTATTCTCCCTTTTCCCCCATTCCAAATGTTTTAATTTCTCATTCAATTTCTTCACTTCACTTTTTAGATACAAGTTTTCTTCTACTAAAGGTTTCAATTTCTCGTCTATTTCTGCTCTGATAGAATCTTTTAATATTTTCGTTTGTTTTTCCATCTCTAGTTTTAGACTTGAAAATAATAGTTGCATTTGGTCGTTCATCTCGGGTAATTTTAAGCTTCAGTATTGGCAACACTGGCTTACTTTGTTACAAAATAATTTGTGGTGGCGGTAAGACTGATTTATTTTAGTAGAATATTATTTTGTAAAATGGCAACACTTGGTGTATGACTTGCTTGGAACGAAACGTTTTCGTGCGTTTTCTGTTGTTGGTATGCTTGATCAGCTTGATGGATCAATGTCAAATATTGGTTGTAGGTTATAATAGACACAATAAAACTTGTTGTTAATTTGTTATGCACTGAACACACACAATGTTTATATTATTATTTTTGCACATTTAGTCCTCAATCTTCGTTTCACTACCACAGTTTATAGTTTATGTAAGGTTTTAAACACTTTTATGGTTTTCTTTGCGGATCGCACTTGGTGACGTTTGTACAGTTTAGCGGCGGAACCGGAACCCCCCGGAAAAAATCCCGTATAATGATACCTAAATTTCTCATTCCTCTGAGAGGACGATGAACAATGGTCTCGGTAATTGGAGTGCTTTTGTAGTAATAATATCATTAGCGCGAACTTGTATTGTTTATGCAATCAGTTGGCTATTGATACGGGAAATATTTTGTGGGTAAAAGTGTTAATGAGTATAGAAAATCTGTCTTTTTTGTTTTCATCGCAATTTAATTGCCTGATGTTTTTTAAAGTTAGAGACAAATATTCCAATAAAGCCCATAAGTTACGGAAAATGAATACAAACCATACTACAATACAAAAGAAACTCACACGAGCTTACGGACATTAAACTCTTCTGTCAGAGTTAGCAAAGGAACTTTTTTAACGTCTATGTACTGTAAATAAATCTTTATATACTAAAGAATTTTCACAACAAACTCCTTCAAAGATGCTTCAGATTATTCTTTAGAATTCTCGTCATGCCACGTTGGATGTCGTATCGTAGTCCCAAGAGTCTTCTTTCCGATATTACAATACCTACGTTCCTCGTTCTTCTGAGAGGCCCGAGATGAACAATGGTCTCGATAATGGGAGGGCTCCGCAGTGATAATATCATTAGTGGGAATTCGTTCTGTTTATGCAATCAATTGGCAATTGGTATGGCGAATAATAATACACTTTGGCCGAATAAGTGTGAGATAGGTTCTGGATAAAATTGGCACAAGAAAAGAGAAAACTTTGTTCAGCAATGGATGAAAATCGAGCGGTGGGTTTTTTATATTAATAATTAGGCCTGCTCTTGACTTTGATCACACCTGGCGGGGAGCGATGGGTGAAGTCTCCGATGAAAAAAGCGTGCCCAGAACATGCCTGTTCACTCTTGTTACGGAAAGTTACGGAGTGGGGGCTAATTACGTCACGCCGTGGTATATTTTGTACCACGGCGTGACGTTATACAACATTTCAAATCAATATATCTTTCTAAGTATATGAATTAAAGAAAAAATAAAAAATAAGTGTTCAATATTTTTTTTATAAATCTATCTGATGGACATTAAATTATTTTTAGGATACAACCCAATTAGGTATTCACAGTCAAACGATGTTGAAGAAGACATTTGTGGGCATAAGAACTTACGACATCATTGTTTTCCCGGCGACGTAGAATGCCATTGACTCCGATGCTAAGCAACACGAGCCAACCTTCGTCTAGTCGAGCTTATTTGTAATGGAAATATGGATGACGAAGGCATTGTATTACTATGCATGTAATTCTTATTGTAGACACCAGTAAATGACAAATAGTAAAAATAACATTAATATTTTGAGGGGAATTATCACTACATATTATAAAACAAAGTCACTTTTTCTTTCCCTATGTCCCTTTGTATGATTAAATCTTTAAAACTACGCAACGGGTTTTGATTTGGTTTCTTTTTCATAGATAGAGTGCTTAAAGAGCAAGAGAGCAAAGAGACAGCCTCCGTGGCGTAGCGGTAGTGGACGCGGCCGCTGCGCAAGGTGGCGCGGGTTCGATCCCCGCACAGTGTAAATATTTGTATGCATGAATATGAATATTTGCACTGGTCTGGTCGTGCCTCGGAAAGCACGTTAAGCCGTTGGTCCCGGTTGCCATACGAACATCTAGTGGCAGTCGTTAAAGGGTTGTTGGAGCCCTCAAAAAGTCCAACAATTGGTCAGCTGCAATGCTTCGATGTCGCCTTCGGGTTGTGGAGGTCAGACGGCAGTCGCTTCACGGAATATGTCGAAGTTTAGCCATATCAGCAGTTAGACTGGTAAAGCGGACCCCAGACTCCAAAGCTGAAAAGCTTCGGATGCGACTGGGATAAACGCTGAGGTGATGATGATGAGAGTGCTTAAAGAGGAAGGTTTATATGTATAATAACCTCCATTAAATTGAGGAGAAATACTTTATTTTTGAGGTTCCTAATGTGGTGTCGTAAATAATTTCATTTTTTCCGCGTTTATAGTGAAACGCAGGCTGAACCCTACGAGGTTTATCAAAATGATGTACTAAATATTGAACACATTGAAAATTTCTACAAAAAAGTCCGCTATGGTAAATATATGTCTATCTCTTGTGGATATCCTACAATAAAATTTTTTTGTCATTTTCTTTCACCGACAAATACCGGCTAATTTTCGAAGTAGTTTTAACCAATACAGCATTAATCCTTGTCCAATTTATTACCTTAAATACATTGTTGATTTAATAAAGATCTATATCGCCCTTTACAGCATAATGATTTAAATAAATATTTTCGAAGATATTACAGATTTAAAAATTGCGGGGTGTCGCGTCTGCGGCGGTACACGGCGAGGTGGTTTTTTATACAACGTTCAAAGTTTTTCTGTAGTGTATTTAGTATCAGCATTGCACCCGTGCGACGCCGGGTGGGTCGTTAGTATAATTATAAACTAGTACTTGACCGAAATCCGGCCCGATGGAAAGCAGTGATGAGACCGATGATGGTAAAAAAGCGCTGGTTTATTAAGAGCCTCTTCACTCTAGCCTTGAAGACACTTAAAATGTAGTCAGACGGAAACACCGAAGCTGGCAAGTTTTTCCAATCCCTCGAACTAAGTGGTATAAAACACGAGACATATAAAATCAACTTTAAGTTACAAATAGTAAAATTCACATCGTGAAGCACCACATCTCTCCATTTTCTTTATTCTATCGATTTTAGAGATTATTGAGAAGTCATGATTTACAGCTTTGTATAAACTTAACAAAAAACATTTTTGTCTATCACAACTACAGCTGTCAAATCAAAGTGCAGTGCCCTGTCGGCCCTTTTTAAACGAAAGAAAGGTGTGAACACACGAAACAACTATCAAACACGTACCTAATCAATATTCGATTGATTTCATATGCATACGTTACAATTAGCGTCCATTCAGATTCCTGTCATACTTCTACTTGGACTGATTAGGGTATGAGGAACGGTATTTTGAAATTACAAAATTAACGGTATATTCAAGCCCTTTAGTTTATCATGTATTAAGAAGGTTCTTCTGTCATTATTTATAGGTTAAAAATTAAACTGTATATTATATTTATATCTAATCATCATCATCATCAACCTTTTATTATCGTCCCACTGCTGGGCACAGGTCTCCTCTCATATAGAGAAGGATTGAGCGTAATCACCACGCTTGCTCAATGCGGATTGGCGATTTCAGACTTATAAAGTCCAGGTTTCTTCAAGATGTTTTCCTTCACCTTTAGTCATTGGTGTCCAAGATATACTTATAAAGTACCTACATATAACTTTAGAAAATTTACATTGGTACTTGCCTGACCTGGAATCGAACCCGCACACTCATACTTGAGAGGCTGGTGGTTTAACCACTAGGCCACCACGACTTATATTTATATATAGTACCTATATTGCTCCAGATCCTCAAGATTCTTTCCACCCATGCGAGAAATCTCAATTGAACTGCCCTGCTTTTTTGTACTATGACTAAGTACAAAAAAATATTAAAAAAAGCAGTGTAGTTCAACTTCTACTATAAGAGCTGGTGCTAAGCTCTTCACAGTCCAGATTGTAGGTAGGAACACTAGTAAGCTCCTTAGAGTCATTACAGTTCAGTTTGTGGGTAGGTTACACTATTTAGTAAAGACTCCTTGTCAATCTTTTTGTTTTCTGGTCAGACGCCCAAAAAATTACTATATCAGTGTATCGACGGTCAAAGACCTGCGTATGACAAACCGGACTATAAACTTCACATAATTTCTAAGGGGTCTTTATATGAAATAGATGGCTTACTTATCTATGAAACGAAATACGAGAAGGACGAGTATTAATCCCAAAAAAATTAGATGATAATTTCTTCCTCCAAAATGGGTCAGGCCAAAAGAATCACGACTGGATTAAAAAAAAAAAGAAGAAAAGAATACAGATTTGATAATAAATAGGTTAACAAGCATTCACCTACTTACCCTAAGTAAAACGAACAACATGTTTACCTGAACTTCAATACTTCCGAGCAAGAATCTCCCCAATCAGGCTGGCAATCCAAAACATGTCTTATAGCATCCCAAAAACCACACAAATCCATCATTGCAAACACAAAATAAAACTATTTACAACCAAGAATTAGTATAAACTGTCAAAAGACCACATATTTCTTCAATTGCGAAAAATAGCGAGGTAAAATAACCTATAGCAGAACTATGACTGACCATTATAATATGACAATAATAAATGAAACTCCGATTCCTACTTAGGGTTGCCAGATAGGAACTTACCAAATCCGGGACAGTCGTCGACAGAGACACTCGGAAAGAACGTCTAAAAAAAAAGGTCATTCGAAATCCGGGACAGTCGTAGACAGACAGGGACACTCGGAAAAAGACCGTCTAAAAACAAGCTCATTCGAAATCCGGGACAGTCCTAGACAGACAGGGACACTAGGAAACCACGTCATTTCATTCGTTGCTGGTTTCTTTTCAATTCAATCCGGGACAATTACCGCTCATTCCGGGACAAGAGGCAGGATTCCGGGACAATCCCGGATTTCCCGGCGGTCTGGCAACCCTATTCCTACTGCTGCTATTTGTTGTTGTAAATAAAACATATACTACATTTTCAATTCAATCCGGGACAATTACCGCTCATTCCGGGACAAGAGGCAAGATTCCGGGACAATCCCGGATTTCCCGGCGGTCTGGCAACCCTATTCCTACTGCTGCTATTTGTTGTTTAAATAAAACATATACTACATATATCCTCCAATGAGGTCTTCAGGAAAAACACATCAATAGGTATTTAATGATAAACGATTCTGCTTTGTGTATTGTTAAAGCATTCAAATAAAAATAACAAAACTTTCCATTTTATACCGATATGTGTTACGTGGAGCAGGAAAAGGGTTACTGGAAGAACTCGGGGAAGGTTTTTGCCTAGCATCGGCAGAGTACGGGCTAAACAAAAAAACAAAAATAAATAATATTTTTATTGTAATTTAACTGTACAACTGCTTGTTTCGAATTGAAAACACCTAAACACGATAAAATAAAAAATAAAAAACGGCCAAGTGCGAGTCGGACTCGCGCACGAAGGGTTCCGTACCATTATCTTTAAAAACGGCAAAAAAAATCACGTTTGTTGTATAGGCAATGTTTATTTTATTTCAAATTAATTATTTATTCTAATATATAACCAAATATATTGTGAACATTTCAAACGTCTATCTATTTCCGTTATTAATATGGAGCATAAAACGGCAAAAAAACTCACGTTTGTTGTATGAGAGCCCCCTTTAAACATTTTATTTATTTATTTTTAGTATTTGCTGTTATACTAAAAATAAATAAATAACAACAATGTGCAACGAAAATACATAATCTCTGAAAATGTCAACTGTCTAGCTATTACGGTTCATGAGATACAGCCTGGTGACAGACGGACGGCCGGACGGACAGACGGACAGCGAAGTCTCATGAATAGAGTTCCGATTTACCTTTTAGGTACGGAACCCTAAAAATCACTAGCTAATTTCATTTTATCACCGACGTTGCTTGGCCGTTAGGGTTAACATAAACAAGGAACGTGTGACTTACTTACAATACATAAAGAAAAATCCAAATAAACATTTACTGAGGGAAGAAAACCTCAAAAAATCCGAAGGCGTTACTACAGTAACGAACGAATCTTATACCTTCAAACAATAACTTATTATTTAAAACTTCTTCCACAACAGCAAAGTACGGGGAGGACTGACCCAATAAACAGCAGTTACGATGGGGCGGAAGTAAAACGAATAACAATATCCACCACCTTTTCTCATCTGGGCAAAGTTATATAAATGTTACGAGTAATAGCCGGCGGTAGAGTAATGGATGATCTCGGCAAAGTAATCATTTAGGAATTCGGTTTTATGGAAGTGGAAGGCGGTCATACAAAACGTTTTAGTTTATTAAGCCGAGGATTTTCAACCTTCAGTGATGAACTGAGCATTGAGAATCCAATGGAAAGCATCCCAGTGCATCATGAAAACATACTGTTAGATTTCCATGTCTCGGCGCCGGTAAGAAAAGCGTTTAAAATACAGTACTGGTTAAGTATATCCATACTCATATTATAAATGCGAAAGTAATTCTGTCTGTCTGTCTGTTACGCTTTCCCGCTTAAACCTCTCAACCGATTTTGTTGAAATTTGGCACAGACAATCTTTAGACCCTGAGAAAGAACATAGGCTACCTTTTATCCCAGAAAAAAAAATATGTTCCCGAGGGAAATCTAAAAGCGCGATATAACCGAACTCCACGTGGGCGAAGCCACGGGCGGAAAGCTAGTGTATATATAAGCCCGTGCGTATCAGCACCCTAATTGCATACTATTATTATTAATTTCAGTAATTTTGAACGCATCTAATCCATTGCTCCAATTATTTAAGAAATAATCCATACTAATAATATAAATGCGAAAGTAACTCTGTCTGTCTGTCTGTTACGCTTTCCCGCTTAAACCTTTCAACCGATTTTGATACAAATTTGGCACAGACAATCTTTAGACCCTGAGAAAGAACATAGGCTACCTTAAAACCCGGAAAAATTTGATGTTCCCGAGGGAAATCTAAAAAGCGCGATATAACCGAACTCCACGCGGGCAAAGCCGCGGGCGGAAAGCTAGTACGTATATAAAAAATAAACGTTTATTATTATTATTATTTAAGAAATGTGTCTTCTCAACAACGTAAAAAACGCAGTCAACGTTGTTTATCTATCAAAGTGAAACTTTTGCTACGTGCTTTGCAAGACTCGGAAGACAGCCGCATATTTACGGGTTTAGAGAAAGATGCTAAGATGCATAAAGCCCTACATCATGCTAGTTTCTTGCGAGTGTCATACAAAAAATCAAGCAACGGACTTGCTCGCATCGTCTAAACAAGTAAGCACTGATTAGACAATGCAACTTTTATTGTTGCTATAAGATCCAAGCAATTATGTCGCACCGTGCAAATCACACTATCCTGCTAATCACCACACTAATATAACAAAAGCGAAAGTTTGTGAGAATGGATGGATGAATGTTTGTAACTCTTTCACG
Source organism: Sesamia nonagrioides (assembly GCA_017933935.1). Taxonomy (NCBI): domain Eukaryota; kingdom Metazoa; phylum Arthropoda; class Insecta; order Lepidoptera; family Noctuidae; genus Sesamia; species Sesamia nonagrioides. The sequence continues at coordinate 5,035,973 of JADWQK010002280.1, read as the reverse complement.
AAAAAACCACTAAACTATTTGGAATGAAATTTGCCACACATTTCATAACTGCGATTTTTCATTCCGATATTTCCACAGGGGTAAAGCCGTGGGGTACTACTGCTAGGCAATCATAATCTGGGTCGAACAGAGCTTCATTTATATTCGAATAATAGTCTACTCAGCAACGTAAATAACGCAATGAACGTTGTATAACTATCAGAATAACGTTGTTGAAGAAATGTTGCTGTTAGTGTGTCCTATGCAATTACTCTCAATTCATATATAAAAAACTAAGCTGGCCTGAGGGTAATTCTACTAACTTTAAGAACATTTACAGTATGATCTCAGTCTCAATCTCTCAAAAAATACTTATAATTTCCATACATTTTGACAAGTTTATAAATCAAATCACTTTAATTGTTAACACAGGTAAATATATGAGATCTTACATAGAATAATGCGCTGTGTTATGCCAGTAGGCGTACAAAAATAAAGGGTGTATCTGACATCGACGTACAAACGAGTACCATGGATCCAGTACATGATTCTGAGCCCCCCAGTGGTGGAATTTTTCGACGGCTTTTTCATGATTTAAAAAAATATATAGGTAGTTTTTTTCACTTTAGACCGTTCATAATTGCTATACTTTTATAACCCAATAATATAAAAAATAAAAAGCGCAATGAAAACAAATCTCCAAAAACTGTCTTATCAGCTGATTTAATAGAGTTCACATCAGGGATCAACGTCATACCTACAAACCCGCACGGCGGCACGCTTGCAACGTTCAAAGGCCGAGCCGAGACTTTTCTTTAAACACTCTGAATTCTGTAACCGTTCGTTAACGACATAAATGACTATCATAATTTTATTAGTGGCATGCGGTCTAGCCTTTTCGCGAAGTTTGCGTTACGATGTCAGATACACCCCTGTACATGTGGCTCATTATAACAAAATTTTAAGCACTAAGAACAACTACAACATTTGTTTGTCGCCGATATGAGACTGCGACTAGATTTTGAATGTTTTAAATTACGAGAATTCTTCTTCTTCTTGAGAATTCTTCTCCTGAAATTGAGCTTATACAATATGTAAAGAAAACCCTGTCCGACCCATAAGGATAATAAAGGTTAGGTAAACACTTGACCAAATATAATATAAAATTTTACATAATCGTCATAGTAACAATACTAATGAATTTTGAAATAATCTTTTTTTCCCGGGAATTAATTCCAATTTCCCCGAAATTTGGTAATTTTTAAAAAAGTGACAACACCGGTATTATTATAAGCGAATAGCGACCCGACCACGTCACAGGTGCCGCGTGCCCTGCCCCCCGCCGCCCGCCGAAAGGGTTGCTTATCGCACATGTACCTATTAAGTTACCTTTTTTGCGAAATAATATTTATTTTATATAAGGGGATTTTTTTTAAGTTTAGCCTTTCTTTATGGGCATTAGTAGAATCAGTTATCGATACCTAACAATACCTTCACGGATCGGACAGGGTTTTCTTTACATATTGTATAAATATTAGGTAGCTCAATAATATTTGAACACGCTGGAAGCTTTACGAGGAAGCAAGCAGTAGCAAAGTAAACATAAACGCAATATGATCAAGAAAATTTAATATGTCAGGATCTTTTTCCAACATGCCGGCACCGCCCGAGAAGATTACAGCCACAATTGCTTCCATATTTGTCGTCTGTCATATCTCTCGTATATATACGTCATACAAACTAGTTGTTATTAAAAGAGAGAATCTAGCGACAGTAACCACTTTAAATCCATACTAATATTATAAATGCGAAAGTATTTCTGTCTGTCTGTCTGTCCGGCTTTCACGCCAAAGCTACTGTACTGATTGTAATGAAATTTGGTACACAGATAGTCAAGAGCCTGAGAAAGGACATAGGCTATATAACATCACGCTATGACCAATAGGAGCAGAGCAGTAAAAAAAAATGCGAAAATGGGAGCAAACGCGGGCACACAAATTGCTCCCATTACTTTAACAGGCGCTTATTTTATATCAATTGAGCTTTTTTTTTATTATTTTCGGAATAAACATTCCCACGGAAATGATAACCACCGCGCGCTGTAAACTGAAGTCCACGCGGATGGAGTCGCGGGCAACAGCTAGTGAAATATAATCACACTCGCAATAGCTATGAACTTTTGTGACGTGGTATCAAATATGTAATACTTAGTTTTTTTTTTTTTCTCTCTACACTTCTAGTACCGTGAGAGAACCCCGGCTTTTGGAGTTGTAGCTTGTGTATTCGAGCCAAGGGGCCCTAGTCAGCTATTTTTTATAATTTTATTATTCCAACACGTTTCCATTGTGATTTTGCTTAAAAGTTCGTAACCTGCTAAATTCATAATGATCGATCAATGATCTCAGTCGTCTCATAATGGAATGGTGATAGAATGACATTGCTGTATTGCTATTATTATAAAACCCGTTAGTAGAAATGATTTTCTAAAAACTACTACTCAATTTGAACATTCATTAATAAGGAGTAGAGTGTCAGTGATTGACCACTGGAAAGTTATAATGGCGCAAATTTGTAAGTAGATTACGAAATTTGTCAAAATCGATCATTATGAGGTCAACCATTCTGATACTATTGTAAAAGCAGACTATGGCCCCTGGTGTATTAGTCGGTGAGTTAAATGTCTTGGCCACTGCTCTCAAAAACGGCGAAGACGAACATCGTGACGAAACTTTCTAAAACTAAAAGTTGGAAGATTTGTGACATCTACCTACCCGCAAATCAACCGCGTGGTATACCTTTTTCGACCCATGCCCTCTGAGGAGAGGAGGCCTGCACCCCTGCAGTAAAAACGTAAGGTTAGAAGAGTACTTCTAAAGACCTTTTTCAAAAGCTCATGTTTTGATGCTGTTATGTCTGACAACAAAAAACAACAGATTTAGTATGTTTATGGAGACATAGACTTTAACTCCTATACAATAAAGTTCAGTTTACGCCGCAACTTTAAACATGTTTAAGAGTGCTAATCACAGTCAAAAATCAACTTAATTACGACAGTAATAAAGTTTATTTTTGCTTAAATAGGAAATAAAATTAATTTTGAATATACCTTTAATACTTTCAGGCAATATTAATTTATCTCACGAGTTGATGACGCTTTAAGAAATAGAAGTTTTATCGCTCGTCACCCCAGCTGATTAAAATCTCAGCAATACATACAAATTACGATAATCAACGTCTTCCCTAGTTAAAATAAAGTTACTGGGAGCATCAAACCGGGTGCATCTGTACTTTCAAAGTCTCAATAAACTCAACTGTATACTGTAAGCACAGCTGCCTCGCATACTCTTTAGACAACTGCTACCAAACTTGAAGACATGAAAAAACTTTATAGAAGCCCAAAAAGACAGATATTAAGTCTCCGGGAGTCTTAGATATTATGAAATGCAACCTGCATTCCAAAAGTGTAATACCAAGCAATCAGTAAATGTAACATAACCTTTGTGAAGCCTCGAGAAACCTCGTGAAACGAGTAACGCAAAATATGTAGGATATATGGTGAAAAGCGGGCCAGAATATAGTCTGCGATACGGCACGTTTGCCACGAAAAATATAGGCTTCATCCGGCAGAAGACTGCATGTTACATACGCAGATTTATGACCAATTTATGAAGCTTACCCCTCAAGCTAGTATGTTTAACTCGTTGACATTTATGAGGAAGACTAGATTTATGTGTAATATCATTCCAGTGATGGTTCATTTTTAAGAGCGTTTCGAACCCAGAGTAGCGTCTTACTTTATGTAAATTATTTCATCAGCACTGCTACAAACCGGCATCAAAATCAGAGCATTTATTTCAAATAAACCAGTTACAGGCACTTTTGAATTGTCAGAAGGTCGGTCAGTCAGTAAGATGAAGCTAGTCGCCCATTCCAAAGAGTAGGTATCTATGGAGAAGAACGGGCAAGAAACTCCATGGACACTCTTTTAAATTATCAAGCTATTGTTACAAATATTTGATTACATCATTCATGTTGAAATCAACCGTGTGGGAACGATGCAGAAACATATTGTACGCTGAGAGAGTCCATTATGGAAAACACAAAAAACAAACAACAATTCAGAAATTAAAACACGCCGTGGCAGCTAAGAGATGACCAGTCCCCTCTGACGGCGTCCGTTCACGAATATGACGTGTGAATCAGCATCATTCAGCTCAACCATATTGAAGGGAACCTAATGACCCAACACACACGCCACCACCAGCGAAACATTTGAGTGAGTATGATATACTCTCAACTCAACAGCCAGAGCACAATCAAGTCAATAAAAAAGACCAACCCAAAAAATAGATGCTTTACAGCAAGAACATTGTGCTCACACGTATACGGCAATCCTAGAACCACAAATCCAAAGAAGACATCTACCAACCGCACTGGGCCCGCGTGGTCGATAACATCCTGCTCCTTAATACAGACAGGTCGAGGCCCTTGTCCTTCCAGGACTATGAGACCATTGCAGGCCGATTATAATACCTAACACGTGTATTTTAGTTGTATGTAAAAACGGTTAAACAATTTAAAAATGGAATCGTATTCAAAAGTAGGGTCAACGCTCTAATTGAGTAACACACTACTATTATCAATTGGAATCATTTCTCCATATGTTCGGAAACTGAGTCAGCTTAATAACGTAAATAACGCAATGAATGTTGTTGAACTGTCAAAATGAAACCCATTGCTACTGATAGTGTGTTACGCGATTACCCTGCTGGCATAATAGAATAGATATAAATCCTGATTCTGTTGGATAGTGCGTCCGCCATGTTGCCCTTCACTAAACAAAAGTTGTAAGTATTAAGTTTATGGTCAACATTACACAGGAAGTAACCAATTGATTTGATTTGATGAGGGACCCAGGGAATAGGCAACAATAAAAGCGGTGATAAATTGAAAACACTGCCAGAATTACCATAAATTGTACTTTCCTGGATCAAGTTACTAGGAGGCTCTAGTTGTGTATTCCCTAACATAGAGGAATCTCAGCAATGAAAGATTTATAGTCCCATTATTGTATTATTGTACATTATCTGTCTTATTCATAAAAAAACTCGTTAATCACTCATTAGCGACTGTTTAGCTAACCATTTAGTTAGCTCTTAATCAATGCTTAACTTTTCTTTATTCATAAAAGGTAGTTAGCAGATGATTAGTTGCGATACGAAGTAGAGGTGAAACTATGCGTTCGGCACAGATTATAATCCAAATAGTTGACTAAAAAAATGGATTTTTTAGAAAAAAAACTTGTCAAAACTACGATTTTTTTATCTGTTGTGTTTGGCAGAGAAATGTCAGAAATTTCATCGAATAATTTGAATATAAATAAAATGATTTATTACAATTAAATAATTGTATTTTTAACACCCTTGCTCGTAAAGCTGATGTAATTCCACCGGTTTTAAATATGTAAAGCAGGCCACAACAAACGCGTGTTTTATCAAAGCAAATAGTTAAGTTATAGTCCATAACAGCATTATTTTCCATAACAGCATTATTTTCCATTTCAAGTAATTATGGAACTGATCGCCGCCGCACGGCTCGCGCTGCGCGCTGTTCCATATTTGAAATGGCAAATAATAATACTAATGGAGGGAAAGCAACAGTGTGCATTCACAGATTGAGTTTATTTAAAATGAACAAAATATAAAATACTTCTATTTCTGTTTCCTCGCAAGTGTGTTAAAAAACGTCGTACGATATACGTGCGTATTGGTTATAACATGCTCGGCTCAATTACACCCTCGCCTTCGGCTCGGGCTGAAATTCCGCCTCGCATGTTATAACCATCATTACGCACTAATATCGTAATGTACTATTGTGATAATAGTGGTGAAAGTAATAAACTCCAATAATATTATAGTAAACAGAAAAAGATATTTATCTCTGTATTTGTATGTAATTACTAATCTAAACTGACGAAATTAATGTTAAAGCAGTAGCCGATAATAACTGTATTTTCCTGCTCTTTATGCTTGTAAACATCCCTTTGCTATTTAAGAAATGAAAGTGGGTTCTGCTTTTTACAATTTTTATTATACTTGTTTACAGGCACACATTTTATTGCTGTAAACGAAGCCACTATTAGCAACTAGCGGCGATATTATTCAACCTCGCAATGACGGCGAAGGAGAAGACCATGCTGAGTGAAAAAGATGAGGAATGAGGGTCGCGTGAGTCAAGAATGGCTCTCATGTTTATGGAAAAAAAGTATTGGAAAACAAAAACAATGAATTATTTTTGGCACAAAATTGTAAACAGTTTTATTGCGTTAAAATAAAACATTTTTAAAAATATGTCTTATTATTTGTGTATTACTGCCACTACATGACTTTTTTTAGTCCTGTGCCTTATATATGACATCATAAGATAACACAAGGAAACATAGGATAACGTCTAAAATTACAATTAAACAACAATACAATTATAGCACTATCTTTTTTATTATTGCTATTATAAACCAATGCCTGACCGCAATCCCGCCTGATGGCAAGCAGTGATGCAATCGTTGACGGTAAAGCGTGCTAGTTTACTAAGAGCCTATTCACTTTAAAAACTGAAGGAATAAGAAGGAAGACGGCAGTTGAGCGAGGTGATGCAATGTTAAGCCCAACAACACGACAAACTATGCTGCGCAACAGAGAGATTGATCTGGAGACCCTCCAGGACCAAACTCCCGACACAACAACATTTGGCGCATCGTACCTGGCACACATTGCAACACAACTTCTCAGACCCGTTCTCCGTGCGGCTTCACCAGACACCAAGAACACGACGAATCGCTTGGTGGCAAGACTTTATCTGCTGGGTGGTAACTTCTGCCGGCAGCTGATGTTATAGCCTATCACCGAGTAAAGCTCTCAAATCAAGCATATACAAAGCAATCAAAAAAGTTTCAAAGCGAATATAACTTTACTACGTCGTTTTGGAAATTCAAAAAAAGGTTTTCAACATCCATATTTACGCACTATTCGATATTATAAATAAAATAACTTCGAAGTATAATGATCATATGAAATCAATCAGCTGATTCAAATAAAATCCGCCATATTGTTGCCTCTAACCATCCTCTTAACAGCGGTCCGATGATGTTTAATTTTGACAGCTACTAATCAATTGCTTAGCATCCTCTTAGCGCTAAACAGCTTTTATGAATAAGGATTTTGCTAATCAGTTGCCTAGCAATTGATTAAAGTTTTATGAATAAGACTGTATATCTACTAGCTATTTGCAAAACATAATTCATCTAAAAAGGTTAACAACTACCGTAATTATGACACTAGACAAGCCAGTAAAGTTAGAACTGAGCATCGCAAATTGGCAATTCATAAAACCAAAATATGGCGTAGTAAAAAAAATATCGTTCTTTTTTCAAACCAACTTCACGCTTACACTTTACATGCATGCGAAACTGCAAACAACCTCATTTTGCTATAGAGCCGCGTACCATCAATTGAACAGCGTTGAACAAAAACTGGTTGATACATTTTTCATTCATCCACAAATCGTATGGGTGGCTTTTGAAAAGTTGGCCATCCACTCGACCGACAATACCGACGCTCAGTGTTAATTTACTCAGAGTCCAAGTGCTATTGTTGGCACTAATTGGAGCTTTCATCAAGTACCGGGTCGTTCAGTTTGTATATTATATCTTTTGTAATATATGAGTTATGATCTGATGTTAAGGGCTGTTAAGTTTAAAGCATGCTGTATTGTTTAAAGCAGTACATCTTATGATTGATTGCAATATGGCGGAATCTGTATTGCCTTCGCAAACTACTAATCATACTGATGTCATGCAAAATCCGGCATCGTGCAAGCACAATCGGACAGTTGAACACTAAAGACAACACCCGCTTGGTCGGAAGATCATCACTTTTCGAGAGATGAGTAGACTTTAGACCCTTTCGTTCATTTACAGCGCATACATAGCAGCGTAGCCTCTTCATTTATGTATTTCATACCAGCTCAATATACACTGAATATAAATACAACGTGTAAAATAGGAGACAAACCCATTAAAATGTTATACCATTCCAAAAACAAATAAGGAAATCAAGCAGAGATTTCATTAGGACTCAAGAGGGAGTCGCAACGCGGCATAATCGGTAGACTGCCGGGGCACAATGGTAGCAATTTGCCGTAATTACTACAGTGGAGACAGCCTCCGTGGCGTAGCGGTAGCGGACGCGGCCGCTGCGCAAGGTGGCGCGGGTTCGATCCCCGCACAGTGCAAGTATTTGTATGCATGAATATGAATATTTGTACTGGTCTGGTCGTGCCTCGGAAAGCACGTTAAGCCGTTGGTCCCGGTTGCCCTACGAACATCTAGTGGCAGTCGTTACGGGTTGTTGGAGCCCTCAAAAGTCCTACAATTTGTCTAACTGCAATGCTTCGATGTCGCCTTCGGGTTGTGGAGGTCAGACGGCAGTCGCTCCATAGAAAATGTCGAAGTTTAGCCATATCAGCAGTTGGACTGCTAAGACGAACCCCAGACTCCAAAGCTGAAAAGGCTTCGGATGCGACTGGGATTAACGCTGGGATGATGATGATGACTACAGTGGAGACCGCGCTTAACTTACCTGAGCGAACCATAGATGAAAGACGAACGGTGGAGGTAATTCAGTATGAAAAGAACACTTTCCCTATTGAGCTGATTGCTCGGTTTGTTAATATATTTTATTATTTTATATGAATATTTATGTACTTTTGAGTGGGTGAAATGTTTGCTAAACCATTTCGGTGCTGTCTGACCAAGTTGTTTAAGGTAGTAGTTAAAACTCGGAAGTTCTTTTAAGATTAGTACTAAAGCAAAAAGGTCTTCTTAGAATGTTAAAGATGTTCTGTTCGTATCCTCAATTCGATTTCAAGTAGAGAATCGTTTGGAGTTCGTTTTTAAATTCATTTCCTGGATGACTCGGGAAAACGGACTCGCCGGGCTCGTGCCCGGGTACGGAACGACCAAAAAGTAAGACAAAAGTCTGTAATAGGTTTAGTGAACTCAATTTTAGACGTGTACTAACATTTTAGACTTTGGAGCGAACTGTGACTCTTGTTAGTTTACGTGCTTAAGCTTAAGCTTTCAAGGCAAGAAAGAACGTATAATCTTCAAGTTTTTTATTACGTTTCAAACAGAAAATAATCTACATTAAAAACAACATTAGAAACTTACCCATTAAACGATTTAAAAACTATATAAAGGCCAAACTTTGCAAAAAGGGGTATTATAAAATCACAGATTATTTAGAAGACAAAAAAGCTTAAGACTGAGCTGCTCGCTCTGTTAAGCATTGTTCTTAAGCAATATGCGTAATTATAAGGTAAATTATTGTAAACATTCTCATTTTTAATGTCTGGACTTGAAAAAAGACGATGATCCCTGAGTTTGTTTCGGCTATTTCTTCTCAGAGGTAGTCAGTTAGGAAATGCCGGCTTCATCTAGTTAATAAAAAAACATGACGTGTAAAAGTGATCAGTGATCCTACTTGCTTAATAAACGATTTCATTTCATTAGTTCTGTTCAAATTCAATGATTTTACTAAATTATTCCAACTGGACTCATATTGGACACATTCCATCAATAAATATTGTAGGTCCTCGATCGTCGATCCTCGGACTCCACATTCCTCAAAATTGGGCGAAGTAATTTTTTACACCAGGCAAATTTTTGGCCCGGTATGTGTCCAGATCCGACGTGTCCAGGTTAGACGTTGTAAGAGATGACATGCGTGCCAACAATCTCACACCACAGGATGCTAAAGATCGTGCGAAATGGAGGAAATTAGGTAAGAAAGCGGACCCCGGGCTCCAACGCGAAAGCCGCAGATGCAACCGGGATAAACGTTGAGATGATGAATGTGTCCAGATCCGAGTGTAAAAGCAGTAACATTAGTTTTTTTACTAACATCACTATTCATGCACCAGGGCACGCTGTGTCATGTTTATTCCTCAGGAAAAGTTATCTGACTCTTAAAAAATCAAGCCTACACTATAATCACTCTAGATTCAACATAATGAGTATCAAGTTAATTCCCTCTTTGGCAAACACAACAAATATACCTAGTAATATTTGAGAATAACATCCTATTCCCCACCGGATTAGATAATTACTAGAGATGTGCCGACTACCACTTTGACCGACTAGTCGGCTGTAAAGAGGCCGACTAGTCGGCTAGTCGGCTTCTTTACAGTCGTAGCACTCGTAGCAAAGAGATTTTGCTATTTTTATTATGACATTTTGATTTGGGTTGTGTCCGCAAAATCATATAAGTTCCTATGTTTCTTTCTTATTTTCTTGAAACAGTTCGTGTTTAAAATATTGAATGTTTATTTTTTAATGCGTTGGTAATTAAAAAACACCTACTTTTTATTTGATTAACAATAATTAATGTTTATTTAACTTAAGAAGATATTATTTTGTTTGTTAATTATACAAATTTTAAGAAGGTACCAATCTTGTTTTTTGTTATAGATAAATAGGTATGTACTACGTCTTCTTTTTAAGCCAGTATTTTTTTGAAAGTTATTACTGAAGAAAACACTGGTTTGCTTTACTTGTAAAAATGTGTAAGATTGATTATATAATCCAAATAATAATGAATAATATAATATTAAATTAGAATAGTCGGCTTAACCGACTAGTCGACACAGCTCTAATAATTACATACTGTGCACATGAATAACGTCTATAGACTAGCCACAAAAGGACCAATTAGTATCTCTACAAACAGTTATATACAATAACAACAGCAGTCCTTTAATTAGAGCATCTAACCATACTTCCTACAACCTGCAATGCGTACCTACATATGTCCGGCGCACGTGACGCCGGTCACACAATGATGGTGAAGCCAAATGATACGACATAGCAAAACAATGATTAATGAAGGTACGAAGAGAACATTTCTCTGTATTTGGTCAGCACGTGCCTGATCACAGACGTCATTCAACGACCTGGGTGAAGATCTAGCGTAACTACTGTCTCCGTAGGGTATAGCTGTAGCTCTAGGCTGGGTTTCTAGGAAGTGTTTAGTCGTATATTAAGGTAGAAAAGAATCTCCAGAGTAATGTGCCAAATAAATTTAATGTAAGGAAGAAGCACCCTTCAATTTTATCTACACTAATATTAATTTATATATTTGATATATCATGAAATATTCATACAATGGGGTTTAAACTTACGATTCGATGATTGATGATTTTAATGATTATAATCCTGTAAAGACATGTTACGGCCTTGAATCACTTTATGTTCAGCATATATTATCGTTTGTTGCCGTAGTTCTACTATTATGACCAAAGCTCTCTTCCTGCCTCTTAATCAGTATGCTTCGAGAAACACTATTTTAATTAATTTCCTTCCGGTTTCAACGCCACCACCTCAAAAGCTACCGTACCCGTTGTTTTTGCTACAATTTTCTATTCTATCATTACACGTTCGTCTGAATGCACCTCACACCGTCTACGGTTTGCGCTGACCGTACAGACACTTGGCAGACCGTAGCATCAAAATGGGCGGTGGACGTGTTCTGCAATTTTGTTCGAAGTCAGTAAAAATACGAAGGAAACGGATTTACATACGTAATGCCAGGTATTGTTAATGTTACCTGCAGTTTGTTTGTGGTCTAATGGGTAGGGGCGATCTTCTGTTTATTTGCGAGGGACATTAAGTCGGTTATGATCAAGTTTCTATATGTTAATATGGGGCTTTATCCTGCTGCCTTAGCTAGTTTAAGTAACGGGGATCCGGCTAAAGTACATACATATCTTTTGGAATGGGCTTTATCTTTAGAGTAACGAGTCTTTGATAATTCTAAGTGTAAATAGTGAAGTTGAAATAAATATTTCGTGTTTGAGTTTATGTAAGTAGTCTCAAAATAGCAAAATTCTGAAACGTTATCAAGTTTCACTCTTTGTTAATCATTTGAAATCTCATACAATATGGCGCTGTTCCTGGTAAGCGGAAAAACAACTATCAGTGCAATTATCACTTGAGGGCAAACTACACATGCATGAATATGTAAATTGGATAAAAAAATAAGTGGAAACTGAAATCGATACGGTTAACGGTTACAGCTATCGAGCCAAAATCAATACGATAACCTTTCTAAAAACATTTTACCCACAAACATAACTCCCGAATCACGGTACAGTGCCAATTTATTGAGAAAAACAAAACCAATCACTCGGGACCCCAGTACCCATGTCAAATAACCAGACGTGCTATTTAAAAAGGTTGAACGTACTGCCGTGTATACCGAACGTTTCACGTTTAACGGTTATTAGAACTACCTCCTTTCAATAAAAAAAAAAAAACAATTCTTACCTCAAGGAATTGCAAGTTATAAAAGGGATATAGGAGATCTAAATGTAAAACAACTTTTATTTCAAAAGTATGCACACGGAGCCTTCGTCAAATGTGTTCGCTTTTCAAGCCAGCAACTTGCAGATGCGGAGCTTTTTCAATATGCATTTGAACTACAGGGCTTTGAAAAATTCATCTATGAAAAGCATCTTTTACTTTTCCACTATGAGACGTCGTGTTGCCAAGCTCCTTGCATATTTCACTGCAAGATTGCATTAAACTTGCTAGAAATGTGGGTATAAGACCAGATGTTCAAGTCGAAGGTACGTGGGAATGGAGAGCTGCACAATTGGTACAGATGGTATCTGTCTGAAGGCCAGCCAATAGCTAGATTTACGTACAGCCATAATACCGTTATTTCGCTCGTTAGTAAGTTTCTAGGACTGCACGATTATCAATGTGGACAGATATTAAAGGACGATAGACCATTCCTGGAACATCGCTTTTGTGCGATAGCTTTAGCTCTCAACAGCAGTGAAAGTAGGACGCTAAAGGGCAATTTTGCAAACGACAAGATAATTAGCAAATTACAGAGAGCCGACGCGAACACGAATGCTCATTACGACTATAGAATTAGGGGCAGGAAACAAAGCGGTAGTTTGTAGTTCCACGAAGCCTTTGTCATGGCGGAAACGGGCTTAATGCTCACCTGCGTCAGAAATGTTTTAATATTGCAAATGCCATAATTATGTAGCCATTTTAACGTTTAAAATGAACATCCGTGAATTCAATCAACAAGAAATGAAAACCGGAGGAAATTTAACTTCATTTAACAAATGACCTGTTCATTTGTAAAATTAGGTCCAACTTCCGGGAGATTTCTCAGACAAGTTTCAGGCATATACACATTGTAGGTATATATATGTACATTGTAACAACAAAAGCGAAATTGCTTATTCAATCGAACATATTGGGCATGGCTGTCGGTCACGCCTGAACATCGAAAGCGTGCCGCTCTATGTAATCCGATGACTGTTCACATGCAAATTCGTGCCGGCTATAGATACAGATAACGAAAGGTCATAGGGGATCGGCAAATTACAAATACCCTTATTATCAAGACAACCTTTGTAGCTGGCTTATCGACGGCTACAGAACTGATTTACCGATTACTGAGAGTTTAGCGAACGCTAAGCGGCCAAATACCGAGAGATTATCCAAGCAAATTCGAGTTAGCAAGACTAATTATCGTTTTGATCACTGAACTAAATGACAATCTAGCCGAAAACTGGAATAGACAAGATTAATCTATATCTATATTATCTATACTAAAATGTAATAGCAACGACGAATTTTTTGTCGGTTTTTCTGAATGTATGTTGTGGATTGCCGTAAAAACGAACATTCAGTTCGGTTCACTCTCGGCATTTAGTTTTCATTGACATATAGACCACATTAAAGCTCGAAAATACCTTAGTTACCTAGTTCCTAAAGCGGCGAAGTAGTTGTATAATAAAAATTACGGAACAAAATTTCATTACATTTATTTCTCAAAGCAACAAATAACAAAATAGCTATAGTAAAAAGTTCAGAAGGACAAAATCTTCAGGCAATTTTACCTTGCTCTTGTAACACAGAGAAATCCTGCGGATTACAAGCCCGATCAAACTAATCCGCTAAAGAATTCCGTAGACGGTGCGACATAAAACTTCAACAAGACTGTAAATATTTTTAAATCAATTCTTTATACGGACACAATGGGAAGACGTAAGCCCAACCTTGTAAAGTGGGGTTAACTTGACGGATCGACAGGAGAGTGTGATTGTGGAGTTATGTTGCAAACCATGCCTCACCTTTTAACCTGCCCTCTGTGTCTCAAAACATGGAGTCAAAGTGACCTCTGCACTGCCACTAACGAAGCCGAGGAAAGGGAAAATTTTTGAGCCACGATTTAAAAGTCAGTCGTGCCGACAACACGAAGATGTAGAATTTATTTCACACACGTCTAGGCGGATCTAGAGAAAAACTTGGGCTATATAAAAAGCTTTGTGGTAAACTATGATTGATGAAAGAGATAGAGGCAACAATCGCTTTTCATCTTTCCTAATTCTGCACGAGTTAATGCTAGAAAAGTCGTGAAGCGATGAAAACTGGTTGGACTGCCTGTCAAAGTTGCGAAAGTCGCAGATGATGTGACACCGGTGTATTTTTTGTAGCCATCCTTCTTTTTTTTGTTTTGTTTCGTGGTCGAAGTTCCTCATGGATGTCCACCGATATTCTTATCGTATATTCGTTATCTCTATTCTGCCTGCGGATACTCTTGTGCATTATATCCCGCATAGATGGCTAGGTATTTTCGTTAAAATTGTCTGCTATGGCCAGAATTCTGCCTGAAGAACTGTAGTATATTGTATAATTCAATAAATATTTCTCGAGTATTATGCGCGAACATCAAAATAAAAATAAGAAGCGATATGATACAATAATCCGTTGTCGTTTAAACGTAAATAACTGCATTTCTGACATCAATTCCGATGATGTCACGCTGCCCGTCGGACCGGAGGCTAAAAATGGCTGTAGTCTTGTTTGTGAGGGCTAAGGACGAAGGCCGAATTTCAATTTGGACGTACAGACACAGTTGAATGGGCTCGCCGAACCGACGACCGTTTTCATGCAAATGTAGCAAGGCAATGTTTATAGCCAGTTAGTTAGTACGTAACGACTTTATTCAAATTTCGAATTTGGAATGGAACTGGCAATATGGAGTCGATACTGCTTTTTTTTTCTTGCACAGGTAAGCTTAGTTGTCAATAGGCCTTAAATAAAAAGAACAATCTTACTATAACCTGTGCCAGAGTTAAATATAAACATAAATGTAATTAAAAACGACACTGGTTACGCTCTGAATAATATTTTCGAGAATTACAAACGTTTTAGTAGGTACCGCCTCGGTTACTCAATTTGTTTCGAGCTTATGAACTAAATGGCAAATAACATATAATTACGCCCGATACCGCAGAAATGTGACTGCAATTAGTTACAGACTGCTTTCGCTTCCACATAAAAGTAAAGATAAATATAAAAACAATGTAGGCAGAGGTGGCTTAGTCCAATAATTGTCTCGATTGTATTTGATCAATCAATGTTTATAATCCATACTAATATTATAAATGCGAAAGTATCTCTGTCTGTCTGTCCGGCTTTCACGCCAAAACTGCTGAAAAGATTGTAATGAAATTCGGTACACAGATAGTCTAGAGCCTGAGAAAGGACACAGGCAGGTATATAACATGCCGCTATGACCAATAGAAGCAGAGCAGTACCAAAAATGTTGCGAAAACGGGGGCAAACGCGGGCGTACATATTGCTCCCATTATTTTAAGAGGCGCTTATTTTATATCAACACGCGGAAGGAGTCGCGGGCAACAGCTAGTATTCAATATTTATTCATTTAAGGCAACTAGAGAGGCACTGTTATACAAAACCATTGTTAGTAACCAAAAACAGAAACAAAAAAGAAGGGTAGGTTAGCTGTGGAGTCTTCTGACCATCACCTTGACACACACGTACCTATTACAAAGTGCGTCGTGCTCATCTATCAACATACATAGATGCAGTTAGAACTAGACCGTGCTTTTGACAAGAAGGAATTTGATTTTTTTGCATGCACAAATGTCCCAACAGCATCGTGAAGCATTTATTAAGTATATTGAATAAGCAGGGCAACTAGTCATCTTTTAGTATGCCCTAGCCACAGGTGCTTACCAACGAATGATTTAGGATAGCTGTTTAGCTGTCTAAATCAAGAATTATTACCATTTTTTGTAAAAATATGAGTGGAAATGAAGATAACTGATAAGCAGAACTCTTTTTATCGCTAATGAAGATAAAATATACGTACCTAATAAGGACACCCCGAAATCGAAAAGCACTGATATTTAAATCGATTAGCCTCATTGTTCTATTACAAGCGCTACAGCTGTCGAACAGTCATTTTTCAAGATTGTTAATATATATTTTTTTCTTTTATTCGTATTAATAGCCATATTTCATGGCTTCTAACCCCTCTGTACTGTAGAAAGACTGCAATTCACCAGTTAACAACTCTTGAGTAACATAAACATTTGGACCGTGTGTAAATGAGTGACGTTAGTCATTGTGCCGCGAGTTAATTAGGAGTCCGTGACTCAGTGTTGCTACCTTACAACCTTTTCGGGCGAGACCTAGCACTTTTTACTATAGTCCGCCTCCGCATCCGCACAATTTTTGCGGAGTTATAACGGAGGTTTATTTCGTATTTATAAAATAAATAACGCGCAAGCTACGACGCTCGACAACCGTCCGGCCGCGTTTGAGCACGAAATGGCCAAGAATCAACTAGTGCGCGGCGGGAATGCGGCAAACACAATTTGTTTCTCCTTAATTTTCATTACAAGAAGGTAATATTTTTTTAACAAGTATACTACCATTAATGTACTTATTTATTTAAAATAAAATTTTGTTTTAATAACCATAAATTTCAATTTTTTCTATATGTACTTTCACCTCCGCCTCCGTTATCCTCCGCATCCGCGGAGGTGAGACTCGTCGCCTCCGCATCCGCCTCCGCCTCCGCTAACAAGCCTCCGTTACAACCCTAATGTGAAGTTATATACAAAGTGGTGATAACAATACGACAATAAATTAAATATCGTGTACCTCAACAATTTCTCAGTCTACTCATAAAAAATCATATAAATATATCCATTAGTTTAGTCACAGGAAATTATTTATCATTTTTACATTTTCTACATGATGTAAATGTTGATAATTGCAAACAGGTTGATGACCGCCGCATCAAGCGGTACTAAACTTTAATAATAATGGCGTCAAAAAAACAAGTCGATACAGGACCGCGCTGTCGCCGATCGGAGGTCAGTGAACCAATACTTTAAAGGATGTTCTATTCTGTTTCCAATTGTATGCGATCTAATTTGTTTGGAATTTTCATTTCTTTATTTTTGATGCTAGGTTTATTTCTATGGTTTAGGATTATTCCTATGAACCAGCATTGTCCGTGTTTTAATGTATTGTCGTATTATCACCACCACTCTGTAAATGCTAGTCATCAGTTTAACGCATTGTTCTTATGTAGCGTTTGTAGATATCGCTACAGGATGACTATGGTGATGACGACTGTCACAGAAGTATGGAAGACAAGATATGTTGGACTGACCTCAAATACATTGGGAATAGGTCAGAAGTACGATGATGATCTGTTATATAACAATCATTCACGGAGATATTCTCTCAAACAGCCTACAGCAATCAACTTCCGAGCAAATATATGAGAGTAAATATCTCCATTACTTCCAGACTTTACATAATAAACACATACATCCGAAAATCATAATTGTCTACAATTGGCAACATAAACAATCCAAGCACCCAAAACACGCTGTTATTATAACAAGTCAGTTATTAATAACTAAAGCTACAATTCACAGAGTAAACAACCGCCATTTTGAGAGGGAAAATTGAAAATAAATGCTTTATATAATCTGTGGAAGGTTGTGATCACGCCCGCGCCCACGGCATGTCTGGTATAAACCATGCTTAAGAACTAAGAGCCACAATCATGAATGATTCATCAACGCATATTAGCTAATAATAAACTTAGGCCCGGAGATGGCAAAAGGGGGATTTGCCCGTAATATCTAGGTTTAGTTATGCTTTTAATTTATTGTTTGTAAGAGGCGTAATTATAATGATGATTATGTAAACAAAGTATTTGTTAAATGGACAGAACGCGTTCAAAAGCTGTCAATCTGAAAATCGTTATGAAATATAGTCACAGAGCTGTGCTAAAGAGCGGTCAGTTTACGGTCGAGTGCTGATACCTTCAGTTTCCTTGGTAAACTCCACACTGAGTGAAATTCTTGGAAAGTATCCGAGTATACTTAAGCTCTTCCAATAATAAGTAGTTTAGGATACAAGACTTTCATTGTTTAAGTGAAAAAAAATTCTTAACAAGTGCTGAAAGTAAATTATAAGTAAATACGTATTGCAAACTCTATAATTTAGATTCCTGTACAAAAAGTAACCACGTGGTCTGCAATAAAATTATAGAAAGAAAGAAAAATGCGTTTATTGACATTACAGAAAAATACATACATTTAAAACTATAAAACCCAGCTTATAAGCCAAAAGGGCCTCAGCTCAGCACCCTATCAGCCGCCTACCTCTTTGTAGGTTGATTATGGGCTAAATGTGCAAATCACAAATATCAAGCCTGGTCAAGGACCACAATGGTTACACTGGCGCCCGAAGCGGTGATAGCATACAGAACTCGTTTATTTCAATTTAGGGTTAGGTAACTGTTGATCGAATATTATTTGACCTACTATGGTAGCAATGTACAGACGACGGCATATCAAGCTACTACAATCAGTCAGATTTCCTTGTTAGATTTTCAACTTTATCTCTAAAGCATTAAGGCTCAAGATTGATTGGGAATATCTGACAGTTTGAGTACGGGTTTGCGCTGCGTTCGATTTCTGCACGGAACAAATACCTATTTGTATGACCCACAAGTAGTTCTGGGTCTGTGTATGTGACAAGATACAGGAGAAATTACTAGCGTGAGACATAGTTTAAAGATAAAAAAATGCCACCAATGCCTCCTGCCAATGTCGAAAATACGACATTTTCGTGTGGCAAGAAACAACAAAGAGTTCTTATTTCCTCTTGGTCCAACAGATTGCGAAAGCAGATTTAATAATATCATAATATAGAATACATATAGGTTAGGAAAATCATGCATTTTTGAAGCAGAAAACAACCTCTTTCTCACGCTTTATTCGTTTGGTTTTGGCCCGTAAATACTAAATTTACGGGCGAAAAAATAGATTCGAAAATCCATGATTTAAAAACGCTCTAAAAATTCTTCTGTATTAAATTCGGTATTGTATTAGGTAGGTACTTCCCTACTTATTTATCATCCAAAATTTTGCGACATTCTACATGATTGTGTGCATACGAAGCTTGCCTCCGAGTCTAGAATACAATTTAGTAATGTCAGAGATTGACAGTCAACAAGACTGTAGGCTATAAAAGTTTACTGTCGGAATATTAATACTGTTTTTGCATGTTGATTAATGAACGAACGAATAAAGAACAACTTAGAACGATTGCTTGTTGTTTCCAGCCAGTCATAACATTTAATATATGATAATGGCGATTTTAATGTGAACTGTCGGGTGGATATCTATCCAATTATCGATTCGATAATTGATACAATTTTAATCCGATTAAAAGGTATAGAGAAATTATGGGCACCACCTTCTTATAACGACTGATGTAGCTACTATTATCAGGACATCAATCACTTTCTTGTATGTACATGTTGGCAACATTATGTTGGGTATGTAATGATGACAGTTTCTTGCTATTTTCTTATACTGGTCTTTACATATTTTGCATTTTATTTTTATTTGTTACTATCTTATATCTGGTACTGTGTGTCTTATAGGCTGTCCGTAATGTATTTTCTGTATTTCATGTTTTGTAAGTATGATAAAACTAGGGACTATACTGATTGGGTGCCTAGCGCCACGTCTATACGAATACATAAAGCTGAAGGGTTTGTTTGTTTGAACGCGCTAATCTCAGGAACTACGGGTCCGATTTTAATAATTCTTTTGGCGTTGGATAGCCCATTAATCCAGAAAGGCTTTAAGCTATATAACATCACGCTGCGACTAATAGGAGCGGAGCATAACTAACTCCACGCGAACGAAGTCGCTGGAGGCCGCTAGTTTAAGGATATTTTGTCGCGTGGCCAAAATCGGAACTACCATTATTTTTAACATTTTATATTTAATTTCATTAAAAAATAAATTGCACAGGATTAATATTTTTTGAAACAATACCAACCTGTCAACGTCATTTGAGCACCAAAATATTTTTTGCAAAATAAGGATATTAACATGATTCACATTGAAATCATTTTAGTAAGTGGATACTTTTTAACATCCTTTTTAATTCCGTCATATTTTTTTTTTGTTAATAACAAAAAGCTTTGTATTTAAATAGATGTGGTTGCATTAAACTACTTTTCAAATGTAGGTACTAAAAGCCTGAAACAATTATCACGGTAAGCCGCGATATTATTTTGTATCATACGCCGAGGTCAACAACCCACCGCGGGTGACACGCGCTACTGAAAAGAATCATGAATTCACGATTTATTATTTGTGTAATTATCGTGTGATTACAGCGGGCGTTTATGATGCAATCATAAGTCCGAAGGATACATAAATTAAAAATAATTTAGCTTCATTTTGTTGGTGGCATTCAAAGCAATAAAATACTTCAAATAAGCACGTAAAGAGCACTTTTGAATGTCAATATTTACAAGATAATAGAATTCAACTGCACAGTAAGTATTCGATGCAGACTGGTGACAAGCACCAACCAGTCTGCATCGAATACTTAGGTGCATATTCCAGAACGAAACTCAAGCATTGATCTGTGCTTAAGCATTACTTAAAACTAGTTTCAACCAATCAAATGGCTTGAAACGAGACTTAAGTAGAGCTTGTGTTTTGAGTGACGTTCTGTAATACGGACCTTAATGTGCAATTGCCCATACTTCTCCATACGAAAATACCATTTAGTAGGAAAGTTTTAGTGTCGAGAAGTTTGTGCAACTGCACAGTAAGTATTCGATGCAGACTGGTGCTTGTACTGCCTGTATGTAGGGAAGTACGTCACAGAATACCACCTACATATTTCTAATTTAATCGAAATTAGACGAAACAAAAATTAAAATGACAATAAACCTGGACAATCCACATTGGACTGCATTATCGCAAATGGCGATAACAGTATATCTATACTAATATATAAAGCTGAAGAGTTTGTTTCTTTGAACGCGCTAATCTCAGGAACTACGGGTCCGATTTGAAAAACTCTTTTTGCTTTGGATAGCCCATTAATCCAGAAAGGCTTAGACATAACATCACGCTGCGACCAATAGGAGCGGAGCATAACTAAACCACGTGGACGAAGTCGCTGGCGGCCTAAAAATCGCATAGTATTATTTACAACGTGCAGTAGGAGGCCGCATGTGTGTCAGTAACTTATTTAACACTTGAGCTGCTCTCGTAAGGAGTGTCCAGAGGTTTAAGTGCCAACTTATACCTACTGGTTTTGTTACTTATTTTTCCATTGTATCATTTAGATATTGTACAGCAGTTAACTGTTGGTTTAGGGTCCATAGCTAACTTAGGTACCTACTGCAAAATTGTTTTAAAACTAGCTGGACGAGCAATGTTTTTAAATTCGCATAATAACTTGCATGGGTCATCCAATGAGCTCAGTAAACCTCATACCTACTCATATATCTACAATGAGCTCAATAAAACTCATACCATATAATAATAGTTGTTTATATTCGACATACGTGTTCCATTAAGCTATATGTCATACCTACAGCTAGTGACTATCTGAAAATAGTGCGCGCTTTACCATCAACGATAGCATCACTGCTTATCATCAAAATTCAAGTAAAAAGTTCGATTATTGGATTGGGAAAAAGTTTTTTGGTGATTTCAGTTTTCACTTCTGTCGCTCAGTCACACGACTTCTATTTTTTATTCGCTTATTAACTTGGTATCATGTTTATTATACTGTAGAGGTGTAAACACAGGGGGCAGGCAATGAATACGTCACTAAAAATATATGATTACGAGCTTTCCGCTCGCGGCTTCGCCCGCGTGGATTTCGGTTATATCGCGTTTTTTAGATTTCCCTCGGGAATAAAACTAATTAAATGACGATTGATCAGTTTTCGACCGGAGACGAAAAATGAGTAAATTACTAAAATGGCTATTAAGAAATAAGGGTTGATCGTAGAAGAGTGAAAATTTAGGATTGTATGTATTTTTGTATGTTATAAAAAAATATAAACTAAAAATTTTGTCTAAAAAATAAAAAATAAATTAGGTGTGGACTACCCCTAACATTTAGGGGGATGAAAAATAGATGTTGGCCGATTCTCAGACCTACTCAATACGCTCACAAAATTTCATGAGAATCGGTCAAGCCGTTTCGGAGGAGCATGGGAACGAAAACTGCGACACGAGAATTTTATATATAAGATAATTAATCAAATGTAGACACACTACACTTCTTCTTGGTACAACTTCTTCAGCTTATAGAGGTCCGCTGCTGGACAAAGGCCTCCCCCAAGGCTTTCCACGATGACCGGTCTTGTGCTGCCCGCATCCATCGGCTTCCCGCGACCCTCACCAGATCATCGCTCCACCTTGTTGGGGGCCTCCCTACGCTGTGTCTTCCAGTACGTGGCCGCCACTCCAAAACCTTACTGCCCCATCGACCATCGGTTCTACGAGCAATGTGCCCTGCCCACTGCCATTTAATTTTAGCGACTTGAAGAGCTATATCTCGCAATCCTGTGAACGACCAAATCGATTTGATGACAAGAACTTTCAAGATACGGTCAGATTACGGAATTTTATAACCAATCATTAATCACCAAAAATGGACGAACAAATTGAAATTGATTGATGAAACATCCTAATAAAACGCAATAAAAATTTCAGTCGCGTATATCACTCAACATTATTAATGTTCACAGTTATTCTTTACGATTTTAATATCAAGTTTTATAACTGCGAGAGCCGTCTCATAATTTAGCGGTCATTTCAAAGCATTCCTTTAATTAGACGTTTTAACGAACGACTGAGGCGCTAATTTTGTTGTTGACAACACTATAGTTATTTCACTTTTTCGGATAAAACAATAAAATTAAGTACTTAATAGATTAGATTTTTTTTTATCATGTACAACACCATGATTTCGTATATGTAGAAAGTAAAATAGAGCTGTCAAAATAAACTCCTGGAACGACCTTCTCCTTCTCCCGCTCTGGGAGAGCGGAAGGGCGTGTCAGACTTTTACTGACTAAAACCCACCCGTGTTCCTTAAATTGCCTGTAGGCCAGGGCCACAGTTTCTTTTTTAACCAACCCGCAACCCTGACAAAACGATCACAGTAGCCTGGAAGTGCGATAATCGGACGACATTGTTACCATCGAGGGTTGAATCTGGATGAATGAGGCTCGAGAGCAAGGATATTAGCACAAAAAAAGAAAGGCAGGGCAAGAAAGGTTGAAGTCGGGCTATGGATGACGATGAATACCTCACATCATTAATTAGACTAAAGTCAGTTCTCAATATCCGTGGAACTCAATTGACATCTGGAAGTCTTCGTATGGGGAAAGCTGTCCAAAAACAACATTTATTTTTAGAATAAAAGTAACATTGTTGAAAAACATTACGATAAAGAACACAATTTTAATAAACTTTTAATACCAAGTGTTAAAATTTAATTGAAATTCATCCGAAGGACTATATAATAAGCTGAAGCAAAACACCAAAAAGAAACTCCTGCACATAAACACGCTGAAGTTATTGACGCAAACAAGTTTTTCACTATTTCTATTTTAGCTGATGAACTAACAGAACCTATCGAAGTCGACTACGTGTCTGCAGGCGCCTTTACCAAAGATAAGGACGTGACGCATTATGACATAGTCTTAGTCTAAGGACATAGTACAGGATAAATTAACGTATTTATTAATTAGTACAATAATGTGCATGGGTCTAGGGAGTGATAAAAGCAGAAAAAGGAAAAACAAATACTAACTAGGTCGCCTGAAGATATAATTTTCTAGTAATTTCCAATGCTACCTACCTGCATTGGAATTAGCCTGCGGATGAGAGCAGCATGATAAGCTCCTAGATCATTACAGGGAGACCATAGACAAGAGAAATATATATTTTTTATGGGGGAAGCCATGCCAAGCGGGGAATGTCCGTTGGCTGAAATAATAATGCTAAATAAAATTATAGAGAATTATATTTTTATGAAAAATTATTATATTTAACGAGATACGTTTCGTGGACAAACTTTTTCTGCGTTGTCTATGACTCACGTTACCTCCATGCTGATAATCACGGAAACCACGAAAAAAAAACTTTTTTTGCAATCAACAATGGTCTGATTGATTGAACAACCAAAAAGAAAAATACTCATGGTCCTACGAGTAGAACTACGCGCTCAATCCACAAGTAATAAATGAAAATGAAAGCTAGTAAGATACGATAATTTATATCATAATTTATAAACCCATTGGAAAAATACCTTAAAAGAACTACTAAAGCGAAACATTTTTAATGGAGTTTAGATACGCTTAAAATAACCCTATAAAGACGCCTACGCAGCAACAGCCTCTATGGTTAAGTTCTGGATAACTCTTGATAATTGGAATAATAATACCCTTATCAGAACCGCCATATTGTTTCCGCCTATAACATCGCAAAAATATACAGCAAAATATTGCTAAAGTTTTTTTATGTTACTTGTTCTGATCATCACAACAGTATTGTGAAAAATAATGATGCAATTCAAAATGCCTTGGCATTAACCTATGTACCTAAATACAAAAAGATTTTCCTGTTATTATGACCATGTCACAACCAAAGTTACAAATCATATACCTATAATTTATGCTAATAATAAATATTTTCTAAGTCATAATTCATAACCTTATTACAATACAATACCTGTCGGCGATTCATTATTTTCAAAACATTTGAGCATCTGAATAGATTTGAAACTTGTTTAAAGCTTATGAGTGAGTTTGCCGAAACCCACGATCGTATAACTTATGATAGTAAACGTACGTTCCTCCTTCGACAAACAAGTGATTAATTAATAAAAAAAACAGCTGAACGAACCCCTATATTACGAACTAATCACATAAAACATCGATCTTTATTTAAACAAACATTTCCAAAGTCAACGCTTCACTAGGAAAAAGCGATAAGACTTTTATGAAAATGCTCTTGAATACACGGAATTTTTTTGATCGCCAACTTACAGGATCTTGGACAAAAAAAAATTCACACGTATACCGATTTCTTCAAAAACCTTTGTAAAGTGTACCAATAATAAAAGCTCAGTAAACGGGGAAATGTAAGCTATTATAGAAAATCAATTGAAGAGTTAAACAAACCAATGCGAAAAACTTTTAAATTTCCATCACACACTCACTAAACTATGCACTAACTTCGTTAAATGCGAGATACAAAAATTCAGCACTTTATACACTGTTACATTTTCATATTATTTTTTTAAACACTGTGTTTCCCGCACGAATGCCGAAACCTTAGGCGAACGTTCGTCATACGAAACCTACCGCAACGCGACGCCTGTTATCGAACGAATGTTCCCGAATGAGGGGATGCAGTGACGCGGGCGGTGGTGCCGGCGACCGGCGTGGCACTGCGGCGAGCGACCGGCCGCGTGGAGCCCCACCGCTCCGAAACCTTATGACCTAACTGCCAACACAGGCACGCGAAAACACCCTAAACACAAGGCCGCAAAGGCGTGTCTCGCGTGACGCTCAAAGAGAACTCCAATCGATGCTCCTGGAACAGGACAACAGATCTTTCCGCCTCCGCTCCTGGCATGACCAAAACGGCCAATGCAAAAATTTTCGACAATTTCTCCGACATCAACACCCGCACGAGACGATTGCAAAATGAAGCGTAATTTTAATAAGCAAATCGACATATTTAAACGCATCAGCATCTCGGGTTTCATTAGCCAATCGTATAAAACTTGGATACTTTAGCGGCACATGTGCAATAAACAGGCCATAAACGCTAAAAATATGGAATCCTTTTACCATAATTTCCTCTTTTTAAACCGTACGCGTTTGGTGCGCTATAATGTTGTAAAGTGGAAGAAACGAATTTTTACGTACAATAAAATACGGGCCACTCCAAAACGCACATAGCTATAACTTTAAAAACTGACAACATTGTTTACAGTGCAGGAAATGGAACCGAATATGTTGGCGACGAAGTGGAAATAACTCCTTAATAGAGCGGTGTAAAGGTAAAATCGGAATGGGTGTAGATCAGTTAACCGCAAGGATATGAGTACACCCACGACTTGAGCCCACGCTGCCACACCTGGATCTGTTGCATAATAAAACTAAGAACTTTAACCGAGTCAATTCTCCTTGCCTTCTTCAGTTCAAAATTAAACTAACACTTTTGTAATTGCTTAGTGTTCTGATCTTTACATTCCTTTTCGGTTATCTACTCAGTAGAGCTCGTCGTGGTTTATGCCAATTTTAGTTATTGTGAAATTAATTTTATCCTTAATAAGCCTTAGGGCTAACCATATAAAATAGCAAAATAGCTAAATTAATAAAGGAAATGACCTTAGGTTAGCGTAAGCTCATATTCCATTCGACCAATTAATTTTCCAACATCAGTTGTTGCTACAAATGCTGAGGTTTCAATTTCCTTAAGCTTAACAATCACGCCATTACCGACTGGCAGAACATCGAAATCAGTTAATACCAATAACTTTCTAACCATCCAATTACCGAGCCGATTGAACCTCATGTATACTATCCATTTATTTGTACCTACGTTCCGTATCGTCGGCGGATCGGAACGATCCTGTTTCAATATCAAACATGAGACGGCTCGTATTACTGACAACACATACGACATGTTTGCAAAACATTTCACATTTGACGGGGAAACGATCTACATGAAGCGTGCATATATTTTATATGCATTTCTAAATGTAGAATAGACAAGACGTGGAACTAGGCATATAATAAGACTAGAAAAACTCGCAATTCCCATCTAGATAAATTACTGAAAATATAATATTATCTAAGTATATCTAGTCACTATTGCTTTGGTTTCTTTCAGAGAGGCTAGCAAAATGCATAACAATTCAAGCTCTTTACGAAGGCCGACGATTGATATACCCGGGATAATAGAATATGTTTATCTCTGAATTTATTAAGCAAAATGAGTTTTTATATACCTACTTAAAAGTTACTGGAACTTTAAAATTCTCCAGAAAATAACGTACAGTTAGTTTAGGTTCTTAAAAAACAGATGTCTATTGAATCAACAAAAACTAGTAATGTCGATATTCTTTTAAGTTTCTCATAATGTAATACATGATCTGTCGGCCAATTCCGCTAATTTAAAACGTTCAAAATCTAGTCTGTCTCATTTCGGGGACAAACAATTGTCAGAAATTTGTGAAAATATAGGGAAATTTGAAGTATTATTTAACAGATTGAGACTGAGATCAGACTACGAGTGTTCTTAAAATTAGGAGAATTACTCGTATAGACTTTTTTAACATAAAACAACCCGTAAAAGCTTTCAACAGTAGGAAGTGAAAAAGAAATCCTTTGCCCTGTAGTGAAGTTATTTCACTGGACTCTAATGACAAATATGTATATACTAGCTTTCCGCCCGCGGCTTCGCCCGCGTGGAGGTCGGTTATATCGCGCTTTTTAGATTTCCCTCCGGACCATCAATTTTTTTCCGCGATAAAAGGTAGCCTATGTTCTTTCTCGGGGTCTAAAGAATGTCTGCGCTAAATTTCATCAAAATCGGTTGAGAGGTTTAAGCGGGAAAGCGTAACAGACAGACAGACAGAGTTACTTTGGCATTTACAATATTAAATATGTATAACCTACTAAATGGTATACATAGTTATGTATTCCATTTAGTTACCTATTCTTAGGATAGAACTTATACAGAATAGGTAACTTTTAGATCATAATACCAACAACCAAGCCAAGAAACTCATATTAATTACAAAAACCATGTTTTCGCAAAATAGAATTCTGAGAATGCATTAACCGCGATTGTAAATTAGTATGCGGTATTTAAACTGTGTCGTCTGGATTCGCACAAAGCGTTTGACTCGTCGAGCCTTGGTGAAAGAAGTGACCTGTTCCGCTCTGTGAGTTTGTGCCGTGGGAATAATAGTTCAAACTAGTGCTAAAGGAGGTTTTGCACTGGTAGAACTAGGACTTCGTTTTTAATTAAAGCAGTAGAAACTGTAGCCGAAAGTCATTTACAACATCTTAGGTCGCAAAAATTGCACTTTGCTGATATTTTGTGATGTTGTTAGGGTTAGATACTAATAGTACAAAACCTAAAATTTTCACACTTCTTGCAGTTTGCAGTTGGGTTATTACTCAAAAAGGACCAAATATGCACTTCCTGTGACTAATTGTGATTTTTGCTGTGAGTTTGTGCCGTGGGAGTGATAGACCAAACTAATGCTAAAGGAGGTTTTGCACTGCTAGAACTAGGACATCGTTTTTAATTAAAGCAGTAGCGACTGTAGCGAGCAAGTCATTTACAACATCGTAGGCCGCAAAAATTGGACTTTGCTGATATTTTGTGATGTTGTTAGGGTTACAATATACTAATAGTATAAAACCTAAAATTTTCACATTTCTTGCAGTTTGCAGTTGGGTTATTACTCCTAAAAGGTTCAAATATGCACTTCCTTCGACTAATTGCGATTTTTACTGTGAGTTTATACCGTGGGAATGATAGACCAAACTAATGCTAAAGGAGGTTTTGCACTGGTAGAACTAGGACTTCGTTTTTAATTAAAGCAGTAGCGACTGTAGCGGAAAGTCATTTACAACATCTTAGGTCGCAATAATTGCACTTTGCTGATATTTTGTAATGTTGTTAGGGTTAGATACTAATAGTGTAAAACCTAAAATTTTCACACTTCTTGCAGTTTGCAGTCGGGTTATTACTCCTAAAAGGTTCAAATATGCACTTCCTGCCACTAATTGCGATTTTTGCTGTGAGTTTGTGCCGTGGGAATGATAGACCAAACTAATACTAAAGGAGGTTTTGCACTGGTAGAACTAGGACTTCGTTTTTAATTAAAGCAGTAGCGACTGTAGCTGAAAGTCATTTACAACATCGTAGGTCGCAAAAATTGCACTTTGCTGATATTTTGTGATGTTGTTAGGGTTAGATACTAATAGTGCAAAACCTCAAATTATCACACTTCTTGCAGTTTGCTTATTAATACTAAAAGGTCCAAATATCGTCCAAAGGTCGTGTCTCGGAACGCACGTTAAGCCGTAGGTCCCGGTTGCCATGTTAATGGTTGATTACAATTTTCTTACGCCGTCTAATTACGTCGGCTTATGAGCATCCTCCTTAACACACGTCATTAATTTTAACATTGCATTGTGCACTTTAAAATGGGGCAATTAAGTTTTATTTTGCTGTGCTCATTACACATGTAGTGGGAGCGTATTGTTCGAACGATAACGGCCGTCAGCTGTTAGCCATTATGTTTTAATAGGTGGATTAAGTATACGGTACTCGCGGTTAGCTTCTGATAGAAATTCTTATACTAATATACTTACATATATGTATACACTTTTTTGTTGAAGTTTCTTTATTTGTTTACCGTAACTTCGTGTTTGATTGGAGTTATATCAAGCTGGCACGATATAGTAGATTTGGACTTCTCTTTTTGGAATTTCATCTTTATACTCTCGCACGTTAATCAGCCTGGGACAATTTTCAATATGAAGTTATTTCTTTTTCCTTCTACACTTTAGTTCATCACCATCAATGACATAATTGCAAACTAAAATACCTACATCACAACAAATTCAGCTCAGATTCAAAAGATTATCACACATTGCCACTAAAATCGAACATATCGCAGTATGATACTAAGTGCCCACATAATGCTAACCACAGCTGCACTACCGAGTCTCATAACTGCCACCATCCATCTTTTTCTACTTCGCACACCTCTTTAACGGCTTATAATATTATGAAAATTATTCCAGCCAAGGAAAATGCAATTATGTTAAGCTCGCAATGTCAGTCATCGTGGGGTTGGGTAATAAAGTTAGATTAGACATCAGCGAGAATGATGTTAAAGCGGAAAACCGAGTTTAGTGAAGTAAATTAGTGGAATGCTTATGTTTAACAGTAAGCTAAGAAAGTTCGGTGATAGGTTGGAATAATTCCACAATTAGCAAAAACATTACTTAAACAAAATCTGTGAAATATGTTGAATACGAGAGTAATATTATACAGGGTAGCAAGAACAACCCAAGGATTCATTACGTATGATTCTGAACGCAACAGCGTTATCTTTATCGTTAGCCACGTGGGCAATTAGCACATTTTCTTCTGATAACCGACATAAAATTTAAAAAAGAATCATTTGCTGAAAAATAATAAGCGTGCCAATTTGGACATTAAATGCCCCAGACGTAAAACAATAAAATTTCTATTGTGTCTCGCTCAGCGTCCTTGAAACGATTCTGATTCAGAACCACTTTTCTGCATATTCAAAGATTAATCCCACGAATTGTCTACAGATAACATCTCTCGTGTCATAAGTTTCTCTTCCCTAAGCTATGCTGCTATCTTGTAAAACGCTAGTAGTAATGACAACTCATTACGGTGGTAAATGGCAAGAAGTGGTCACAAATCTACCGCAACCGCTACGTTTACCGCTGCATCATATGATGAATAATGAGTAAAGATCCTAGATTGTAGAAAGATGGTGGATGCGCCTAGGAAATATGGGTGACCGTTATATAGCAAAACTGCCTGAAGACGTTCTAGTGGTGTCAGGTAAATTGTGTAACACTGGAAAGGTATTTAATTTGATTCATATGGGCTATGATTACTTTAGGCCTTCATAACTAAGAAACCGTGGCACTGGCCATCGCACAGGCAAGTGAAGAAACACGGGTGAATTTAAGTCAGTAAGAGTCTGACACGCCCTTCCGCTCCGCCCGCAGCGGGAGAAGTCATTTGATGATTTCCAATCCCAACAAAAAAAAAAAAAAAACTGTCTCTGAATCCAATCAACACGTTTGAAACTGTTTCTATTATATTATTGATCATTAACACATATTATGGACAAAGACGGAGACCATACTATAACTTGGTGAATGTTGGGGCATTAAAACTTGATTAAAGCCTCTGTCTAGACAGCTGCAGCTTGTATAGCTAGACAGTGATCGTATTTAATATAATAATCAAGATAATGATAGAGACTATAACTTCATAATGTACCTAACAACGTATCTTCCTTACTTGTGTTATAAACGATCTCCATTTAACGTCTTGGGTATGGATAAAAAAGCCGTGTGAATTGCTGCGAGGATTAACCATTATGTATTGTAGTAGTAACTGTAATTAAAGTGATTAACTTTAATAACACCGTCACACAGTCGACAGGTATGAGTAATGAGGTCAGCATTGTGTCTGCTTGTCATGTTGATGAACAAAGCAAAAAAATCTGGAGGTGCAGCTACTTTTGTGTACATTTAATGAGAAAGGGCTGATAGAAAATAGAAAAAAAGAACAATTATACCGTTATGAGAAGATTATGCCCCGCTGCAGCTCAAAATTTCCTTCTCAAAAAATTAACAAACAACTAATTTAAAGACATCGAAGTTGAAAAGGTTGATAAAGATGGAGAATCCAAATGGTGACATATGCTTTACAAGACAAAAAGTTGCAACGATTCTTGATTTTCGGACAAAAGAACAGAAACAGCTCTCCAACTTAGCTAGTCAAATATTAAAACGAATCTTTAAAATTACCCTATAAAGGGTTGTTTTAACATTTTCAAACTTTACACAACTTCGCAGCGCATATTGTAGCAGCCGCCGGGCAATTCTCAGACCTTTCAAGCAGCTTCCGGACGTCGTACAAAAGTTTTACGTAGAGATTCTGACAAAAAAGTTTAATTGTAAGCCTACAGTTTGGAACTGTGCCAATAAATGCGAATTGGCTTGCCGCCCTTCACATTAGGACTAAATAATGTCAACCACGATTTAAAGTATTTGAGAATATCGAAGATTTGGCCTATCCTGACAGAAAGCTTTTGGAATTTTACCTCTTATCAATAGTAAACTACTACAAGGATCTTTAGGCGATCGATTGACATATACAGGTGCGCTGTTTATGCAAATGTTTTGTGGAACACAAGATGGCGGTGTTAGTTCCAATTTTAACCACGCGAAAAAAAAACCTTGCAGGGTAATAAATGCAGTAGGTAAGTAATTTATGGTAATTATCGGTCAATGTGTCACAGCCACTTATGACCTAGACCGTTCAATTATGAGCGTATGAGGATGTCCAACATATTCGCATGTGTCATGATCACGGACATTTAAGACGTGCGCTGATAAATTTACATACTCATATCTAGCTTATGTTGCAATAGAAACGTAGAATTACATATACAATATGTAAAGAAAACCCTGTCCGATCCGTGAAGGTATTGTTAGGTATCGATAACTGATTCTAGTAATGCCCACAAAGACAGGCTAAACTTAAAAAAAAAAAACCCGCCTAAAAAAATAAATATTATTTCGCAAAAAAAGGTAACTTAATACATGTGCGATAAGCAACCCCTTCCGCGGGCGGCGGAGGGCAGGGCACGCGGCACCTGTGACGTGGTCGCGTCGCTATTCGCTTATAATAATACCGGTGTTGTCACTTTTTTAAAAATTACCAAATTTCGGGGAAATTGGAATTAATTCCTGGGAAAAAAGGATTATTTCAAAATTCATTAGTATTGTTACTATGATGATTATGTAAAATTTTATATTATATTTGGTCAATTGTTTATCTAACCTTTATTATCCTTATGGGTCGGACAGGGTTTTCTTTACATATTGTATATTTGACCAACACTTCGTTAAAAATTAGGTAATAGCAGGCAAAGCCAATTAAACAGGCTCCTTTTTCCCCCAAGGCTTGTGCCGTTTGGAACCAGTTAGTAAGTGCATACCTGCGTAAATTGGGACTTCAGTTGCAATCCTGAGCTGATTTAAAATGCAGAAGGATTACAGCATACAGCCTTGAGTTACTAAAAAGTGGGACACATTCAAGTATCAAACAAAGTACTCGCGATAAGTGTGGGGATAAATCTGTGAAGTCCCATTACATCAACAGGCTAGACACGCGAGAACGCAATACCTATAAACTTTATCTGGTTTACTGGACAGATTTCGACGTCATACCCGTATAAAAACCCTATCATATATATACCACAAACGCTAGGGGCATCCGGGTTTTAAATAGTCCTTACAATGCAAGTGAAACAAAGAGTGAAACAGGTAATTTTCAAAATACAATAACTAATATTAGAAAAGCGAAAACAATAAAAATAAGTCTTATATCTTACTTACACGCCTTGACGGCAAAACGAATTTCAATTAAAGTTTTACACATGACCTGTGTAACACTCTTACAGTAAGAATGGGTTTCATTCAACAGTTCCACAACTTTGTGTTAGGAAATGCCGAACTCATCTAGTTATTTTTTTTTGTTGGAAAGAAGTCATTCCCAGGGTGGTCCCATGACAAGGACATCAGACCTTGACCTTGGCATAAAAATTGACCTTGGCATCGACCTTGGCCTCGGCATCGAACTTGACCTTGGCATCGAACTTGACCTTACAGGCTATATTTTACACACTGGCTGACAGTATATATTTTATTCCGGTAGTATGCTCCTTAGTGATATTTTTTTATCATTCATCCTCTTTATCCTCTTTTATTTTTATATAGTTTTAGCCCAGTAGATGGCCACATAGATGGCGACATCTAAGCATTCTTTAGGTCATCCGAGAGGCAAGGGAATGGATGTCAATTTCGATCTCAACGCGAAAGAAACAGCGTACAAAATAAAATATTCCATATCATACTGTATAATAAATCTAAAGTCATTCAGAATTAAATGGATGACTAAGAATCGTCGGGCTATTAAACGTAACAACTTGATGTACCGTTGACCTGAGCAATCTGTAGGCCTTCACAATTATGGACGGTTTAGTAGTCTGCTATTAGTAATACATATTAGATTGACAATATTATAGGGTTCTAGTTGAATAGGTACAGATTTTTGTAGCTACGGGATTTATTCCAAGAAAATATGTTTATGAAAAAAAATGTGTTGTTTATTCCACAAAGTGTACCTATACTTGAGGAATACCTAAATCATATAGCACTTTTGAGCTTCGTTAAAGAATATATGGGAATATAGTAAGAATACTCAGGGTATAAAGTCACGTGTTTTTTGTTTTAAATGAACAGACAGCTGTGCTGCTGGATAATTTGTTTCGCCACTTCATCTTCCCAGCGAAAGCACTAGGAAGTGTCGATGGGTGGGCGTTTTGGGGGACTGCGTTACGTAATATTGACGTTCACAAACTACAGAGTCTCAGCCTAATTTGAATAAATGACTTTTGATTTGATTTGGTAATATGTTCTTATCAAATTGATGCCTACACTACGCAGTTATTTCATACAATGTTCGACTAATATACCTAATCATAGTGTGATTTGAATTTACCGACAATATAAATTGGTTATCAATTTGCTGAACAATTAATTTTCCTGATTTTAAAGTTTATCAAGTGTTCTTCCATTATCTTGATGGTCCAGAATAAAATTCAGCGCAAGTGAAGACTATGCATTAGACATCCGAACAATATCTAGCAATCATATCATATAAGTATTATTCTTTCCATTCCGGACCCACTAAATATCCGGGTGCGTGTACCAGACATTGATAAAAAAAA
Source organism: Sesamia nonagrioides (assembly GCA_017933935.1). Classification (NCBI taxonomy): domain Eukaryota; kingdom Metazoa; phylum Arthropoda; class Insecta; order Lepidoptera; family Noctuidae; genus Sesamia; species Sesamia nonagrioides. Next base: position 5,001,124 of record JADWQK010002280.1, on the reverse strand, counting down.
TCTGCAGCAATCCCATCATAAAATCTGCACTACAATGTAACCCTAAAAATAGTTCACCCCGCCCGCATTTATTATCAAATAGCGCAATCTAAACACGGGGTGACACATTGTTTAATAACGGTAATCCGAGCGGATCGAATCTATGACAAATCGATCGACGCGGTACAAAGAACTACGCGACTTATGTATGCACATCAGCTGTTGTTATCGAGACAATATATTGAAAGAGTTTTTATCTTTATTTTATTTTGCTATCAAATTCTAAGTGTTAACATAAGATAGGTTTCCTATAAGGCTCGATTCCGAGATAGCATAATCAGCCACTATACCCCAATGTTTGAAGACTAAAATCTTCAACCAGTGCGTCCTACCCGTCCTGACTTACAGAGCCGATACGTGGACACTAACGGTCAGACTAGTCCATAAGTTTAAAGCCGCTCTGCGAGCTATGGAGCGGGCTATGTCGGGCATCTCATTGAAGGACCGCGTCAGAAATGAGGTGATCCGATAGAGGACCAAAGTCACCGGGATAGTTGAGAGGATTAGCAAGCTGAAGTGGCAATGGGTTGGTCACATATGCCGTAGGGCCGACAACCGTCGGGGTAAACGAGTCCTCGAGTGTAGACCGCGTCTCGGCAAACGTAGCGTAGGACGCCCTTAGGCGAGATAGAGCGACGACATCAAAAAGGTGGCTGGTAGTGGCTGGCGGAGAACTGCTCAGGATCGAGCTTTTTGGCGTGCCATGGAAGAGGCCTATGTCCAGCAGTGGAAGAGTAGAGGCTGATGATGATGATAATCAGCCACTAATGTGCTTGCTGCTTTAGATGAGGCCCGTGTCCCCCTCGAAAGCGAGTTCTACAACGCAGTGAGAGTTTCACGCCTAGTGAGAGTTGGTAAATCATATCTTTAAATCCCCCGTTTCCGCCACGTTTTCCTTCATCGTTTTAAGATCAGCAGTAAGGAAATTATTTACACAAAGTAAGTGCCTGGATTTGAATATACAAACAGTGGTAACTAGTGGCCCCAATTTAGAAGTTGTAGAATTGTAAGGCGGTGCCCATACCACTGGGCTACCACTACAACATCACAACGGCACAAGTCTCCTCTCAGACAGAGAAGGATTGAGCGTAATCACCACGCTCGCTCAATGCGGGTTGGCAATTTCAGACTTAAAGTCCAGATTTGCTCAGGATCGCCTGTTCCACTACAAAATACTACCCAAAACTAAATTCCCAAACCAACTCAGAATAAAACAGACCTTGGCTTGTGAGTTTGGAGAAGTGTATTTTTATTTATTTTTTTACTAATTATAAACCAGCGCTTGACCGCAATCCTGCCTGATGGTAAGCAGTGACGCAATCGTTGATGGTAAAGCGCACTAGTTTATTAGGAGCCTATTCACTCTAGCCTCTATGAGTCTCTATCTTTTCTATGAATCTTTTGGCCTTTTCTTTTGCGAATAGACTATGGGAGAATTAAGTAAAACCAGTAATGATATTGTGTAGATCCTTTTCTTGTTTGCTAAGCAATGATTTTTTTTAATTATGCTACATAATAGGTACTTTATTGTATTCTTAAAAAAATCACTCACCACTCATACACATACTTGCACTCCCTCTCATAATTACACTCAAATACACACCAGCACACATATGTTACTTACCCTCCTTTGCGCCAATTTCCTGGGCCGTTGATACCTACATGACTAGCCGCCGTATTCTATGGCCGAACACTGTCTCCTAAAATACAGGATTACCAAGTTTGGAAGACAGAGTGACATAATCTTTATAGAATCGTGTAGATATTTCATGTTATACTGTACATCTGCTCTTATATATCATGAATCATGTGTATTTATCATAATAAAGATTATTATTATTTATCAATTCATACGACTAGCCTATTTCAAACTCTGAAAACAAATTGTCAAGCGTTTTACATTTACATTTGTTTCCCCAGATCATGAAGAATAGGGATGTATTCAAGGTATGAAAATCAATAAAATAATTAGTCCGTCTTATAGATAATACAAAAAATTAAGACCCGTATTTTTTATTTTGTCGAAATTACCCCAAACTACTGAGATATAGCGTATTAAAATTACGGAGTGGGGGCTAATTACGTCACGCCGTGGTATATTTCGTACCACGGCGTGACGTCATGCGGCATTTCAAATCAATGTATCTTCCTAAGTATTTGAATAAAAGAAAAAATAAAAAATACGTGATCAATATATTTTATAAATCTATCTGATGGACATTAAATTATTTTTAGGATACAAACCAATTATTCTAACTATGTTATTACTCTCAATGTTACTAGAGTCTACATTATTTTACTTCTAATACAAAAGGGAAGAAGAAAGAAACACGTCGGGGAAACTAGAGGATTTCATACGCACAGATTTCAACCTCCTCTCCCATAACATTTCTGGAAACAAACCCAAGTCCTCTCAATCATGGCCTCCTACGTGCTCAAGTAGGAAACTACGAAGGTAGGTTAGCAGGCCACCGCCTAATTACATAAGGGTTGCGAACGCGGGGCTTCAGGCTGGGATGCACAGAGTAAAAAACTAACGCATTTTCAAACTAGTCTACTGGTTGTGGCAAACTTAGATTGTGTTATTTGTGTTACTCTGCGGGACCAAGGTGTTTTTGTTAAATTGTGATTTAACAAGGAATTGTGAGGGCAGAAGTATTTGTAGATTTTTATGGAATTCTGTAATTTCTTTTTGGAGGCCTTCAGCTCGGGGTGTGACTGAAGTAGGTAGTTTATTTCCCCCATTTTATTTTGTTTTTGTTTTTTCTTTGCATCATACCTATTTTACAGTAACAATGAAAGTTAAAATACAGTTATTAGCACATAAAATAATTAAATTATTAGTAAAAACGTTGTTTTCAGGAATTCTTAAGTAAAAATAATGTTTTACTTACCAACTGGACCGAAGTGTTTCAGGAATATGTCACCTGAAATAAGAAAGCGAGGTTTTGAGGAAATTACTTCTGGCATAGAAAACATAATAGGCACGGACGACAGCAGGTCAAGCTACCCGAAACTGCCGAATATTCCCCATCAAGCTTAAGCCTTAATGCTTTAGAGTCATAGTTGAAAATCTAATGAAGAAATCTAACAAATTGTAGTAGCTTGATGTGATGTCGTCTGTACATAGTTTGAAGAGTATTTTACTGAGTGACTTCCTAGATGAATGGCTTAATTATTGGATTTTTTCGTCATGATTTTTTGAGCAGCAACCCGGAGTTTTGACTATTAAACTAAAATATTATCTTCTATCCTTTTCTTAACGAAATGGAAAGAAAAAGTTGCACATAACTTAAAATTAGTTTGTGAACAATAGAATCGGCGCCAATGTTTGACGCGACTATAGAAAGGACTTATATAGTGTGGCTACCATGATTTTTCATTACGAAGACTCGTCCGCGTTTGACTCATCTCGCTTCAAGGTTGTGAGAACTCTCAACCAATGACCAAACGCGGTCGATGCGTATGATCGAGTCTCGTAATGAAAACTCATGGTAGCCACACTGGCAAAATGTGGGTGTACCAATTATGGTACATCTTCACGCTAACCCTTCGGGGATTACAGATTGGTTAAGATTACAGTAGAATCCGTTTATTATGACTCCACCTATTTTGAAACCGATTGCGTCACAGCTTACCATCAGGCAGGATTGCGGTCAAGCGCTGTTTTATAATATGTAAAAAAAAAACCGGGTATTATGAAGGAACTACACAGCGAAGTAGATATGCTTTAATTTATTTATTTATCCTCACACCGGATCGCCATACAGCAATTACACTAATGGACCAAAAAATTAGTTCAAGTGCTGCTTTTCATCTATCCTATGTGCGGTCGACATTGAACGAGTGGTAATGGATCACGCACACTCATGCACCCTGCAAGTTTTCTTTTTCTCCATAAGTCTTCATCACTTCTTTCATATAGCACGCACGCACCGCGAATTTTTTAAAATCAATGATTTTTCAAAGTAAATACGTTACAACTAAAAAACGGAAAATTTTGAGGTGACATCCTGCCTGCCAGATTCATATAAAATTCTTATAACAAAGTCGGATATAGTGACTTCGGATATAGTGACATATTGCTTGTTGTGATCCATTTTTTAAAATAACTGTTCGGTTATAGTGAATGACAAGATTCCTAATATGTTCGGTAATGTTCGGAAGCAATGTGCTATACTCCACACGCCGCCACGACGGCCACGGCGGCCACGACGTTCGGCGCGTACATTGCTTGTTTTTGTTTTGAGTCTTAGTGAGTAATTGAAAGTTTCAGTGTATGTATAGTTTGTTAATGATTTGTGAAAACTTTGTATGACCTCTTTTTAGTAACAACCCCGCAAAACTATGCTCAACAAAATACTTCATTCAGTAATTAGCACCAAATCAAAACTTACACAAGCCCAACCCAACTTAACCATAGACTAAAATCCGGCTCAGAAACACGATATTGTTGATAGAGGACCCGTAAACAAGGCAAGCCATTAGTCCCCGTCATAAGTCGGTGACAGACCCTCGACTGAAGGACAGGTCTAAACACGGCGCGCAAACTTCTTGAGATGTTCTCTAAACACTTCTGTTCCAGGCTATGGAGGATAGATATGGTAAGGATAGATATAGTAAATATTATGAAGGACTAGAACCAATTTAAATCTCTGCTCCATATGTCGCTAGGGAAATATATTATGGAGTAAAGATGAATTTGCTGTCAATAGGCCCGCTTAGTTGGTTATGGGCGCCCTATTACCGAGAAAAAGCATGTGTTCGAGCAGTGGTAAAATTATAGTTTCCTACTCCATATTACCAGGCCTAAAGTTTGAGGCTTGAACGACTGAATAAGAACACAACTAAACAGTTCTCCTTAGTTGCAATGTTTTTATTGTCATTCGAAAAAGTTAATTATTCGGGAGGTGGGTTCATTCGAAGTATCAGACATCATACTTTCGACCGGACCCATATCTTTCGTAGATGTTTTAGAAATTAGGAATACGGAGTAATCGGTTTGCTTGGCAAACAGAAATGCTGTTGGCTGCTTGAACCTGTAAAGAGTCGGTGATTATCGATGACACGCAGAGCTTCGACAGCGTATCGGGATGACACGGGTGTGGGCGCGAAATGATACCGTCGCGACTCTATTTACTTCTAAAGAAGTTCTACAATGCTCAGACCTTAGGTAGATATATCTTAATTGAGGATAAATCATAACACCGGTGTCATGTCGAGCCCCGTGTGTCATACCCATTCTTTATAGGTGAAACCCAGTCAAAGAAATAACCTCTTTGTGTTTTTTTTTTTTTTCAATTTCAAAATCTTCTTTACAACTCAATAGAAATAAAATATAGGTTTATAATAAATACTGGCTGTTTGCGTGAATGGGAGTGCGAATCGTGTCGGTCGGAACGGTTGGCGGCGTCATTTCCGGCAAATGTCCGAACGAAATGGACCAGCTTGAAAATGGGGCAGCAGGACAACCTTGTTTGACGTCTAGTTTTATTATTTATTTTGTTGTCGTTTGCTGCATTTTCACGTAGTGCTCGATGTAGACTCTAGTTAAGGCTGTGTGACTTATTACGAAGTTTCTATATTTGGGGAATGGTATATCTTAACGGCTTGTTTATGGCTCAGATATAGGTTCAGTCGAATTGTAGCGTGCAACCCATGATAATCTTCTGTTACCAACAAAGACGTATCTGCGGCAAGCAAAATGAAAAGTAAGATGGAAGTCAATAAAATCTTGACTTTGACCAATTTGCATCTTCCACAGATACAGGTGACTCGCAATGAGCCTGGACTTAAAAACAAAGAAGACTACCATCGACACAAAAAGAAGAACAGCTTCGATTAGTCAAAGATACTCATCGCTGTCATTTCAAGCTATCCACCGTCAAAAGCGCCTCTTCAAAAACATGAAAGCCCTTGCAAGCGCCAAATTAGATTTGGCCTTTTCCAATTAGTAGCCCTTCTGTTACACAATAATAAGTATTCCGACAGAATCTTCATCAGAGATGCATAACCAGTTTTTACATAAAGGTAATCTTATGCAAATCGAGCAAGTTTTCCCTTACCAAGTTGCAAATTAAATGTGGTCGTTGTTATTAAAAGATATGAAAAGGAAAAGATCTATTTAAAAAAAAAACCGTAAATCCATTCAAAGCAGCCATCCTTTTTTAAATGTTGCATTTGAATTGAAACGGCGTGTCTTGTATGAGGCGAAGATTACTATTTTATGAGTATGTAGTAGGTTCAGCTAGCGAAGTAGGTACATTTGCGCGATTTAACATTTAAAATATCCAGTCATGAATTCCAAATAACACTTAGATTGAAAGGTTTTAAAACTTAAATTTAAAGTATTAAACTCGAATTGAATATAATAGAATACTCATTAAATTACAGAAAATTGATTTGAAGGCCTTAATTTTGTTTTAATCATGTAGTTAAATAAAAGTTCTCATTTGACAGTTCCCGCCAAAAATACTGATTTTTATCTAACGGAACCAAATGGAAACATGACAAGACTCAATTCTATTTCTAGAAGAAGTTATCTGTTTGTTATAAATTGGACGTGTACACGATTATAAAACAGAAATATTCCTGAGCAGACGTATTATTTCAATCCATAGAATGGCAATAAATACCTACTCTGTAACACCTGCAGCTTTCTATTAGTCATCATCTCAGTTTCAATCCCAGTCGCATCCGAAGCTTTTCAGCTTTAGAGTCTCGGGGACCGCTTTACCAGTCTAACTACTGGTTTTGGCTAAACTTCGATATTATCCGTACAGCGACTGCCGTCTGAACTCCACAACCCGAAGGCGATATCGAAGCATTGCAGTTAGACCAATTTTTGGACTTTTGAGGGTTCCAACAACCCGTAATGACTGCCATTATAATGATGATGTTCGTATGGCAACCAGGACCAGCGGCTTAACGTGCTTTCGGAGGCAGGACCAGACCAGTGCAAATAATCATATTGATGCATACAAATATTTGCACTGCGCGGGGATCGAAACCGCACCTCCTTGCGCAGCGGCCGCGTTCGCCACCAGTAAGCCAAGGAGGCTGTAGATTTCTATTAGTAACATCATCATTCTCCTGCCCTTATCCCAATTTATTTGGGGTCGGCGCAAAATGTCTTTTTCTTCCATGCATCCCTATCAGAAGCCATCTCCGCAGTCACTCCCTTCTTAGTCATATCATCCTTCACACATTCCATCCATCGTTTCTTTGGTCTTCCCCTACTCTTATAGCCATCAACATTCATAATTAAGACTCTCCTCACGACATTCTCCTCAGTCCTCCGTAACACATGCCCGTACCATGACAACCGATTTCCACACAACTTTTCAGCTACCGGTGCCACTTTCAGACTTCCTCTTATGTACTCATTTCTTATTCTATCCATTCGTGTAACACCACACATCCCTCTTAGCATTCTCATCTCGGCTGCATGCAATTGCCTTTCATTCATCCCTTTCGTAGCTCAACATTCTGATCCATACAAGACAGCAGGTCGGATCATGGTTTTATATATTTTCCCCTTAAGTTTAAGGGGAATGCGGGAGTCGCAGATTGTTCCCGTGACCTGCCGCCATTTCATCCATCCAGTGTTAATTCTGTGCTTAACCGTCCGATCTATTTCGCCATCGCTTTGTACGAGTGAACCGAGATACCGAAAGTCGGAGCAAATTGATAGGAGTGCGAAATCAAGCGCTATGGCTCCAGAAGTGGAGAGACCGCCGAAATCGCAGAACATATATTCGGTTTTGGTTCTGCTGATTTTCAAGCCAACATTCTCCAGCTTCTGTTGCCATTTCTCCAATCTGCTCTGGATCTCAGGTCCATCTTCACCGACGAGAACAATGTCATCGGCGAACAGCATGCACCAGGGTGCCTCCACCTGGATGTCCGACGTAAGAGCGGAGCGATTCTATTAGTAACATATACTCTTTATATCGGTTAGTGATCCGATATATGTATATAGGCATATACATTTTTCTACCCACCAGATGGCTCCAGTTTACCTTACCTCTTTATTTATAATGTTAGTTCAGATAGGGACCGCTAAAATAAATCGAAAAATGAAGATGCAACTTTTATATCCTCGCCACTGCAACCACAAAAAGGCTTAGACCGCTGATAAAATAAATATTTATAAAGCTCCTTTCGTTGAAAACTAATAAACCATCTTTGAAGAAACACGATCAAACTATGTCAATAAGTATTGATCGCAATGAAAATGCAGCAATAGATTGTTAATTAATTCCCGCCAAAGAAGGCGACCGTTTTATATTCGTATTCATTCGCGGACCGAAGATTGGATGTAATAAATTGGTAATACACAATTTTAATTAGCTTTTGCCTTAATACTTTATTTCAAATTCGGAATAACATGGAATAGGTGCCTAGTTCGTTATTATTATTTTTTCAATAATTATAAACTAGTGCTTGACTGCAATGCCGCCTGATGGTAAGCAGTGATGCAATCTTTGATGGTAAAGCGCACTAGTTTATACAGCCTATTCACTTAAAAAACTTAGGAATAGGAAGGATGACGGCAGTTGAGCGAGGTGATGCAATGTTAAACCCAAGACCAACACGACCAACGATGCTGCGCCAGAGGGAGATTGATCTCCAGACTATCCACGACCAAACTCCCGACACAACAACATTTGGCGCATCGTACCCGGCACACATCGCAACGCAACTGCTCAGACCTTTTTTTTTTTTTATTTGGCATCTCGTAGACCCGTCCTCCATACGGCTTCACCAGACATCATGCCGGAACACGACGAATCGCTTGGCGGCAAGACCCTGGTCTGGTGGGTGGTAACTTCTGCCGGCAGCCGATGTTTATGGCTATGTTTAATTTCGTTCCTTGCATCTTATAGGTAACGGATAGGCAAAATGTAAGTACTTTTTTTCGATTGCCCGTTTTAAGTGGTACAAAAGGTTTGCGCGCTCGCACCGTGCCTACTTTTTGTAGGTCATGCAATTAGAGATGGGCAGAGGGTTTAAACCCAATGGGTGGAAACGGGTTACAACCGGGTTTTTTGGGTTTAAACCCGAGTAAAAACCCAAGATGCTAATATCTTCGATCGTCGACCTAACACGACTTTGGTATGTCTAGGGTTTTTTTGGAGAATAAATATCACTGATAGTGAAGCATGTAGTTGGTGTTAAATGCACCACGCATTTAACATCACATAAAGTTTGACAACTTACTCTTCAAATATGACATGTATTTCAAGTATTTCATCACAGTCCATTGTAGGATCAAACATATATATATATGTATACTAATATATAAAGCTGAAGAGTTTGTTTGTTTGTTTGAACGCGATAATCTCGGAAACTACTGGTCCGATTTGAAAAATTATGTTAATATTTTTGCGTTCGATAGCCCATTAATCCAGGAAGGCTTTAGGCTATATAACATCACGCTGCGACCAATAGGAGCGGAGCATAACTAACTCCACGCGAACGAAGTCGCTGGCGGCCGCTAGTTTAAAATTATAGCTACTGAAGTATAACACAGATCTGCTGATCTTAGAGTTGAGAACGAAGAAATGAAATGAAGTTTATCAGAGTGTAACTCCAAATCGACAGAACACCTCGTGAACTAGCTTTTTGGCGACGGTATGAGCTTCTTGGTTAGGTACTGCAAAAACTTCTGGCCATTTGCTGAAATAGTCTTGCATGACGATGATATTTCTATTCCCTTCTTCCGTAACAGGGAATGGTCCAGCTATATCGACAGCAACGATTTTATGAAACGGAATTAGCATTCTTCACTACATGTTTCAAGGGTATCCCAAGAAATATACAGCACGCGGAATGTAACTGGAACCAAAATGGCATCCGTTTCAGGTGCGATCCGTTTTTTTCATTAACCATTGCAGTTTCGGAAATAAAATGATGTTACTCGATGTTATGTGGTTACGCACAATCCACCGCGCCGTATTCTGGTATCGCATTTCGATTTAAGACCCGAAAATCAGCTTAATTACAATAAAAGCCCGAATAAAAATCCCATGGGAGGGAATAAATGGGTATTTATTGGGTTTAAACCCCGCAAACCCGGTTGATTGCCCATCTCTACCTGCAATCGATCAGATTTTATGTTTAAGCTACGTTTTGTAGAACGCGTCGATACATTTATGTGGAGCGCTACTGTTTCATTTACCGTCTGTGAATGTTCTGAATAGCCTTCAAAATATTCGAGTTTGATTCATTTCAAATGAAAATTAGCTAGCTACCTATATACAGTTTGTTTGTTTGCTTGTGTGACGAATTTACGCTCGAATTTCATTCGTCAAAAACTATAGTCCGAAGTAGAACGTAAAGAAATAAAATATAATGCAGTAATATTAAAAACCAACCAGTAATATTAAAAACAGAATAATACAATACAGTAGTACAATGCAGTAGTGCAGTAATATTAGAAACTTGGCGTTATGGCTTGGGCAGCTTCTAATGTTATACAAAGCACAGGTCCGTTCGTGTGTGGAGTACTGCAGCCACATTTGGGCTGGTGCTGTCAAGTGTCACCTGGCCACTTTGGATTCAGTGGAGCGACGTGCAAAGAGGCTGATTGGTGACCCTGATCTAACTCGTGTCGGTCTCCAAAGCCTATAGCACAGGCGTAGAGTAGCCAGCCTTTCGGTGTTCTATAGGATGCGTTTCGGGGAGTGTGCGATGGAATTGCATGATTTAATTCCCCCATCTCCGTTCCACCAGCGGACGACCCGTCGTACGGCTGGTTTCCACCCTTACGTTGTTAAAACCACTACGATCCGGACGAAGCGTTTCGCCTCCTCCTTTATACCGCGTACATCGAGGGACTGGAATAGTTTGCCAGCGGCGGTGTTTCCGTCGGACTACAATTTGAGTGTCTTCAAGGCTAGAGTGAATAGGCTCTTAATAAACTAGTGCGCTTTACCGTCAACGACTGCGTCACTGCTTACCATCAGGCAGGATTGCGGTCAAGCGCTAGTTTATAATATAATAAAAAAAAAAAAATAAGAGTAACTTTTTTCATTAACGGTAAAATAAATAAGCTCGGTACCACGTTACGATTTTACAAAGGAGCGGGAGGTAGCTGACAGCTTCCGGCGCAACAGTGCTGCCCTCTTCCTGTATTGCGGGAAAATAGAGAACTAACTCCATTGTTATATTACGTACATGGTACAGACAAGGTTTGTTTTTCCCACTGCTGTAATGAATATGTGACATTAATTCCATATACATGACAATACATGGCTAGCTTTGCATATTGGTAGTTAGGTATTCTTGTTTTCGTGATTGAAGTCTTCTAGACCAGGCAAGAAGATATTGTTCAAAGGAAATCTGTCCATTTATTTAATGCTTGGCTGCTAAACCACAGGGTAGGCCTCCATGTGGGCTGCTAACGCATTTGAATTGGCCCACGACAAGATGTCAGTCGGCGACAATCTTTCGCCAAACAGCTGAAAACCAATATTTTACCAAATGTGCAAATTCTACAAACCAAATAATTGCTATAGAAAAACATGTTTAATGATAATTTCTTACTGGCTAAACATTCTCTGTGTGTAGAATAAAACAGCTCTGTGTCCTAACAGTTGGCTGATTATGCTTTATTCAAATATTATAATGTTATATTTTGTATGCTATGATAATTATGCCAAATAAAAATCATATCTTGTCCCATAATAAATGTTACCTTGTAAATCACTGTATAAATTACGCAAATAATTAGTTACTACTTACGAAAAATCAATCCCTTAAAAAAAAAAAAAAAACGCCAGAAGATTAAGAAACTCCACTACCTATTTTTGATGTAGATTATATTAAATGTAGATGTATCCTTTTTCTTACAATATGTAGAATTTGGTTACAGCATTAATTTTGTTTATTGAGTCAAAGATTATTAGCAAAAACATGGAAACTTTTTATTGAGTGTTTACATTTTTCTTAACTTAACTATCCATATCCCTAGGAAACCATGACTTTTCTATTCTTAATTTTCTTATTTTATTTGTAAAATTACTTACAGCCATCCTTAAAAATCAGGAAATATAACTTAAAACAATACCAATAGTTTATATTCAGATATTTTCTAAAATGGCAACACACTGACTCGTTGTGTTCGTAAATTATTAATTGGGAAACCCTGGACTATTTTGTACCATAATGCAAATACATAATTGCTTAGTCCCCCAAAAAATAAATGTGTAATAATAGATACAGTATTTTATTTTCATATAGGAGTTACCTAATAATAAAAAAATATTTTAACTCACCTCTATGTTAAATAAAAATAGCCCTTATCCAACTTAAATTAAAAAAAGTAAATATACAACTACGTAAATTTCGAATGGTACACTTAATTTCTCCACCAAAGAGCGCGGTACATTAAAATTATATGCACACGACTGATTATAGGAATCGCATACGCCAAATACTAGTCAGCAAGATTGTAATTTACTTCACAATTTATATCACGTTCGAGGCGGCAGCAATGCACGCTCATTACTCGTGTCATTCCAGCTGCTAGCTCAGAGCAATTGATTCTGATTAGGCGGTAACCCCGCTATGATATGCCTCCGCAAACCGGTCGCAAGCAACACCTTTCCAACGCAATGTAATTAGACATAAAACTTTATTATACATTCATAGATACTTAGTATGGAAGCAAGAAATTATTATATAAACGTTATCATAAAAACAAAACTCTTTTGTTTACCACAAATCATACAAAACATTGAAATAATAGCTACGAAAAAATGACACTTACTTCGTCAAAGAAACATTGGATTTTTTAAGATAATGCTTGTATAGCTCAATATCACTTACCGATTATAATGTGTGACTTGGGTCCCACTACTTATTAATTTACGATTCAGGAACCAAACGTACCGTAATAAAACAATAACAACAAAAGTTAGCACTATCAATCGGAATTATTGACACCCTTATGAACATAGACAAAATATGTTTTTTTTTTATCCTGGGTCATTTTACATTTTATTCAGTTAACTGAGTTTTTACTTTCACTGAATGCTTTGAAAAATATTTAATAAAATCGTTACTGATGTGCAAAAGATTTTTCAAGTTTAGTTTATTTATTCCTGGAAGGTAATGATAAAAATAATTCTGTATTAAGGTTTTCATTATTTGTTGGTGTTAGCAGACATAATGTACGTTCCTTAGTCAAAGAAAAAAAAAACATTTTAGATTTTGGCCGTGGACACGTGATTGCCAGCTTAAAAATTAACACTAATATTGGCAGGGGTGTTTATCAGTGGCGAAGGCAATAGGCCAAGACTTTAAGATAGTGTCCTCAAATTCAATTCCTTGGAACAGAAGGTCAGCAGGGCAGAACTTAACATTTACCCTGCTGTTTATAATGTAAGAAACTACTAAACTGTTCGATCTTGCTTCACTCATTCGGAAATTAATGGTTCTTTTTGTAGAAGCAGCGTCAGTTCATTACGACTGTATGATACTGATTTTGATGGTCATTTTTCTCGCATGGGCGATATTTTTTTAGTTTAAAACCATTTTTGCATTTGGCTACTCTACGTTTACGTCATGACCAGTGTGACCATATGTGGCAGGATCCTGCCTTTTTGGCAGTTTTAGCCCTTCATTTTACTCTCTGGCACTTTTGTTTGACGTTTTAGAAATCTGGCAGGATTTGGCACTTTCGGCAGTATTAACAATATAGTATAGCCGCTAGCCGCTACAGCCCACAAAAAGAGTAGGATGCAGTATCCATTTCAAATTCAAATAATACTTTATGCAAGTATGCTTAGATACAAGCACTTTCGAATCATGAGTTACAACCAGAGAACAGAGCAATTTGTTGTTAGGAACAATACAAAATAAATAAAATAATAAAAATCCTAAAAAGAAATGTCAAAAGAAAATAATGTTGAATGTATCTAGACAAAAATTCTTACTTCAAATTTTTAAAAAAATAATTTAGAATGTTTCTAGAAGGAAATTCTAATGCCAAAATGTAAAAAATTAAATTATGGTTAAAAAATTAATACCTTAAGAGGTAATGGTTCAAAAACAAGCCGAATGCTGCTTGTGAAAGGATATTCTTGAAAATCAATCTGATAAAACAAAAACGCCGAACAGATTTATTAATGAACATGTCAACTAAAAGCCAACTAAAGAAATGACAAAAGCGATGTATAAAGAAAGTGATCTAGAAGAATACGATGCTAATAGGAATGTGTAATTTAATTCAGTTCACTTTTAGACTTTAAGATCTATTATTTATCCTACTAATATACATATAAAGCTGAAGAGTTTGTTTGTTTGTTTGAAAGTGCTAATCTCAGGAACTACTGGTCCGATTTGAAAAATTCTTTTTTTCGTTTGATAGCCCTTTCATCGAGGAAGGCTTTTGGCCATATAGCATCACATTGCAACCAATAGGAGCGGAGCATTTTAAAAAAAAAAGCCTGTGAATCCGTGTGGCACAGCTAGTTTTAAATAAAACTTCGAAAAATAATGTGTTTATTTATTTTAAACTTTTAAATTATATTGGCATTATTTTGGCATTTTGTGCTTTTGATTATGGCAGGATTTGTCAGTTTTCTTGTCTAAGTTGTTGTAATGATGAAATAAGTATGTGGGATGCAGTACCTCTTGGGATCCTTTTGTAAAACTTCAAAATAAAATAAATCACTTAAAAAATCATTCACACAATATATTTTCCATTTAAGCTAGCTCAAAAACAAACTGTTGTATAAAAGAAAACATCTTATAATTTAATTCATACTCAGTTACAACATTTTTTACTACACCCGATGCTACCGAAAACCATTCTGCACTGAAACAATAAAACATTTTTACCTGTCTCCCTAATCTTCCAAACTTAAAATATTTTTGCTTATAAAAGTTAGCTGCCAGAGACAATAATCAAATTCAACCTCAACATCCCCTCTGAATTTTATTATTATCTCAAAGTAAAATTTAAAATCATCCTAAGACATAACTTTCAAACATTAATTTCAATACACTCTCTTTAAACAACTTCAATACATAACCTATAATCCCCGCAATACAAAGAACTCATATAAAAATTCAATACAACTTCAACTCACTATCTATAGCTTCTCACTATCTATAGCTTCAACAAACTCCCTATCTATAACTTCGACAGACTCCCTGTCTATAAACTTCAAACTCCCTATTCTCTAACTTCTAACTCTCTATCTATAACTTCGACAACTCCGACAGTCTTCCTGCCTATAAACTCCCTATCGATAACTTCAATTCTATCACAAAACACCCTATCTATAACTTCAACTTATTACAAAACACACGCTATCTAAACTTCAGCTCTATTAGAAAACACACCCTATCTAACCTTCAGCTCTATTAGAAAACATACCCCATCTAAAACTTCCACTCTATTAAAAAGACATACCCTACCTAAAACTTCAAAAACTATTAGAAAACACACCATCTAACTAACCCCAACCAGTACCTCTTGGGATCCTTTTGTAAAACTTCAAAATAAAATAAATCACTTAAAAAATCATTCACACAATATATTTTCCATTTAAGCTAGCTCAAAAACAAACTGTTGTATAAAAGAAACATCTTATAATTTAATTCATACTCAGTTACAACATTTTTTACTACACCCGATGCTACCGAAAAACCATTCTACACTAAAACAATAAAACATTTTTACCTGTCTCCCTAATCTTCCAAACTTAAAATATTTTTGCTTATAAAAGTTAGCTGCCAGAGACAATAATCAAATTCAACCTCAACATAAGTGGGGCAGGATCTCTAATTTAAGGTTGGTCACACTGGTCATGACAATGTTTTTTGGCGGGAAGCTAAGATGACTGCCACGCTCATTTTTCATTGGACTTTTAAATTATTTATAGTGTCGTTTACTAAATAAAAACGTGTGATTTATGTAGTAAAAAGTGCATTCAGTGAATAATTCATAAAGAACAGTGAAATATTGTAGCATATTGGCCACATCATGGCTTTGTACCAAAACTTTCTCCGAGTGTCAGTTCACGCGGGAAACGAAAGGAGATAGGTTTAGTTAGCATAAGTTACAAAAGAAGACAAGATATAATTAAGACAAGGCTTAAAGGTCTTAGAAACCAGGCCATATAACCCCCCAAAAAAAAAACAGTAATGTCAGCCTGACCCTGACGTGACGCCTGTAAGAGGTTTTGGCGGGAATGTCAAGATGAGTGTCACGCTCATTTTTCATTGGACTTTTAAAATTATTTATAGTGTCGTTTACTAAATAAAAACGCGTGATTTATGTAGTAAAAAGTACATTAAGTGAATAATTCAAAAAGAACAGTGAAATATTGTAGCATAGTGGCCACATCATGTCTTGACGCTAAACCGCTCCTTATCGTCTAAACGCGGAAAACGAAAGGAGTTAGATTAGTTAGGATAAGTTTAGGATAAGCTAGGATAAGTTAGGATTAATTAGAATAAGTTTGTATAGAAGTTTACTCAAGAGAATATGTACTGAAGACTAGGCTGTATGGCGTACTATGCCTTTGCCTTTTCCGTTCAGAAGAACGGAAAGAATTGAACCAAAAAAAAAAAAAAGTGACGCCTGTAATTACGTCAGTCAGCAGATGTCAGTGTCACTGAAGTTTTTCTTGCTACTGTACTGTGTGTTTAATACCATGGGCCTTTATTATTACAAACAGCAGAATTAAATTCGAGTGCTTTTGCGCAGCTGCGTAATCTGCAAAGAAAATCAATAGCGAGATAATTTTCTTGGAAATGTGCTAACTTAGATGGCGCGCATCGGTTATCAGTGAATCTGCGTAGCTAAACGAATATCGTACGAGTTTGGTAATCAAGGTGTATGAATTTTAATCATCTCACAATGAGTGAACCAAATATGCATTTCGGAGGTGAAAACCCTCAACAGTATTTGAGTAATGTGGGTATACCGCCCGGTTTCGGAAACGCTCAAGCGAACCAATTCATATCTCATAATCATAATGCGAATGTGCCTCCAACATCGAGTGTCCTACAGAGTAACATGCCCCCTCCGCTTCCGCCAAGGGTAGACTTAAACCAGGCTCTCGCTCAACCAATGATGCAGACTCAGGGCTATGGTGGAATGGGAACCTATGGTGGTATGGGTGCCTATGGCGGAATGGGCCTTGGTTCCTACGGCATGGGAGGATATGGCGGATACGGCGGCTATGGAATGGGAGGCATGGGTGGAATGTATGGAGGATACAACCGTTTTGGAGATGTAGATAGCAGGTAAATGTTTTGTATTTATTTAGTTTCACTTTCCATTAAATAGATAGGAAGGTAGAAGCAAAAAAACATAAAGATTATGCTTATGTGTAACAAGGTAATAGATAATAAAGAGATGTAGACACAATGTATAAAAGTAGAAACAAAAATATAAATTGCCTGCTTTTTGCCAATATGGTTGCCTGCAAAAGATTGCGTTAGCGATAAGGCCACCCATTGTATGTTTTTTTGTGTTGAATCTTTTATTTGATCAATGTATGTTTTGATGTGCAATAAAGAATATATAAATCCATACTAATATTATAAATGCGAAAGTAACTCTGTCTGTCTGTCTGTCGGTCTGTCTGTCTGTCTGTCTGTCTGTCTGTCTGTCTGTCTGTTACGCTTTCCCGCTTAAACCTCTCAACCAATTTTGATGAAATTTGGCACAGACAATCTTTAGACCCTGAGAAAGAACATAGGCTACCTTTAATCCCGGAAAAAATTGATGTTCCCGAGGGAAATCTAAAAAGCGCGATATAACCGAACTCCACGCGGGCGAAGCCGCGGGCGGAAAGCTAGTGAATAAATAAAATGCTCAAAATAACGAAATAGCCATTTATTTTAATACAACATACTATAAGCTTGCAGACAGAAACACTGTTTCTCCACACTTCTTGTATGGACAACAGCAGGTCAAGCTATCCGAAACTGTCAGATATTCCCAATCAACCTTGAGCCTTAATGCTTTAGAGATAAAGTTGAAAATTGAATAAAGAAATCTGACAGATTGTAGTAGCTTGATGTGCTGTCATCTGTCCTTAAGATACCATTAGGGTAATCAAATTAATTAAAACCAGTTACTATTTAATAACAATTTGCTATGTTGCCAACTTATAGAGTGCACAGCATACATAATAAATACCAGGTTAATTATTATTGGAATCAAAACAATGGGGCAATAACCGCTTACATTATCTCAAAATTTCTGAGTGTAACTTCCCTAACAAATAAAAATACAACTCATGAAGTACTAATATACAGTCTTCTCTTCCAGATTTATACAGATAGCTGAAGAGAGCTCCCGCCCAGCATTTGACTCCATACAGAGCTGTGTACATGCTGTTGGCAGTGTTGCCATGATGTTGGAAAGCACATTCTTTGCTATAACTAGTTCTTTCAGGGCTATATTAGGTACGTAATAATGTATAGTGAATGCGTGTATATATTTGACAGCCTCGGTGGCGTAGCGGTAGCGAACGCGGCCGTTGCGCAAGCGGGCGCGTTTTCGATCCCACACAGTGCAAATATTTGTATGCGTGAATATGAATATTTGCACTGGTCTGGTCGTGCCTCGGAAAGCACTTTAAGCTGTTGGTCCCGGTTGCCATACAAACATCTAGTGGCAGTAGATACGGGTTGGTTGGAGCCCTCAAAAGTCTAACTATTGGTCTAACTGCAATGCTTAGATATCGCCTTTGGGTTGTGGAGGTCAGACGGCAGTTGCTTCACGGAAAATATTGAAGTTTAGCCAAAATCAGCAGTTAGGACTGGTAAAGCGGACCCCAGACTCCAAAGCTGGAAAGCTACGGATGCGACTGGGATCAATGCTGAGATGATGATGAATAATGTATAGTGAATACCTTACCCTGTTATAAATGAAGATAATCTTATTACATTGTTGCCTGCAACTCCATCTACAATTGTGATGTTGTTAAGTAGTAATCTGTGTGCCAAATATTATCCAAATCTGTTCAGCTGTTTTGGAATGAAAGTGTAACGAATATAAATTTTTATAGAATAAATTATTGTTAAAAAAAAACTAAAACAACATGGTTTAATAGCAATCAAACCAAACATTATTTTTTATGGTATTGTATTGTCATCATCCCTTGACCTCTGTGCAATTTTATAAGTTAATCAGACTCATAGAAATGATGAAAATTAAGTTAAAAGATTCCCAAAATTCCGTTACATACATACATAAGGGTATGTTAATTAATTAAGTTGAGATCTAGAACTTTTTTTTTACTTAGTTAGATGGCTAACAGATTTGAATGATGTTTTACTCATAGACTTTGTCCTGGATCAAAAGTGAGGATATGTTTGGGTATAATCATGACATTGCTTTGATGGAAAATACAACTTTAGATTATCTGCAGCTGACAATAATGAATAATACTGAAGATGAAGACATCTTCTGCAGACCATGGTCCTGTCCCAAAGCATACCTGGTTTTAGTCCAAACTTCTAAACTAATAAGGGATTTAATTACATATAAGGGATTTAATTACAGATTTTGTTTCTTTGTTATGCTCTCATGCTTTAATATCGATGAATGCCTCCATAAATGGATCTTGATGAAATTTGCCACAGATTACTATACAATATGTTAAGAAAACCCTGTCCGATCCGTGAAGGTATTGTTAGGTATCGATAACTGATTCTACTAATGCCTGCAAAACCTGTGTAAACTTAAAAAAAAATACCCCCTAAAAAATAAATAACTTAAATAAAATAAATAGGTAATTTCATGGCAACACAGGCACAGGTCATGACCGCAGTTGACCTCATGCTTGTAGGTATAGGTAGCTTCTCCACGTTTATCGACTCTCGAAAGAAACAATGATACTTAGGCAGCTCGAGAAAAGAACTTTTTTTAAGTAGGAAGGTCGTCTGACTCTCCGAATGTATCATTTCATTGGATGAGCACAATGGCTCTGGTAGAGATGTTCCATATTTCGTCACACGAGATTAGCACGGACATGCACACAAATAAAAATCAAGTGGTGTCAAATCCGCGCTGGCCACAGTTGGCCCCTACCAATCCACTGCTCGCCGAACTGATAATGGACAATAATGATAATGTACTCACGTACAGGTCGGAAAAAAATATCCTGAGGCACCGTCATGCTGGAACCCTCGTGCATTGACCGATAAGTCCCCACTTCCAAATCGTCTAACACCTGATCACAACACAGCTAATTGCAGTTACTACCTCCATCAGCATGTTACATTACTCTACGTTAGAAAACAACATGATCACACAATACACGAACAGTGTGTACACCAGCAATGTTTCCGCGCAACTAATAATTTAAAGTAAAAATTATTTTTATTTTATAAACATAGGTATCTACGCGGCTGCCGGCGGCATGCTTTGATAGAGATGTGTAAGTAATCAAAATATTGTTTTTTTATCGATTGATACTCGTCTATTTTTGGTATCGATTTAGTATTGTAGTTTCTCATTCTTATTCTCGATTCAACATCGCATGGAATTGTTTAGAACTTTTACAAAACTCAAATTAGCGAGGTACACTGCTGTAAATGAAAATCATGCCAAAGTATTAATTTCAGTTTCTGTCTGAATATCGATGATATTGACCGATAAAATATTTGTAAAACTTTACTAAAATTGTGTTTCATAAGTCTTTCTCGTTTCTGTTTACTAATACTTGTGTTATAATAATGTTATTAGTAATTAATCGATAAACAAACAAAAGTACTTTTACCATTGGGTAATCTGTGTTTTACAACAAATCCTTCAACCAGATACAAGTTTCGATTAATAGCGATAAAAAAACGTTATTACGCAAAAAATAGTACATCCCTAGTTTCTCGTACTTTTTCATTTGAAGACACCGACAAATTCGCCGCGCGCCGGCATCACAAAGGAGACCGCCAAATATTGAACATAAATTTATACATTTAATATCCAACAATAAATCAAACGATGATACCGCCGAAAATGGTGTTGTCACATTTTAAAAATTTACCTATTTTTGGGGAAGTTCGCGGGAAAAAAAGATAATTTCAAAATTCACTAGTATTGTTACTATGATGATTATGTAAAATTTCATATTTTATTTGGTCATGTGTTTACCTAACCTTTATTATCCTTACGGGTCGGACAGGGTTTTCTTAACATATTGTATAAGCTACTTTTATCTCTATATACAATACCTACAAAGGGCACAGTAAATAATACTTTTTTAATTCCACTAGGTGTAGCAGAAAACGTCAGCCGACTGAAGTCCCTCTTCGCACAGGTGTGGTCCACATTTGCCGTGATTAGGACCCTGAACTGGATCATCAGGAAACTGATGGTCATCATCGGTATCAGGACCGAGGATGAATTCAAGGTTAGTACTGTAGCAATGGCTTTCATTTAGACATTTCAATAACATTCATTGCATTATTAACATTGTTGAACAGACAAAAAAATGTGAACATCATTGTGATCTTTATTCTCGTTACAATAAGGTTGCTGTTGTCAGAAGTAAAATAAGTGTCATCAAACTGAAAGTAATATTACTTTTATCTATCGCTTTGAATAACAATGCCAAAGGTTATCTACTAAAAATCCAATTACGTAGGAAGGTACTACACAATTCTATTTACTCACAAATTGTGACACTGTTATCAGAAGAAGAAGGGCAATATTCATATTTTTAAAAATGTTCAGTCCTACTTGCTTATCACACTGTTACAATCAATTTAAATAATTTTGAAGCTTATTGCTAATCCATTGCTCCAAATGTTCGAAAAATGTGTCTGTTCAAAATGTATATAAGTAACCCAATGAATGCTGTTGAATTGTCAAAATGAAATCCATTGCCGCTAATAGTGTAACATACACCATTTTTTTTAAGAATTATATACCGGCGCTTGACTGCAATCCCGCCTGATGGTAAGCAGTGATGCAATCGTTGATGGTAAAGCGCGCTGGCTTATTACGCCCAGTCACTTAAAAAACCTTAGAGAATAGGAAGGAAGACGGCAGTTGAGCGAGGTGGTGCAATGTTAGACCCAATAACACGACCAACGATGCTGCGCCAGAGGGAGATTGAAGTGGAGACCCTCCACGACCAAACTCCCGGCACAACAACATTTGCCGCATCGTACCCGGCACACATCGCAACACAACTGCCCAGACCCGTCCTCCGTACGGCTTCACCAGACATCATGCCGGAACACGACGAATCGTCTGGCGGCAAGGCTTGTGACCATGTAAATTAATAAACGCACTTCCTCAAAATAGGTAGTTTGCTGAGAATCATTTACTGATCCGGTTTAGGTACTTATATTATTTTTATATAGGATTTTTTTTATCCCTAAAATAATTAAAACTACGGAAATTATTGTCATATTAACATTGTTGTTTGTGCAGACTTTTAAAATCGCAGTTTTACTTGTATTCATACAAATTTAATCATTCAATACAATATGAAGAAAAAAAGCCCTATTCCAAGAACGTTAAGTTCTTCGTTCTCCAAGAATTGACATAACTCATCATTCTCCTGCCCTTATCCCAATTTATTTGGGTTTGGCGCAACATGTCTTTTTCTTCCATACATCCCTATCAGAAGCCATCTCGGCAGTCACCCCCTTCTTAGCCATATCATCCTTCACACATTCCATCCATCGTTTCTTTGGTCTTCCCCTACTGTTATAGCCATCAACATTCATAATTAAAACTCTCCTCGCGACATTCTCCTCATTTCTCCGTAACACATGCCCGTACCATGACAACCGATTTCCACACAACTTTTCAGCTACCGGTGCCACTTTCAGACTTCCTCTTATGTACTCATTTCTTATTCTATCCATTCGTGTAACACCACACATCCCTCTTAGCATTCTCATCTCGGCTGCATGCAATTGCCTTTCATTCATCCCGTTCGTAGCCCAACATTCTGATCCATACAAGACAGCAGGTCGGATCAATTGATATAACTAATTTAATAAATAACAATGCATATACTTAAATCTTAAATTAAAAATTCAGTGTATGTATTATGATTATAACATACTTAATTCCAATTGGGGTGTTTGAGGGTGTGTGTTAATTACATTAAATGTTGTATATAATTATAATGTTTGTATACATATATTATGTATATATTTTTGTTGTATGAATCCCTTTTTCTCTCCTTTCTTTTTCTCTTTCAGCCAAACTTGAAAAACCATGGTCATAATTACGTCTAGTTTTCGTACATTTTGACCATTGTTTGTAAGTTTTAGGGTTCCGTAGCCAAATGGCAAAAAACGCAACCCTTATAGATTCGTCATGTCTGTCTGTCCGTCTGTCCGTCCGTATGTCACAGCCATTTTTTTCCGAAACTATAAGAGCTATACTACTGAAACTTGCTAGGTAGATGTATTCTGTGAAACGCATTAAGATTTTGTTGCAAAAAATAAAAAAAATAATAATAAGTTTCGGGGGCTCCCCATACTTAGAACTGAAACTCAAAAAAATTTTTTTTCGTCAAACACATACGTGTGGGTTATCATGGTAATAATGATAGGCCTTCAAAAATGATATCGAGGTTTCTAAAATATTTTTTTTCTAAACCGAATAGTTTGCGTGACAGACGCTTCCAAAGTGGAACATTACTATAAAAACTACCAACGAAAATTGTTTTAAAACTAAAACTAACAACGGAAGTAGTTTTTTTTAATACCTCGTAAATCGTAATCCGCTTATTACTGCGTAATTTTTCATACAAATAAATCCTTTAATTTCATAAATCAATGGTACGGAACCCTTTGTGCGTGAGTCAGACACGCACTTGGCCGGTTTTTTAACTAGGGGGATTTGGCCTCCTGATCTCTGTAAATGATTTCTATTTGGCATAACCGTTGATAATTATTATTTTTTGTTAACTTTAATATTTTTCTGTCATGGATAAAGAAGTTTACATCTACTATTCTTAATTACAAATTATTGAACTCTATCTATTCATCATCATCACAGCGTTAATCCCAGTCGCATCCGAAGCCTTTTCAGCTTTGGAGTCTGGGGTCCGCTTTAACTCTATCTATTGAATGCAAATAAATGAGTACCTAAGGTAAATGGGTACATAGTTTCATAAAATACACATACTTTTACTACCACAAAATAGTGCTAAATAGTTGTTAGGCTAAATACCACAATATTTTAAGTACTTGTTAACAATAGAAATGTATTTATGGTAAGACCCTTTGGGGTTCACTTATCAACAATGACCAAAGTTGTGACAAAAGTGAAAAGTTACATTCAAACGTCAAAAATGTATGGTTATACAGTTGCTAAGGGGCCATCCATAAAGTACGTCACACGAATTTCATGATTTTTTGAGCCCCCCTCCCCTCCTTGTCACAGGTGTTCACATTTCTGAGACCCCCCCCCCCCCGAATGTGACGTCACATGTTTTGCAATTTCACATCGAAAAATTATTAAATTAAAACAGCAGTTCCGAATTTAGTTTTATTTCCATTTAAATAAAGTACTTTTTTATGAAATAAACATTATATCAATTATTTGAAACAATAACAAAGCAATAAACTATTGAATATAAAGAAAAGAAAGAAACCCAAAGGGCTCGATCGGCGAGTGTCACTAAAGCGAGTATGATCTCGTAAAGAAAACAATTTGAACCGTGTTGTCCCAAAGATAGAGTTGGAAATATTTTTTAGTTTGTAATTAATATTTCAAATAACGCGATTATTACCTCTAGCTATATTCGATTTTGAAATGTGATGTCACGAAACATAGTACCCCACCCACCCCTTGTCACACCATGTCACACTTTGTCGACACCCCCCTCCCCCCTTTATGTGTGACGTACTTTATGGATGACCCCTAATCACATCTTACTTTTAAGCGACGTTTGTGAATAAAGGACTTTCTAAATCTCTTTCTTGAAACAAAGCCTAATGCTACAAAATAAGTACTGGAAATAGTTGTTATCAACAAACATAAAAGGATTTTTTGTGAGATAAATCTTACATATCTTATCCTTTTGACAGTGAATATTTCTGCTGTAATTATTATCTAAATATCCAATCTGACTTTGAGAAGATCTATTTCACCAGCCTGCAGGTAGTATATACTGTAATAAGTCAATATTGAACCATCCATTGGTTCTACTCTTTATAAAGAATGCTTAACAATAACTTATTGCTTGCTTAAGGCGGCTCCAGAGGAAAAACACACCGCAAGCCGTTTTTATGTAGTTTTCCGGAGCTATCTACTCTTTATCCAAAAGAAATATCAACTTACTAAAAATACGTAAATTTTCTCCATAATCTTGGCTCCAAAATTGTAGATTTTTTTTTTTATTTTACTAAGTATAATGTTTAAATAATTCCTTCACAACGAAACCACTGACAAGAGAAATAATTATCATAAACGTGCATCTCCTCGGAAAGTAAGCATTATTTAGATTGCGTTCTTACACTAATGGATAGGTAATTTCATGACGAACATTATTGTAGAAATATTTTTTTAAAACGACCAAAATCAAAATTTTGTTCAACAATCTGAGCGCATTCGCCATCATTTCTGTTGCCCGGGCTATTGAGATTCAGTATGCCACAAGCTCTCGAAGGGGGAACCCGTGTCGTTCGTCATCGCGCGCTCCGCTAGCATAAGCGGGCGGCGCGTGAGCGAGAAAGCATCTGCTTGCTCGCTCACGCACCGCATGTCGCGTAGAGTATAATACTATCTTAGAGTAGATCTCTGTTATTGATGTTTATTTTGGTGTTCGTTTTTTTTAACCCATTTCAAAAAGGAGGAGGTTGCTCAATTATATGTTTTTTATGTTCAATTTTTAACCGACTTCAAAAAGGAGGAGGTTACTCAATTCGACCGTATATGTTTTTTTTTATGTTTGTTCGCGCATAACTTCGTCATTTATAAACCGATTTTGATAATTCTTTTTCTGTTGGAAGGAAGACGTTCCCAAGGTGGTCCCTTGATATATCAAGGTTTGATGGTGGAAGTCCAGAGAAAACAAGCGGAACTTTCAAAAATTGGGGGCGACTAGTGCATTTCTTAGCATTTTCATTAAATATTTTAATGCACTACAATTTAATAAAGGTCTGGAGTAGATCTGATGATGGAGCCGAGAGACAGTCGAAGGAACTCCTCAACAATTGACAGCAGCTACCTTGTGGTTGGGCTCGATTAATTTGTATTGATAAGAACTTTACACCTAGATGGGTTGCGACTCTCATAAGAGCTCTAATGATGAAGACAAAGGCCAGTTCCGGGAACTCCTCAACGGTTTCAGTAGCTACTTTGTGGTTGGACTTCATTCATTTATATTAATAAGACCTTTACTCCGATTAGGTTAAAATAATAGTCTACAGTAAATTTAATGATGAAGACCATAGGCAGTTGAGGGAATAGGTACTTACGGGTAAAAATTAAAGTAAACAAAGGTACGTCATTTCCCAACTATATTTGCGTCAGCTTCCAGTCTGACCGGATGCAACTGAATACATAGTACTTTTAACAACTAAAAATGTAAAATAAAAGCTTTTTTAGAAAAAAACAACCGACTTCCAAAAACCACTATGTAAAGTGAAAAATAACTAATTTCGGAACTCGGTGTCTAAAACGAATATACCAAACGAAAGACACCAACTTCCGAAATTAGTTATTTTTCACTTTGTAGTGGTTTTTGAAGTCGGTTGTTTTTTTGTAAAAAGTTTTTATTTTTATGTTTGTTTGCGGATAACTTCGCCTAAAATTTGGTATTTCGATGAATTTTTGGGTATTTCGACATGGGTGTCGTGATAGGGGTTTTCGGGAGTGCAGATCACGAATATGACGTAATTTTTGAAATCCAAGATGGCCGACACCAATTTTATGATATTTTGACATGGGTGTCGTGAAAGGGGTTTTTGTGGGTGCTAATAACGAAAATGACGTCATTTTGGAAATCCAAGATGGCCGACACCAATTTTATGATATTTTGACATGGGTGTCGTGAAAGGGGTTTTTGTGGGTGCTAATCACGAAAATGACGTCATTTTGGAAATCCAAGATGGCCGACACCAATTTTATGATATTTTGACATGGGTGTCGTGACGGGGGTTTTCGGGGGTGCAGATCACGAATATGACGTAATTTTTGAAATCCAAGATGGCCGACACCAATTTTATGATATTTTGACATGGGTGTCGTGAAAGGGGTTTTTGTGGGTGCTAATTACGAAAATGACGTCATTTTGGAAATCCAAGATGGCCGACACCAATTTTATGATATTTTGACATGGGTGTCGTGAAAGGGGGTTTTGTGGGTGCTAATCACGAAAATGACGTCATTTTGGAAATCCAAGATGGCCGACACCAATTTTATGATATTTTGACATGGGTGTCGTGACGGGGGTTTTCGGGGGTGCAGATCACGAAAATGACGTCATTTTTGAAATCCAAGATGGCTGACACCAATTTTATGATATTTTGACATGGGTGTCGTGAAAGGGGTTTTCGCGGGTGCTAATCACGAAAATGACGTCATTTTTGAAATCCAAGGTGGCCGAAATTATATTTCATGATATTTTGACTTGAGTATCGTGACGGGTTTTCGGGGCGCTGATCACGAAAATGACGTCAATTATAAGCTGTGGCATAGCTTCTATTTCTTTATCAAAGTCAAAAATAAAACATCAAATATAGTTTAGTCGCTAAATCGCCACCATTTTTCGCACTCCTTCAATGACGTCACTGGTAAAAAATAAATAAATAAATAAACTACAAAAAGAAAATACATACTTATACAAATGTATACGTTAATTAGCAAAATAAAAAAAATACTATGTCATAAATAACTAATAAAAAATTTCCTACTAACTACATACTGCGGAACTCGGTGTGCACACCTTTGCGATTTACCCCGCAGCCACGCGCAGGATTGCGTTTTTTATCTGCATTTTCATGCACATCTGCAGCCCTGCGCGTGAGCGCAGATTCAATGTATAGTACCATGCGTTTCTCCATACAAAATTTGGTACTAACGAACATCTATCTTATATATAAAATTCTCGTGTCACAGTTTTCGTTCCTATACTCCTCCGAAACGGCTTGACCGATTCTCATGAAATTTTGTGAGCGTATTGAGTAGGTCTGAGAATCGGCCAACATCTGTTTTTCATCCCCCTAAATGTTAGGGGTAGTCCACCCCTATTTGTTTTTTTATTTTTACACAACATTTTTAGTTTCTATTTTTTTACAACATACAAAAATACATACAATCCTAAATTTTCACCCTTCTACGATCAATCCTTCAAAACTGATCAATCGTCATTTAATTAGTTTTATTCCCATGGGAAATCTAAAAAACGCGATATAACCCAATTCCACGCGGGCGAAGCCGCGGGCGGAAAGCTAGTACTAATATATAAAGCTGAATAGTTTGTTTGTTTGAACGCGCTAATTTCAGGCACTACGGGTTCGATTTGAAAAATTCTTTTTGCGTTGGATAGCTCATTAATCCAGAAAAGCTTAAGGCTATAAAACATCACGCTGCGACTAATAGGAGCAGAGCATTACTAACTCAACGCGAACGAAGTCGCTGGTGGCCGCTAGTATAAAATAGCTTTACCGCGGCAGCCCCGAGTGCCACATGTTTTTGTTTTTATCAGAAAGACGATATCTTCAAGGTAGTCTCATGTTTAGGAAATTAGGGTCTGATGATGGAAGACTAGGTAAATCTAGAAGAAATTTAAAAAATCAAAGGGGCGTCTAGGGCTTTTCTAACTTTTTTCATTAAGTGTTTTAACGCACTACAATTTAGTAAAGTTCGGAGTTGATGATGGAGCCGGAAGACAGCCGAGGGAACTCCTTAACGATTCACATCAGCTGCCTCGTGTTTGTGCTTAATAAATTTGTATTGATAAGAACTTTACACCTAAATGAGTTGTGATCATCATTAAAGCTCTGATGTTGAAGACAAAGGCCGGTTAAGGGAACTCCTTAAAGGTTTACAATAGTTACCTTATGTTTGGACTTATTTCTGTTCATTTATATTGATGAAAACTTTACACCCATATAAGTAGGTTAAAATGAATGTCTGCAATAGATC
Source organism: Sesamia nonagrioides (assembly GCA_017933935.1). Taxonomy (NCBI): domain Eukaryota; kingdom Metazoa; phylum Arthropoda; class Insecta; order Lepidoptera; family Noctuidae; genus Sesamia; species Sesamia nonagrioides. The sequence goes on along the minus strand of JADWQK010002280.1, from coordinate 4,971,984 downwards.
TGATGATAGAGCCGAGAGAAATTCGAGGGAACTCCTCAACGATTCACAGCAGCTACCTTGTGTAATATCTTGATTAATTTGTATTGATAAGAGCTTTACACCTAGATGGATTGTTATGATCATTAGGAGTCTGATAATGAAGACGAAGGACAGTCTGTTGAGGGAACTCCTCAAAGGTTTACAGTAGCTGCTTTGTGGTTGGACTTAATTCATTTATATTGATGAGAAATTTGCACCCATATGGGTAAAAATTAAAGTCTGAATTACATCAGATGATAAAACCATAGACAGTCGAGGGAATTCCTCAACAATTTACAACACTCTACTTTAACATAGTACAAACACTACCTACTCGTCATGCTTATGCAAACATCAATTAAAATCAAGAGACTGAATTTAAGTTGTGTTATTTCATTGCGTTATTTCTAGAAATGCTCATACTTTCATTGTGGTCTTAAAGGAATTAAAGCAAACGAAATAGGTCGTTTGCTTGCAGGCCTTTTCCAAATATGCTGCCGTCAACGTCCAGTCTGATCGGATATTGTATTAGTCGGATGTTTATTATTTTTCTGCAAAAGGAAGCTTTGCGTAAATAATATTATAGTATATGTATTTGTTATTTATTTTGATATACGATAGTTTTATTTTTTACAATTTACGTATTTGTTTTATTAAACGAGACTGATAATATAATTTCACAGTCTTGCCTGGTCCAAAAAAAAAATCATGTTTTTTTTTCTTTAATTTTTACCCATATGGGTGCAAATTTCTCATCAATATAAATGAATTAAGTCCAACCACAAAGCAGCTACTGTAAACCTTTGAGGAGTTCCCTCAACAGACTGTCCTTCGTCTTCATTATCAGACTCCTAATGATCATAACAATCCATCTAGGTGTAAAGCTCTTATCAATACAAATTAATCAAGATATTACACAAGGTAGCTGCTGTGAATCGTTGAGGAGTTCCCTCGAATTTCTCTCGGCTCTATCATCAGATCTATTGCAGACATTCATTTTAACCTACTTATATGGGTGTAAAGTTTTCATCAATATAAATGAACAGAAATAAGTCCAAACATAAGGTAATTATTGTAAACCTTTAAGGAGTTCCCTTAACTGGCCTTTGTCTTCAACATCAGAGCTTTAATGATAATCACAACTCATTTAGGTGTAAAGTTCTTATCAACACAAATTTATTAAGCACAAACACTAGGCAGCTGATGTGAATCGTTAAGGAGTTCCCTCGGCTGTCTCCCGGCTCCATCATCAACTCCGAACTTTACTAAATTGTAGTGCGTTAAAACACTTAATGAAAAAACTTAGAAAAGCCCTAGACGCCCCTTTGATTTTTTTAAATTTCTTCTAGATTTACCTAGTCTTCCATCATCAGACCCTAATTTCCTAAACATGAGACTACCTTGAAGATATCGTCTTTCTAATAAAACAAAAACATGTGGCACTCGGGGCTGCCGCGGTAAAGCTATTTTATACTAGCGGCCGCCAGCGACTTCGTTCGCGTTGAGTTAGTAATGCTCTGCTCCTGTTAGTCGCAGCGTGATATTTTATAGCCTTAAGCCTTTCTGGACTAATGAGCTATCCAACGCAAAAAGAATTTTTCAAATCGGACCCGTAGTGCCTGAGATTAGCGCGTTCAAACAAACAAACTATTCAGCTTTATATATTAGTACTAGCTTTCCGCCCGCGGCTTCGCCCGCGTGGAATTGGGTTATATCGCGTTTTTTAGATTTCCCATGGGAATAAAACTAATTAAATGACGATTGATCAGTTTTGAAGGATTGATCGTAGAAGGGTGAAAATTTAGGATTGTATGTATTTTTGTATGTTGTAAAAAAATAGAAACTAAAAATGTTGTGTAAAAATAAAAAAACAAATAGGGGTGGACTACCCCTAACATTTAGGGGGATGAAAAACAGATGTTGGCCGATTCTCAGACCTACTCAATACGCTCACAAAATTTCATGAGAATCGGTCAAGCCGTTTCGGAGGAGTATAGGAACGAAAACTGTGACACGAGAATTTTATATATAAGATAGATGTTCGCTAGTACCAAATTTTGTATGGAGAAACGCATGGTACTATACATGGAATCTGCGCTCACGCGCAGGGCTGCAGATGTGCGTGGAAATGCAGATAAAAAACACAATCCTGCGCGTGGCTGCGGGGTAAATCGCAAAGGTGTGCACACCGAGTTCCGCAGTATGTAGTTAGTAGGAATTTTTTTATTAGTTATTTATGACATAGTTTTTTTTTTTATTTTGCCAATTAACGTATACATTTGTACAAGTATGTATTTCTTTTTTGTAGTTTATTTATTTATTTATTTTTTAACAGTGACGTCATTGAAGGAGTGCGAAAAATGGTGGCGATTTAGCGACTAAACTATATTTGATGTTTTATTTTTGACTTTGATAAAGAAATAGAAGCTATGCCACAGCTTATAATTGACGTCATTTTCGTGATCAGCGCCCCGAAAACCCGTCACGATACCCGAATCAAAATATCATGAAATATAATTTCGGCCACCTTGGATTTCAAAAGTGACGTCATTTTCGTGAATAGCACCCGCGAAAACCCCTTTCACGACACCCATGTCAAAATATCATAAAATTGGTGTCAGCCATCTTGGATTTCAAAAATGACGTCATTTTCGTGATCTGCACCCCCGAAAACCCCCGTCACGACACCCATGTCAAAATATCATAAAATTGGTGTCAACCATCTTGGATTTCAAAAATGACGTCATTTTCGTGATCTGCACCCCCGAAAACCCCCGTCACGACACCCATGTCAAAATATCATAAAATTGGTGTCGGCCATCTTGGATTTCCAAAATGACGTCATTTTCGTGATTAGCACCCACAAAAACCCCTTTCACGACACCCATGTCAAAATATCATAAAATTGGTGTCGGCCATCTTGGATTTCCAAAATGACGTCATTTTCGTGATTAGCACCCACAAAAACCCCTTTCACGACACCCATGTCAAAATATCATAAAATTGGTGTCGGCCATCTTGGATTTCAAAAATTACGTCATATTCGTGATCTGCACTCCCGAAAACCCCTATCACGACACCCATGTCGAAATACCCAAAAATTCATCGAAATACCAAATTTTAGGCGAAGTTATCCGCAAACAAACATAAAAATAAAAACTTTTTACAAAAAAACAACCGACTTCAAAAACCACTACAAAGTGAAAAATAACTAATTTCGGAAGTTAATAATATAATTTCACAGTCTTGCCTGGTCCCAAATGATGAATGATGTCTCCCCTAGGGGAGCCATCAGGGGAGACACGAGACCGTAACCATAAGGAACATCTATAAATTTTTAGGTCTACATTATAATATTGTTTTGTTTTACTGGTAAATCTTCTGGGAACAAAGTTCCCTGTAGTCTTACTAGTAAGTCTATTGGGAAGAAAACTCCCATTAGTACTACTGGTAAGACTACTGGGTAAGACTACTGGGAACAGCCCGATTTGATTACGTTTTCCCTTAAAATAATAAATAATGATAAATTAAACTTTATTATATTATTTTTCTATCCCTTTGTCCATCTGACTTAGCTAACTTTCAATCTACAAAACTAACTTCCAACCCTGAAGTTACAGTCATAACATATTTAGTTATAAAGGTCTAATCAATACACATTAAATAAGCCCAAACACGTGACAGTTGCTTCCGATGTGGATTCCCTTGATATTCTGTCATCTCCATCATCAGGTCAGGCCCAAATCTTCACGGTTTTATAGTATCATCCGATATAAACACGAGTATCAAGTTGTCACCCGAAGCGTGCCTACAATTTTCGATAATTGGCCTAAATTTCTCAGAATTTTCATTATCGACACTGACGTGGTAACAATGGGATTACATAGGCAGCATATCCCTTCATATAAAAAAAGAATGGTCTAAATAGGTTCATTAACCATAAAGTTATCAGCGACAATAAATCGAACTGAGAACCACCTTTTTCTGAAGTCGGTTAAAAAATAAACACCGCAGAATTTTTATTATGAAGTATCGTCAACATTTGTTTGAGTACATAATAACCAAAAGTATTTGGGCGCACCAATAAACAAAAATAAAAGTGCCATGTCTGTTACTTCTGTGGTCTATGAATTTAACTTGTATTTGTAAGTACTTCGTCCGCCAGACGGCGCTAGTAATATTTTGCGAAGTATTGTAGAGGTGGGGCGCGGTGAAGAGGGAGCAAATGCTCGAGGTCATTTGGTGAGGGTACGACCTTAACTATTTGAGACGCGTTACGACACAGCCTGATTTAAACAGTACGGCGGCTCTGAGTACGCTACTTGCTGTGCAGCATCTCACCCACTCGTCCCCGCTGACTCGGAATTAATCGTATTGATTTGACAGTTCTTCCCTTGATTTCCAAAGTACAGGATTTTGTGGTTAGGGCCTGTCGGGGGTACCGTAGAATTGAGAGGACCCAAAAAAAGGGAGATGACGAAGGCATAGGTGGTTTTTTTTGCCGGTAAGAGTCCGGCACACCCCTCCGCGTCCCCGAGCAAAGGATAGTCCAAGAGGAGTTTTCCACCTGCCAAAAAAGGGGCATACAAAGACGGCCTCATACAGCAAGCTACCTGCAAAATAGCAATGGAATAGTTTGAATACATTTTGATTAAAGTTTAAATACTGACAGTCTGCCTACACCCTAAATTGCATTCAAAATCAAAAGTATTTATCCAAACTGACTGAGTATCAGCACTTTTTGGACGTCAAAATTACTTAAGGAAATCCTCCAAGAGGCCCGTCCTTCGCCTTCCATTGTTTTCAAAGTCAATATAGTTTAGTTTGAAAAACCGTCACGCGCTGCCCAATCACCGATGCTCGCACATACATTGACCCAATGAAATTTTTTGGACCGATACGTCGGACGAGCGGCATTGGGGCCAATGTGTGAAGCTAGTCCTAAATTACTTAATAAAATATCAGCTGGGTGGCTTCAAACCACCACAATAGATTAGTTCTTATCTCAATAGGTGTGATATCTACATCATAATCCCGATAAAATGAAGATAACTCTATTTTGCTATTTTTTTTTTATTATCATTTGATAATCTTGCGTTATATCTTCATTGATAATACTCACTGTTTGAGTGATTTATTTACACTGCAAAGCCAATTACAAAGATCAGGTGATTGTACACCTGATCTTTGCTTTTGCAGGTTCAATGGGCTTTGCAGTGTTAAAGTACCTTTTTTTTTAAAATAATTATAAACTAGTGCTTGACTGCAATCCCGCCTGATGGTAAGCAGTGATGCAATCGTTGATGGTAAAGCGCACAAGTTTATTAAGCCTATTCACTTAAAAATCTTAGTGAGTAGGACCGAAGACGGCAGTTGAGCGAGGTGACGCAATGTTAAACCCAAGACCAACACTACCAAACTCCCGACACAACAACATTTGGCGCATCGTACCCGGCACACATCGCAACACAACTGCTCAGACCCGTCCTTCGTACGGCTTCACCAGACATCATGCCGGAACGCGACTAATCGCTTGGCGGCAAGACTTTGTCTGGTAACTTCTGCCGGCAGCCGATGTTATGGCCTACCACCGAGAGACTTAACCTAAAACTACTAAAGATTTTATAACTTCACAGTTTTTCCAGGTCTGCCTCTCCTGCCGCATTCTTCTTCAGCCTATAGATGTCCACTGCTGGACAAAGGCCTCCCCCAAGGCTTTCCACGCTGACCGGTCTTGTGCTGCCCGCATCCATCGGCTTCCTGCGACCTTCACCAGGTCATCGGTCCACCTTGTTGGGGGCCTCCCTACGCTGCGTCTTCCAGTACGTGGTCGCCACTCCAGAACCTTACTGCCCCATCAGCCATCGGTTCTACGAGCAATGTGCCCTACCCACTGCCACTTAAGTTTAGCGACTCGCAGAGCTATGTCGGTGACTTTGGTTCTTCTGCGGATCTCCTCATTTCTGATTCGATCACGCAGAGAAACTCCTAGCATAGCTCTTTCCATTGCCCTTTGTGTGACTCTGAGCCTTCGTATGAGGCCCATTGTGAGCGACCACGTTTCAATTCCGTAAGTCATCACTGGCAACACACACTGGTCAAAGACTTTAGTCTTGAGACACTGTGGTATCTTGGACGACGAGAAGATGTAGCGTAGCTTCCCGAACGCTGCCCAACCGATCTGGATTCGCCGAGACACCTCTTTCTCGAAGTTGGACCTACCTAGTTGGACTGTTTGTCCCAGGTATACATACTCGTCAACAACTTCGAGTGCACAGCAGCCAACTACAATTGGAGTGGGTGCGACATGATCTTCGTCTTATCCATCTTCATTTTTAGACCCACTTGTTGGGAAGCTCTGCTGAGGTCATTGAGCATATTGCCCAAGCCTTCCAGGGTCTCAGCCATGACCACGATATCATCTGCGAAACGGAGATTAGTGATGTACTCGCCGTTGATGTTGATGCCAAGTCCTTTCCAGTCCAGGAGCTTGAAGACATCTTCCAACGCAGCAGTGAACAATTTAGGAGATATGACATCTCCTTGTCTCACTCCACGCTGCAGTTGGATCGGTTTCGAGTCCTGATCCCGGAGACGGACTGACATGGTGGCGTTTTTGTACAAACACTTTATCACCTCAATGTATCGATGGTCAATTTGGCACCGCTGGAGAGACTGTAGCACCGCCCAAATCTCAATCGAATCGAAGGCCTTCTCATAGTCCACAAACGCCAAGCATAGTGGTTTGTTATACTCCTCGGACTTCTGTATAACTTGCCGCAGCGTATGAATGTGGTCTATGGTGCTAAAGCCTTTTCGGAAGCCTGCTTGTTCGGGAGGCTGGAACTCGTCGAACCTGCGAGCGAGACGATTCGTGATGACCCTAGAAAACAGCTTGTAGACATGGCTCAGGAGGGATATCGGTCTGTAGTTTTTCAGGAGGGTATTGTCACCTTTTTTGAAAAACAAAATCACCACGCTCCTGTGCCACGCCTTAGGCGTTTCGCCTTTAAGAATGACGGAATTAAATAGCTTCTGAAGTGCTTTAAGAACCGGTTTGCCACCCGCTTTCAGAAGCTCAGCCGTAATTCCATCATCTCCAGCCGCCTTGTCGTTCTTGAGCTGTTTCAGGGCCATACCAATCTCGTACAGGCTGACGTCCGGGATATCGTCGGTGTAGTGTCGGGTTAGTCTGGCTCTAGGATCATTAGCCAGGCTTACAACAGGTGCGTGTGTTGATGTGTATAGCTCTCCGTAGAATTTCTCAATCTCACCCAAAAGCTCGGGCTTGGAAGTGACGATCCTACCATCCCCAGTCTTCAGCTTCGCAAGTAGACTCTGCCCAACAGACAATTCTCGTGCGAACACTTTGGAGCCTTTGTTCTGCTCGATAGCCTCTTTAATACAATTTGTATTAAATTGGCGTATATCGCGAGTCAGAGACTTTGAGATTTGTCTGTTAAGGCATCTGATACGCGAAGCGTCATCAGGGGATTTTAAGATCACCTCCCGTCTTTCTTCCATTAGCCGGCGGGTGGGACCGGAGATCTTCTTCTGTCCTTTTGAACGGAGGGTTTTGTAGAACTTAGACCCTTCCGTTTGGAGAGTTTCCACAAACCTGTTGTTGTAGTCGTCCACATCTACGCATTCACCGAGGCATTCGAAGCGGTTTTGTAGTTCTATCTGAAAGCTCTCGGGGTTTTGGAGTTGTGTTGACGCTGGACGGAGCGTAGACTTCATAAGTCGAGAGCGTTCGAGCCTAATGTTGAGGTTCAAGATGCCTCTAACAATACGGTGATCACTCCCGGTTTTAACCGCATGGATCACGGAGACATCGTTGAACACTTGCCTTCTCGTTGACATTATGAAGTCTATCTTGTTTTTGGTCTGACCATCGGGGCTGAGCCAGGTCCACTTGCGGTGCAATGGTTTCCTGAAAAAAGAATTCATCGCAAAGAGTCCTTCCTTTTCCATAAAATCCATTAGCATCTGACCTCTGGGATTCCGATTTCCAACTCCAATTTGCCCCACTTTCGTCTCGTCCGCCTCTCGCATGCCCAGTTTTGCGTTAAAGGTGTAGTGGGTTTTGGAGGAATGTATGGCTCTACTAACGTCCTCATACATAACCTCCACCTCATCGTCAGAGTGTTTAGACGTCGGGGCGTACACCTGTATAACTTTTAACGAATATCGTTTTGTTATTCTGAGTACAAGGTACGCCACCCGAGTCGAAAAGCTCCCGACTTTAACAACGTTGTTCACGAGGGACTTGTGGACAATAAACCCGACGCCACCCTTGGACAGCTGGTCGCCTTCCCGGAAATAGAGCAGGTTGCCAGACTTCAGGATTATCGAGTCCTCTCCCTCTCTTCGGACTTCAGATAACCCCACAATGTCCCAGCGCAACCGGCTCAGTTCTTCCTCCAGTTCGACAATCTTCTCATCGGTTCGTAGTGTGCGCGTGTTAAATGTTGCCAGGGCCAAAGGTCGTCGTTGGTGATGGTAGCCGGACCTCGGCCGGAGATTCTTAGCACCCCTTGCTCCGCCGTAACCGAGTCCGCTACCGTAGACTGGAATAGCGGAGCTGCCGGGGACTAGGGGCCTGGGCTGTATCGTGTGCATCATTGGGGGGGGTTTGCCATAATCCCCACGCTTGGCAGGCGGGTTGGGGATCGCAGTGATTTGATATTACACAGGAGAAGCGCTGCTGCCCGCTTCCCTGGTGATTTCCCTTAGTCGCCTCTTACGACACCCACGGGAGGATATGGGTTGGTACTATTCTAGGCCCGGTACCACACGGGGAGGTACTACACCTGCCGCATTGGTCTAGTAGAAAGTAAACGCAACTTTTGAGCGTTAACCTTTGGGTTTTCTATTAAGAATTTCCTAATCAGCAATTTTGCAGCCCAGGCAGGATTTTTAACTGGTTGATGACAATTGCAAATGCTATTGCCATCAACCTGCCAAAAATCCGTGTACTATAACTATTCATATATGAGCTACTTTATCGTAGCTCTTTACTCTTTTTTAACGACCCCAAAAACAGGAGATTCTCGATTCGGTTGATTTTTATTATCTTTTTTGTGCGATATTTATAAGCCGAATTAGCGTTTTTTTAATGCGTATAGTATGAGTGGTCCCATCACGATCTGTCTAGCCTTCTCCCAAGTATCTTGGGATCAGCTTCCAGTCTAGATGGATGCAGCTGATTACCAATACTTTACATGAAACCACTACCTGTTTTACCTACACAACCTAATTACTGGGTAATGAGTTAAAGTGATTCTTTGCGCTGCCACCAACAGCGCCGTAGAAGTGGTGAATCTTGTTTTCCCGTAACTACTTATGTTACGGGAAAACAAGATTTAAAATACAGTCGCGTTAGCGGCGTGAAGATGAAGACGATAGAGCTTATAGGCTAATTATAAGTAACGACACTATCTAATAATTCCAGGCATGGGCCGAAGCCGTGGCCTCGACCCAACACCCAGGACCGGCAGGTCAGCCCGGCCCGAGGTCCTCCGGGTGGCCCGTGATCATGTTCTTCGGCGTTTTGGCTGCCGCGCCCTACATTGTACTCAAGATGCTGAGTCGGCTCAACAAGGATATGCAGGAGAACTGTGAGTATTCAAATTAGGTTGAGAAGTTAGAAACAGTACTTTTCGAACGTCAAAATTACAAAAGACAGTCAATACTAATAATTTATTTAGATAAGGATTAATATTTGTTTCATCTGCTCCACTCCTATTGGTCGCAGCCTAAAGCCTTCCTGATGTAATAGGCTATACAACGCAAAAAGAATTTTATTTTTCAAATCGGACCAGTAGGTCCTGAGATTAGCGCGTTCAAACAAAGAAACTCTTCAGCTTTATATATTAGCGTAGATAAAGGAGACCGGCAAATACCCGTTTTATTTTGATCTCATAAGCATATTGACGTTATGGATTTGACTTATTTCTGTGTCGCTTGATGATTTCGAATCATGCAATATTAACCACTCCAAACTCGTACGTTCCATGAGTAAGCTCCTGGAGACCAATTCCCGTAGTAAGAAACCTTCAAAACTAGTCGCAATCTCATCCCTTTTACAGCAAATGTCAAAAATGTAGGGAAATTAGGGGTATTTTTGTCAGATTGAGACTGAGTCAGATTGTGGACGTTTTCATTTGCGCCGCTTCCTTTTAAAGGAATTAGGGTATTTGACTAAAAAAACTAATTAGTCCGTTAGTCAGATTTCCAAAAAATACTCGACACGTATTTTTTCTTATAAACAAAAAATGAAGACGACACAGTGCGTTGAGAACTCGTGTGACGTCACTGCACGCTACACATTTTAGCGAGCAGTGACGTCACCAGCCACCACTCCTGATCTTTGATGCATTTTATATTTGTCAATTTTTATTGATTTGATAAAACAAAGTATACGTATCCAGTATTTTTCTATAATCTGAATGACGGACTAAATATAATCATTTTTTTTTTACCCAGGAAACATCCCTATTTTACTAGGTCTTCCAAAAATATGCCTTACTAATAACATATTATATTCTTACAGTGCAAGACCCGACAACCTGGCTACAACCGTACAAAGCCTACGGCAAGTTCAACTTCACCGCTACCAGCCCCCAGGAGTTATCCTTCCAGGATAAGCAATCTTTCATTGTAGCCCCTGCACACCTGCAGCCTCACCTGTGGAACTCGGGCTGGTTAATGGCATCCATTGACGGACAGACTGCAGGACTGGTACCCACTAATTATGTCAGGCTTATTAACCCAGCCCAAACCCAGAATGTCACTGAACCCGAAAGGCGGAATAGCGCCGATGCTGCTGGCGATACCGATTCTAAACAAGTCTCATAAATTGTCTGTGGTTTAGGTTTTTTTTAAATGCTTACTATTTTTTTTTTGTCTTCCAATTTTGATTTACGATTTGCTTTACTCAAAAGTTTTATTTTTTTTAAACTAGCACTATTGCACATATATTGATGCTAACCCTTGCTACGAATGAAATAAATAATAAAGTTTATACAACGTGTAACAAAAAGGGTATATACATACCAAGGGCATGGCATCTTTAGATGATATCAAACGATATCGGAAGGGTTTCAACTCAAAATAAAATACTCAAAAAAATTGGTACCAAATTTTCGGTTTCGTGTGTTTCTTAAAATCAAATCATAATAAACGTGGCAGCACACTACATACGTTAATAACTACTCGTTACCCGTCATGTTACTTGCCAAAATCCGATAAATGTCTTCAATATCTCTGTGCGACTAGTATGATAGTAGCCTATCACAGGCGGTGTTTTTCCTTTTTCCTCATAACTTGCTAACCTAAAGAGATAGGATTAAAAACCCCTTCCAATATCGTTTGATATCATGTAAAGATGCCATGCCTTTGTTATGTATATACCCTTTATGTTACACGTTGTATATGAGTTAGTGAATAGTGCAGAGACTCAAGATCTTAGTAATAAATTGACAATCAACCTGCAATGGAAAACATATGTGTAAATAAATGGAGTAAGCAATAACTATTTATTAAATCATCCAAAACCCTGGGTGCTATACCAATACTCGGCTGACTGTCAAATAAGTCACTTGGAGTGGGAATTGTTAAAAAAAAAGAGAAAATATGAATTACAAACCTTTCACAGTTATGCTTTTTTTTATTATTGTCAATATGTCAAATCTTAATTCTCCTTACAAAAAAGTTAGTTTTGCTGCTTTAGGCATACATTTTTCAATGGTTTCAAGTTCAAGATATGTACATATTAATTTTTCAGTAAAGGTCAAAAGTGCATTACCACTTTTGAACTTTATTGCAATAACAATAAGTGTCAAAAGTGGTACTCCTGACCCTTACTGTACAGATCACATCACAGCTACTAAAATCTACCAAAGCATTAATACTCAGGATTGACTGAGAAAAGACAGTTTGTGGTAGCTTGACGTCCAAGTATCTGTACAATATGGCGGAGTTTGGCAGTACGTCAAAAGAACCATGTAGTTCTATAGCACAAGCTATAAATGACTGTGAAAGGTATATATATATCTATTTTTTTTTTTTTGTTCATCAATATGAAAAGACTGTGAACGCGTGCTGTTTTGGCCTTGGCCCAGTTTAACTGGGCATTATTGTAGTTTGATATTCTGGAAAAAAGGAAAGTCCTTTCTCTTTAGAGAAAGGAGAAACGACTTTCCTATAAGCGAAGATATTGATCATCGGGACTTTTATTGTTGAGTAAATAATGCGATTCTGTGTAGGAGTTTTTTGTATGACGAAATGACAATATTTTGACACCTAATGTATCCTAAAAGACTTTAAATCTATTAAGACAATGTACATAAATGGTCTTTCGCGTTGGATATTATTTTAAAGGTAAGGTCAGCTTATCAACATTAAGCTAGAATAATTTTTAATTTTTTCTAATAAAGAATTTGTTACCATTATGGGTGATACTATTATCATAATGAAGTACTCATTGCTTAGCAAACGCTTCCTTTCTCTTACTCCAAATCTCGGAGCAGTCCTTATGAAAAGAGACCATTTTATTTATCATTAATTTATTTTGAAAAGCAGATTAAATTAAAAATCATTATTTAAAAAAATGTTTATATGAACACAGGAAAAATAATAATATGTTCAGAAATAAGATAAATATCTAAATTCCGAACGCATTTCTTTTTTGCACTCCTATGGAAACAGCAAAGCTTAGTGTTGATGAGCTTACTAAAATCCTTTTAAAATACAGCGACCGGTAAAAAATCGAGCCCATATAAAACCATTTTTTATGAAAAGGTTTGAACTGTGATATTTTACAGTTCTTAGTCAGACGAATGAAATTAAGCTTTCGATTTTTAGAACAGCTGGTAATTTACAATCATGTAATAAAGTTTACGTCTGACAGTTATTTTTTTTTTTATTTCTATTTTGTTCGTTAATGTTCATAGCATTTGAAAACAAACTATTTTGTGATGTTGTTCCTTATATCAATGAACTGGGAGAAGCCAGAAGTATCCAAATATTATAACTATTTAGTAAACTGTACAGAAAAGGGATGCGTTAAAATTGCCCGCGAAATTCAAAACTTGTTACGTTTTTATAAGAATAGAATACGATAAGAATCAGTAATCCGACTTAGAATTGGCCTCACAAATCACAATGCCTTGATTTCTTGAAAAAATCATTGAATAGGATAATATGAATTTGAATAATATACAGGGAAACTTTTTTTCGAGTGCGCAAAAAAAAATGGGTGGCTCAGAATCAATAACAGAACAAATCTGCATTATTAGTTTAAAATAAAAAATCATGTTTTTGTCCGCCCTAAAATCAGCAAATGAGAGACACCAATTATTCATATCAATATCGTAGTATTAGCATATGGCCGCGTAGTGAACATGCGGGCGGCGCGGGCGCACGGGGGTCCTGTGACGTTCCCGCCGTCCCCACTCCGCCGAACATGAATGGGACCGCGTGCGGTGACCATAACATCGATTTCATAATAAACATCTTTCGTTATCAATAACTATTTTTGTTTGTACTAAAACATATCAAAGTAATAATATTTTTATCTATAAAACTTATTTAGGTATAAGTTAACAAAGTATGCGCACTGGATAAAATTTTATCCTGTATAATTCTATCAATAAATATTTGTTACATCTGCGAATCAAATTTATATCATCGTATAATGAACCTGATATTGGGCTACAAATTGCAAAAAACGTAATAAAATTTCAATTTCGCGGGCTAACTGACGCTTTCGCCAGCAGGGTAATTGCGTAACACACTATCAGTATCGATGGGTTTCATTTTGACAGTTCAACAACGTTCATTGCGTTATTTACGTAGTTGAGCAAACACAATTTCGAACATAGAGAGCAATGGAATAGCAATTTGCTTCAAAATGATTCCAATTTATAGTAATGGTGTGTTGCGCTATTAGGGTCAGAACTGGTATAATCTGTAATGTAATGAGTCATTCTTTTGACCCAAGCTGCTCTATCAAGCGTGACGTGAACGTCAGTCGTCAGTCGCGCGGCGGACGCTGCTCGTGTATGGTGCCTTTCACAGATGTACAATAAGAGTCAAAAGTGGAGTACCACTTTTCACACCTATTGTTATTGCAGTAAAGTACAAAAGTGACCCTCACCTGACCACCACCTCACCTGACTGTCACTTTTGACCCTTACCTAAACATAACACTACCTCTGTAGTCGCGTTTTCACGCGCAGTTTCTTCTCGCTTCGCGTCTCAAATATTTAATACACAGTTTGGCCGAAGCTTTAGAAGATTTTTAGGATTAAATATGTTACATATTTGTATCTTTCCATACTTTTTCGGTGTCAAGTATTCATTCCAATGTTGATGTTTCAAAAGATTAGGAATTATGTGGTGGATTTGAAGAATGACTCTTTTTTGTTATTTGAAATTGTATTATGTGTTAAAATATAAGTAAAGAGTAGGTAGATCTTCATAATATAATTCTATGTATTTCACAAATTATTAAATGTTGAAATGTTTTCTTTTTCTTTGGGAATTGGAACGGTGTAGGTGCAGTAAAATGGTATGCGTAAATTTAGTTTAAAACAAATGTTATTGGTATCTTTTACATTTTTCCTAATTCTTCATGTAATGGAAAAAAAAATATTTAAATTGATCACTATGTTTTTACCTAGGGGCCAATATCACGGGCAAAAGGTAACAAAAAGTCCTAGAACTATGAATTCCAAGACGTGTCATCTACCAACCCGCCTTGGGTGGCACGAATAATATAGGCTGTATATTATACAATATGTAAAGAAAACTCTGTCCGACCCATAAGGATAATAAAGGATAGGTAAACACTTGACCAAATATAATATAAAATTTTACATAATCATCACAGTAACAATACTAAGGAATTTTGAAATAATCTTTTTTTCCCGGGAATTAATTCCAATTTCCCCGAAATTTGGTAATTTTTCAAAAAGTGATAACACCGGTATTATTATGAGCGAACAGCGATGCGACCACGTGCCGCGGGCCCTGCCCCCCGCAGCCCGCGGTAGGGTTGCATACCGCACATGTATAGTTACCTCTTTTTGCGAAAAAAAAATTATTTTTTTGGGGGTTTTTTAAGTTTAGCCCGGCTTTGTACCCATTAGCAGAATCAGTTATCGATGCCTTACAATACCTTCACGGATCGGACAGGGTTTTCTTTACATATTGTATATGTGAAAGGTAATTTTTTGTTCGAGAAACTGCTCTTATGTGTAACACTAATAATTTTCTACTAGTCAATCGTGTATTTTATTTCTTCCCTTTAAATTTAGTATTAAGTTTATTAGAAAACTTAAACAGTTTTATTATAAAATTTTGAAAAATTTAAACCTAACCTCAAATTTCGAGCCAATTTTGAACTTTGTTCAAATTACTTTAAATGAGTAATATAAAAATTACTTGGGGCAGCAGTCTCGTCCTTGCTAACGGCGCTGTCGCAACTACAAATCGTTAAATAAAACCAAAAATAATCGCTCGCCGTAACGATCAATACGACAAACGCAAGCCTCTACATTCCAGGCCGATGTCGGTAGGCTAGCTATTTATAGTACAGTCTTTTCAAATAAGTTGAGCTCCTTGAATGCAGGGAAAATTGAATATAATTTAGTATTATTTTCATTACGAAACTCCTCAAGTTTTCGACAAACTTCGGTAGAATACCGATGACAATCGATAACTTTGAAAATTGAAATTACCAACATCGACAGAACTTGGCCACCGATATCGGTCGTAAAGGGCCCCATATATTAACAGTTCGCTGGTGGATAGCCTGTCAGTTAACCGGAAATGATCACGGACACGCAGTTCCCCTGACGATTTCGTATCGACCGTCAATGCGAACTAAGGCTCGACCGCGATAGATTTTTCATTCTCGGCCGAGACTGAGTCCGAGAATAATGTCTCGGCCGAGACCGAGAATAGACAAAGCATAAAAAAATATTTTAATGCTGTAAACTTTTTAATACGGTACTGTTAATTTTTTTTTTTTTTTTTTATAATCAAAGTTAAATAACATTATACTATGACATGAAACTTTGATGCATTATTATTGTAAAGAATTACAAATACTGCACTTCCAGGAACGGAGCGAAGGAGGCTGGCCTCTTCTCGCTAGCCGAGATTTCAACCAATCACAATTCAGCTCTCTCACGCACTTACACCAATCGACTTCGCGCTGCGGGGAAATTTGAATGCCGATCCGAACAAAGTTACAATCTCGGTCATGACCGAGAATCTCGGCGATAATTAGCCGAGATCAGAGACAAATTTCTCGGTTGAATTTGTAGCCGAGAACGCCGAGACCGGGATCTCGATCGAGCCTTAATGCGAACCCATAGTATGTGGCCGCTTACCGTTACAGGCCTACGTCGACAGGTATCGGCCGGACAGTCCATGGCGAAACGTGTGAAACTGTCGACTGCCACCTGCTAGTGTGTAGACTCAGAGCCGTTGTTCAACCATTGCCGGCAGGCAATAATCGCCATAGTGAGTGTGCTTTGCAGACCTTGGACGGCAAGCTGCCCGTTAGGACAAGGCCTAGTATGAGTTTTCATTACGAAACTCGATCGTCGATATCGAGCGCGTTTGGCTCATCGATTGGCCCGCTTCAAGGTTGTATGAATTCTCAACCAATGAGAGCGCCAAACGCACTCGATATCGACGGTCGACTCTACAAAACTCGATCGTCGATATCGAGCGAGTTTGAAAACTCATACTAAGCATACAGAGACTGCAGGCGGACTGTAAGTGTATGGGCCCCTTAAAGTGATCGTTATAAATGTCAAGACTGTTGTCCCTGAAGCGTCATTGCGTAACAACACTATCATTAGCAATGAGTTTCATTTTGACAATTCAAAAACATTCATTGCGTTATTTACGTTGCTGAGGACACATTTTTCAAATATATGGAGCATTGTATTAGCAATCTGCATAAAGTCCGGTTAAGTAGTCACGACCTCTCTAGGTCAACTACGAGATGCCTTATCAAAAAAAAAGCAATCTGCTTCAAATTATTAGTGTGTTAATAGTAATAGTATGTCAAGCAATTAGGGTGCCAATTATGTTTAGGTTATTCTTTATTATATTAGTTGATTCGGTAAATGGGGTTTTGCATACGCTCATACGCCAGTGACCAATAAGTCTTGCATTTTTCAATACCACAGGATCCTTCTACGCAGGATACTTCTTCCTCAATCTCTGAATAATTTTAGTCAAAATCATTTGTTATTGGCCGATGTCATTTATGTGTTTGCCAATTTTAAGGCAAAATAGCAATTACCGTGATAATAATAAGACTCGGTTCGCCTCTGTAACATTAATTTGACCATGAGTTTAACAGGCGATGTATTTCTTTAACATAAATAAAGCTCTTCTAATGTGTTTACAGATTACAGTTATGTACAATAGAAACATTATTATCAAAATTGTATACATAAAGTTGTATGTCAGTGACCCTGTCAGGACTGATTTAAATAAATTCGACGTTTTTCAACTTTTGTTTTTTATTTTGTAGGGTAGCCTTGTCCTAACATCTACGGTGACTTCAGATTATGTTCTCGCAGTAAGACTATTATAAGCTGATTACCTATTGATCTTTTAATGGCTCCAATACTGGGCACAGTCTAAAAATTCATACAGTCGTCCGACGAAGACGTCTAGACAGAGCAATCGTGCGGGGTGTGAGGGACGAGACGCGGGTAAGCGGCACCCGAGCTGCGAACAAAACAATGTTCGTAGCTCGGTATATATCATTAAGGGCTAACACGTGTTTGTTTTTTTATTTATTTGTCTTATAATTTGATATGAGTGTCAATTTTGAGTATAATGGGGGTGCTTGTAACGTAAAAGCCATCCTTTTTGACATCCAAAATGGCGGACGTAATTTTTTTATAATTTGATATGAGTGTCAATTTTGAGTATAATTGGGGTGCTTGTTACGAAAAAGCCACCCTTTTTGAAATCCAAGATGGCGGACGCCAATTTAAATGTATATTAATATGATAAGGGTGTTAATTCCGAGGTAGATTGGGGTGCTGGTTACGAAAATGCCATCTAAATAACTTAAATCTGTCTCGAGTTGTTCCCTTAGTAAAAATAGAAAATTAATTAAATATAATACAGCTGTCGATGTTGATCTGCAATAAATAAATAATTTCATAAATATTGTTTATTTGTGACAACCCTGGCCGATGCGTTACTGTCTAGACGATGTCGGCATTTTACACGAGATCAAAGGCGTCGACCTACTGTATGATTTTTATACTGTGTACTGGGTCTGTGCGGCATCGCGACGAGTACATCTTGGGTACAATATTTTTAAGTAATACGGGCTGGCGTCCTTAACTGTCCGATAATGTGCGTACGGTATTTCTTAATAAAGAGAACAGTTATATTCCTTACAATATAACTGTACTCGTTATTCAAAAATACCGTACGCACATTTGATATATCAATTTCCCTTCAATGGCCGCCAGCCCTTAGGCTGGTGCCTATTGAAGCGAATTTGGTATTTCATCGGCAACGATTCCGCAGTGTCCTTAGGAATGCCGCGGCGTCCTTTGGGAACATCATTGAAACTTTAATTTTACAGCACAGTGCAAGTATTTGTATGCATGAATATGAATATTTGCACTGGTCTCGTCGTGCCTCGGAAAGCACGTTAAGCCGTTGGTCCCGGTTGCCATACGAACACCTAATGGCAGTCGTTACGGGTCGTTGGAGCCCTCAGAAATCCAACAATTGGTCTAACTGCAATGCTTCGATGTCGCCTTCGGGTTGTGGAGGTCAGACGGCAGTCGCTTCACGGAAAATGTCGAAGTTTAGCCATATCAGCAGTTGGACTGATAAAGCGGACCCCAGACTCCAAAGCTGAAAAGGCTTCGGATGCGACTGGGATTAACGCTGGGATGATGATGAAACTTTAATTTTATTGTTATACGTTTCTGTTCGTCGCAGAAAAACCCTTGCCGTGTCGCATCGCCAGTGAGCGCCGGCTCTTGAGATCTGGACTAGTTGCCAAAACTTCTACATGTGTCCGGAAAAAACACGTGGCAATAATTGCAAATCTTTTCACACACAGTTCATTCACTCAAATTCCACTGGCAGAACATTTCGACGGTGTAATTGTTTTTTCTAAACTAAACAATAGATCTTATTTATGTGTGTAGTTTCACAATTATTTGGAGCTTTCACTCTGACAGTTTTATGTGTAATAATTTGGTAAACATTGTTTCTGTGACCGTTGCACCCTTAAGAGCTCGCGGGCTGATCGCACTCCGCGACTTCGCAAAATAAAATGATCGTTCGCTTAAATACTTTATCATCGCTTTCCTATCTCAATTTTGATTTAAAAAAATCCGGAGGAGCCCTCAGTCCTCGTGATTGGTTGGTCCACCCGTGTGTCGTGTGCTACCCGGCAGAGTAGAATAGGCGACTAATGTAAGTTCCGTGCAAAGTCCATCAGCATACAGAGAAGGAAAGCTCTGCAATTTATACCAAAACTTTCGCCCAACTCGTCTGCCAAGCGTGGTAAGTATAGCATTTAACCTTCATGTTATTGATGAAGGTCAGTCAGCCCTTGCAGTGGGGACGTAAATAGGCTGATGAAGTGTCCACCCTATGGTTTTGGTATAAAGAAAAGTCAAGAATATTTTTTTAGGTTTATTGTAAAGTCATATTCCTAAGTTTACAAGTAGGGTTCGGGGAATTCAAAGGTAACTTCGCGCCCCGTAAGCTTCTTGTAGACCGATTGGAAGGTGTCCACCTGAGAACAATGACAATAATAGATGAGTACAACTTCAACAAGCCAAACTGGAAATGATAAGGTAAATCTGTCAAGTTTCATAAATGCACAGAGGGGCAGATATGGACAGACCACGTGAAGCACTGAACAATGAATGTGACAAATTATCAAGCGTGTGTAAACTACTGTCATTAGTAATATGCCTTATCAACAGCCCATCGCATCACATAACTTACATTTAATAGACTCGTGAATAATTTTAGTTAAAAAAATTCAGGTTCCAGGAATTTTGTCCATTAAGTCCACTAGATGACAACTTGATTAATTATTGATGGCAAGTTAATCAAGAGTTTATTTTGTATAGTTAATTTTTGCTAATTATATTATGCACACTTAGAGCATAATGCATGTATGATAGCAAAGATTCACAAGCATATGAATATGCATATGCATATATATACGGGATGCAATTTCGAGTCAATTTAATACAACTGGTAACTTTCTCACTCGAATGCCACTTGAGTGAAGATAAAACTCGGCGATTTTTATTGACTCGAGTCACGCAGAATATAAAACTCGAGTGACCAAAATTTTAACACGAATAAAACAATATTGGATTCATTTCAAAAATTAATAAAGCCTTTATTTTCCGCCATTTGTTGAGGTATCAAGTCTTGACAAAGCGTTTTAGTAAGAGCTAAAGAATCATTTTTTTTTTCGCTTAGTGAAGCATTTGCCTTTGCAATCTGAAATTGCCAATGACACTATTTCTTTGAAATAGAATTGATAGTGGCAGCCACCTTCACTCAAAGAACATGCTTGTGACGAACTACCTACATTCACCACTGCCATCCTTGTACTGAACTGGATGTTCATTTTTCATGTGAGAAATTAAGTTAGTTAAATTACCAAACTTTTTGTAACTTTTTTGCAAAACTAAATAATAACGGTTTTTTCTAAATTTTTTCAAAAAATTACCACTTAATTCGTATTTTTCATATTTTCACTCGGCTCGATATAAACCACTCGAGTACGAGTCAACTCAAGTTGGCAAAAATTTAACTCGAGTGTGATTAATATAAAAACTACTCGAGTCACTCAAGTGAAAAGCAACTCGAATCCCATCACTATGATGGACTATCTGAAACAAATGGGTTAGTACTAAGATAATTGAAAAGTATAGAAGAAAGACATTTTGCACATTGCATATTAACCCAAATAAATTGGGATAAGTGCAAGGGAATAATAATCAGCACTGTAATTATAAATGCCTCATTAATATTTAAATCTGTACCATTTTGAAAGATAACACTAACCTATTGCTTCATTTATTTGACAAATGTGTCTGCTACATGTCATAAATAATGCAATGAATGTTGTTGAAGAATTAAAAAAAAACGTTGGCTTGTGAAGCGTATGCTCACCTTGTGTTCAATGGTGGTCTGCTGGTTTTTGTCGAGGTGAACCTTGATCAGCTGAGAGCCATCCAGCTTGATGCGGATGCGCTTACCCACAATCTCTGCTGGGAAGACGAGGTCCTCCAAGATGGCGTCATATACTGATGTCAATGTCCTGAAAAGTTAAATTGAGAGGATTAATAATAGGCATATTAGATATATTTTTAAAAGGGATGTTGAAATTTAAAAGACAGGGATATTTAAGGAAAAAATATTTTAAGACCAAATTTTGTATTACTAGCTACCCCCTCCACAGTTTCACCCACATTAAGTTCTGATCCCGTGGGAATATCAGGATAAAAAGTGTCCTGGTACTAAACCATTTGTGTGCCAAATTCCATCCAAATACGTTCAGTAGTTTTTGGGTGACGGAGTAAACATACACACCAACTTTCTCTGACACAAGTACTATTGTAACTAATTGGAGCTGCCGCAATTTATGTATGACACAATGCGCAATAAAAGTTGCTTAACGATTCTTTAGCCATACATTTTAGAAGTTTGCACTTCACTTAACTTGCATCATCGTTTATGAATAAACCCCTTAAACACTGTGGTGTTTATTCATAAACAATGATTAAAGTTAAGTGATGTTTAAAGGACAAAAATGTATGGTTAAAGAATTGCTAATAACTAGTTAACTTTAAGCAACATTTATGAATAAGGGGGCATGGTTACATGAAATAAATATTCTTGTTTTTTTTTAACTTCCATTACCTTATTACCAGATTATAATATTAGTAGGTATGCATATAGCAATATGGTCAGAGATCACAAAAGATGGGAGATTTGGCAGAAACAAGGAAATGCCATGGCCCAGGAGTGAAACACAAACGAAAACAAAACCTGTAATGTTTGCCAATTATAGCAAAATGTAAATAACCTCTGAGCTTAATAGTAAATGCTAATGGATTAATCAATTCAATTAACAATTTATATAATAAGTTCATAAAAATAAGCCCCCGCAACATGGTAATTTATATACTTATGTTAGTGGTTTTTTTTTTATAAATAAAGCCTGTTCCTTATTTATGTACTTTTCAAATAAAATTGTTGTTAAAACACTATTTCAGCATTCTATCTGAGTTGTTCTATGGATTAACAGTAATTTATGGGATCTGTGACTCCACAAAAAAGCACATATTTTATATATGGTACTATGGGGCAAATAAAGGTAAATGTAATTTACCTGGATCTGGGCCTCTTCTGTTTGTTGGCTACGCGCGTCTTGTGGCTGGGCTTGGGCAGAATCTTGCGGTCTCCAACGAACACCACATGTTTACCACTGAATTTCTTTTCCAACTCACGAACCAGCCTGATCTGGATCTTCTGGAATGCCTTTAGCTTAGGCATGGGCACGTAGATTATTATGGACTGGAAACAGAAAGAAATGTAAATGAAAGGGATGCATAATTACATTTTGCTTTGGCTATTGTTAAGAAACAGTGAAGTTAAGAGTGCAAATTGGTTAAGTTCAAACAACGTTTATGAATAAGGGGGCTGGTGATTATACTAAACAATAAAAACAATCTGCAAAATTAAAAAAATGGAATGCAAGATAGCAGCACAATATCAATATTGGTCAAAGAGGGTGAAATTGATAGTCCACAGCAGAATTTAAGAGTTCCTTCAAAAACATAGTGCTTCCCAATAAAGAAAACATAAGGTTTGTTATCTTTTATTCACATGTAACTGCTGAAAGTTATTTAATGACACTTTATCGACAGTTAATCAATAAGTTGCTCAGTTAGTAATGCTACCACAGTTAGTTTCGTGAATGGTTTACTTTACAGGTTACCCAAGCTTAGCTGAATATGACATTCCAAACACACATGGACAATTTTGACATTTGATGCCCTAATAACTAAATTTTTAGCAGGTAATCCATAGAAAGAATGAAAACTGTCGTTTCAGAATAAATCCAGATTAATTCCTCTTACCTTTTTGTTGTGCAGTTCGATTTCCTTAGCCTTAGTAATGTAGAGCTCCCTGAGCTGCGCCTTCAGGTCGGAGTTGGTCTCCAACTCGACCAGGGCCTGTGAGATCGAAGTCTCGAAGACATCGGGCTCGGCCGCGCCGGCTTTGATGATCTTAGTACTCATCTGGAACGTACAATCACTAAATACAAAATACACTCCAAACTTTTAGGTTAGGAAACTTTATTTCACGATTTTAACTTTTAATTCTAACTTTCACTTCAATACTTAGCCACAATACTACATACACCGTATATTTAGGCGTTTTGTATTATATTAACAGTAATCTTATAAAAATAGCACTTTCAGGAACCAAAACAACGTTGGACACAGAGGGAATGGATTTGTCACCACAAAATATCTAAGTAATCTTTACCGTTAACAAAGTATTATCGTCCCAAGTATATTACGTGGTTATTATAGAAATAGAAACACGAATTATTTATTTTACAAAACGCTTAAATACAATAAAATTATCGAAAATTTCCTAGGGACAGCTACCTTGAGAACTATACGGGAGAGAAAGAGACAGAAACGTAGTGTTGTCAGCATACAAATTAAAATCTACTCATAAAATACAAAAGGTTCATACCAGGGATACCCAATTTTATGTACGGACGACAGCAGGTCAAGCTACCCGAAACTGTCAAATATTCCCATTCAACCTTGAGCTTTACCGCTTTATCAATAAGTTGAAAATCTAATACTGCTGACAGAGAAGAACGCGGCTGTCCGTGCTTACAGCAACTTCCCCTGTGACGCAAATAAAGCCCTTAAGCGCTATTTACAGCGAACTGTAAAAAGTCGCATAACGGGGTGGCGTGGAGCTAGCTGGGTTAGGAGGACCTTCGAAGGAAACTCAAATCTAAAAAGTACCCGGCTCAGACGGCATCACCAACAAAGTGATCCGGATGATCATCCTATTGGCCACCTTCTTTAATGATGGAATGGGCAACAATATTTATCACAAAAGGGGGAAAAGCCACCACCATTGGCAGTCCCAAGCCCGGTAAGCCTAAAGCCGAACAGTCTAGTTATCGTCCCATTAGCTTACTCAAAGTTCTTGCAAAGTTCTATAAGAGGCTTATCTAAGCGCTTTATCTAACTATAAGCGTCTCAGAGCCTATGCCGAAAACAAGGGCCTTATCCCAGAAGAACAATTCGGGTTCCGTACCCAACACTCCTGTGTCTAACAAGGTCTTCGTATCCCCGAACACATACACGCAGGGTTCCTACGTGGTATGTATACAGGTCCGGAGGTTCCAGCCGTCTCGTCCTCACTCCTCATTCTACAAGACTTTCTGTCAAACCGTACCTTCCACTACATACCTAATCGAAGGCACACACTCCTTCCCTCACCCCATCGATGCAGGAGTACTGCAAGGTTCTGTATTGGTCCCACTCATATCCACGCTGTATACCAGTGATGTCCCGAAAAGTAGAAAGGAACAACTCGCTCTGTTCGCAGACGACACAAGCCATCTACTGTTCGAGACTCAGTCATCTCAAGTCATCTTCATCTCCAAACCGCAGTTAACGAACTTGCTTCTGGTTCAGGAAATGGAGAATTGAAGTACACCCCGACAGAAGCCAAGCGGTTCTCCATTCGAGACCACGACGAAACCTCCCCCTCCACAACCCATCACCATGCCCGGTAAGCCGATCCCTTCGGGGAAGCAAGCCAGATTTATATCTAGGTGTGATCCTCGATCGCAAGCTCACCTTTGCATAGCAGAAAGACAGTCCATCCACTCACGGGCCTCCTACGCTCTTGGTTGTTCCCACCTCGTCATCAATCCGCACAAAAAATTGTCGGTCAGGTGCAAAATGCGCTTGTACACTGCATGCATACCCCTATGATGACCTACGCTTTTCTAGTCTTCGTACATACCAAGCCACGTCGTATCCATAGGATGCAAACCCTCCAAAACCGTTCCTCCGTAAAGCTACAAACGCCCCATGGCTTGTCCGAAGGGAAATCCTCCATCTCTCGCACCGCAGCACCTTGATAGTAGCGGCTGCTAACTACACCTCCTTCAAAATCTTATCTTGAGTCTCTCAAATTGGAAATTTTGAAGGGGGTGTCCCCTTTAAAATCTCCAAGGGGCCAATAGGGCCACCAGCACCATGTGCAAGAAATCGACCTCACCGCTAAGGTTCTCCGCTATGCGCCCCACAGCTTAATTGCCCTCCCCGTCTCTTGCCCAATGTAGGCCAGCCCGCGCCGTAGCTGAGCCAGTCAAATCCTGTCCGTATCCATTCCGACAATGACCTCTGAGTTTGTTTCAGCATTTCTTCTCAGAGATGCTTCGGTCATCAAAACTATTTCAAAACTTTGTCGATCCAGCCGTCCCTAGCTGCTAGCTGCCCTCTCCAGCGACACCCTAAGCCAAAGTTCGTACCCCACAGGGGGGTGCCCTTAGAGCGGAGTCGCTCAGTAGTTTTAAGTGCCCCTGGCTGGAGACTTTTAATTCATTTAGGACAACCAATAGTCGAAAATACCAAAAAAAAAAAAAAAACTGATAAAGCCGTGTCATGTTTGGTGTTTAAACAAACGAAAGGGAATATCATTAAATGTTAGAATACTCATTACTTAGTTTTGCAAATCAACATACCATAATCAATTGAATATATAAAATATACACTCAATATCACCGTGTAGGTGGTATTTGTCCTATACTTTTTACTTCGTTACTTTCTATCGTTGTTATAACCTTAAATCTAGATTTGGATTTGATGAGTTGGTGACTCGATTCTGGGCATTATTTTCTCCGAAATTCTTTTTATTTTTAAATAGAGCAATAATGTATGTATGTAGTTCAGAAATTGTATATTTTTTTTATTAATTATTGACATCTGACAAGTCAAACATATTATCTCCTTCCTGAACGCAGCATTGAGCATTTCATGCATTTTCGCGGGTCGTTTTAACAGCTGATGCCAGCTTGGTCCCGCATTTTCTTTCGTAAATATGTAGATTATTATTTATCAGATATAATTAAAAGATAAAACAAATACAACATTTTAATTATTTGTATATATTAAGATTCAGATATTGTGGTGTAACTGTAAATGATTGGTTGGTCACTTGGTCTATCTCAATGCTTGGTCCTTATAAATTTTAATACTCTTTCATTTGACTTCACAAACATGACAGTGACATTTGACATTGACATAACATATGATTGGGTGAGCCGTGACAATAAGATGAATGAACTAATGAAGTTCCCCCTCCGCATAGCGGAATCTGGGATTCCGGCAATTTGTAAGATAAAATAATTATAAAAAGAATTAACTTCATAGAAATATAATTCATTCGTTTTACAGCAAACGCAAAACATTTCACTATAAAAAACAAATTAGTAGTTAGTTAAATTGCAATTTAATTTTCAAACAGAAACAATCCACACAGAAATCGAACAATAGATAAACAAAGATGTTAAATATTAGTATTTCAGCGCAATGGACAGCGAATATTGTTTAAACAAACCTTGAATTGATCGTAATGCGTGTACTAGCGGCTGTGTAAAATCATAAAATGAAACCCACCGAAAATGGGTGAGTGATTATTTATTAATTATTTTGTACCATCTCTTCAAAAAATTCTGTATTTTTTTTTTCAATACACTAATAGCATAGGTTCATGTAGAATATTATATTTTTATTTAAGTCATTAATAAGTTAAGTTTAAAATGTCAATAGGTATATTTAATTTAAATGGTAATAAACTATTATTTAAAAAATAACTATTGATATTATAGACACTCAGAACTGCAAAAATATATGCATTTTCAGAGACGGCAGTTGGTCATTCTACCTGAAACCGTTCATTACAATATTGCTACAACATCTTGTGAAGTAGTAATATCCAAATTAGATCATATTATATGCTTGACTTGGTCACCTAGAATATTAATAATTATTATTGTTAATATTCTATATACTTAATTCCCAAAACTCGCTAAGTCTATATAAGCCAATTACTCTGGACATGCTTAAAACTGTACATTTTTATATATCACTTAAGGAAAAATCTAAAATACTGTTTTTAGATAATACCTATCATATAAGCTAGTATTTTTGTTAATGTAGACTTCATTATACCTATTAATTAATACTATCATGTTTATAGGAGCTAAACAACAAAAATATTACTTAATGTGCAGTTAGCCGATTTACGAATTAAGGTATCAATACATGTAATTAAGCTATGAACATACCACCTACATGCAAGCTCTTATATACTTAAGTTCGAAGACACTCAATGTCTATCAATTTACCTAGCCTTTTCAAGCTAAGTTGGGTTTGGCTTTTAGTCCAACCAGATGTACTTGAATTTTGATTTTACATGGATTGGTTTTCTGACCTCCACAATTCTTTTAGTCTGTATCACAATACCACTTGGTGAGACAAGCTGAATGTTGTCAGACTTTTGGGCTTGGACATATGTCTATAGTTGTGATGATTATAATACTTTTAACATCCTTTGTCATATGTCTAGCAAAGTATTAAATCACTGTCTTCTTATGAATTGCTTCTCATTCAATAGATAGGTGCCTTTATGTTATCAAGGGGTCATCTATAAGCCAAACACTATAGCTGACGGGAAATGGGGGATTACTCTTCTGGATAAAGTTATCTCTTGCCTCAATGCTGATTTACACTGTGCAATTTAATACGGTATTTGACAAATTTTGGAAATAGTTTTAAATGGTTCTTTTAGTATATAAGAAACGTACAAAATTAATCTTACTGCGAAATTTACAGTATTTAGGATAAAAATCGATGTTAAAATTTAAATTGTAAAAAGCGCGGCAAAAACAATGACATTGTAATGACTCTGGTCACGTGACGCGTGTGATGTCACATACTAGTAAACAAATCTCCATCTTGATTAAATCTGAAGGTGCATTGCTTGTTATTTAATCATATTTCAGTATTTATTGGAAATTATGTCTTATAAATGGTGTGTAGTGCCAAAATGTATAAATACGTCCATAAAAACTCCGGAAAAAGTATTTATTTCTGTTCCTACGAATCCCAAAAAACGTAAATTATGGTTACGGTTAGCGCGAAGAGAGCCAAACAGTGTTTCGATGCAAACAAATATTTTTATGTGTGAAGATCACTTTAATGTAAGTAGTACTTGTAAACTTAATAGATAGTATCTACCTATTTAAATGTATTTTTGTTTTCTGAGCCACCCATAAGTCTTGTCAAACTTATTATATGTAACTTCTTAGGATTTCAATATAAATTTACATATTTTTGACTTGTTTACTTTATCTAATAATAGACATTAATGTGAATTCCAGTTGGAAACAGACCTAAAGAATTACATGGAGTACAAAATGGGTTTCAGTCAGAAGAAACTTTTGGCAGATGAAGCTGTGCCAACAAAATTCGATTGTCAAGAGGATCGCAAAAGACGGTTATCTGGTGGACCTTCTCGAGACTTGTCCATAAAGAGACAAAAAAATGATATCGTCACAGGTTGTTTACAAAGTTTAAGTGCTACTGAAACATGTGCCGAAATGCTTCAAGAAGAAAATTATATGCCACAAAAAGTTATTGAGCCTGAAGGTATGGCTACATTTTATTTTCTATTACAATGGCATCAGTAAGGTTGTATAATAAATTTTAAATCAGTGAGATTGTGTAATACCTAAATGTTGGATGTTTGTCTTTTCAGTATTACCAAGGACTGCAGATAAAGAAACTTTCACGGATCCTATAATTGCTATAGAAAAGTCTGTTCAAGTGGCAATGAAACAAAATGCGCATTATAGGAGCAAAGCTGTACAAACTAGAAATAAAAATAAAAGTATTTCGACATCACCATTCAAAGTGTCTACAACATCAAGTTACACTTCACCTTTTAAGAATGAACAATGCCGTCTTCAACCATCACAGTCAGGAGTTGTGAAAGCAGCTAAAAGAAATTTTGCCCTAGAATGTGAAAAATCAGAGAGTGAAATTTCAAGTATTAAGAGTGGTCATTCTTCACCTTTTGTACCTACATCATCATTAGAGATTACAGATTCTGATAGTTATACTACAGATACTAATAACAGTATTAATCAACTACAGTGCCTCAAAAATACTTTACATTTAATTAAAAAAAAACCCTTAATGTATGTTGGTATTACTGAACATTGTTATTTTATTATTCAGTTAATCCACAAACACACAAATATAAAAGTAGAACACATTTTGCTATGCTTGAAAAAAATTAGACTAAATAACACATTTTCTGAATTAGAGGATAACTTTGGAATGTCACTATCATATGCTAGTAAATTATTTCTAAATAACATTCCTATACTGAGTAGCGTTTTGAGACCATTCATTGTAAATTTAGACAGTAACTTAATAAAGAGAAATCTTCCAATATCGTTTAGACATAACTATCACAACGTCAGCTGCATTATTGATTGTCTTGAAATCGATATACAGAAACCATCTAAGGCTCTTCACCAGGCACTGACATGGTCAGAGTACAAGAAGGGAAATACTGTGAAGTATTTAATATCCTGCACTCCTAATGGATTGGTCAACTATGTTTCTCAAGGGTTTGGGGGCAGAACAAGTGATGTTGTAATAGTAGAAAGCACAGACTTTCTAGATAAATTACAGCCTGGAAATTGCATCTTAGCAGACAGAGGTTTCAAAAACTTAGAACAGATACTTCATAGTAAGGGCATTAAACTATTACGGCCACCTAGTGTACGTGCTGGTGTAAAGTTATCCAAATGTGAAGTTCGACAAACTAAAATAATTGCAAGCTTGCGAATTCATGTGGAAAGGGTAATAAGGCGCTTGAGAGAATTCCACATGCTAAAACAACATGCAGTGATAAACACTAACATACTTCGTGTACTTGACCATATAATTATTATTGCATGTGCTTTAATAAATTTGCAAGACTCTCTTATTAAGTAGGTAATGTTTTGTATATTAATATTATTTCTTACCATGCTGTAAATACTCAGTAAACAAAAAAATGAGAAAGAATATCTTACTAAATGAATGTAATATATTATTAGGTATTATAAAGAGGAAAGATGTTTCTTTGCATTGAATAGCTCAAACAAGTCAAGCAATGAATGTAGCAAAGGTCTGGACTGTGGACTTCTAGTGTAGTAGTAGTAGTGTATTTGTAAATTTTGTAAATAAATGTAAATATTGAAAAATAAATAAAACAATGTGTACAGAACAACTTTTCATTTATCAATCTGTCACCCTAGTGCTACGGTACAAAATTGGATAAATATTATTTTTCCAAAAAGTAACCAGTTTTTCAAGTAAATTATGGGTATAAGCACTATCATAATAATAATAATAATAATAATAGCCTTTATTTCCGAGTTTAGAGTTACAAATACAATTACGTACATAGTTTTGCATAATTATATGATATCCCTTAGCTCGGTGTGCCTCTTGGCATAGGCCTCCTCCAACTCCTTCCATTGCGCCCTGTCTTGTGGAACTCTACTCCAATATGGCCCCAAAGTCATACAGATGTCATCTCTCCATCGGGTTTTTGGACGTCCCTGCCTCCTTTTACCATCCCTTGGATACCACAGAGTGACTTGGTTGCTCCATTTGTCTTGCTTGCACCTCAGCATATGACCTGTCCAGCTCCATTTAAGATGGTCTATCCGTGTCAGTACGTCTACCAGCTTAGTTCTTGACCTTATTTCTGACTTTCTGATTTTGTCACTAAGCCTGATCTGCAGCGTACTTCTTTCCATTGCCCTTTGACAGGATGCCAGTCTTTCTCTGTGTTTATCTGTTAGAGCCCAAGTTTCGCACCCATATGTCAAACAGGGGAGAATACATGTATTGAAGGTCTTTCGCTTTATATGCATGCTTATGTCTTTGTTTTTCATAATTTCTTTTAAGGACCAGAATTTATTCCAACCACTCGCTATTCTTTTGTTTACTTCCTTTGACATTGAGTTTTCAGGGGTTATAATTTGTCCGAGGTAAACATATTCCTTAACATACTCAAGGCTGTTTCCATCAACTTTTATGTTGACTTCTGTGGAGTTAGTCATTAACTTGGTTTTAGTTGAATTCATTTCAAGCCCTGCTTTTCTACTTTCGTTTGCTAAGGTGTTTATCATTTGTTCCAGTTTTTGTGGATCTTCTTCTAGCAAGATGATATCATCTGCGAATCTTAAATGGTTCAGTCTGCGACCATTGATGCTAAGTCCCAGGTCATTCCAATTCAATTTCCGGAAGATGTGTTCCAGCACTGCATTAAACAATTTGGGTGATAGTGGGTCCCCTTGCCTCACGCCTCTTTCTATAGGGAATGATTCACCTATTGATTCTAGTTTTATGCGACCCTTGCTGTTATTGTAGATGGATTTTATTAGTTTTATGTAGGTGTTTTCGACTCCTTGTTCTTTTAAACTTAACCAGATGTAATCATGTTTTATACTATCGAAAGCCTTTGAATAGTCAATGAAAGATATGTATACAGTTTTTTGGTACTCATGATATTTTTCTATAATTTGTTTAATGGTGTGAATGTGATCAATAGTGCTGTAGTTTCTTCTAAAACCTGCTTGTTCGATTGGTTGGTTATCATCCAGGGTTTGCGCTATTCTCTGCAATATTATCTTTGCGAAGATTTTATATACGTTTGATATAAGGCTTATTGGTCTGTAGTTGCTGATGTTGTCCTTATCCCCTTTTTTATACAGCAATACGATGTGGGATTCATCCCATTGTTTTGGTATGGTGTCTGTGTTTAGGATGTCAGCGAAGAGCTTGGTAAGTATTGGGCTTAGTTCTTCCATTGTGCCTCTCATTAATTCGTTCGGTATATGGTCAGGTCCTGGGGATTTTTCTAATTTTTGTGACAAGATAGCTTTCTCTACTTCTTGTTTAAGTATTTGAGGGACTGTGTCGATTTCTATGTGTTCTGTTTTTTTGTTTATACTATTATTGTCCTGTCCGACATTTTTATTTGAGTAAAGACTTCTATAGTACTCTGTAGCGATCTCTTGAATCTCTTTGCGGTTCGTAGTTTGTTTAGATTTCTTATTTTTTAATTTTGCTATCCATTCCTTTCCATGCTCTCTCAATTCTTTTAGTGCTTTTTTTGTTCCACCTGTTTTTTCTATTTCCTTTTCAAGCGTTTCCCTTCTTCTTGCTTTTCTGTCTTTCCTTATATTTTTCCTAATTTCTTTGCTTATCGTAGATAATTTGCTACGATATTCCTTGTTCGGTAGCATTTTATTTTCAATTAAGTTTTTTCTTTCTTGTAACAATTTCGACGTTTTTGCACTGAACTTTGCTTTTGACACTAACTTTCCTTTTGTCGCTTGTGATAGGTATTTTTCTAGATTGTCATACTTCTCGAGAACACTGATGTCTGAGCTAACTATCTCTAGCAGAGGTTTTATGGACGAGGTATCGATATTGTTGCCATATTCTTCTGGTAGCAGCAGCTTGCTTGACAAGTTAGGTCTAGTTTTTTTGTTAGGATGTTTCCTTAAGCAGCTACGTACCATTCGATGGTTTGTATTGAAATTTAAGTTTTGTATCACGTTTGTATCATTGAAGAGCATGGGCTTGTTTGTTATTATATAATCAATCTCGTTTTTGTACTCTCCGTCAGGTGATACCCAGGTCCATTTGGTTTTAGGATTCTTTTTGAAGAGTGAGTTGAGTAGTGTCAAGTTATATTGGAGTAGAAAGTTGACTAGCCGAAATCCATTTGGGCTCCTCTTACCATATCCATATTTGCCTATTATCTTTTCTTCACTAGGCATTTTAACGCCAACTCTAGCGTTAAAGTCGCCCATGATAATGAGGTTATTATTTTGATAGTCCTTTACAACATCTGATAAGTTAGAGTAGAAGTCCTCAATATCGTTTGTAGATGCTAGCTCTGTTGGTGAGTATACTTGCATGATCGTCCATGTCTTTTTATATCCGGGTAAATTTATGTTGAGAACTGCTAGTCTGTCTGAAATCCCTATCAAGTCCCGTATGTATTGCTTTAGTGTTTTTCTGATAATAAAGCCCACTCCCCTTTCTCTTGCTGTCCCTCCTTTATGAAACAAAATATAATTATCATACTCTGTTGTTTTCTCTTCCGGTCTTCTCATTTCGCTTATCCCTAGGATGTCGTATTTTATGTGTTCTAATGCTTGGTCCAATTCTAATAAACTTTCCTGGTTACTGAGAGTTCTTGTGTTTAGTGTTGCAATGTTGAATACTTTAGTTCTTTTTGTAGGGAGATTTTGTTCTATTTGTTTTTTTGTTGAAGGGTGTTGGTCACTTAACCCCACGGTGACCAGCCGGCTTGGGGAAATTGGTTTTAGAGTTGATTTGATCATAGTTTGGCAACTGTGGTTCCGGGTAACGATATTTCGTCTTAGTTTTTTGAGTTCTCTGAAAGTGAGTTGGATCTACCACGCTCAACATAATGCAGGATATTGGGTCTTATGATCTCTTTTGGCTTGCTGACTTCCCTTGGTTTTGAATGTTGGATTGTTGTTTTTTTCTGTGGTGGAGCCATTGGTGATCCTGATTTCTCTCTTTTCCTTTTTTCTTTATTAGTCATTCCTGGTTTTTTTACAACTAGCTTGTCATACTTGATAAACGCTATATTTCCGTTTTTTCTTTCCTCTTCAACTTTTGGTTGCAACTGTTTCCGTATTTCAAGAACGTCCTTAGGAAAGTCCTCATTTGCATACACATTTGCGGGTAATTTGCTCTTGTTTTTCAGAATAAGGTGCTTCTTCCATGTTGTGGTTAGAGATATTTTCACCGGGCGATTATTTTCAGACATTTTTCCAATTCTTTGTATATTACTTATCTCTTGGCTATCTAAAAAAGTCCCCGATTCTGCTATAATGTCTTTTACATGATCAACTAATTCAAATACGGACTTTCCCTTTTCTTCAATTCCGAAAATGACCAAGTTTTTCTTTCGTTTCTCCCTTTCCAAATAAGATACTTTTTTTTCCAGACTTGTTATGTTGCTTTTGAGAATATCATTTTCTTCTTTTAGCATTTTAAACCTTTCATCTAAGGCTTCCATTACATTTTTCGTTATTTCTGCAGTTAATGTTTTTGTTTGTTGATTAAATTTTTCGTTCAGTTTACAGAGAAAAACTTCCAATTGTTCTTCCATAGTGTATGTTGGTAACAGTAGTAAGTGGTAGATATTTCGTTTGGTGTGGCAACTCCTTCGAATATTGTCAATGTCAGATAACGCGACACTTGACAGATATCTGTGGCTGTCGACGTCAGATGCCACCGGCTGACAGTTCGTCTGTTGAGGTTGGCACTACCTGTATACTTATGTGTAATGTCGTTATTTTTGAGGTTATAGTGAATTCACAATCTTTTGCGTGAAAATTACGCCAATTTCGAGTAGTTTCGCTTCAAATTTATATTTGTTCACTGTTTTAGATGGTTTGTTCGTAATTTTGAATACACTGTGTGTTTGTATAATCACTTTTTCCACTCGTAAATTGATTAGATCTGCGGAGCTGTACAACGTAACTGTTTATACTTTCGTAACCGGAACCGGACTCCCATAATGCAGTAAAAGAATATCCACCTTTTTGTTCTCTTCAAATTTGCTATCTGCAACACAGAAATAGCACTTTCTCATGCCAGTTGCATACATTTGCAACTGCACCTGTGCATTAAATTTTTCCATAATTACTCCATTTTTTATATATCTATCTTTAGTTTTAGCCTGAGTAGGGCATTTTATTTCAATGACAGCATCCTTTGTTAGGCCATCAGGAGATGCCGCAATCATGGGATGCTCATGACATATATAAACTCCACATATACTTATTTTTTTGTTCAATATGGAAGCAACTCTCATTCGGACTGCCTTTTCTAAAGTTCTTCCTCTTTTCATCGCTAGTGTATCTGGTATTTTTGCACCCATCGCAGTGGCGATCAATGACCCTTCTGGTGTCCGGCAAACACTCACTTCATATGCCTTTGAAGCTGTGACACGGCCATAACGCATCTCATACCACAATCTGCTTTTATTTTGTTTTCTTGTAGCTTCTTCTATGGCACTTATTTCTGCCTCCGTGACGATTGTCTTCATAACTTCTATGAATTTATCAACATCAGCACTAGTTTCCTCTGATTGATTCATTAAAAAACAGTGTAATGAATACAGCATGACATCTTTATGTTTAAAATCATGTTGAAATTTAAGCAACTCACAATGGCTTATATTATTAGATTTGGCCTCAGCAATGAATTCATTATATAGTTCAGATGAACCTGGTCTATGAGGCACTGCTTTTTCACACATCTGTTCAACAGTGATATATTTTATAGTGGTCCCTATTCGCGATAGAGTAGGTTTTTTCCAGTAGCATTCTACTGAAGTAGACGCGGGTTCCTCGGTGCGACGATGGACCCACATCAGGAAAGCAACTGAATGCTTGCATCCTCCAGCTGAAGCAGCACAGTCATGGCACTGGCAGCTTATGACTTCATTTTCTTTTTCATTCAGAATCAGTGTTACATTATATGCCTTTGACCTAACTTTATGCTCTGGGCATATTTTGCATTTAATTGTGCAAACTCCTTGCTCCCGTTTAATTTGTACATATCCAATGGCGTCGTCACCATAAGATTCCCTTGCAGACCTGTGGAACAAAAGCAAAAACCACACATAAGAAATGAGACTCCTAACCTAAAAATTAAGGGTTTTCAAAATGAACTACTACGGGAATAATATACTTATATAACAATATTTAGGTATTATTGTTGCATTTAAAATGCTTACTTATTAAAACAGTAATTAAATTAAAATATGCCAAAAAAATCCTGGCTGCGTGATTTTTTTTTCTCCGTATCTTAATTTAATGCTCTATCATAAAAGTTTACAAGGGTAAATAATATTTAAATAGATTCCACTTTGGTACTTACACTGTTGTTTTCACATTTTTTTGTTCAGATGAATAATAATCAGTGCTATTCTTAATGAAATGTGCAACCATTAAAGCGTCTATTCTGGGTAAGTTGCTGCTATCGGCTTGCACAAAATTTGCGTCCATTTTAAAGATTGTAAACTAATATTAATAACATTAGTTATAAAAATGTCCAGCAGTTCTTCAAAAATAGCTTTCTAATAAAAATTACAGCCAAAACACAGTAAAGTCCAACGACAATCAATAGCGTACAACACTGTTTACTAGCATGTGTCGTCGCGAGTGTTACCACCAATCACAGAGCGTTTCGATTCATGTGAAAATATTTAAAAAAACATCATTTTTATTTTGTGAAATATGTAAAAAATATACATTATTTTGTTAAAATAAAGTAAAACTGGTGATCTTTAGACTATTATCTCGTAGAATATCCATATTTCATAGAGTATTTTGAAAGTTGTCAAACACCGTATTGCCTATGGTATAAAATAAAATTGATGTTAAAATGACTTGCATTGTCTAAATGGTGTTTAGACAATGCAACTTATAATTAAACTAGCTTTTCGCCCGCGGCTTCGCCCGCGAGGAGTTCGGTTATATCGCGCTTTTTAGATTTCCCTCGGGAACATCATATTTTTCCGGGATAAAAGGTAGCCTATGTTCTTTCTCAGGGTCCAAAGATTGCCTGTGCCAAATTTCATCAAAATCGGATGAGAGGTTTAAGCGGGAAAGCGTAACAGACAGACAGACAGACAGACAGACAGACAGACAGACAGACAGACAGAGTTACTTTCGCATTTATAATATTAGTATGGATTGCACTGTGTAAACCAGTCTTTATTCTTACAAAAGTAATTTTAACAATATCAGACTTAAACAGAGCTATAAATAAGTACTGTAAGGAAGGAAATATGAGAACAAATATTTTATTCACAAAACTTATCTTACTAAATTATGCCTGTGTTTCCCTGAGGTGACCTTTTTTTTTTTTTTTTTTTTATAAGTTATAAACAAGCGCTTGACCGCAATCCCGCCTGATGGTAAGCAGTGATGCGATCATTGATGGTAAAGCGCGCTAGTTTATTAAGAACCTATTCACTCTAGCCTTGAAGACACTCAAATTGTAATGTGACGGAAACACCGTCGCTGGCAAATTGTTCCAGTCCCTCGATGTACGCGGTATAAAAGAGGAAGCGAAACGCTTCGTCCGGGTCGCAGTGGTATCAACAACGTAAGGGTGGAAACTCGCCGTACGACGGGTCGTCCGATGGTGGAACGGTGATGGGGGAATTAAATCATGCAATTCCCTTGCACACTCACCAGAATGCAACCTATAGAAGACCGAAAGGCTGGCTACTCTACGCCTGTGCTCCAGGCTTTGGAGACCGTTTCGAGTTAAGTCTGGGTCGCCAATCAGCCTCTTCGCACGCCTCTCCACTGAATCAAAAGTATCCAGGTGACATTTCGCAGCACCAGCCCAAATGTGGCTGCAGTACTCCACACACGAGCGGACCTGTGCTTTGTACAACATTAGAAGCTGCCCCGGTGTGAAGTACCGCCGGACCTTTGCGATAACGCCAAGTTTTCTAGCAGCCACCCTGGCCTTGGACTCAATGAACCGCCCAAAGTTAAGGTTCGAGGAAATCTCTACTCCCAAAAGCTGCAAATTTCACCATGCATTACTTAATCTATTTGCTTGCATTTTAATACGTATTTACTAGCGCCGCCTTTAGCTCCTGAAAGTGCGCTTGAGCAGTCACTGGGGTGCTACATTTCATGATTACAAGAGCCCTTTTTGGCGATTACAAGATCGCTTTTTTTTGCAGTTACAAGGTTGCTTCTTTCGTGATTACATGGTCGCTTTATTTCATGATCAGTAGGTTATTTTTGACCGCAACGGCAGGGTAATTGCGTAACACATTTACCACTAGCAATGGATTAGCAATAGGCTTCAAAATTGTTCCAATTGATCTCTACTCCCAAAAGCTGCAAATTTCACCATGCATTACTTAATCTATTTGCTTGCATTTTAATACGTATTTACTAGCGCCGCCTTTAGCTCCTGAAAGTGCGCTTGAGCAGTCACTGGGGTGCTACATTTCATGATTACAAGAGCCCTTTTTGGCGATTACAAGATCGCTTTTTTTTGCAGTTACAAGGTTGCTTCTTTCGTGATTACATGGTCGCTTTATTTCATGATCAGTAGGTTATTTTTGACCGCAACGGCAGGGTAATTGCGTAACACATTTACCACTAGCAATGGATTAGCAATAGGCTTCAAAATTGTTCCAATTGATAGTACCTACGTTACGCAATTGGGGTGCGGGTCGCAGCACAACGCATTTTGATAGAAAAAATGTGGTACAGGCCCGCCCGTAGAGCTGCATTCGGTTCATATAAAAAAAATTTAGCGATTAAACATGAACGAAAAGAAAAAACACGCAGAAAAACAAGTCTCTTAGTCAGTCGCTCAGTCTTTAGCCTATAGAGGTCCACTGCTGGACAAAGGCATCTCCCAACGCTTTCATTACATTGGGGGGTTTGCCATCATCCCTATGCTTGCGCTGCTGCCCGCTTCCCTGGTGAGAGTTCCCGTAGTCGCCTCTTACGACACCCACTGGAGGATATGGGATGGTAAGTACTATTCTAAGCCCGATACCACACGGGGCAACCCCAAGGAAAAACAAGAGGGGCGAAATTGTGCGTCACATCTACGCCAAACGGCCATCGCTCGGAGCAATTTTGAGTGTTCAGTCACAATAGACAGAGAACAGTAAAACATCTTCATATAAACGAGCCGCTCTCGGTTTGAATGTATGCGTGCGCGCCGAGCGCCGTGTCGGTACGCGATTTCACGCACACGCTGGCATAATATAGGATGGTATAGGATGGCGGCAATACGGGCTGTGCCGCGTGACTGTGAGCACGCGCGTAAATTACATGACCGCTCGCGTTCTTCAATTCTCGCCGGCCACTTACCATAATATTAATTATTACGAATATCATGACTTCAAAAGGGGGAAAAAAATATTGTAGTGTTTTCGGGTGCCTCAATAATGATTTCGCAAATCCGGACTTATCATTCTTCATACTTCCTACTGAACCAGAAATGTAAGTACAACTTAAATTTTATTAGAAAATGTGATATATGTATTGTTTGTTTCACAGTTTATTTGCTTTATT
Source organism: Sesamia nonagrioides (assembly GCA_017933935.1). NCBI lineage: Eukaryota > Metazoa > Arthropoda > Insecta > Lepidoptera > Noctuidae > Sesamia > Sesamia nonagrioides. Next base: position 4,932,620 of record JADWQK010002280.1, on the reverse strand, counting down.
AAGAGCGTACCCGAGTCGCATTTTTCCATATAATTGTATTCCCAGATTTACTTCCTGACTACTATGTTTAAAGTTATGTTTATTTTAAGAAGCCCAGTTTTACTATAAAACAGAGGATTGAGTACGAAATATCGTTTAAGTAAACGTATTTGTCGAGTATAGTGTAATAAGGACAATTTCACAATAATCAATATTGCAAATTACTATTTTTTTTTCTATTGTCTTATGTGTTGTTTGATCCAAATATGGCGTCTTAATCATAATATTAAGTTAATAAAATTATATTAAAATGTGACCGACTAACGCTTAGGGTTGCGTAGAATTTTATTTATAACATTATAACCTTTAATCCCTCCGACGCGCGCGTCGACAACAGCAACGCCAGGTGCTCTTAAAAGCGAGTAAGCGAGCAGCGCCTTTGTTGCATTTGAGCTAGCTGTTGCTATCCGATTATATAAACAAACATTACACATTACCCATATAAACAATCATTCTAATTGTACCTCAGAAACTTCTTCCTCAGCCTATAGATGTCCACTGCTGGACAAAGGCCTCCCCCAAGGCTTTCCACGATGACCGGTCTTGTGCTGCCCGCATCCATCGGCTTCCCGCGACCCTCACCAGGTCATCGGTCCACCTTGTTGGGGGTCTCCCCACGCTGCGTCTTCCAGTACGTGGCCGCCACTCCAGAACCTTGCTGCCCCATCGGCCATCGGTTCTACGAGCAATGTGCCCTGCCCACTGCCACTTAAGTTTAGCGACTCGCAGAGCTATGCCGGTGACTTTGGTTCTTCTGCGGATCTCCTCATTTCTGATTCGATCACGCAGAGAAACTCCTAGCATAGCTCTTTCCATTGCCCTTTGCGTGACTCCTGAGCCTTCGTATGAGGCCCATTGTGAGCGACCACGTTTCAGTTCCGTAAGTCATCACTGGCAACACACACTGGTCAAAGACTTTAGTCTTGAGACACTGTGGTATCTTGAACGACGAGAAGATGTAGCGTAGCTTCCCGAACGCTGCCCAACCGAGCTGGATTCGCCGAGACACCTCTTTCTCGAAGTTGGACCTACCTAGTTGGACTGTCTGTCCCAGGTATATATACTCGTCAACAACTTCGAGTGCAGAGCAACCAACTACAATTGGAGTGGGTGCGACATGAGAGTTCGACATGATCTTCGTCTTATCCATGTTCATTTTTAGACCCACTTGTTGGGAAGGTCTGCTGAGGTCATTGAGCATTTTGCCCAAGTCTTCCAGGGTCTCAGCCATGACCACGATATCATCTGCGAAACGGAGATTAGTGATGTACTCGCCGTTGATGTTGATGCCAAGTCCTTTCCAGTCCAGGAGCTTGAAGACATCTTCCAACGCAGCAGTGAACATGTTGTATGATATGATACCTCCTTATCAGCAAACTCAGAAACTAATGAGGCTAAAAAGGTTTTGCGGTTTTATTAAAGTAAGGTATCATTTGTGAAATATTCGCTACCCATACATAATCTTAGCTTTACTAATGTCTACTTTTTCATAAGAACTACATATTTATTGTTTACGTTCTCATGTTTTATATCATTTAAGCATTAGTTATTAGCTTGTGAATATTATTGTGTTAGTGTTACATTTAAGTACTCATCACTTACAATCTTCTCTGATAAGAACCAGTTATATCGATTTCCCATAACACACATCACTTAAAATTTATCATTATTTACGAGCTTTAGAATATAATTTAGTGTTACACTTAAGTACCTAGTCTTAAAAATTTTGTCGGTATCAAATTTGTAACTTAATATAATAAATGTTATGTGAATAAAGGCTTTTATTTTTACTAAATTTATAAATTGGTAAAATATTCAATCATAATATGCTTTTTATTCCATAAATTTAGATCAAAGTGACAACCCTAGGGTTCAACGCAAGAGTAGGCAAATAACTCTGCGGGCGGCCTTAGATAATCTACTGTTCTCTGTCTACTGTGGTTCAGTGTTGTGACTTGTGGTAATGCGTTGCGTTTCGGCGCGGCCTGTCCCAATTTGCCTTTAAGACTACCTATCTAATATCGTTTTTATTTTAAAATGTCAAAATTTAAAACAAATCAATCATGCCATGAAATGTGGCTGTCAGGCTATCGGTATTACAAAATACTCGGCTCAACAACTTGATACAAGTGCTGATAATGTAATCTGCTTGTAATAGTATCCTGCGGAACATACTGAACCTGTGTTATGTTGTAAGACTATTATTTATTTTAGTCTAAACAATGCTATTATTCCAAGGCTCAAAACACGCGTAAAGTAAAAATTTGCTGAAATTTGTAAAATAAGTCTTTTCATCACACATACTCTTAAAACGGCGAAGGAATATTATTTAAGCATGTATGTGAGGAAACCGATATGTTCAGAAAAGACGCAGTGCCCAATCTGATAACTCTGGATTTCATTATTTTCATATATTTACCTTACCTACTTACTTCGGAATACATATACTATATACATAGATGAAGAGATGTCTAGAGTCTTTATTTCAAAATTAACAAAAAAATCTTTTTGCGGAACCGCGCATGAATTCAGGGCAAACTCGGCGGCCTGTGATGAATCCACAAGTCAGAAACATGTGCGCTCCACTGTAAACAGTACGTACGCCCACGTCATACATGGTATCGTATACTCAATATATTTCTGCTTTTACATAGTGTACAATTTGATAAGAACTCTCCGCAGTGACCTCATAGCCGTTCCCCGGCTCGCGTGTGCTCCGTGCCTTTGCAACATCGTGAAAAAAAAGTTTGTGAGTTCTTTTTTATTCCTGTGTTTCTAGATTCAAAAATAGAACGGTTGTTCATTGTGCTAGACGAAATAGGTCTTAATTAAAAAGGTTATTCTATTAAGTGCATGGAATGGTTTTCATTGTAGTAATAAATTATTCCATGTATAAAATCAATTGCTAGTTTAGATTGGTTGTATATTACAGTGGCGTGATATTCTGAAATATGTACAAATTATTTATTTTACTACCGGTTGCTCTAATAAACATTGTGATTTAATTATCAATCTTCTTGAAAACGTATTCATGATTAGGCTAGTACGGACGACAGCAGGTCTCCGACCCTGTCAAATATTTCCAATCAACCTTGAGCTTTAATGCTTTAGAGATAAAGTTGAAAATCTAATAAAGAAATCTGACATTGTAGTTGCTTGATGTGCTGTCGTCTGTACACACAAAACAATACTGTACAAAAGTGGACTAAATGTCACGATATTCAACGACCATTTTTCAAGTATTCTTACACGCATAACTTAAGAATGCGTAACTGAAAAGGTTCTTGTTGGGTATTTTAAAAGCGCAGGCATTCCTGAAAAGGTTTTTGTTGGGAAGCGCGGGCATAGTAGTTGAGCTATATGGTTTCTGCCATTGTGCCTAAGTGTTTTGGTTCGATTTCGGCACAACTAAACCTATTTAATATCTAATAAATCCGAGACAGGCTTTTTATTTGAGAAAAGAGATTTGTCTCAAACAAACAGCCAGACTTTCTGTGTATTTCCTATTTTTTTTATTACCTCCCTATTTCCTTTCTACCTCTTTTTGTCCAGAGTTGCTAAGGACCAATTTTTTTTAAAGAAAGTACGGCTCGTGCAGTGATCTATCCTACTCTCAATTAAGACATTTTAAGTCAACACCTAGCCTTATAATTGATAGTAAATTGATGGCTGTAGCTATGGCACTTAGTAACTACGTGGTGTCAACAACCCGCTGTGGGCCCTCGTGGTAGTACCTAAGTACGCCTGTGTTATATGGAACATTATAGGTTACCTTAGTATGCTAAGCCACCGTCATTCGAGGATCTTTGACAGTCGTATCCCTACCTCCAGTAAATGGGTTGTGGAGGTTAGAAAGGCGTCGGTTCATGTAAAGTACCTACTGGTATTCTGCTGAATCTGGTTAGACTGAAAGCTGAACCCAACTCAGTCGAGGAAAAGGCGGATGTTGTGTAACTTTAGCCAATACAATATTTAAGCTATGTTTTCAGGTGATTATCTGAATTGATAATATTTATTGGCTAATGAAATACTAATCCTATTAAATTGATAAATTCTACAATAATTCATTAAAGAGCTATCGCCTATGATTAACTATGCTCTTTTTGTTTGGCAGTATACTATGGAGCAAATACGGTTAAATATAGGATAGATTTTGGTAACTTTCTTAATATACATTTTTTTTCCGGGAAGTCTTCTAAGTTAAAGTAATCTGTCTAAAATTTATTTCAAACTAGATGCCCCCTGTGGTTTCACCCGCGTAGGTTTCGATTTTTTTTTTATACTCCGGTCCTATTGGTCGCAGCGTGATGTTATATAGCCTAAAGCCTTCCTGGATTAATGGGCTATCTAACACAAAAGAATATTTCAAATCGGACCAGTAGTTCCTGCGATTAGCGCGTTCAAACAAACAAACTCTTCAGCTTTATATCTTAGTATACATAAGCATAGTATAAGCGGAAATTTTTAATAGAATTAGTAGATTGGTGGTAGGCAACAACATCAGCATAAGTTACCAGCCACCAGACAAAGTCTTGCCGCCAAGCGATTCGTCGTGTTCCGGCATGATGTCTGGTGAAGCCGTACGGAGGACGGGTCTGAGCAGTTGTGTTGCGATGTGTACCGGGTATGATGTGCCTAATGTTGTTGTGTCGGGAGTTTGGTCGTGGAGGGTCTCCAGATCATCCTCTGGCGCAGCATCGTTGGTCGTGTTGTTGGGTTAAACATTGCATCACCTCGCTCAACTGCCGTCTTCCTTCCTATTCACTCAGTTTTTTTGAGTGAATAGACTTAATAAGCTAGTGCGTTTTCCCATCAACGATTGCATCACTGCTTACCATCAGGCGGGATTGCAGTCAAGCACTAGTTTATAACTAAAAAAAAAAAAGGTTAGTTTTCGTGTGGAGAAGAATGGGTAAAAAACTTCACCGTTACACTTTTATAATGTTAGTTACAACTCGCGCGAATTAACTGTGCACCTCGCTCTCTGAGGCCATTCGGACGGTACCGTTTGTAAAATTGAGAATTATGTTAAATTAAAAAAAACTAAATAAAACATGCTTTTAAAAAATATCAAACTAAAAAGTTAAAAATAATTTAAAAAAAAGCGTGAGGCGCTTTGTGCCATAATTTTTGTATAAAATAAAGCGCCTCACGAGAGAGCCTCCGTGGCGTAGCGGTAGCGGACGCGGCCGCTGCGCAAGGTGGCGCGGGTTCGATCCCCGCACAGTGCAAGTATTTGTATGCATGAATATGAATATTTGCACTGGTCTGGTCGTGCCTCGGAAAGCACGTTAAGCCGTTGGTCCCGGTTGCCATACGAACATGTAGTGGCAGTCGTTACGGGTTGTTGTTGCCCTCAAAAATCCAACAATTGATCTAACTGCAATGCTTCGATGTCGCCTTCGGGTTGTGGAGGTCAGACGGCAGTCGCTTCACGGAAAATGTCGAAGTTTAGCCATATCAGCAGTTGGACTGGTAAAGCGGACCCCAGACTCCAAAGCTGAAAAGGCTTCGGATGCGACTGGGATTAACGCTGGGATGATGATGAATAAAGCGCCTCACGCTTTTTTTAAAAATTATTTTTAACTTTTTAGCTTGATATTTTTTAAAAACATGTTTTTTTTAAATAAGTATATTTATTTTCAACTTTTTAGTTCAATATTCTTTAAAAAAAAAAAACGAATGAACGAACGTGTTGAAAACGGTGGGATATTTTACAGTAGGCAATGTGCCGCTCACTCGTAGTCCAAAGAGTTAGAGACGGACAAACAAACAAACAAGCAAGCAAGCAAGCATACAAGTGAAGTTAATAAAAAGCATGTAAAAAGTATCAGAATCAGAATCAGATATTTATTTGTAGAACATAGGTAGTTAATACAGATGGTGATGTCAATATAAAATGAACACTATGTCTTACCGTCGAAGGCGTACAAATATTCATACTAAAATTATCATAAAATACAATTAAATTTTAAAAAAAGATATAATCATACAGTCAAAATTAATAATTAAAACAAATTCAGAGCTTAAATAAAATAATTCCTTAATAATAAAACCGTCCCTACATCAATTGATCCTCCAAATATTCACTAAGCGTATAATAAGTCTTCTCGCACAACAAATTAAAAAGAGCCTTTTTGAAATGGTGTATGCTGTCAAGATCCTTTAATTTATTTGGTAATCTATTATATAATTTGGGTGCCATTCCTAGAAAGCTCTTTGAGTACAGTGCAGTCTTGTGTGGAGCAGCACATATTTCTCTATATCGTCTTTTTGATCTCAATGTTGGAAACAAATGCATGTTTGATTTTGCGAATACTACCGTCTCGTAAATGTACGTACAAGGCAAAGTAAGTAGTTTATATTTGTTAAATAAGGGTCTACAACTATCAGTCTGTTTTAGCTTAAACACAGCACGCAAACACCTCTTTTGGGCTTTGAATGCAATCTCTTTATCGGTGGAATTTCCCCAATACATTATACCAAAAGATATGGTCGATGACACAAACGCTTTATATGCAATCAACACTACAGATTCATTGGATATTTTTGCAAGATTATACAGTGCATAAGAATATTGGTTCAATTTTGAACAAACACTACCCACATGATCCTTCCAATTTAGATGATTATCCAAATAAAGTCCTAGGAATCTGGCACTGTTGGTTTCATGTATTTTTTGGTCTACATATTTTATATTTAAAATTTGTTTTTTTGTCCTTTGTTGGAACGTCAAAACTTGTGTTTTCCCTAAGTTTATTTTAAGTTTATTTGTATATAGCCAGTTAATAACGCAATAGATGGAATTATTTATATCATTTTCATATGATTCCAAGTTTTCACACGGTATAATAATGGTGCTGTCATCAGCAAACAGGACAGTCTGGTAGCCGGTACATTTTGGCAAATCATTTATAAAAATGAGGAAGAGCAAAGGCCCAAGGACACTCCCTTGGGGTACACCGCAAGTTGTATACCTTACGGACGACTTGTGAGCAACTTCTCTCTTTGATTTGGCACAAATTCTATTTATAACTGTAATTTGTTTTCTTCCATGTAGATAAGATTCTATTAGGCTCAATATATTTCCTCGGAGACCATAACGTTCTAACTTACTTAGTAATATTTTATGGTCCACGTGATCGAACGCCTTAGACATATCCATGAGAACCACGGCAATGGGGTTACTTTTATCAACATTTTTTAAAATTTCCGCCACCAGCTCAGATACTGCTTTGTTTATGTTTCTATTTTTTCGAAACCCATACTGTTCATTAGCGAATATATCATTTGTTTCAAAGAACGAGTTAAGGGAATTATAAATCACTTTCTCAAATATTTTTGACAATACCGGTATAAGGGCTATTGGACGATAGTTTGAAATAGTTGCTTTCTCTCCTTTCTTATGAAGGGGCTTAATTATAGTCGTTTTTAATAAGTTTGGAAAGTGGCCATATTCAATGCATAAGTTAATTATATAACTAAGGACGGGTGCAATTGTATACGACACTAATTTTAAAATTTTTGTTGCGATTTCGTCATACCCCGTGCTATTGGTATTTTTCAATTCATTAATGATTTTGTAAATGTCTGTAGCATCCGTCGGTGCCATAAAAATGGTTTTTGGGAAGTAATCCATAAAAGATATAGCATTACCATTTGCATGATTTTCAGCAGGTTGTACCGAATCTATAAAATAATTATTGAAAGCCGTAGCTATATCTTTAGGCTCGTCAATTACCTTATTATCGATACAAATCTCCCTTACAGATTCCGGGGGAAAGTTAGATTTACACCTATTGATCAGTTTCCAGGTAGCTTTGGTTTTATTTTCTGCGCTATTGATAATATGACTGTTTTGAGACTTCTGTGTCAAATGTATTACTCTTTTCAGTCGTCTAGAATACTGTTTAAATAATTGTTTATTTTCTATATTTGGTGATCGCCTATACAGCCATAACATCTCCCTCTTTCGTTTACTACAGTTTTTGATACCTTTAGACAACCACCGAGGAGTTCTTCGAGTGGAAATCTTTTTTCTCACGGTTGGAAAACACAAGTCGTAAAAAAGTTTAAACGTATCATAAAAAGAACTAAAAGCTATTTCCGGATTTGAGCTATTGAAAACTTCTGTAAAACTTAAGTTACTTATGGCTTCAATGAACTTAGATACATTCTCAGAGCTATAGTCACGACTTAATACAAACCAGTGATCAATTAAACATGATTTCCTAACCGGACATTTAAAAAGCTGGGCGGTGTGGTCTGATAGGGCCAGCTCTAAAACTTCACCAGTACCACCTCTGACATTATGCATGACATTGTCGATACAGGTTCCACTTGATATACGAGTCGGACAACGTATACTTGGCTTAAGATTGTAGTTCAGAAGTAGATGTTGGAATTCAGCGGATATTCTTGTTTTTTGAAGAATATCGATATTAAAATCACCGCAAAGTATGATCCGTTTTCCCAAGCTTCTACCACAAAAATTTAAAATATGCTCAATTTTTTCAAAGAAAATAGAAGTAGCATCTATCGTGTATTTTGGAGGTCTATAAATGCAAATGACAATCAAATTTTGTGCCACTAGTTCAATGGCACAACCCTCTATAAAGCTGAGCACACCAAATTCTTTAATGTCTATGACCTTAAACTCATATCTATGTCTAATAAGTATACATGTACCACCATTCCTATTGTTTCTGGAAGAATATGTCGCAAGTCTATATTCAGGTATAAATAGGTGCTTAGTATCGTCATCTTTCATATTGTGTTCCGTGATACACATAATATCCACCGCTTTCCCATTACAGAAAAGTTCATTAATATGAAGACTTAGTAAATCTGATTTCCCCATCAACCCATTAATATTTTGATGTAAGATATTTATTTTATTATAAACGAAAAAAATCGTATTCTGCGTTGTTAGTAGTGTTTTCTGTTTGTGTTGACTGATTGTTATATATTTTACCCTTATTTTTGACAGATTGGTTAACGATATTACTGACAGTAGCATTACTAAAACAATGATGAGAATGACAAGGAACTTCAGTTACTTCTGATGCTGAACCCAGATAATTAACAAATGCCATTAAATTCTTAAATATTATAGCAACTGCTTTATTGTTTACTGTTGCGCTATGTTTTCCAAACATTTCATATGTGTATTCTACAAAGTAATTAGAATCAAAAAGATACGCATATTCCTGCAATTCGTAATCTAGGTACATCAAATGGTTAAAAATTTCAATACGCCTATTGAATATAGAAAAATAGTCACTTAACTTAAAATTAGGTGAACAAATCAAAATATTAGTGTTCATTACATTAACAAGCTGCTTCTTTATGTAGTTGATTAGTATCTTGTAATTATTGGAGATTTCAAAATCTCTCTCACCTATATAAATGATACAAAAATCATTATGAGTAAAGTTTTGAAGTTTTTTGTCTAAATTTGCAAACAACTGCTTAATGCCTCCATTTGGTATGATGTAATGACAGAACTTATATCCTTTGAATGTACTATCAGCTGTAGAAGTCCATTTCCACCTTAAAGACTACTGTCGCCTGCGCTAAACCGGCCACGCACACTACCTACCGCATTATTTTTTTATATCGCAGTCTCCGTCTTTCTTTAAAGTAATGCAAAATTTCGTTACTTTATTTGAAGTTAAGTTAGCGGCCGCACTTAACAATGGTGCTATCATAAGCGAGCGATTGTGGGTTCGATCCTTAATAAAGGCAAATCTTTTTGTTGTTTCATATAATTTAAAATTATGATAATTGATTTGTATTTTAAAGTAAAAATGTTTGCAAATAATATTTAAACGAATAGGAAAATTTATTGAATATTTATCCCAAAAAGGTTTTTATTATATGTTTTAGTTTACTATAGAGGTAATATAATAAAAAAATATATAAAAATAAAACAATAAGCATATTATAATGCAATATACTATAAAGTTATATATTATTCACAAATGAAACAAACGTTGAAACGGCAGCATTGTAATATTTTATATAAAAGTAATCCTTGACAAACTTATGATATTGTTATGGTAAAAAATACAAAAAACATTTTTGGTTGTTAGATATGAAAATTATAATATTATACATATATTATGATTAAAGAGGTTATAGCTTAATTATTCATTTTCTTAAAGAAAAGAGGATTGAAGCTTAACCTGAATATTATTGCAATCATAAAATAATCTATACTAAAACACAAAATAGTGCTTATTACATTTACAATTTTTTTGCGTGTATAGCATGTTACTAGTGCTGTCATCCTGCAGTGACTTTTTTCGGAGTTTGATGGCATGAGATTATAATCTTCAAGCGCTTTCTTAGTTCAAAAGTAAACGAACTTATTTCTTATCGAATTCCGAAATTATTGTTTTTATAATTTACCAAAAGTAATTTGTATTGAAATTGCAAAAGGCGACATCTGTTGCCATTAAGCCAACCGAACATATTACTGTCACTTAGCTAAATTACTTTAGAGATGGTTTAGAGTCCGTTATTAAGATATATAATGGTATATATTTAAAACACTCTGTAGGACACTTCTGCACTGTGATTGTTATAAATAGTTTTTTTTTTTGTTTAGCTCGATAAGACTCCACCAGTCGCGCCAGTTTATTTTTAAACCACAAATGCAACCTCCCTTCTTCGCAAGATTTAAAAGTTTATTCAACGGTAAATATTGTCGTTTCGTTTCACTTGTCTCGACAGCTACCTTCGTCCTCCAACCTCTTGACCTTGACCTCCAACGGCTTACAGTATTTCTCTAAAACAATAACAATTTTATTACAGACTTGCATAGTATGCAAGTTATTGCACCTTAACACAAATAATAATAAAAACAACTTACACAAAAGCCGGTTTCATATGATATTTGAGATATATTGCTGCATATTGATTAAAAAAGTAAAACTAATAACACAAACTGGTAACTATATGTTCACCAAGTAACAACAGCTAAGTAATACTATTTGAGTTATTGTAGCTAATAATAGTTATTGTAGGTAGCGGAATATTTTTTGTGAAGTAGTGATTCAGATTCTTTCAAGTCTACCGTCATTTTTTTATAATGACTCTAATATAGAAAAAATCTTAAAAGAAAGTATCATCTTTAAGTTGCGGATCGGTATTTTTAGATATTATTGTTGTCAGCATTCATAACTCACCAATAAACATTTAAAAAATATTTTGTAAGTTATTAGATTTGAACTCGAACCACCTTGAACGCCTATCAAGGCGAAAACCGATAAGCCATTGAAATACTTACTGTGGACGTTGAAATTAGTAAGTAGTACCTAACAATCATAAGCGTGCAGCAAGTTGTCAAAGTGTATGAGTGTGTATCAAACTTTATTATAGAAGAAGGTCGTAACTACAACTAGTATTGCTTGGCCATAGTTTTGTGAGATTGCAACTCGACTTTTGGTCTTGACTGTACATTCTCCTATGTCCAACATTTTGTTCACGTTATTACTCGAGATCATACATATTTTTTTGTCATGTTTACAGATTTCAGATGATTTTTGGTGGCTGTCAGTGATCGAAGGTTGACTTTGTTCTTTCAGAGTGACACTATTAAATAGCTGTACATCTTGTTGAGGGTCCTGAGCAGATTCGTACTCGCGCGGAGTATTCTTGCATCGTATTTTCCCTGATGCAGGTCTCCCAGAGGCAGTCATAATTTTTTCCAGGGAGGTTATATCCTGAACAGTCGTTTGTTGTAATAAAGGTTTTGATGGAGTAGATAACTTCCTTATTTTTGAATTAGGTGAGCCTACATCGGTAGTTAACATTTTTGTCGTTTTCTTCAAAAGCTCACATTTATTTGTAATTTCATTCAGTGATGATTTTAAACTGCTATTCTCAATGGATAGTATATTAATCTCTTCATGGGCCGATAATAATTCCAATTTAAGTTTTCCTACTTGGCATTTCAAGTTTTGTATTTCGTCACTTTCTTTGTCCAACAAGTTTGGTAAGCTACATGTGCTGCCAGTATAAATTACAATTTTTTTTATGTTAATAAAAGGTCGTTTTGATGATAAAGCGTCATAATACTAGATCTTTTTAAATCAACACAAATCAAGTCAATTAAATTGATACATATTATGGACTGAAATTTAACGTTGGTGCATCCAACAGGCTTTACTAACGCGCTGAAAATGTAATAAACAAAAACAAACTTAATTAAAAAAAAAAAACACAACAAAAACTCCCCAGAACAGATTTAAACTGTATTTAGACAATTGTAACAAAGATGCTATCGCTACTCGGCGCTTACGGCGAATGCGGGGCGCCGCGCGGGGAAGCGGGAGAGGGGTCGCATTCCAGCGAAGTCCACAGTTAACTCCCGCGAGTAGTAGGTGATCAACACATGTACAGAAGAATTATGAGTTTTCTTGGCACGCTAGGATCCTCTGTTTTGGAGATTGAACGCTCTGCTCAACAGCAAGAGTTGATAATCCAGTGCGCCATAGAATCGCCGCGCTAGTCGAAATCATCATCATCATCTCAGCGTTTATCCCGGTTGCATCCGCGGCTTTCGCGTTGGAGCCCGGGGTCCGCTTTCCTGCACATTCTCCTCCATTTCGCACGATCTTTAGCTTCCTGTGGTATGAGCTTGTTGGCACGCATGTCATCTCTTACAACGTCAAGCCAGCACTTCTTTGGTCTACCCCGCTTGTTCCGGCCCGGCGGAGGCGCCATGGCAAGACATTTGTTACCCACGTAACCTGCCGGTTTGCGTAAGACGTGGCCGTACCAGCGTAGGCGACCCTCCTGCAGTTTGTCTGCAATGTCACGGACACGAAGGCTGCCCCGGATGCGGGAATTCCTGATGCGGTCTTTCCGCGTAACTCCACACATCCACCGCAGCATATTCATCTCCGTGACACGCAGCTCCTGCTTGTGTCGCTCAAGCACAGGCCACGCCTCACTGCCATACAGGAGAACAGGTCTAATGATGGTTTTATAGACCTGCCCCTTAAGCTTAACCGGCAATTTTGGGGTCACAAATGACACCTGTCACCTCACGCCATTTCGCCCAAGCTGCGGAAATACGTGCCCTGACGTCGCAATCAATGTCGCCGGACGCGTGAAGCACAGACCCCAAGTATTTAAACTGGTCCGTGCACTCGACCATGTCTCCGCCTATGCGCACAGACATGGGGTCTGTCGTGTTGCTGGCCAAGTATACGGTCTTCGCCACGTGGAGTTTCAGACCTCCGTTCTCAAGCGAGTCCTTCCACGCATTCACACGCCGCACCAACCGTTCCCTGTCCGCGTCCGCCAGCGCGATATCGTCAGCATACACGAGTAGCCAGGGAGGCTGCTCATGTGAGTCCTTGATGCTGTCCGACAAGACGTCTAATATAACGCTGAACAAAAACGGACTAAGGACGGATCCCTGGTGGACTCCGACGGTGATGGGGAAGGGTTTAGTGTCGCCAACAGCGGTCCTAACAACGGAATCGGAATTGAGGTACATGTCTCGAATTATGTCAACATAGGCTTCAGGTACCCCTTTAGACCTCAGTGCCCACCAGATCACCCCGCGAGGGACACAGTCGAAGGCCTTCTGCATATCTAGAAAGAGCCTTCCCCTTAGAATTCCATCCAAAGGTTGTCTGTAAAAGATCGCTCTTAGCGATAAGACCGCCCATTGTGTCACCCTTTGTAAAATATTTTTATTTATGTTCTGTAATCTATATGGTGTACATAATAAAGAGTATTCTATTCTATTCTATTCATATGCAGAGGCGTGTTCCTCGATCTGTATCTCTCCATGGTGATCCTTAGTGCGAAGATAGGGTCCATGGTTCCGTACCCTGGCCGAAACCCATATTGACACCCCGAGACAGCACACTCCTGCCGGATTCGGGAGTCTATGATCCTCTCAAAGATCTTCATCGAAATGCCGTACCATAACTATAAATAAATAAATTTAATTCATTTCACGTAATTATGGTGGATTCAAATGGCACATTTCAATGTCAAAGGTGGCGAAACTGATAGATAACCTTTCTATTGGATATTGTAAATATTTTGCCTGTAACAACCTTCAAATAGATATCAGTCAATCACTGTGATTTCAAGCTGTTTTGCTATTAAACTCAATCTCCCTTAAGTAGTTATTATTTTAATAATTCTTCAAAACGTGTACCTACATCCCCTTGTAAAATCTTCACATTTATGTTCTGTAATGTATATCCCACCAAAAACATTCGGTAAAAAAACTTGCCAAATCTCGATGGAGCTGCTTTTTTATCTGTAAAAAGTAATGAAATCTAGACCAAAGTCGTGCCAAGTCTAAGGTTTCTTACTGCGATTTAGTAGAGCGACTTGACACGACTTTTCTGCGTTCAGGTCTTATCCAGAGGTTCTCAAATAGGGGCCTGTAAATACGGCGATAATTCCAGTAAAGGAAGACGGCAGTAAACGGCAGTGTTTATTTCGCGCTCGACTTGGTGTAGGGACTGCCATGCCCCCCGATGGTGTGCATAATTTAGAGGATTCTATTCTATTGTACATCACTAGTCAATACCATTCCACTTCTGGAAATAGGATTCCTCGATTGCATGCAACTGAGCCCCACCCTTAGACGCTCTCAACTATCAGTGTTAAACCCAACAACACGATGCTACGCCGGAGGGAAATTGATCTGGAGACCCTCCACGACCAAACTCCAGACAGAACAACTTTTGATGCATCGTATCCGGCACACATCGCAACACAACTGCTCAGACCTGTCCTCCGTACATCTGCACTGCACCAGACATCATGCCGGAACACGACGAATCGCTTGGCCGCAAGACTAACTTGCCCAATACGCAAGTTAGTTGCATCCAGACTGTCCATTATGCTAGGTACTTGCTCCGAACTCTCCACTATGAAAATTAAGAAATCCAATTGCACTAGTTTGCACTTGGCTTTCTATTGTGCAAGATACTCGTACCCAACATTCTACTCCCTAAACTGCTTGCAGATGCCTATACCATAATTGTAAAGCATTTATAATCACGATGACTCTTATTTAACATCACTAATCCATTACAACAGGGAAAGAATGAAGTAATCAGTTGTATATCATACTTACAAGCATTTCCAATTACTATACTATACACTGATAGTTTATCTAAAAAAAATCGTATAGAACACCTAACTGGAATGGTATGTACTTATGTTATCAGTTAAGTCTGGGAATTAATATACGGATTTTGTTTAATCGAATTATTCAAAAAGTCTATCGGCACCTGTCAGGTCCGTAGGTATCCTGGAACACGAATATTTTGTACAAACTCGTTCAAACACTACATATGTGTTGGACGGTGACGGAGCTTCAGTGACCGCCCTGTGTGTAACAAACACACGACCCTCTCATGTCTCATATACTGCCCTAATATTTTTTTTTTTTAATAGTTATAAACTAGTGCTTGACTGCAATCCCGCCTGATGGTAAGCAGTGATGCAATCGTTGATGGTAAAGCACACTAGCTTATTAAGCCTATTCACTCAAAAAAACTGAGTGAATAGGAAGGAAGACGGCAGTTGAGCGAGGTGATGCAATGTTTAACCTAACAACACGACCAACGATGCTGCGCCAGAGGATGATCTGGAGAGCCTTCACGACCAAACTCCCGACACAACAACATTGGGCACATCGTACCCGGCACACATCGTAACACAACTGCTCAGACCCGTTCTCCGTACGGCTTCACCAGACATCATGCCGGAACACGACGAATCGCTTGGCGGCAAGACTTTGTCTGGTGGGTGGTAACTTATGCCGGCGGCTGATGTTGTTGCCTACCACCGAGCACACATATGTATACACATATCTGTGTAAATACCATGATTCATTAGTTTTATGAAAAGATTTCTGGCACAAACAGAAGCTAATTGTTCTTTTAATTCCAGACTTCATCTTTGAATCTCATTTACTAAATTCAAATGGCCTTATTATAAAATAAGGATTGGAGTTTTGGCGGAAAAGTCAAGCAGTGTGTCACGCTCGTTTTTCATTGGACTTTTAAAATTATTTATAGTGTTGTTTACTAAATAAAAGTGCGTGATTTATATAGTAAAAAGAGCATTTAGTAAATCCATACTAATATTATAAATGCGAAAGTAACTCTGTCTATCTGTCTGTCTGTCTGTTACTCTTTCCCGCCTAAACCTCCCAACCGATTATGATGAAAATTGGCATAGACAATCTTTAGACCCTGAGAAAGAACATAAGCTACCTTTTATCCCGGAAAAAATTAATGTTCCCGAGGGAAATCTAAAAAACGCGATATAACCGAACTCCACGCGGGCGAAGCCGCGGGCGGAAAGTTAGTAATTCATAAAGAACACTGAAATATCGCAGCATAGTGGCCACATCATGACTTTTTCCCAAATCTCCCTCGTAAGACGGGTCACGCGGCCGTGTTTTTCGACATGAAAAATTCATAATTACTTGACATTGGCTAAATGCACAAACCGTGCGAAGCCAAAAAATAAAGAAAGAAAATAAGGATAGTT
This sequence comes from Sesamia nonagrioides, assembly GCA_017933935.1. NCBI lineage: Eukaryota > Metazoa > Arthropoda > Insecta > Lepidoptera > Noctuidae > Sesamia > Sesamia nonagrioides. Next base: position 4,916,033 of record JADWQK010002280.1, on the reverse strand, counting down.
TTTAGTTTCAAGTTTAAGGCATCGAACCATTTTTTGATTTCGACTCACGTCAAACACGAGAATAAGTTGTCTATATTGTACAATTAAGTACTTTAAGATGTTCTGAATCATCATCATCTCAGCCACATGAAGTCCACTGCTGGACATAGGCCTCTCTCAAGGATTTCCAAAAACGACGGTTGGACGCGTGCCATGCGTGGCGAGTATGGCTTTTACCCTCCAATGTTCTGTTCTGAATAAAGATTATAAAACTACAACGAGCAACGAGCAGTTTGGAATGGAAGTTAGATCTCTTTTTTGTATTCAGACACTAGACCACTTTTTGTAATAAGACGAAAAGTGTTTTACCCAAAAACTTGCAGAGACTTACGCAGTTGATGAACTATCCGTACGTCAGGGACTGTTATCAATTACATATAAAAGAATACCGACTTATCTACACTTATCAAAGACGCCACAACTGAACCCTATCTAATTTAAATTGACCTGCGAACTTCCCGGATGACGATTCATTAACTCCTACGCATTCGGAGAAGTCAGTACATGTGATTTCATGTGACAGGCGATTTTCGTAGTCTTTTTTGCAGCATTTCGTGTTTATATGTTCTTCGCTTTTCTTCGATACTTTTGATTATTTTTCATTCGTCGGTTAGTGTACCTTCTAGCCTTTATTATAATTATACATTGTGCTCACATGATAGAAGCAACATAAATATGTAACGAAGAAATGTAACCCATATATTATGATTTTAAAAGAGTATTCATGGAGTTTCTTGCACGTTCTTCTCCATCTACGATCTACGGTTTGGAACGTGCAATTTAGCTTCACTTTTCTTGGACTGACCGACATTGACTATTCAAAAGTACCAAGTGATGGTTAATTTGAAATAAACAATTTTGATTTTGAGCCACATCATTTTTCACTCAGACCGTCCATCGTTATTTATACCTCCCGTATACTAACGGCAATCCTATATTAATGGGTCTAAATCCTTACTATATTATAAATGTGAAAGTGAGTTTTTTTGTTTGTTCCGCCTTCACGCAAAAACTACTGGACGGATTTGGATGAAATTTGGTGCACAGATAGTTAATAATCAGAAATGACACATAGGATAATTTTCATCGCGATTCTCCCACGGAATCTAAACTTACGCGGGTGAAACCAGGGGCGCGGACTAACCTGAACCTTTGTAGAACGGAAAAAGAAATTTATGCAGTAATGCTTGTTGTGGACAGACATTTATCGGATTGAGCCAAAGCCTAACATCAGGTCGAGGCCCGTATCCTCTTTTATAGGTATCTAAAATCAAAATGCATTTATTCGTTAGGTTGAGAATTAGGGCTTTCATTAGACACCAAGAGAATCGCCCTTCACCACATCGTAGTGCTACAGCTGGGAAGACGTGGTGTAAAAACTCTCCAAAGCGTTGACTACTGAAATTAGAAGGAAAGTCTTGACTTCTTGGTTCTTTCTTTTAAAGTCACAGGTATCAAACATATCATTTATTCTTTTTCTCTATCTATATTTTTTTTTATCTCTCTCTACTGTTTATAATTATTTTGTATTTATATTGTTACGAATGGACCTTATGTCGATGGCATAAGGTTCAATATCGCGTGACAAGCAGTGTGTCACTTTTAAGTCCTATTTCGGCAGATCTAGACATTTTCTAGGTACAATAATAAAACGCATTGCTAGACTTAGGACGGCCTATCGAATGGTACAGGTCTCAACAGTTTTGTCAACAAAGTGTCGACATCGAAATTTCTAGAAACCCGTTTCCGGGAATTATCGTAGGTACTTACTTGGCCGGTGACCTCGAAGTTATGCAGTATTATTATTACGCCTAGAGGATTCTGGAATGTTCGATCAGCTGGCCTATATATAGGCGGCGCGACGCCGGCGGACAGTCAGTCTACACTCGACTAGCGATACGAAAACAGCGACAGTTAAGAAGCGATCTTAAAGAAGACCTACTGCGACAATTATAACGAGAACTTCGAGTACTACGTGAAGTAACATCTGTAGCGTTATTGTGTGTTTACAACACGGACTTCGTGGACATAAGGGAAGACTTCGGTACAACATCAGCTACGTTCTACTTGTCATTGCCTACGATCGACTGTACCTTCGTTGCTAATAAACTTCGTAACCCTTAACCGGCGTTTTAGTACCCCTAGCCCGTAACAATTGGTGTCAGAAGCGGCATGCCGGTCACGCCAAGGGAAGACGAAAGAGTTCGCACGCGACGACAAGCAGCGATGGATTTGGCGCGTCAAGAGGAAGAATCGCTTGGTGTCCCTGCACCCGTAGAAGATGCGGCCGTCGTAACACCGACGAATGTGAGTGCGCCTACTACCACCACTATTCCCGGAGCCAGCGGATCCGATTTTTCGGCGTTACTGGCTCACTTGACGGCGCAAATAAAGCTGAGTATAGAACAATCCCAGGCAGCAACCCAGGCACAAATGGAAAAAAACTCAGGCAGAAACCCAGGCTCAAATAAAACAATCCCAGGCAGAAACCCAGGCACAAATTAAAAATGTAGCAGCATCCCAGGCAAAATCCCAGCAACTAGTATTGGAACTAAACGGAAAGTGGGAAAAAACTAAAGAAGAGGTGAATGAGCTTAAAATAAAAGCAACACAACAAGACGCACGTATGGACCAGCAAAATACGCGCATAGACAAACAAGAAGCGCGTATGGACCACCAAGATACGCGCATAGACAAACAGGATGCTCGTATAGACAAACATGATGCGCGTTTCGAGGCACTAGACAGCACCATCATGGAGTGTGAGAAAGAAATAAAATTCCTCCATGACAAGGTACAGAAAGGAGGCATCAAAGGGGTGATACCTAGTGCTTTGCCGACGTTCCAAGTGCCTCATTTTGACGGAACAACGTCATGGGTGGCCTTCCGCCTTCAATTCGAAAAGGTCGCAAAAGGCAACAACTGGGACGACGATCAAGCGGTAACCGCTCTTACGCTTGCTCTGCGTGGTGATGCAGTACAAATTCTCGAAAATATTTCCGGCGATTGCAATACCCTAGCCTGTCTGCTAGAAGCGTTGGAGACTAGATATGGAGAGAAACACCTGGAACATGTCTACAGGGCTCAACTCCGCGAACGCACACAGAAGAGCAGCGAGGGTTTGCAACAATGGGCCACGGAAATTGAACGTATGGTTCGGAAGGCGTATGCATCAACACCGGGATTGATTGGCGCTACTACTCTACGATTCTTTACTGATGGGATTCGAGATGAAGAAGTCAGGGCTGCTGTACGTCTGGGTCACCATCAGACCCTGAAGGCAGCTTTGACGCATGCTCTGGAGGTGGAAGCAGTACGTCAAGATGGCCCACAACACGACCGTATTCAAGAAGTGACCGCACAAATAAAAGCCCGACGAGGACCAACTTGCTATGAGTGTGGCAAAAAGGGGCACATTAGAATTGATTGTCCCAGGAAGGCTAAGGGAAGAACTTCTTGGTCACGTGAAGAGGCCGCGGTGATGGCGTGGCGCAAGAGCGATGCGAAGGTCGAGTCCGAGCGCCCGTGCGAGCGAGTCGAGTGGCGTGAGCGGAGCTATCGGAGCGGGCACCGCGAGCGATCCACTGAACGAGAGCGGGAACGCGTCAAGGACCGGGAGCGAGACCGAGGCCGGGAACGCGAACGTCCCGGCAAGCGAGAACACGAGCGCGAGCGGTCGCGCGGAAGGTCGCGGAGTGAGGCAGACGGAAGCCGGGACAAGGAAGTCGAGGACGAGGCCCGTAAGAAGAAGCGCCTCGTGAAAAAAGCAAGACAAAAGGACCGCCGTCGCCAGGTTACTTCAGGAAGTAAGGGCCGACATTGTGACAAACAGGAAGAGAACGTACGGATTATCCAGGTGAACGCTTTGGATGAAGACTGGGATAATCAATCATTGAAAGACGCACAAAAGGAAGACAGTTACCTGAAGGCAGTAATCGAGTGGAAGCAACGTGGCCAGAGGCCCGCTTGGAGTGAAATATCGGCGCTTAGCCCAACAGTAAAAAGTTACTGGGCTCAATGGGACAGCCTGATAATTGATAATGGAGTTCTCAAGAGGAAATGGGAATCACCCAGTGGTCAGGAGGTCACCTTACAGATAGTTGTCCCCTGCGATAAAGTCGCGTCAGTGCTAAGACAGGTGCACGACGGAGTATCCGGAGGACATCTAGGAGTAAAAAAAACCCTGGAGAAGGTGAGGAAAAGATTCTACTGGGTGCATTGCCGCGAAGACGTAGAGGACTGGTGTAGAAAATGCGTAGCTTGCTCCTCAGTAAAGGGACCGCAAACGAGAGCCAGAGGTCGGCTGAAAGTGTACAATGTTGGTGCACCATGGGAAAGAGTTGCTGTCGATATAGCTGGGCCATTCCCTGTTACTGAAGAAGGGAATAGGTATATCATCGTCATGCAAGACTATTTCAGCAAATGGCCAGAAGCTTTTGCAGTACCTAACCAGGAAGCTCATACAGTCGCCAAAAAGCTAGTTCACGAGGTGTTCTGTCGATTTGGCGTTCCCTTGGAGTTACACTCTGACCAGGGTAGAAACTTCGAGTCTTCACTATTTCAAGAGGTTTGCCAACTACTCGGGATACATAAGACTCGCACAACACCGTATCACCCACAGTCAGATGGAATGGTCGAAAGATTCAATCAGACGTTGGAGAATCATTTGGCCAAAGTAGTGGAAGAACACCAGAGGGATTGGGACCAATACATTCCACTCTTCTTAATGTCATACCGCTCTGCAACACATGATAGCACAAATTGCACACCGGCGAAAGTCAACTTCGGCCGAGAAATTAGACTACCCATAGATGCACTAACCGGAACACCTCCCGATACTCCTAACCTAGCCGTCGACTACGTGGCCGACCTACGGCGTAAATTAGATGGAATACATGAGTTAGTGAGAAAGAATGGTCTGAAAACCAGTGAGAAAATGAAAGTCCGATACGACCGCAAAGCTAACGTGCCCGGATTTGAAGAGGGAACTTTGGTATGGTTACATAATCCCATAAGGAGAAAAGGAAAGAGTCCGAAATTTCAAGCCAAATGGGAGGGTCCGTACACGATAGTAACCAGAATAAACGATGTCACCTACAGGATTAAGAAAGGGCCTAGAGGGAAGCTGAAGATCGTACACGTTGACCGCCTAGCTCGCTATTATGGATCAAATCATGCTCGGGACGAGCATGACTAAGAAGGAGGCAATGTTACGAATGGACCTTATGTCGATGGCATAAGGTTCAATATCGCGTGACAAGCAGTGTGTCACTTTTAAGTCCTATTTCGGCAGATCTAGACATTTTCTAGGTACAATAATAAAACGCATTGCTATACTTAGGACGGCCTATCGAATGGTACAGGTCTCAACAGTTTTGTCAACAAAGTGTCGACATCGAAATTTCTAGAAACCCGTTTCCGGGAATTATCGTAGGTACTTACTTGGCCGGTGACCTCGAAGTTATGCAGTATTATTATTACGCCTAGAGGATTCTGGAATGTTCGATCAGCTGGCCTATATATAGGCGGCGCGACGCCGGCGGACAGTCAGTCTACACTCGACTAGCGATACGAAAACAGCGACAGTTAAGAAGCGATCTTAAAGAAAACCTACTGCGACAATTATAACGAGAACTTCGAGTACTACGTGAAGAAACATCTGTAGCGTTATTGTGTGTTTACAACACGGACTTCGTGGACGTAAGAGAAGACTTCGGTGCAACGTCAGCGACATTCTACTTGTCATTGCCTACGATCGACTGTACCTTCGTTGCTAATAAACTTCGTAACCCTTAACCGGCGTTTAAGTACCCCTAGCCCGTAACAATATACCATGTTTTGTCTCTGCATCACCTTAAGGTAGACTGGTAGAAAATGCCTAAGGCATTAAGTCCGCCATTGTGCAATGTTTTTCTTGTGCATAAAGTTTTAATAAATAAATAAATATATTTTTTACAACATGGAATTGGAATTAAGTAAGCCTAACTGTAACAATATTATCACAAGTGCTCCGTGGATCGCATAGTAACGTAGGTACCTATTGTTGCCACGTTTCGTTTACACGCTAAATTTTATTTTATGGCTTTATACATAATGTGTGTAATTGCTTGAATTATACGCTTTGGCTGACTGTAGCTCTGTTTTAAGCCTTTAGATAAATTGTGGTAAAATTAGAAGAAATTTTATAGTAAACCAAAAATTTGTCGTATCAACTCTGACATAATATGTTTTTCATTGAAGATCCTGAATATTCTCTTTGAACAAGATTTCAGCCTATTCTTTGACAATCTCAACGCGACAACTTTGAAAGCGAGATACTTGTGATAAGAGCAGCTGAAATTTTATAGTTAACCAAAAGTTGTCGTATATGCTCTGAAATATATTTTTCATTGAAGATCCTGAATATTTTCTTTGAACAAGATTTCGGGCTATTCTTAGACGATCTCGACGCGAGAACTTAGAAAGCGAGATACTCGTGATAAGAGCAGCTGTGGCCTAGTGGTGTCGGCAGCAACTTACAAGTTGTAGGTCGTAGGTTTGAACCCCATCATGCGCTTTACTTTGTGGAAATTATGTCATCACCACTGCTCTCAAAATAGTGAAGGAAAACATCGCATCGTGAGGAAACCGATATAGCCAGGACTCTAGGCTATATCGGTTTCCTCACGATGCGTGGCATAAAGTCGAAGAAATCTGATATCTATTAAACCGAACTGGGCCCGTGGGATAGATTACGGCCCGCTCCCTCTCACAGCGAGAAGGCCTGTGTCCCAGGAGTAGGGTTGCCATTTTTTTTTACAAGGAATAAAGTATATTCGGGTCTGTGAAGAATATTAAACAGTATTTTAGAAAAATGAACAGTATTTTATTTATTTAATTTTTTACATACATATTTTTTGGAACTCCTCGCACAACTTACTAAACTTAGGTAAATCGTTTTTGAATATTTCGTACGCCTCACCACAACTATAATTTAAATTAAAATAAATGAGGAGCTCATTTTTAATCAAATTTATTGATGCTCTATTTCTGTCCTCCCGCCACTTGGCACTCATGATTTGTTTGGTGGCTGCGCTTCACTGCACTGAGCGCGCGCGCCCTCTGAAAAAATAAAAATGTGTGAGCGTTTTAAGTATATCACATAATGCATGCTGAAAACAGTATTTTTTATACTTTATTTTTGGTCAACAGTAAAAAGTATAATTTAGTGAAAAACAGTATAATACTGTTCAAAACAGTATAGTTGGCAACCCTACCCAGGAGTGGGATTCTTTTTATAGGCTGATTATGTACCTATGTACGGACGACAGCAGGTCAAGCTAATGAGCCTTAATGCTTTACAGATAAAGTTGAAAATGTAATAAGGAATTCTGACAGATTCTAGTAGCTTGATGTGTTGTCGTGGTGGCCAGTGGTTAAAACACCAGCCTCTCAAGTTATGAGCGCGGGTTCGATCCCAGGTCAGGCAAATACCAATGTAACTTTTCTAAAGTTACATTGGTATTGGTTGGTAGTTTAGTCCGTTATAGTGGTTGATTAGAGGGTAATTATTGGGTCAGCTGCGGCGCGGGCTGGCCTTCATCTGGCAAGGGACGGGGAGGGCAATTAAGCTGTGGGGCGCGTCGCGGAGGACCTCGGCGGAGATCCGTATTTCGATTTCTTGTATAGGGTGCTGGTGGCCCTATTGGCCTCTTGGAGGAGGATTATGGGGTCATCGGGGTTTGAGAGGGTATGCCGAGAGCAGCGAAGCTTGAAGATGGTGGAGGGAGTGTAGTTAGCAGCCGCTGCTATCAGGGGATTGCGGTGTTTGGCAGCAGTGTCAAAGAATCGCTTGGAGAGACGTTTCATGTATGGCTGGATGGTGGGGATTTAGAGATAACATGGAGGATCTCATTTCGGACGAACCAAGAGGCATTTGTGGCTTTACGGAGGAAACGACGACTGACGACGACGATATGACGCGGCTTGGCATGTGCGTAGACTGGACATGCGTATGTCATAATCGAGCGTAAAGTGCAAGTCCTTTCATCAAGCGTCTATTGTTTTAGGCAACGCCTTTGTTATTTGCTCGCGCGCAGATACTCTGGCTAAGATTACCCCTCCAACTTCGGCATGCCACATCCTCGCGCACATCTGGAGAGTACTTACCAAATTTAACGTAATTTTTGGAGCAAAACAGAATTAATATACACAACAACACACATTGAGCAATAACGAAACACTTAGAATACATCCACTAATATGATAAAATTATAATTGCGGATAAATAATTGGTATACATATTTAAGAGTAAATAATTTAGTTTTGACTTTTTAGTCAAAATATGACTAACATTCCACCGTAAAGTGAAATTATTATTATAATATTAACAGTCTTGTTTATTTTGTTAGGCGAACTTCATTTTAAAAAAGACCAAAGACACATTGAACAGTCTCATATTCGCAATCACTTTCAAGAACCAATATGTCACGAGGCAGCCATAACATACAAACAAAACACCTTATCTATTTTGTAACCCTTTTTTTAAACAAGTTATCGACAGGTTATATTATTATCATGACGGATAATCATTCATCATAGCTCTTTTTTCAATGATCTGTTATGATTTATTAAATTAATTCCATTAATAAACTGTTCACAAGTGTACTATCTTAACCGCTTCTTATGTAAAATATAGCTAATTTTATCTCAGGGGACCAATAGACACCTGAATAGGTGCCGAATATTTAACTTATCTTGTATATATATTAGAGGGGACGAATGGGTACCTTAAAAATAATATTTTTTACTAAAATATTAATTGGTCCCCTACCAGGAGAGCAATGGGCACCTATATGTATAGGGGCCGAATCCACAACTTTTATGCTGGAGGACGAATGGGCTCTGACCCCACAAGGTAGCTGCTGTGAATTGTTGAGGAGTTCCTTCGACTGTCTCCCGGCTCCATCATCAGATCTACTCCAGACCTTTATTAAATTGTAGTGCTTTAAAATACTTAATGAAAATGCTAAGAAATGCACTAGTCGCCCTGCAATTTTTGAAAATTTCCCTTGTTTTCTCTGGTCTTCCACCATCAAACCCTGATATCTTTATCATGGGACCACCTTGGGAACGTCTTCTTTCCAACAGAAAAAGAATGATCAAAATCGGTTCAACAACACAACAAACATAAAAAAGCATATATAATACGGTCGAATTGAGTAACCTCCTCCTTTTTGAAGTCGGTTAAATTATCTAGCGAAATTCCGGAGACGTGATAGGCTCTGTCAGATAACAGAAGCTTATAAAAAAAAATAGCAGTCGTGGGACTGATCGTCTGAAGTGAAAACTGAAAATATTATTATGCACTAGCGGCCGCCAGCGACTTCGTTCGCGTGGAGTTAGTTATGCTCCGCTCCTATTGGTCGCAGCGTGATGTTATATAGCCTAAAGCCTTCCTGAATTAAGGGGCTATCCAACGCAAAAAGAATTTTCCAAATCGGACCAGTAGTTCCCGAGATTGTGATCTGTTTTGTGTCAGTATCAATTGTCCGTAAATTACTCTACTATTTTTTGAAGTCGATTAATTGATCGGTATATTATGATTTTTTTATTAAGCGCGGGTAACACCATGGAGCGAATGGTAACTCCGACTGGAGTCGCGTTTGACATAGCTATCGACCGTTAGCGCGGGCAGTCTTTGCTCAAGCTTCGATCGAATGTGTGTTGGTCATGCCCAAACCCAGTGGCTCTTATCTGTTTTAATCAAAGATTATCCTTGTAATCCCTTAATATTAAAGTAATCTAAGTGTCTGTACAGTTAAAATAATAAGAATCGAACATCACACGATAGTTATTGTTTAACGTTTTCTCGAAATACCGCCCACGATGGATGCTCATGCGGATGAGAAGACAACTCAACTATCCGGAACTTTTGACCCTGCCTTCCTTCGACGGTTTTTCCCGTCATGTAGGTATATCTCGCTGTAGCGATTACGGTGTCTGGTCGATCACGCTTATGTGAATTCAATGATTTTTCCCCGTCCAACAAAAGTGCTTTTGACTTCTTCCTTTTGACTCCTTTTGTGTAAAGGTGTATACAATATGTAAAGAAAACCCTGTCCGATCCGTGAAGGTATTGTTAGGAATCGATAACTGATTCTACTAATGTCGACAAAGCCGGACTAAAGTTTAAAAAAAAATCCCTCTAAAAAAATAAATATTATTTTGCAAAACGAGGTAACTTAATACATGTGCGGTAGTACACCCTTTCGCGGGCGACGGGTGGCAGGGTACGCGACGCGTGGTCGAATAGCATAAGCGTACCGTCAAAATGTTGTTGTCACTTTTCTAAAAATTACCAAATTTTGGGGAAGTTGGAATTAATTCTCGAGAAAAAAAGATTATTTTAAAATTCATTAGTATTATTACTATGATGATTACATAAAATTTTATATTATATTTGGTCTTGTGTTTACCTAACCTTTATTATCCTTATGGGTCGGACAGGGTTTTCTTTACATATTGTATATTATGTACATATTATTATGTATAACAATACGTACGCACTACGCAAGCAAAACACTATTGTTAAGTCCGCAGAACAAAACGACTCTTGAACAATGTTTGTGTTACCATCTAATTCTAGATAAACATATTTACATACTTACTTATAAACATATTTGCTGTATATAGTAATCGTGTTTTACACGTCGCAGCACTGTAATAACTAAAGTCACTTAAGATGGTTGATTGTAAGTGCTTATCGTTTAAATATGTTTTAAGTACATTTTTGAGTTATAACCACGTTTTTATCGTTTTAAAGCTAAGCCTATCTTTTTAATTACTGTCATAATTTTTCTTATATTTTATAAAGGGTTCTTAATTATTTAGGCGTGAGTATGTAACTCACGCCTTCTTCCCATATATAGGCAGACCTCAGAAACTGCACAACACCACCTGCAGTGCAATTCTGTAACATAGGTGAACTGAGCGTGCTCTGTTATTCTAACCTAGGCGAACTAAGCGGGCTCTGTCATTCTAACCTAGGTGAACTAAGCGTGCTCTGTCATTCTAACTTAGGTGAACTGAGCGTGCTCTGTTATTCTAACCTAGGCGAACTGAGCGGGCTCTGTCATTCTAACCTAGGTGAACTAAACGTGCTCTGTCATTCTAACTTAGGTGAACTGAGCGTGCTCTGTCATTGCAACTCATACTAGGTATTAATACTACTACTCTCTGTAAACTTGCTTCAACTTTTCACAGTGTAATATATCATCTGCTACGATCTTTCAATATGCCTTTTTTCATCTGACTTTCGTGAGAAACATCAAAATGAGTTTGTCAAACAAAAAAGGATTTACTAGCAATAATTGCATCACTGCTTACCATCAAGCGGGATTGCGGTCAAGCACTATATAATTATAAAAATAAACCACCTTCTCGCGTCCCACTACAGTGGAGTCCCGGTAATCCGGCCCCTGGCTAATGCGGCACTCCCAATAATCCGACATCTTCTATTAAATATGTAAGTATTATAACTTAATATGTATTTTATAACTTAGGTGAACTCAGTGTTCTGTCATTCTAACTTGGGTGCACTGAGTGTTCTCTGTCATTCTAACTTGGGTGCACTGAGTGTTCTGTCATTCTAACTTGGGTGCACTGAATGTTCTCTGTCATTCTAACTTAGGTGAACTGAGTGTTCTGTCATTCTAACTTAGGTGCACTGAGTGTTCTGTCATTCTAACTTAGGTGCACTGAGTGTTCTGTCATTCTAACTTAGGTGAACTGAGTGTTCTGTCATTCTAACTTATGTAGGTGCACTGAGTGTTCACTGTCATTCTAACTTAGGTGAACTGAGTGTTCTCTGTCATTCTAACTTGGGTGAACTGAGTGTTCTCTGTCATTCTAATATGGGTGAACTGAGTGGTCTTTGTCATTCTAACTTAGGTAAACTGAGTGTTCTCTGTCATTCCAACTTAGGTGAACTGAGCGTGCTCTGTCATTCTAACTTAGGTGAACTGAGCGTGCTCTGTCATTCCAACTTAGGTGAACTGAGCGTGCTCTGTCATTCCAACTTAGGTGGACTGAGCGTGCTCTGTCATTCTAACTTAGGTAAACTGAGTGATGCAGGTCTCCTCTCATACAGAGAAGGATTGAGCGTAATCACCACGCTTGCTCAATGCGGGTTAGCGATTTCAGACTTGAAAGTCCAGGTTACCTCAACATGTTTTCCTTCACCTTGTAATCAGTCATTGGTGTCCAAGATATACTTAGAAAGTACATATACAATATGTAAAGAAAACCCTGTCCGATCCGTGAAGGTATTGTTAGGTATCGTTAACTGATTCTAATAATGCCTACAAAGCTGGGCTAAACTTAAAAAAAAATCCCCCAAAAAAAATAAATATTATTTCGAAAAAGCGAGGTAACTTAATGCATGTGCGGTAGACAACCCGATAGCCCCGCCCCCCTTCACCCGCGCATGTATGCGCGGGTGAAGGGGGGCGGGGCATGCGGCACGTGGTCGCATCGCTATTCGCTCCGTCACAAATGGTGTTGTCAGTTTTTTAAAAATGACTAAATTTCGGGGAAATTGGAATTAATACCCGGGAAAAAAAGATTATTTCAAAATTCATTATTATTGTTACTGTGATGATTATGTAAAATTTTATATTATATTTGGTCAAGTGTTTACCTAACCTTTATTATCCTTATGGGTCGGACAGGGTTTTCTTTACATATTGTATACAATATGTTAAGAAAACCCTGTCCGATCCGTGAAGGTATTGTTAGGTATCGATAACTGATTCTACTAATGCCTGCAAAACCTGGCTAAACTTAAAAAAAAATACCCCCTAAAAAATAAATAACTTAAATAAAATAAATAGGTAATTTCATGGCAACACAGGCACAGGTCATGACCGCAGTTGACCTCATGCTTGTAGGTATAGGTAGCTTGTTCACGTTTATCGACTCTCGAAAGAAACAATGATACTTAGGCAGCTCGAGAAAAGAATTTTTTTTAAGTAGGAAGGTCGTCTGACTCCAAATGTATCATTTCATTGCATGAGCACAATTGCTGTGGCGGAGATGTTCCATATTTCGTCGCACGAGATTAGCACGGACATGCACACAAATAAAAATCAAGTGGTATCAAATCCGCGCTGGCCACAGTTGGCCCCTACCAATCCACTGCTCGCCGAACTGATAATGGACAATAATGATAATGTACTCACGTACAGGTCGGCAAAAATATCGTGAGGCACCGTCATGCTGGAACCCTCGTGCATTGACCGATAAGTTTCCACTTCCAAATCGTCTAACACCTGATCACAACACAGCTAATTAGAGTTACTACCTCTATCAGCATGTTACATTACTCTACGTTAGAAAACGACATGATCACACAATACACGAATAGTGTACACCAGCAATGTTTATGCGCAACTAATAATTTAAAGTAAAAATTATTTTTATTTTATAAGAATAGGTACCTACGCCGGCACGCTTTGGTAGAGATGTGTAAGTAATCAAAATATTGTTTTTTTTATCGATTGATACTCGTCTATTTTTGGTATCGATTTAGTATTGTAGTTTCTCATTCTTATTCTCGATTCAACATCGCATGGAATTGTTTAGAACTTTTACAAAACTCAAATTAGCGAGGTACACTGCTGTAAATGAAAATCATGCCAAAGTTTTAATTTCAGTTTCTGTCTCAATATCGATGATATTGACCGATAAAATATTTGTAAAACTTTACTAAAATTGTGTTTCATAAGTCTTTCTCGTTTCTGTTTACTAATACTTGTGTTATAATAATGTTATTAGTAATTGATCGATAAACAAACAAAAGTACTTTTACCATTGGGTAATCTGTGTTTTTACAACAAATCCTTCAACCAGATATAAGTTTCGATTAATAGCGATAAAAAACGTTATTACGCAAAAAATAGTACATCCCTAGTTTCACCTACTTTTTTCCTTTGCGGACACCGACAAACGCGCCGCGCGCCGGCATCACAAACGAGACCGCCAAATATTGAACATAAATTTATACATTTAATATCCAACAATAAATCAAACGATGATGCCGCGAAATGGTGTTGTCACATTTTAAAAATTTACCTAATTTTGGGGAAGTTCGCGGGAAAAAAAGATAATTTCAAAATTCAATAATATTGTTACTATGATGATTATGTAAAATTTCATATTTTATTTGGCCATGTGTTAACCTAACCTTTATTATCCTTACGGGTCGGACAGGGTTTTCTTAACATATTGTATATCTTAGAAGAGTTACATTGGTACTTGCCGGACCTGGAATCAATTTCCCGCACACTCATACTTGAGAAGCTGGTGTTTTAACCTGGTGTCATATACATACTAAACCAATAAATGTCTTGTTTCAGAGTCACCATGACCTCAGCAATCCTAGTGACAGGTGGCGCAGGCTACGTTGGCTCCCACACAGTGATTACCCTTCTAGAAAAACAGTCAGAGCACACAGAATTCGAGATAGTAGTCATAGATAACCTGTCCAACGCCCACAAGGCTGCAGGTGAGAAGAAACCGGTACCCTTGAGGATAATAGAGGAGCTGACGAAAAAGACGATACATTTCTATGAGTTGGATATCAGGGATAAAGAGGGGTTGAGCAAGGTTTTTGAAAGAGTGAGTCTGACAATAAAACATTTTTTTTTTTGTAATTATAAACTAATGCTTGACCGCAATCCTGCGTGGTGGTAAGCGGTGATGCAATCGTTTATGGTATAGCGCGTTAGGACATAAAATCTATACTAATCTATCCTTAATATACAACGTGTAACAAAAAGGGTATATACATACCAAGGGCATGGTATCTTTAGATGATATTAAACGATATCGGAAGGGTTTCAACTCAAAATAAAATACTCAAAAAATTGGTAACAAATTTTCGGTTTCGTGTGTTTCTTAAAATCAAATCATAACAAACGTGGCAGCACACTACATACGTTAATAACTACTCGTTACCCGTCACGTTACTTTGTAATGTTATGTACATATTCAGATATACTTACACTTATTATTTATACTCATATTCATACTTATATATGTATCATTCATTTCCACGGTCCATTATATGCATTCCATTACTATGAGGCTCTGTTTTGATCATATTCCACCACACTAGGGCTCATTTTTCTGTTCACAGATACAGTCCTCAACTTTAAGCCTAAGTTTCGGCGACTTATTGACCCCTTAGCGTAGGAAGCCGTACCTATGCAGGACTGTATCACTTTTTCCTATCAAACACTGCACTTTTTAATTTAATACCATTTATATTTACATTGTTACAGAACATTTTCATTATTTTGACATTTTTATGACAACATTGTTGATGTTGTATCTATGACAACCTTCTCATCAAAATTCTTGTTGGTCTGCTATTTTTATTTCATAATTGTTATTCGAACTCTTTTATGGTAAAATTATTTACCGTTCCTCGTCCATATTTTCGAATATTTTAAATTTCGACCTCCAACCGTTCTGCGAGGTTTCTTTACGCTCGTCTGTTGCTGTCGCCGGTCCGCCAGGGCCGCTCGTCTGTTGCTGTCGCCGGTCCGCCAGGGCCGCTTCTCCGTAACTGCCGCCGGTCCACCAGGGGCCGCCCTTCACCATCACCCATCAATCATTCATCTACATTATTCATTTTTATACTTCCATCTTGTCTTTTCTGTATACTTAATAAATACTGTCTCCCTCTAAAGTCTTTTCTTGTCGTTACACGACAGTTTGGCGCCCAACTAAAATTTCCTGCACCCCCTTAACTTCCTAAATTCAAAAGAAACACTTCGTCTAGTGTCGTACATTCTCAGCTCTTTGGTTAAATATTTTGGCTATTCTATCCCTTTCATTTTCTCTTAACACACACATAACTCATTCACTCATATATACTTACAACACCTAACTTAATTTTCTTTTTTTTCCCTAACAGGAAAACAAGGTATACTTTTACATACTTAACTATCTTTTTCTAACTTACACTTAAATATGTCTCGTCCAATCAAATTTGAACTCTTAAATAAAAACGAGCTTGAATATGAAGTTACAATTAGACTGGAGGAACCAGCAAAGACAGTTATATTGTTAAAGAAGCAGATACTTCTGCTAGCTCCCACTACACCATCGGAAGATATTTTAACTTCGAAACTTTCGATTCTTTGAAAAACGATTAATTATTTATGTAAATTCTTTCTTTTATTTACAGCTGCACATTCTATTAATTTTTTATATTATATATACATTACATTACATTTGCTCGACCCTACTCTTCAGTCTCACTCTTCTACCCTATGGAGCGGATTGCAACTCATTAAAGAAGCCTATGCAGGAGCGGTTGGTTACTCCTAAAATAAGCCTAAACCAAATGCTAACTCTTTCGCTCTTCTAGGAGCTTAAATTTCTACTTTATCTAATGTTTCCTTTTTTTCCTTCCAGTCTGGAGCGGCTGACAACTCCAAAAATAAGCCTTGTCGTCATTCTAAAACACACTTCTATGAGTGGCAGTCATCAACTGTGAACTCCACCCATACCTGTATGAAGAGGATTGCTTGAAAGAGATAGGTGGTATGAATGGGTGAATGGAGATGGATGAATGTGTGAAGTGTTGTTTTACAGTCCCTACTTAAAATCTTATTAGAAAATTTTCTACAGTTGAAAATTTTTCCAGGGTCGGGGGGAAAATGTAATGTTATGTACATATTCAGATATACTTACACTTATTATTTATACTCATATTCATACTTATATATGTATCATTCATTTCCACGGTCCATTATATGCATTCCATTACTATGAGGCTCTGTTTTGATCATATTCCACCACAC
This sequence comes from Sesamia nonagrioides, assembly GCA_017933935.1. Taxonomy (NCBI): domain Eukaryota; kingdom Metazoa; phylum Arthropoda; class Insecta; order Lepidoptera; family Noctuidae; genus Sesamia; species Sesamia nonagrioides. Next base: position 4,899,141 of record JADWQK010002280.1, on the reverse strand, counting down.
TAGGGCTCATTTTTCTGTTCACAGATACAGTCCTCAACTTTAAGCCTAAGTTTCGGCGACTTATTGACCCCTTAGCGTAGGAAGCCGTACCTATGCAGGACTGTATCACTTTTTCCTATCAAACACTGCACTTTTTAATTTAATACCATTTATATTTACATTGTTACAGAACATTTTCATTATTTTGACATTTTTATGACAACATTGTTGATGTTGTATCTATGACAACCTTCTCATCAAAATTCTTGTTGGTCTGCTATTTTTATTTCATAATTGTTATTCGAACTCTTTTATGGTAAAATTATTTACCGTTCCTCGTCCATATTTTCGAATATTTTAAATTTCGACCTCCAACCGTTCTGCGAGGTTTCTTTAGGAATCATCGCAGAGCAGTGGTCAGTCGAGCTCTGGCTTCCAAACAAGCCTCTTAAAAGTAGGTCTCCAGTAAACGCTGCCTCGAGAGCCCTTCTAGGGTGTTTCCTGCTGTGCCAGTCTCTATATAACTGGTGCGCCTGGAGCTGCCTGGCCCTTTGCCGCCGGAGCCCTCGACTGCTGCCGGCCTTGTGACGCCGGGGCAGTCCCTCTTCTGTAGCTGCCGCCGGTCTACCAGGGCCGTTCTTCTGTAGCTGCCGCCGGTCTACCAGGGCCGTTCTTCTGTAGCTGCCGCCGGTCTACCAGGGCCGTTCTTCTGTAGCTGACGCCGGTCCACCAGGGCCGCTCCTCCGTAGCTGCCGCCGGTCCACCAGGGCCGCTCCTCTGCAGCTGCCGCCGGTCCACCAGGGCCGCTCCTCTGCAGCTGCCGCCGGTCCACCAGGGCCGCTCCTCTGCAGCTGCCGCCGGTCCACCAGGGCCGCTCGTCCGTTGCTGTCGCCGGTCCACCAGGGCCGCTCGTCCGTTGCTGTCGCCGGTCCACCAGGGCCGCTCGTCCGTTGCTGTCGCCGGTCCACCAGGGCCGCTCGTCCGTTGCTGTCGCCGGTCCACCAGGGCCGCTCGTCTGTTGCTGTCGCCGGTCCGCCAGGGCCGCTCGTCTGTTGCTGTCGCCGGTCCGCCAGGGCCGCTTCTCCGTAACTGCCGCCGGTCCACCAGGGGCCGCCCTTCACCATCACCCATCAATCATTCATCTACATTATTCATTTTTATACTTCCATCTTGTCTTTTCTGTATACTTAATAAATACTGTCTCCCTCTAAAGTCTTTTCTTGTCGTTACACGACAACTTGCCAAAATCCGATAAATGTCTTCAATATCTCTGTGCGACTAGTATGATAGTAGCCTATCACAGGCGGTGTTTTTCCTCATAACTTTCTAACATAAAGAGATAGGATTAAAATCCCTTCCAATATCGTTTGATATCATGTAAAGATGCCATGCCTTTGTTATGTATATACCCTTTATGTTACACGTTGTATAAAGCTGAACAGTTTGTTTGTTTGTATGTTTGTTTGTTTGAACGCGCTAATCTCAGGAACTACTGGGCCGATTTGAAAAATTCTTTTTGCGTTGGATAGCCCATTAATCCAGGTAGGCTATAGGCTATATAACATCACGCTGCGACCAATAGGAGCGGAGCATAACTAACTCCACGCGAACGGAGTCGCTGGCGGCCGCTAGTTCATTATAAATAAAACTTACACTAATAAAGATGTCCACTGCTGTACATAGGCCTCCCCCAAGGATCTCCACGACGACCGGTCCTGCGCCTCCCGCATCTAACGGTTTCCCGCGACCTTCACCAGGTCGTCGATGCACCTTGTCGGGGGCCTACCCACACTGCATCTTCTGGTGCGTGGTCGCCACTCGAGAACCCATCGGGCAATGTGCCCGGCCCACTGGCACTTAAGTGTTGCAATTCTTCGGGCTAAGTCGGTTACTCTCGTTTTCTGCGGATCCCCTCATTTCTGATTTGATCACGCAGTGCAACCCCAAGCATAGCCCTCTCCATTGCCCTTAGAGTGACCTTGAGCTATTACTAAACTTGTCATTACATTATTGTTACTTATTTGCAGCATAATATAGAATGTGTGATTCACTTCGCGGCGTTGAAGGCGGTGGGGGAGTCCGTGGAGAAGCCTCTCGAATACTACCAAGCTAACATCTCCGGAACCTGTACGCTCTTAGAGGTAAGGAAAGAAGAACTTGTTGTTCGAGATTGAACCTCTTTTTAGGGGTCCGTAGCCAAATGGCAAAAAATGGAACCCTTATAGATTCGTCATGTCTGTCTGTCCATCCGTATGTCACAGTCGTTTTTTTTTACGAAACTATAAGAGCTATACTGTTGAAACTTGGTAGGTAGATGTATTCTGTGAACCGCATTAAGATTTTGATGCAAAAATAAAATAATAATAATAAATATTTGGGAGCTCCCCATACTTAGAACTGAAACACTATTTTTTTTATCATCAAACACATACGTGTGGGATATCAATGGATAGGTCTTCAAAAATGATATCGAGGTTTCTAAAATATTTTTTTTTCTAAACCGAATAGTTTGCGTGACAGACGCTTCCAAACTGGAAAAAAGTTGCCCACTCCCCCCCTCCCCTCTAACTTCTAAAATAAGAAAATGAAAACTCTAAAAAAAACCTAGGTACTAGGTATAATCTAAAAAAAACTACCAACGAAAATGATTTGAACGAGATCTAGTAAGTACTTTTTTTTTAATACCTCGTAAATCGTAAACCGCTTATTACCGCGTAATCTTTCATACAAATAACTTTAATTTCATAAATCAATGGTACGGAACCGATTGTGCGTGAGTCCGACACGCACTTGGCCGGTTTTTTTTTTAGGATGGGAAATCATCATGAAATAACTATTGGGATTAGAATTAACAAGAATTCTTTTTAACTGAATAATATTATTTATTCAGTAATTCAAACAAACATACAGTAAGTAAACCGACCGTTGTGACAGAAGTAGTCAGAAAAAACAGTGTCGCCACCTAATGTTACAACACATAATTAGACAGACAAACACTTACTTAATATAGAGCCAAGTATCAATATAAAATTTAATCCAACTCCCAATAAATTTTATAGAAGACTAAACTTTTTTTTTAATAATTATAAACTAGTGCTTGACTGCAATCCCGCCTGATGGTAAGCAGTGATGCAATCGTTGATGGTAGAGCGCACTAGTTTTTAAGCCTATTCACTTAAAAAACTTAGGAATAGGAAGGATGACGGCAGTTGAGTGAAGTGATGAAACCCAAGACCAACACGACCAAACGATGCTGCGCTAGAGGGAGATTGATCTGGAGACTCTCCACGACCAAACTCCCGACACAGCAACATTTGGCGCATCGTACCCGCCACACATCGCAACACAACTGCTCACACCCGTACGCCTTCAGCAGACATCATGCCGGAACACGACGAATCGCTTGGCGGCAAGACTTTGTCTGGTGGGTGGTAACTTCTGCCTAACTTATAAAAGTCTGACACCCTTCTTAAGAGAAGGGTGTCAGAAAGAAAGAAAGGAAGAGATAAGAGATAAGTCTCTGGGCGGGTGTCAGACTTTTACTGACTATAACTCACCCGTGACCTTTCACTTGCCCGTCCGCCAGGGCCACGATATCTCTTCAACAATCCGCGGAGAAAATGAACCGGTGAGATTCTATTCAAAATCTCATTATTATAAAGTTCTGTCTTAACTCTGAGTTCGTATTTTAATGGCGCTCGTGTGCCTCCTGGGGCGCTGCTATCTGCTATTACAAAAGTGTCAGAATGGTAGATCAGTGATCTCATAATGATCGATTTTGACAAGTTTCGTAGTCTACAAAAAAAAAGCCGTCATTATGACTTTCCAGTGGTCAATCACTGACACTCCACTCCGTATTAACACGAATCCTCATTATTTTATATCGGTGTCAAAATCAACATTGTATATCATTTATTGATGTTTGTTATTTGCACGTACTATTGATAAGATTTATTAAGTTATTGTTCAACTAACAATTTATTGATGGCCTGGATAGTGTAGTGGAATAATATTTGTATGACTTTGGCCTAGAGACGGCTAGAGATACTGCTGCCAATCGTGAATGTTTGTAGGGATGTCACGGAAATTAGGACACTCTTTCCGTGACACGAGGATCTGTCCGAGCCCTTGTGTTTAATATGTACGACTCACGGCTTGTTTTGGATCTTCTACCTCCATAAAAGTACATTGCCCCCTTTTTTTTTGTTGGGTTGGGAAATCATCAAATGACTTCTCCCGCTCTGAGCGGAGCGGAAGGGCGTGTTAGACTTTAACTGACTAAAACCCACCCGTGTTTCTTCACTTGCCTGTGCGACGACCAAGGCCACGGTTTCTTGTTTAACCAACCCGCAACCCTGACCCAGGAGGCATCGGTCTACGTGGACCCTGTCACGATGTGCTGACATCTCTTTGAGGCGCGCGTGAAACACAACGCGCCGTCGACTCGGGCCTGGTCCTTACCGGGTGGCGAGCTGTCCACTGCTCACCGCCCGCAGGCCCGCGCCTACAGTGGCTGGGAGTTCGGTGTCGTCTCCCGACCAGGACGTCTCCTGCGGCGGCTAGTGGCGTGAGGGCGCTGTGATTCCCGTTGCCTCACGCGCTCCGCCTCCTCCTTTGCCAGCATCACTGCTTCGCAGAAGGAGGTGACGTTTGAGAATGTAAGGAAATGATGACTGATGTCAGTATCAAGATATTTATTTATTTATTTACTCACATTCTGACTACCATTACAGGTTGCTTAACCTAATGCGGCAGAAAGGATACATTTAACGACATACATTTTGGAAACTTACACATATAACAAAATTTTATAAAAACATATCTAATAAAGTTTAAAAAATAAAAAAAATAAACTAATACAAATAATATTAAAATTTAAATCATCATTCATCTGCTTTAACAATTTTTTTTTTAAACTGGTAATGTTACTTTAGACTCATATACAGACCAGTTTTATCTCTGAGTAAGACAGCCACTGGTTTTGCGGATGTCCATTTTTAGTGTTGGTTGCTTTCCAATGAACGCATAAAATGTCAGAAAACAAAATAATAAAAATCAGAAAATTTTAAAAACAGTTCAGTTTCCGCACCTGCCCTTTTCGTCACATGTTTGTCTCTGCATCACCTAAAGGTTGACTAGTAAAATGTCTCTATAACGTTAATTTTTGTTTTTGCGAAACCTGAATATAGTTTGTGGCTGGAGGCTTTAAATTCATTTAAGGCAGCCACAGGATAGTCCGGTTAAATAGTGACGACCTCTCTAGGTCAACAATGAGATGCCATATCAAAAAAAAAAAAAAAAATGTTAGTTTCAAAATAAGCAACTGAATCAATTCCAATAATTTTACACCGTGTTATATTTTTTCCCAAATACATTTAGAAATTGTTGCAGTGTGTTTACCGAGCACGAAATGTAGCTTACAGTAGATCATCGCCCGCGCAACAGCTGACGCCAGAGATCAATGCACCGCTCGCCCGCCCAACTGGAGCGTGGACCATAACTTATCTCGTAACATAGCTCATAACTTTGTGGTTTTTCATTAAATCTTATTGAAATTTTGTACATAGATTCTTTACTTAAAAATACTGGACACGTGTTTCAGGTTTCGCATAACCAAAAAATAATCTATACTCTATAAGTCTATACTCATATTATAAAGCTGAAGAGTTTGTTTGTTTGAACGCGCTAATTTCAGGAACTACTGGTCCGATTTGAAATATTCTTTTGCGTTGTATAGCTCATTAATCCAGGAAGACTTTAGGCTATATAACATCACGCTGCGACCAATATTAGCGGAGCATAATTAAATCCACGCGAACGAAGTCGCTGGCGGCCACTAGTGTTGTACAAACCCGCTTATCTCGGCGGACATTTAAAAAAAAAAACTCTACGAGATCAAAGGGCTGTAAGAAGTGGCTCTGTAAAAGTATCTCTGTCGAATTTGGCTGTTGCTCAGTCAATTTGACAGTGTGCGCAAAAATAGAATTAATTATCAAAATTATTTATTTGCAGGTGATGCGTAAATATGGCGTCTACAAGCTAGTATACAGCTCATCTTGCACGGTCTACGGCGAGCCCAAGCGGCTGCCGATCGACGAAGGACATGAAACTGGCCGCGGACTGACCAGCCCCTACGGCAAGTCCAAGTACTTGTGCGAGGAAATCATGAAGGATCTATGTACTAGTGATCAGGTAAATAGTAGAAAGGAGACCATAGTGTGTGAACGGCAAGACTTTCGACAGTGTAGTGTTTGTATCTCCTAAAAGGTACAACATTGTCTCAACACTGGTAGTCGAAGTATAGCTGTCAATCTGGCAGTCTGTCACTGACACTGGTCAAGGTTAGACGTGTGCTGCTTGCGATACGAGTGTAGTAGTGGAGGCACAGATGTTACTGTAAGGACAAGGGTCCTTACAGGCAGTAAGGGTCGTGGAGAACATACGAGAAGAATGACGAATGTTTCAAAGGGGATTTCGGAAAGTAATACTTTCACAATAAGTAGAACTGCAGTATTATTGACTAAATTACTATGAGTGTAAGATACTTTCAGAGTGGAAAGGAAAGTCTGTTTTTTAACATATGTTGTATCTATAGTAGGTATGTTTAGTTGTAAATACAAACAAGCAAACTTTTCTTTCCACTCTGCAAGTAACTTGCACAAGAATAGAAATACTATACCTAACATTAGTCTGTTGTTTTTACACTAAGTAGTCACGACTTTGACATTGGTTGCCGTGTCTCTTGTGTTTAAAAGTTATTACGCAAGCAATAAAGATAAATAACGCCTGCATTAGTGTAAACATGTTTATTTCTTGCATTGTATGAACATTCAACACAAGAACTATACATATTATAACTGAGGACCGAAAAGACTATTCTTGCTTGCAGCGCATATTAATATGACTGTTTTCTCGGTGGTAGGCCATAACATCGGCTGCCGGCAGAAGTTACTACCCACCAGACTCCTTCGTATTCCTAAGTTTTTTAAGTGAATAGACTTAATAAACTAGTGCGCTTTACCATCAACGATTGCATTACTGCTTACCATCACGCGGGATTGCAGTCAAGCACTAGTTTATAATTATATATAAAAAAAAAGGTTACCGTGTCATCCTTTACCTACAGACGCATTATGTGCACGGGATTATATTTTCAAAATGGTCGGATATAAGCATTGGCGATACGATATAGATAAAAAGAATAATAAATAATTCAATTTGAACTTGTACGGACGACAGCAGCTACCCGAAACTGCCAAATATTCCCAATCAAAGTTTAGCCTTATTGCTTTAGATATAAAGCTGAAAATGTAATAATGAAATCTGACAGATTGTAGTGGCTTGATGTGCTGTCGCCTGTACATATTTTCTAAACTTGCCAAACTGTGTGCCAGTATGTCTTTCTTTTTTCTTTTGCCTTCTGCTGACCACTGATCCGGACAGATGTGTTGTAACACTTGTAACAGTTTCCTCACCGCTGGGAACTTCAGACCACTGTCTGGTGAAGTCTGTATCGTCCTTCTCCCCACCAGATCACGACTCTCGTGGTGAACGGCGAATGTGACGATACAGGTCAGCGGATTGGGATGAGATGCGCCACTTCTTTGCGTCTTATCCTTGGCAGCAGGTCTGCTTCTCTTCTGACAATTCGTCGAGCTGTGCGGACTCTATAACCGATGTGGTGCGTCAAGCTATGGAGTATTTTATCCCATTCAATGACGTGCCCGTCGGTGGCTCGGCTCGCCCATGGTTCAATGCCGATTGTGTCCAAGCTGAACAGCGTAAGCACACGGCATTTCTCGCCTGGGTTGACGCTCGTGACCGCGGAGCTCCGGATCTAAGCTCAAAGAAGAGAGCCTTTAACCGTGCTGCCAAGTCCTACAAGAAGGCGCTCAAGAAGGCTCGCTTTGACCGCATTACCCATATTGGCAACAAGTTATCTGCGCAGCCATCCGGTAGAGATCTTTTTGGTCCCTTGCCAAATCGGTTGAGGCGAACTTCTGTCGGCCCTCACTGCCTCCGCTGGTTAGGCCTGATGGAACACTGGCTCATACGGCGAGAGAGAAAGCGGGTCTCTTTGCATTTCTCTTTGCCCATAATTCGCGTCTAGATACTGGCAGTGCTGCTCCACCTAATTTACCTCATTGCGGAGCTTCAATGCCTGAGGTTCGCATTAGGAACAAGGAGGTTCTGAGAGTACTGTGTCGTCTGGACGTGAATAAGGCTAGTGGTCCGGATGGTATACCAGCGATTGTTCTTAAAGCATGTGCGCCCGAGTTGTCTCCTGTATTGACGCGCTTGTATCGCCTCTCATTTAGGACTGGTATAGTGCCCAAGTCCTGGAAGCTTGCTAACGTGCAGCCCGTGCCCAAGAAGCGTAGTCGTGCCGATCCTGCCAACTATCGGCCGATTTCGATCACCTCCATACTTTGCAAAATTATGGAGGGAGTATTGAACTCACGCCTCTTGGCATACCTGGAAGGTAACGATCTCCTCAGTGACCGACAGTACAGGTTTCGCCGCAATCGGTCAATTGGGGACCTGCTAGTGTATGCCACTCACTTGTGGGGCGAGGCCCTCGAGAGGAATGGGGAAGCGATTGCTGTCTCCCTTGATGTCTCGAAGGCCTTCGACCGGGTATGGCACGCTGGCCTTTTGAGTAAGCTTCCAGCGTACGGCATTTCCCCTAGCCTGACTGGCTGGGTAAAAGACTTCCTGACTGAACGGTCCCTCCGAGTTGTTGTCGACGGATGCCCATGTCAACTAATGCCGGTGTTCCTCAGGGGTCTGTTCTCTCTGCAACTCTGTTCCTGCTGCATATTAACGATCTGCTGATGCCCGGTATCTATGGGTTTGCAGATGACAGCACAGTTGTAGAGAGATACCTGCCGGGTGCTCGGGCTAGTAGGGAATCGGTCCGGTCCGAAAGAGAGGCCATGGTTGAGCGAATGAGTGTTGCACTGCAGGCAGTCTCCGAATGGGGCAATGTCAATCTTGTAGCATTCAATGCCGCCAAAACACAGGCGTGTCTTTTCACCGCCAAAAAGAGCCCGTTCACCTTGGCTCCTACTTTTCGAAATGTGTCCTTGGAGTGTTCCGACCGCCTTCAGCTTTTGGGAGTTGAGATTTCCTCGAACCTTAACTTTGGGCGGTTCATTGAGTCCAAGGCCAAGGTGGCTGCCAGGAAACTTGGCGTTATCGCAAAGGTCCGGCAGTACTTCACACCTGGGCAGCTTCTAATATTATACAAAGCACAGGTCCGTTCGTGTGTGGAGTACTGCAGCCACATTTGGGGTGGTGCTGCTAAGTGTCACCTGGCTACTTTGGATTCAGTGGAGAGGCGTGCAAAGAGGCTGATTGGTGACCCTGATCTAACTCGATATGGTCTCCAAAGCCTAGAGCACAGGCGTAGAGTAGCCAGCCTTTCGGTGTTCTATAGGATGCATTTTGGGGAGTGTGCGAGGGAATTGCATGATTTAATTCCCCCATCTCCGTTTCACCATCGGACGATCCGTCGTACGGCTGGTTTCCACCCTTACGTTGTTAACACCACTACGATCCGGACGAAGCGTTTTGCCTCCTCCTTTATACCGCGTACATCGAGGGACTGGAATAATTTGCCAGCGTGGTGTTTCCGTCGGACTACAATTTGAGTGTCTTCAAGGCTAGAGTGAATAGGCTCTTAATAAACTAGTGCGCTTTACCATCAACGATTGCGTCACTGCTTACCATCAGGCAGGATTGCGGTCAAGCGCTAGATTATAATATATAAAAAATAATAATAATAATAATGTCGGCGAGATTAGCCGCGTGACTTTTTCCTCGCAATGATTTCTTCGATTTTAGCGCCTGTCTGATTTCGAATCTACGACCAAGCTCGTGAGTCTCAACCGTTACCACAAGGCCACCACTGCTCATCTGCTTCCGGTTGCTTTAACGCTGAATACGGGCGTATTCAGCGTAATTGTCGTGTCGTGGTCGCCTAGTGGTCAAAACACTAGCCTCTCAATTATGAGTGCGCGGGTTCGATTCCAGGTCAGGCAAGTGCCAATGTAATTTTTCTAAAGTTAGATGTGCTTTCTAAGTATATCTTAGACACCAATAACTGAAGGTGAAGGAAAATATCTTGAGGAAACCTGGACTTTATAAGTCTGAAATCGCTAACCCGCATTAAGCAAGCGTGGTGAATACGCTCAATCCCTCTCTGTATGAGAGGAGACCTGTGCCCAGCAGTGGGACGATGAAAAGGTTGATGATGATGATGACAGGTGTAATGTCAAGTTATGATTACAGAAATGGAAGGTGATATCACTGCGTTACTTCAACCCCGTTGGCGCTCACCGCAGCGGCCTTATCGGGGAGGACCCGGCCGGGATACCGAACAACCTCATGCCGTTTATTGCACAGGTTAGTGTCCGACCGAAGGTTCGGTTTCATTTGAGTTTCGGCAAAAACGGGTTTCGGTTTAGTTTCGTATTCGGCAGCTAACCTGCCAAAACTGCTTCACAAACCGAATGTGCATTCGGGAGTGATTGCGCCAGTGAGTTGTGTTCGCGGTAAATTCAAAATTGCATTCGTTAATGTATGACACTGGGCATTCCTACTTCCATACTTTTTTTCCGCACATACCCGTCGCATTCGGACGAAACGAAAATGTTCAGACGCACTGTCGAATGTGACCCCGAAAAATGGACTTGGTTGGGGTACCGCGCCGCAAGCAGCTCAAAGAAAGTGCCACGTTGAATTAATTAAATTATGCGATAATTCATGTGACTTTTCTCGCTATTGAACATACTCTAGACTTTTGATAGTGCTGTGAAGTGTCTGGTGAAGGTGTCCGGAATCTCCACTTGCCCGCAACTCGCTTTGACGTCGACGCATCGACCGTATTGTGCATTTCTCCCCATTAGCTCGGGTCAATTTCTACCTTTCAACATCCCCACGGCCCGAGTTTCCTTTCCCTAAGCCAGGGTCATAAGTATTGTACGCAAATCTCGCTAATTCCCGCAATTATATACAGTCCATTAAACATGCATAGTTCTCCCGCGCGCTACCATCGGCGCAACCAGGGAGTTTTTGTGCTGTGTTTGGCGCGTTGAATTAAATGAATGACTCTCGTCAGAGCCAATGTCGTTGCTATTCGTTTTGTTTTGTTGTGGTGGTGAGTTTTCGAGTGATTGAGAGTTTATCATACTACTACACTATTCTACTATTCACTATATCATACTACACTATTGTGAGTGTTTTTGAAGCGCAACTAATATTTAATTCTTAAAGGTTCTTAAGTTGATTTTATTAATAAACGGAAAATTAATGGGGATAATGGGTATCCTGGGAAAGAAAACAATATCACCGGAGCCGCAACCTGTTAAGATTTCGGCTTCGATGACATTTCGTTGGAGATTTGTTACTCTCAGCCGAGTGCCATTGCAAAGTTTTGGAGGACTTAAATTTCTGAGTAGAATGAAGTGTACTGGATGTTGGAAATTTGGAAGCACAATTATTCCATTTGAGCAGCACATTCCGTGTGTCTCTTTCCTCCATTTCAGAGCATCACAAAAATTAATATATACATATATATATTTTTTACGAGTGGAATGCGTTACGCACCGTACCTGCCGCTAGCTAGGCGACAAGCGTGTGTGGGACTCGCCCGGCCGCAGCCAAAAGGGAAATAAATTTTAGGGAATACCCACTAAAAACACTCGGTTCCCCTCGAGCCCTGCGTTGAGAGTGTCACGGGTTCAGCCCGAAGACCTAATACCGTGCCACTCTCAGGGCTTACTATTCATACGGTATCCAGCTTGTTCAATTTCTACGCGTGATTGACGTTGTTCTACTATTTCTGCTCGTCTTAGTTCATCGTTCTTTGTTCTATTTGTCATCGTTCTTCTCTTTGTGAGAGAGATTCAGACTCGCAAGAAAGCTTGACGCTCTCGGTCAGATGACAGACGTGCTTGGCGTTCCACAATACTCTCTTGGGAGCGCAGATCTGTGGTCCGAGTTCTTTGCGAACTTAAGCGCGACTCCCTTGCAGTGAAAGTCTCTGACTCGCGTGAGAGGGCGTGACGCTATCGATCAGCTGATAGTCGCACTTCGCGTTCTTGGATGCTCTCTTAAGAGAACAAAGTCGCGGTCCGACTTCTTTTCGAACTTAAGCGCGACTCCCTTTCTGTGAAAGTCTTTGACTCGCGTGAGAGGGCGTAACTCTCTCGATCAGCTCAGAGTCGCACTTCGCGATCTTGGATGCTCTCTTGAGAGCGCAAAGTTGCGGTCCAAGTTCTTTGCGAACTTAAGCATGACTCCCTTTCTGTGAAAATCTCTGTTCTTTGTGAACTTAACGTGGGAGTCACGTTAAGTTCACAAAGAACACGAACCGCGCTTTCGGAGAAAGTTTCAGATTGACGTGAAAAAGCGACGTGGTCACGGTTAGCAGATAACCGTCTCATCTTTTTCGCATTTCGTCTACGTAGCAAAAGTTTTGTTTTTTTCTTTTAGGCATTTTCAAGGAAAATATCAAAGCAATAAAAACAATCCCAACATTACTTGTGACCGAATAGCTTGCAAACTTAAAAGAACGGTGCCTCAAACAGTCTCGTATGACAACGAATCGTCTGTTTGTGGTCGAGACTCAACGAACTGGCAACACTAAGGTGCGTATTACAGAACGAAACTCAAGCATTGATCTCTGCTTAAGCATTACTTTCAACCAATCAAATGGCTTGAATCGAGACCTAAGTAGAGCTTGAGTTTTGAGTGACGTTCTGTAATACGGACCTAACTGTAAAACGATTGACAACTTTTCAAACTCGGAAGTAAATACTACTTGTTTCAAATATCAAGGAGCATCTTTACTTCGTACCTACTTCAAACCAATGACCAAACGAAACCAAAAAGCCAATACTTCTTTTTCGACCAATTTAGAACATCGATAATAATAGGCTATTTGACATATTTATAATTTCAATCTAAAAAAACAAATTTCTTCTCTCAGGTAGCTGTGGGTCGCCTCAAAGAACTCATGGTGTTTGGCAACGACTACCCGACAGTAGACGGCACAGGAGTGAGGGACTACATCCATGTCGAAGACCTGGCTGAAGGGCATGTGAAGGCAGTCAAGCTGTTCAAGCAGCCTGGCTTCAGTGGATTCCATGCTGTTAACTTGGGTGCGTTGCTCAGACCAGTACTTAGATATTAAGGCATATTTCTTCTCACTGTACAGTCGGCAACGTAAATCAATTATCACTTAATCATAATTACTGGGCTTTTTCTTAAAACTGAAACCGATACGATGTTTTACACGCTGATTGTCTCTCTCTTCTTTATCTCTAAGCTCCTATACAACGTTATTTTCTGAAAAACGTGTCCAGTATTTATAAGTAAAGAATATATGTACAAAATTTTAAAAAGTTATCATGAAAAATCACAAAGTTATGATCTTGTTATGTTACCTGTTTGTCCCTACAAAAATATGGTCAACTGTTATTCATAAAACAAAAATCATGTCTAACGGATTTTGTGTGGAAGAAGTCAACAAATTCAAAATTATTCTGCGGCTAGAATTATCTGTCGTTGGATGATGTTTATTACTCTTTCACGCAAAAACTACTGAACGGATTTCGATAAAATTTGGCACCCAGATAGTTTATAACTAGGAATAACAAAAAGTATCCTTTTTACACCGATATTCCTACGGGATCGAAACCTACGCGGAAAGACCGCGGCTAGTAGTACGCAGCTATTATAACATAATAACTGCTGTTAATTCTAAAGCGAAGAAGAAGTCGTGATGGCCTAGTGGTTAAAACACCAGCCTCTCAAGTATGACTGTGCGCGTAATTATCAATGCAACTTTTGTAAGTTATATGTAGGCTTTCTAAGTATATCTTGGACACCAATGACTGATAACAAGGTGAAGGAAAATATCTTGAGGAAACCTGGACTTTAAGTCTGAAATCGCCAACCCGCGTTAAGCAAGTGTGGTGATTACGCTCAATCCTTCTCTGTATGAGAGGGCTGTGCCCAGCAGTGGGACGATAAAAAGGTTAATGATGATGATGAATATTTTCTATGATTTCAGGTACCGGCACCGGGTACTCAGTCCTCCAAATGGTAGCCGCCTTCAAAGAGGCTAGCGGCCAAGATGTCCCCTACCGCATTGTAGGACGGCGGGCGGGTGATATAGCCGCTAACTACGCAGATGTGGCCTTATCCCATCGGCTATTAGGCTGGAGGGCCACAAGGACGCTGGAAGACATGTGCGCTGATACGTGGCGATGGCAGAGCAAGAATCCCGAAGGGTTTAAGACCAGCTAGGAGGGGTGAAAGAAGGGGAGTTTTGAGGGCAGGTCATTTTTTTCATGTAGGTGAGATAGTTCGTCACTAAACGACAATCCCCCTTATTCATAAACGCTGCTTAAAGTTAACTAGTGATTAGCGATTCTTTAACCATACCTTTTTGACCTTTTAACGTCACTTAACTTTAATCATCGTTTATGAATAAACTCCTTAAACACTGTGTTGTTTATTCATAAAGGATGATTTAAGTTAAGTTGTTAACTTTAAGCAGCGTTTATGAATGAGGGGGTTTATTTATAAACGTTGTTTAAAGTTAAGAAACGTCTACGTCAGAAATGTAATGCTAAAATAACGTTTATAAATGAATCCATTAATGTGTCGTTTGAAGGTTGTAAATTTAAACTGAATAATGTTTTAGTTCTGTTTATTGTATTTGTAAATAATATGAACACACAAATGACACTCAACAGGTTCAAATTTTATGTTTAGGTAGAACCGCGAAAGCATCGTGTAGTTACTGTGTGATTTACAAATTCTAAAATTGTACGTACATTTCGCATCAACTAGTTTAATTAGCCGTTTAACCGCCTGAATTTTATTAAATAAATTATAGTTTAGGTTGGAATTGTAACAAAACACTTGCGAGCCGAGATATTGAAGCGAGGCGAGCTGCGAAGTACTTCTAAACGGCCAGGCGGTTGACTAAACGGCTAATCTAAACAGTTGGCTGGGACATATATAGCACTCTCACCCAAGCAAAAAATGACCAAGACCATTCTTTTAAAGTCATGCCTAACGAGAACCTAAAAATGGATCATAAGAATGCATCTTAGAAATACTAATTTCGTATTTCACCGCAGTTTAAAAACTACCATTTCTAGTTTATGGTAGACGTTATTTAGATGTGGTAATAAAAAAATGTCCAACAGTGGGACGGTAAAGCCTAAACAAAAAAATAAGAAATTATAAACATTATAGAGTCTTACTAAACGTGTAAGTTAGTATGTATGTTTGTTACATATCTTTCACGCAAATACTACTAAACGTATTTGGATGAATTTTGCCACACAGACTGCTTATAACCTGTTTAATATATAGGGTAGTTTTTATCTGGATATTCCTAATGGATCGAAATTTGTGCGGGTGAAACCGCCGAACGAGACTAGTTATATAAACCAAAAACTATCAATGTGTAGTGTAGTAATACCATTATATGTAGTCTACTACAAAATCGAATAATTGACATTTAAATTCAAATTATTACCAAATGGTAATATGTTCCTGTTATGTTGCCATAACATTATTTTTTTATTACTATTTTTATATTTATTTATTTAATTAATTAATTTAGGACCAAAGCAATACCAAATACATGCCAAAGCATTTAACAGTTATTTAAAAAAAAAACTATTTTTATTGAAAATTATTTATTTATTTAGTTTAATGAAAATTATATTTTTATTAAGTTTTAACGTGATTAACACGAGCATATATTTAAACATGAAATGTTCTTTAACATTAAGAATGTATCTTTAGAGATCGAATATTACGTCGTTTATGTACTTAAACTTGAACCAAATAAAAAACCTTTTACCTAACAATTGTCTAAAATATTTTAGTTTTTGTACGTTTATGTACAACATATTTTTTTCCTTCATAACAAAATACCTTGTTAACGCCATCTGGTAATATTTTTAGAAACATTTATAATTAAAACCTTTAGTGGCATAGGTACGCATTGACTTATATGTAGCGAAAGGCATATAGATATTTCTCTTTCGCCAAATCAAGTTTAGGTATTTAAGCCTCCGGAATATCCGATCTCTTATTATCATTAAGCAGGAGATGGCATGAAAATCTTTTATAACTAGCTAAAATTATAATATGTATCAAAGAGAAATAAAGGAAAAGTATTAATTATGAGAAAGATCACTAGCTGAACTAAACTTGTCTGAAAAATCAAGGTCTTCTAAATCTTAACTGCTTGAGAGGACCTAACGCCATCTGACGGACAGGGCAAACTAATAGGACATGAGACATAATGGCGGACTAGACTAATAAACGATGTACCGAACTAACTAATTGACATACAACTGACGGACACAACTATCAGACAAACAGATATTGACAAAGCTGACAATCAATGATGAATAGCTTAACTTATGACAGCCAAATAATGACCAGTAGAACCAACTATGTAAATGATAAATGAATTTAAGAAATAACTTAGTGATGGAAACTATGAAAATGTGAATAGAAGTACTTTGTTAAGTGTCTGTTGGCAAAAAGCTGGACGAAAGTAACTAACAGACAGGCAGACAGTTAATACACAGATAGGTGTTCCGGATCTGGCTGTTTTGTATGTGAGTTTATATGGTTGTAAACGCACCCGCGATACGAAGAAATTCATAGTGTGGGGCAAGGCTTTCTCTTAAATCCACAAACAAGAACAAAAAACACTGACAAAACTAACACAAAAATACTGACAGAACTAACTGACAGTAAAGACGGACAGAAAAAAATAATAGACGGAACTAACAGAGACAAGATGCACAGAATAAACTAATAGACAAAAGTACTGAATGAACTAACTAACTAACAGACAAAAATTCTACCAGAACTAGCTAAAGGTAAAGACGGACAGAAAAAACTAATAGACAAAAAGTTTTAAAAGAACTAACAGACGAAAATACTGACAGAAGTAGCGGTAAAGCCGGACAGAAAAAAATAATAGACAAAAATACTGACAGAACTAACAGAGAAAAGATGGACAGAATAAACTAATAGACAAAAGTACTGAAAGAATTAATTAACAGACAAAAATACTGACAGAACTTACGGTAAAGACGGACAGAACAAACTAATAGAGAAAAATACTGACAGAACTAACTAACGGTAAAGACGGACAGAACGAACTAATAGACAAAAATACTGACAGAACTAACTAACGGTAAAGACGGACAGAACGAACTAATAGACAAAAATACTGACAGAACTAACTAACGGTAACGACGGACAGAAAAAAATAATAGACAAAAATACTGACAGAACTAACTAACAGAGAAAAGATGGACAGAATAAACTAATAGACAAAATTACTGAAAGAATTAATTAACAGACAAAAATACTGACAGAACTTACGGTAAAGACGGACAGAACAAACTAATAGACAAAAATACTGACAGAACTAACTAACGGTAAAGACGGACAGAACGAACTAATAGACAAAAATACTGACAGAACTAACTAACGGTAACGACGGACAGAAAAAAATAATAGACAAAAATACTGACAGAACTAACTAACAGAGAAAAGATGGACAGAATAAACTAATAGACAAAATTACTGAAAGAATTAATTAACAGACAAAAATACTGACAGAACTTACGGTAAAGACGGACAGAACAAACTAATAGACAAAAATACTGACAGAACTAACTAACGGTAAAAACGGACAGAACAAAATAATAGACAAAAATACTGACAGAAGTACAGAACTAACTAACGGTAAAGACGGACAGAACGAACTAATAGCCAAAAATACTGACAGAACTAACAGATAAAAAACGGTCATAACTAACATCTCTTTAAATTACATTCTCATACATATTAAGTTGATATACATATTTCGAAAGAAAATATATAATTTTTCTTGTCTGCTTATGTAATATGTCATCTCCTGTAATTTATATACACATTTATGTTATAAAATGTTAACTTTAGGTGCTAGCTATTCCAAATCTTTCGGCGTTGCCTGTTTATTTCGGCATTAAACTGTGAAAACTTATCATTCCTTTATCTATTTACTAACTTATTTATATAGAAGAAGTTTATGTCGTTATTATTTATTTTGTGGTGCTAATATGCATAATTATTTCGTTTGATCTACTTGAAGATCGGTAACCCGTTGATGTGTAATAAAGTGTTTTATAAAAATGAAATATGTTTTTATTTGTGTTTTTTGTTTTTGTTTCGATTGTGTTTTGGGTTCTACTAGTAGCCATATTAAAAATACTTTAGCGAGAATTAGTAAAATATTTTCGAGATATAATGACCGAACACGTAATAGGGATGTATCCAAGGTATGAAAGGAATAACAATAATTAGTCCGTCTTATAGATAATAAAAAAAAATTAAGACCCGAATTTTTTATGTTGTCGAAATTACCAAAAAATACTGAGATATAGCGTATTAAAGTTACGGAGTGGGGTTAATTAAGCCGTGGTACAAAATATACCGCGGCGTGACGTCATGCGACATTTCAAATGAATATACATATCTTCCTAAGTATTTGAATAAAATAAAAAATACGTGTTCAATATTTTTTACAATTCTATCTGATGGACATTAAACTATTTTTTAGGATACAACTCAATTGCAAGGAGATCCCGTGGTCAAATAATAACAGCAGCAAATGTTAATCGATCTGCACTCTATTTGCGTAACACATTGTTAGATACTATAAATTTGAATCATATTGCTAATCCATTGCTCCATAAGCTCGAAAAATGTATCTGCTCAACAAAGTAAATAACACAATGTGTATTGGGGTAATTTTGGGAAAAGACTAGGCAGATGAGATGAATTCGCGAATACGTAATGAAAATAAGTCATTACGTAATTTTATGGCCTGCAAAGCTTATAACTTAAGCTATGCCATTCCAAATACCTACTTGAATGAAGCTCATATTAAAATATAAACTGGTCAAAGAGCAGTAGCTGAGTCAGGATGTAGGTAATTGAAAGAAATTAGTCATAAAAATCAACGATTGCATCTCTGCTTACCATCAGGCGGAATTGCGGTCAAGCACTAGTTTATAGGTAACTAGCTTTCCGCCCGCGGCTTCGCCTGCGTGGAGTTCGGTTATATCGCGCTTTTTAGATTTCCCTCGGGAACATTAAATTTTTCCGGGATAAAAGGGAGCCTATGTTCTTTCCCAGGGTCTAAAGATTGTCTGTGCCAAATTTCATCAAAATCGGTTGAGAGGTTTAGGCGGGAAAGCGTAACAGACAGACAGACAGAGTTACTTTCGCATTTATAATATTGGTATGGATTTATAAATTAAAAAATCCTCATGTGGGTCTCGTAAGAGGCGTCTAAGGGAACTCTCACTAGGGAAGCGGGCAGCAGCGCTTCTCCTGTGGCATATCAAATTACTGCAATCGCCAACCGATGGAATGAAAGAGGAGGCCTTTCACGCGCGCCTCAAAGAGATGTCAGTACATCGTGACGAGGTCCACGAAGACCGATGCCTCCTGGGTCAGGGTTGCGGGTTGGTTAAACAAGGACCGTGGCCCTGGCCGTCCAACGACCAACAGGTAAGTGAAGAAACACGGTTGTGTTTTAGTCAGTAAAAGTCTGACACGCCCTTCCGCTGCGCCCAGAGCGGGAGAAGTCATTTGATGATTTCCCATCCCAACAAAAAAGGCCTTTGACGGGCAGTTCATCTCTATAGGCTGAGAAGAAGAAGTCATAAAATCTGGTGTGATATAAGTATTTGGGGTACCAATAAACCCAAATAAGTGCCAGGCGATTATCATCTGTACTTTTCGGAGTAAGGTGGAGAACAGTGACGAACAGACGCACATCAAGTTACTACAATCTGCCTACATTTCAGTTCGAGGTTGATTGTAAAAATTTGACATCCTCGGGTAGTTTAATCTACTGTTACATTTAGTGCGAGTTTGTCGATTATTCCATTTAGTAGATACCGATATGAAGGACCTAAACTTAGTAGCTAAAGGTACCTACTGGAACGCTGTGGGCTCTATATCGGTTGAAAAATTTACTAACTGTAAGGAAAGGCTTTCTTTTGTCGATTACGATGATATGTAGTACTTAGTGGTTAAAACACCAGCCTCTCAAGTATGAGTGTGCGGGTTCGATTCCAGGTCAGGCAAGTACCAATGTAACTTTTCTAAATTATATGTACTTTCCAAGTATATCTTGGACACCAATGACTGATTACAAGGTGTGAGGAAACCTGGACTTTAAGTCTGAAATCGCCAACCCGAATTGAGCGAGCGTGGTGATTACGCTCAATCCTTCGCTACAGAGACGCCTCGCTTTTACAGATGGACCTTGATAGTCTTGTTCAATGGTGTAAAAGAAATGAAATGCATTTAAACTCGAAGAAATGTTACCATATGAAATACACAAGAAAGAATATTCCAATTAAAACAGTGTATTACATAAATGAGAGCAAAATTGATGAAATAGACACCATAAGGGACCTTTGAGTTATATTTGATCAAAAGCTAACTTTTACACCACACTTAGATCACATATCTAAAAAGCATCCAGAATGTTGGGTTTTGTTATAAGACAATGTAAAGGTTTTAGTCAAATTAAAACTAAAATCTTGCTCTATCAAAGTTTAGTGCGTAGTGTATTAGAATATTGTAGTGTGGTATGGCGACCACACTACGCCACACATAGTTTACGCCTAGAACGTATCCAAAAGCGCTTCGTTTGGCATTTGGCCTTCTCTTTGGGAATAACCAAAAAAATTCTCTCTTACAAAAAGAGAATAAAATTCTTCAACATGCACACCTTGGAAGAGAGAAGATGGTTGAATGACGCAATGTTTGCAAGCAAAATTTTGAAGGGAGGTATCGACTTGCCGCAGCTGCTCGCACTTTTTAACTTTCGTGCTCCGTCGAGGATTCCACGCAAACCTATTGTCCCGCTTAGTGCTCCAATGAGGCGAACGGTGTTGGGCTCTAACTCTCCATGCGCTAGGTTTTGTAGTGTTTTAAATAGCTGTAGTGATAAGATTGATTTACACTTTGATTCCTTGAATAGGCTAAAATATAAATTCCTAAACTGTCTGAAAGGCAATGATGACTGGATGTATATTATACCTATTGCTGAGATTGAGCTTTTATTGTACTTATTATTGCTCATGTGGTGTCTACCTAAATGTGATTGTTGCACAATGTATAGTTTAAGCACAAGTGGTTTTAGTGTGTAAGCATTTTTGTGTAAACAGTTGTTGGCAGACCTAAGATAAATAATAAATAAATAAATCCTTCTTTGTATGAGGAGTCCTGTGCCCAGCTGTGGGACGATAAAAAAAAGGTTGATGATGATATGTTCATGTCTCATCATGCATAAATCGGCTCTAAAGTGGTTAGCGCAGAGGAAGAACGCTGCGTTTGAAAACTCACCTTGTTTTCATTTCGTGACACCCACTTCTCGTTACGTTATCCAGCTCCTACTTTCAGTCCCAGTCACCACTGACTTTGTTCATTCTTCCTTCTTAAGTCAATCTTACAATCAGTAGGTTAATTTTGTAACACTAGGTGCTGTACTAGGTACCAGTAGCAATGGGTTTTATTTTGACAATTCAACGACGTTCATTGGGTTATTTACGTAGTTAAGCATTTTTTGGACATTTTTCGTATGTAAACCCATATCCTCCCGTGGGTGTCGTAAGAGGCGACTAAGGGAAATCTCACCAGGGCAGCGGGCAGAAGCGCTTCTCCTGTGGAATTTCAAATTAATGCGATCCCCAACCCGCCTGCCAAGCGTGGGGATTATGGCCATGCCCCCCAATGGAATGAAAGGGGAGGCCTTTGTCGAGCAGTGGAACCCCATAAGCTGGGAAGAAGTCATAAAAACTGGTGTGATATATTTGGAGTACCAATAAACCCCAATAAGTGTCAGGTGATTATCATCTGTATTTCTCTGGGTACAGCAAACCCCCAAAGCAATGAAAGCCTTGGGGGAGGCCTTTGTCCAGCAGTGGGCTGTTCTAGGCTGAGAAGAAGAAAGAGCAATGGATTAGCAATATATGCATCAAATTGATTCTAATTGAAAGCGTGTGTTACACAATTGGAGGCGCGGATTGACAATCAACCAATCATCCATCTTATTGTGGATATGCGGGCACACATGGAAGAGAATTTATCTAGGCCTACTTAGATGAGCAGAATTTGGGCAAAGAGGATTTTTGGACGTGCGTTTCCGCCTATAAACCTAATTATAAATGTAAGCACACCGTGGGACTTTCAACTCTCAGCGCTGCTTATAAACAACAACAAATAAAACAAACAGAATATTTCAATTAATCTGTATTATCTAAAATTACAAATCTTTCATATTTCAATCATTACATTACAACTAGTTACCACGTGATTATTCAGCACATACCATTATCTTTGTCCTCTAAAAATATCAGATTTACATTTTTACATCACTCGCTATCGATAAACATTTATTTTCTGAGAAGCAAGGGGGAGAAGAAAAAGTTCAAATGCTTTATACTGACCAGTTACATCTGGATATAATTATATTTATTCATAAATTATGCACAGTTAGGCTGAAAAGTTAATAAATAAGGCTTTTTAGAAGGTTACTGATCACATATATGCTTGGCTTGTATGATCACCATTTTTGCAAATCCAGTCAGCATTACTAAGAATGAAAATTCAACAAAAAAATATTTAAAAAAAAATGGCATATCCTACAAAATTGTGCTGAACTCGTAACTAAGGAATCGCTATAAGGAAAACTTGACTTATACTAAGTATTAAAACAGCGTGTTTATATATTCATACACTCCCTTTCTAAAACCAACCACCGTGCAATTCCATGTGAGTAAAAAGGTCCATAACATCACAATAATGATGAAAGAAACAGTTTTTATGCGGTTTTCGATGAAAACAACTGGCCATATTTTCGGCGCCATTATTGTTCCGAATTTAAATTCACGACCGTTTAAAAAGCTATATAGTTGCAGGATGGTTCGATTTAAGAATCCGGGAGAGTATTTACAAAAATATTGTTCTTTTTTTAAGTTTCTCATTTTCATTAAAATATTACGACTTTATTTTTAAATTATGTGCAATATTTCAATCAACAATTTGCTGTTGGCGACACTGGAATGTTCATGGCTAGATTATATTTTAAAAAC
Source organism: Sesamia nonagrioides (assembly GCA_017933935.1). Lineage (NCBI taxonomy): Eukaryota > Metazoa > Arthropoda > Insecta > Lepidoptera > Noctuidae > Sesamia > Sesamia nonagrioides. Next base: position 4,875,946 of record JADWQK010002280.1, on the reverse strand, counting down.
TACGTACCTTTAGATGATTAATGCATTACAATGAACATTCAAGTATCCTCATTACAGAAGAACATGTTTTACATCAAATGAACATAACGACGAATAGAAGCTGGTGTCCCACAGCAGTGGGATCATTATAGGCTAATAACGTATGTTATGTAAACACAAAAATATTGCTAAACACGCTGCAAAATATAGTAATTGCACCTATTTCAATCTAATACATTCCCAAATCTTTTCAATTACAAATGAACACAAGATAAAATTACTTAGAACACAATCAGTTTCCAGCACACCAAAATGGCGCTAGAACGGAATAACCACGAAATTTTATTTTGTGTCGAGTTGTAATAAAATTATTGCATATTTTTTAGACCACTACCTATCTAATATTTTTCACATATTCCATGGGTATATCTGAAAATCTTTTGTTCTAATCAAACAATTGATTGAAGAAATAAAACTTCAGTGTATATATAGGTAAGATTTGAATTGCGAAAATATTCCACTCATACATAAGTACCAGAGGTAGGTTTATAAAGCATGGAAAGTTTAAGAACAGTTAGATAATTATAAGTTGTACTAAGGGTACACTAGGCCGCATCGCAGCACAAAACCTTACTTATTTATGAATTATCGCACATTGCGAGTATGTTAAGGCGAGGTGGGCTGCAGTAAGAGCTAAGATGTACCTGTAAATAACCATCACATAGATTATAGACGCTCCGGACATACATAAGTGCACATTCACAGACTTTTACCATGTCTATAAGGCCAGTATAAGTGAGAGATCATGTGCAAAAGTTATATCGGCATTCTGCTGTTCACTAAGCATATTAAGTTACGCCTTATGCAAATTATGTTGAATTTATGGTTAAAATTAGTGGGCATATTAAAGGTAATTTCTCTCTCTTATTTATACCCGTCATAAGGTGGTTGTTTAAAGGTCATTTCTCTCTCTTATTTATACCCGTCATAAGGTGGTTGTAGCATTTCTCGATTAGGACGTATGTATAGGTTGATCTTAGAAGCAGTGGGTTGTGTGTATTGGTCGTCCGGCCTATACATAGGGCGTACTGCTTCTCAGATCGAGCTATATACAGTATGTTAACTAACAGAGGGCGTTCCCGTTAACCCGAAATAGTATAGCATACATACATGCTAAAAAAAAATATTTCCATTCGAAAACAAAATGTTTTAAAATTTTTTCAATATGAAAATATTCAATAAAAATTTTAAATTGACATGTAAAAGAAACACACTGTACACGCGAATCTAATTTTTTTCACGAAAGAATTTAGATCTAAGATCTAATTGATTGATGTGTGTTGGTTGATGTATGTTGGGCAATGCAACGTTAGGTAGATACTATTCCGCGCTACTATTTTGATTTAAAACAGGAGGTTTCAAATTTATTTTCAATTATAATTTCTTTTTATTCGGATTATTTTATGCTTATTTTCTATGCTGATATTTTTATTTTAATCTATTAATGATATATATTAACGAGTTTAAGGGAACGCCCTCTGTTATTTAACATACTGTATATATAAATAGTACCTATAGCTAAGTTAGAAGCAGTAGCTTCTAAGATCGAGCTATACATACATCCTAATGCTTCTAAGGTGGAAATTCACTTTATTCGACCCCGTACAACGATTATATAGACCTGTTTGTTTGCAACCCGCTTCGCCCCATCATAATTATGCGCTTACTATAAGGGCATAACGTGTTGTATTTTATACATGAAATCATCGAACTCCTATTATTATCTAAAAGCATTTGTTACCTACACATACATATTGCAATACAGTTTGTATGTCGGCCATAGAATTTGTAGATTCAAAACATTCAGAATTCTGAAGTCCGACATATTTAAGTATATGTGCATTCATCCTATTCCATTTTTTTTTTTACAAAAAAAAATGGAATAAAGCAGCAGTGTTGCCAATACTGGCAACACTGCTGCTTTAGACAAAGCTGCCAGTATCACACGTGATACGGAAAAAGTAAGTCCCTTAGAAAAAAGAACCATAATTATGATTTATCTGTGGTTCAGATTCTATGATTGACACAATTAATGTTGATCTTGTGAATGTGTGTGTTGCTAGTTTAGTTGTCTCATATTAGAGAATAAAATAAATATTATTATTTCGTTAAGGACGCATAGGTCAGGTCAAGGTCATCAATGTTTATTTAAATATCCAAGGTCGACATTTCACCCTGTATTGCATTCACTAATCATCTGTAAGGCAACCGTTGGTGGAGTGGATAGTCTAAGGCATTGATATGACGGCATAGTTCTAATTCTTAGGGCGTGATCGTCAACGTACGGCAGTGGGAACACGCTCAGGGGTCATTAAGAGAGGAAAATGGACATTACTGCTACAAATATTGTATTTTTTTTTATTGAAAATTGCTCTAAGACTTATTAAATAACATGCGTTTTGGATTATCCATAAAAATCTTCCAGTTCAAATGGTATTTGGATTTGGACTATACATACCGTTTGGTCCAGAGCCACTAATCAAGACTTGCAATATTTATATTTCAAAAATGAAAATCTTTAAAAAGGAAACCTACAAAAAGTTATTTATTACTTAGAACAACTTCAAAATCGTCAAGTACGCCATCTCGTTCTAACTTACTGCAAGAAACGTCTTCTCTCTCTCGCACACCTTGTTCGTTAATTTAGACTTAGAGCGTATCCCCCCTCCCCGTTGCACGTTAAGTGAAGGGATTTGTGTTATTAAATACTAATTTACTTTGGTCGTTAGGTAACTTACGGAGCAAGACAGGAGCGTAGCTAAAAATTAAGTTAACGTCGCCATATCAATGATTTGAGTTGACATACTAACTATTATGAAGTGCTATGGCAAGTCGTGTGAATTTGGAAGTTATTTTATAGACCTTAAGGCTCTAAATTGTGATAACAGAAGTTTTAGTAATGGTTCTACCGGTACATTAGGTAATATACATATATCAATGTTATCGGAATTATCTCAATATAATTGGCCAGTCAGTTATCAGTTTTATGACAAGCCAAAATAAACACAAATTGCCAAAGCACGTATTTAGAATTTATATAATGAAACACATTCTGCGAACACTATAGTTATCATCGGATTCTTTTATACTTATACATAAACAAATAATAAAAAAAAAACACTCAATCATGAGATCCTGGTGGCTACCAGTTTCAATGTGATATAAAAAAGCAGTGCGAATATAAGAGGCTGAATACGCTTTTTCAAAACCAGTGTTGTGAAGAAAAACCAAGGAACTCCCAACATTGGCTAGCCAACACCAATATTGCGTCCAACGGTAATTTATTAGTACTATGATAATGCTATTTTACAAGACGAATGATGCCCAAATGTTGGCACAATTTGGCTAGCCAATGTGAGAAATTGAAAAGGATTTAAGGTTAAGACAGATAATATTTATACAGCTAAATATACACAGCCCATTATATTGTTTAAAAAATATTTTTATTTTTTATATTGACAACACTGATTCAGGAAACTAAAAGAATAGTGCGAATGGGGTAATTTATTATTCAAACTGTATGAATTAGATGTAATATATTCCCTCTAAGGTAAGGTCTTCACTCACATGTTACCCAATTACTAAGGTTTGTTTTTTTTTTGTAATCTTTTAGGCTCAAAAGCACAGATTAACAATAAGTTAAGGCACAAGTCTCAACTGGCAAGAGAGAAAAACAAAACAACGATTGTTAATAGTACTTAAAATGAATACTATTCGTTATTCATGCAGCCAATGTAGTTTATTTTATTTTCTCAGACACTTTAATTTGCAAAAAGTTGAACCTCGACACTTAATTAATAACTTATGAGGAGACGAAAATACGACGTTGTATGATAAACTGATTATTAAAAATAAAAAATTATTTACCCAACGCCCATCACTATGATGGGTGTGTGTTGCCAATTTTGAATAGCAGTCGAGGCTTTTGAATATATTTGCTTGAATTTTTGTAAGCTGAAAGGAACGTCATTAGATATACGAAGCACGAAGCAGGTGAATTTCTTTTTTAGTGCTGCGTTTTTTTTTTAGAATATAATTGAAGAAAATTTGTCACTACCGTCTCTTCCAAGTTGGTATATTCGATTCTATGTTTGGAGTCAAATTTTATAATGCAAAGAACTCAAAACTATCCAGAGCTGAGAAAGGCTCTGCATTACCTAATCTACTAGTTGGCAAGTGTCTATAGAATGGTTACGCCAAATGTTTGAATACAGGCACTTTAACACGCTAGAATTATGACAGATACCAAGTTCGATACAATACATAATTATTGTACTGGTGCTGTACTAAAACGTGCTAAGACCGCCGTTGTGCAGTTGTGAAGAAGGGAGAACGCTATATATCCTGTATAGCTCCGTCTCTGTCTGACAACTGGGACAATGATGGTTTCAACACGTCATACTAAACCAGCTATTCTTCATTGCATGGTTGTTAAGAAAAAAAAAAAGACCCTATAGACGCAAAACCTGTAGCACCACGTTAAAATAATTCAGAAAATCATATTCCAAATTACGTAAAGTTGTATTTAAATCCATCATAAAAAATATATTAATACGTATGTATATACACTGCCTTATCTTGTCTATGGTTTCTTATAGATATTATGTCATCGACGTATACCAATGGACTTACCGTACGCGTAAAGAGTGAGAGAGATGGCCTATGCTTTCGGTCTAGCACTATCTCTTATCATAGATGATTGATGATTTTGAGAGAGATAAAGATAGACCGAAACTTCGTTTTCCTCTCTTTCTTTCGGAATGCCACAATTCTCATCTCTAAGGCATGTCCATTAGTATTATGTCGATGCCGTAGGTATGTGTATCAAATCAAAAAACAATTTGTGTTAAGGACAGATTAAAGTGTACATACTGAAGCTAACTTGATATCCCATATTCTAGTCTAGTCTATTCTCCATAGATAAATAAAAAAAAAAAAAACAAAAGCACGTGAGTGAACAACCAACCTCTTCGGGAACGCATACATTGAGGTGTAAGTTACATTGTGTCGCTCATACATGTTCACTATAGTCTTTAGGGCACTTGATATAAGGGCTAGCCTTCTCGCTTGATGCTGGGCATCTGTGGTGGGGGTTCGGCCAAGCCCTTTACCTGGAATAGATACAAATTGGAAATACATATTAATAAATAGTCTTAATACTGTATACAGAAGTCTAAGAGGTCTCGATCTATCTCTAAACAGGGTGTTGATAAAAGGTGAATGGATTTGAAAGAAGTTTAAGGCACAGAAATCTTTTTTTAATCAACATCTTAAAATGAAATTAACCTATAAATAAATACTTTTACTTATAAAATATAATACTGTTTATTATGTACACCATATAAATTATAGAAATAAATACAAATAAAGATTTTATTTAATACACTAATACCGGTACACTAGATACCAGAAAAATAACTTAAATCACGTAATAGAATATTAATAAGTATGCACTAACATCGATCATTTTTATTTATATGTACGTATGTAGGTATGGGCCATTGTTATTAAAATAAAACTGGATAAAATTTTATAAAAAGAAAAAGCTTTTTCAAATTTGGAACAAAATACTATGCGACCTCTGTAGAATTCCGTCAAAGGTCCTTTTCAACTCTATGTGAAGGACCTCCGCTGTTAGAAACATGCGGCAATTCTCACACGAATCAATAATGAAAGGTACTTGGCAGCCGCTATATTCTGTAATATTATCGTGAAAGAGGTCAATCGTCGAATCCAACTCGGCTGGGCTGCTTTCTGGAGGCTACGTAGAATCTTCTCGTCCGAAATACCGCAGTGTCTTCGCAGTGTGTGTTTCGAGTGATGACTTATGGAATTGAGACGTGGTCGCTAACAATGGGTCTTATAAGGCTCAAAGTCACTCAAAGGGCAATGGAGAGGGCAATGCTTGGGGTTTCACTGCGCGATCGAATCAGGAATGAGGAGATCCGCAGAAGAACAAGAGTAACCGACATAGCTCGAAGAATTGCAACACTAAAGTGGCAGTGGGTTAGACACATAGCCCGTAGGACCGATGCCCGATGGGGCCGACGGGTTCTTGAGTGGCTACCACGCACCGGAAGATGTAGCGTGGGTAGGCCCCCGACAAGGTGGACCGACGACCTGGTGAAGGTCGCGGGAAACCGCTGGATGCGGGAGGCGCAGGACCGGTCGTCGTGGAGAACCTTGGGGGAGGCATATGTTCAGCAGTGGACGTCTTTCGGCTGAAATGATGATGATGAATGATGATCGTGAAACAACATTCTAAACTGACTTCGGTGATATTTTTAACAGAATAGGACTAAAAATGACATGTATTTTTTTTTTTAATTCCGATTGCTATCGCCGGACCATAGACGAATTTGATCTAATTATGTCAAATGGCGTTGTGGAGTAGCTAGAACTGCGCCTTCCACTTCTAAAAGGTAGTTACTCCTTTAGTCTTTTCACCACTGCTGATGCTTTTATCAACCAGCACGCAGACTCTGTAGATGTCATATATCTTCAATATCTGTGCAACGTTGGCCCACTCAAGAACAACTTCTTGAGTGGGCCAACGTTGCACACTCTTGTATCGTGTGTCCATAACATCGGCTGCCGGCAGAAGTTACCACCCACCAGACAAAGTCTTGCGGCCAAGTGATTCGTCGTGTTCCGGCATGATGTCTGCTGAAGCCGTACGGAGGACGGGTCTGAGCTGTTGTGTTGCGATGTGTGCCGGGTACGATGCGTCAAATGTTGTTGTGTCGGGAGTTTGACCGTGGAGGGTCTCCACATCAATCTCCCTCTGGCGCAGCATCGTTGGTCGTGTTGTTGGGTTTAACATTAACTATTCACTAAGTTTTTTTAAGTGCTTAATAAACTAGAGCGCTTTACCATCAACTATTGCATCACTGCTTGCAAGACAGGATTGCAGTCAAGCGCTAGTTTACATTAATTAAAAAAAAAATCTCTCATACACAAGCTAAACCCAAAACAAACTACCTGTAGGCCATACAAATATTTGTTCCGTGTGGGAAGCGAACCAGCGTAGCATTCGATCACTCAGTCACTGTGCCAACCGTGACTTCGTCCCATCGATTTTTTATTCTAGGACATGCTGGTTTCCTCACGAAATTTCCTTCATAGCTTAAAGAGCATTAAGGACGACACTTCCTCTCTCTTTAACATACTTGTACCTATTTTATTTGATCTTTTATCTACTCTCATATCAAAAAATTAAAAATATAAAACCAAAAAGGAGTTTATATTGACGTACTTTACACATAGAATATCGAAAGGAAATTAAAAAATTAAATTATAACATTATTTCTCTAACAAAATAATGTTATAATAATTTTTTTTTTCATTACTGTACAAACCACAGCCATTGATATAATAATAAACTAAGGTAGATAAGTCACTAGCGCATTGAACTTGAAGCGTACAAAATATCATATCTGTTTAATATTATATCAATGTAGACAGTAGTGTTTCATTTTTTATCTGTGGCTGCGCGCGCTTAGGCGCATGCGCTGTGATGCAGGGTGCAGAATTGTTAACATTTTGCATATTACAATTATGAAACTTAATAAATGGAATTGTGTTGCGTTGGCGTTAGACGCACTGAGATTAGATAAAGTAGTGTATGAAACTGTACATAATTAGGTATTGCACACTCGTGTGATACTATTAAAAAACTCGCTTCGCTCGTTTTTTAAACTCACACTCGTACTTAATACCCCTCATTATGTAGCAGTGTCATAAACTACTCATCATCCCAGTGTTAATTCCCAGTCGCATCCGAAGCCTTTTCAGCTTTGGAGTCTGGGGTTCGCTTTACCAGTCCAACTGCTGATATGGCTAAACTTCGACATTTTCCATGAAGCGACTGCCGTCTGACCTACACAACCCGAAGGCGACATCGAAGCATTGCAGCTAGACCAATTGTAGGACTTTTGAGGGCTCCAACAACCCGTAACGACTGCCACTAGATGTTCGTAGGGCAACCGAGACCAACGGCTTAACGTGCTTTCCGAGGCACGACCAGACCAGTACAAATATTCATATTCATGCATACAAATACTTGCACTGTGCGGGGATCGAACCCGCGCCACCTTGCGGAGCGGGCGCGTCCGCTACCGCTACGCCACGGAGGCTGACAGTGTCATAAACTACTATTATTATATTTATTAATTAGACGTATTAATTTATGTAAACTAGTATGATACACTTAACGTATAACGTATATTTATTGTATACTCTATGTAAATAGTACACTGTAGACTACCTACACTATTTCTCTCTCCTTCCCCTTAGTATTCCATCCAAAGGTTGTCTGCAAAAGATCGCTTTTAGCGACAAGACCGTCCACTGTGTAACCCTTTGTAAAATCTTTATATTTATGTTCTGTAATCTATATGGTGTACATAATAATGCGTATTCTATTCTATACTAGCTTTCCGCCCGCGGCTTCGCCCGCGTGGAGTTCGGTTATATCGCGCTTTTTCGGAAAAATTTTATGCTCCCTCGGGAACATCAAATTTTTCCGGGATAAAAGGTAGCCTATGTTCTTTCTCAGGGTCTAAAGATTGTCTGTGCCAAATTTCATCAAAATCGGTTGAGAGATTTAAGCGGGAAAGCGTAACAGACAGACAGACAGACAGACAGACCGACAGACAGACAGACAGAGTTACTTTCGCATTTATAATATTAGTATGGATAAAGTGATGCAGATGCCTGGGTATGTCTCTCTGGGTAGGAATTAGGCCAGCTCAAGGTCACCACGCCTGCTCAATACGGGTTGACGATTTCAGACTTAAAGTTCAGGTTTCCTCAAGATGTTTACCTTCACCTTGGTGTCATTGGTGTCCAAGATATACTTAGAAAGTACATACAAGGTGATTTTTTAGTCACCGTCCAAATTTCGATATATTAATCTATGGCAAAAATCATTGAATACGTGTTTTTTCTTTTAGCATCACTCAATACAAAAATATTGAGATTTGACTTGAGAGGCTGTTGTTTTAACCTAGGCCACCACGACTCTCGACTAGAATTATTACCTTGAAAAAAAAAAAAAAAAAAAAGTTACCTTGAGCCGGGCGGCCGTCTTGAGGAACGCGGGTAGCTGCTCCTGCGATACGTTGACTTCACCTGCGTACATGAACTCCAGGATGGCTTGCAGGTGCAGGTATGACACATCCTTCAAGATTATTATAGGATGCTTTGATGGATTCTCCTGCAAAATTATTAGGACATTAGTGTCGGTCAGTGGCGGATATACCAAACAAACTGCAGGTGGGTCGCCTACGCTGGTACGGCCACGTCTTACGCAAACCGGCACGTTACGTGGGTAACAAATATCTTGCCATGGCGCCTCCGCCGGGCTGGAACAAGCGGGGTAGACCAAAGAAGTGCTGGCTTGACGTTGTAAGAGATGACATGCGTATCAACAAGCTTTTACCACAGGATGCTAAAGATCGCGCGAAATGGAATAGAATCTGCAGGAACAATGCGAAAGCCGCGGATGCAACCGGGATAAACGCTGAGATGATGATGATGATGTAAAAAAGTCTAACAATTGGTCTAACTGCAATGCTTCGATGTCGCCTTCGGGTTGTGGAGGTCAGATGGCAGTCGCTTCACGGAAAATGTCGAAGTTTAGCCAGATCAACAAACAGTTGGACTGGTATAGCGGACCCTAGACTCCAAAGCTGAAAAGGCTTCGAATGCGAATGGGATTAACGCTGGGATGATGATGATGATGATGAGTGGCTGATATACCAGCAGGCTGAGTAAGCTCGAGTCTAGGGCGGCAGATTTTTTTGGCGGCAAATTTGGGGACTTTCTCTTTTGCTATGCATCTTATAGAAACCGAAGATTTCTGTATACTGGTTTTGTTTTCTGTAGGCCTAGTATGAGTTTTCATTACGAGACTCGCCCGCGTTTGACTCATAGATTGGCCCTCTTCAAGGTTGTAAGAACTCTCAACCAATGAGAGCGGTCGCGGTCGATGCGTATGATCGAGTCATCATCATCATCCCAGCGTTAATCCCAGTCGCATCCGCAGCCTTTTCAGCTTTGGAGTCTGGGGTCCGCTTTACCAGTCCAGCTGCTGATATGGCTAAACTTCGACATTTTCCGTGAAGCGACTGCCGTCTGACCTCCACAACCCGAAGGCGACATCGAAGCATTGCAGCTAGACCAATTGTTGGACTTTTGAGGGCTCCAACAACCCGTAACGACTGCCACTAGATGTTCGTATGGCAACCGGGACCAACGGCTTAACGTGCTTTCCGAGGCACGACCAGACCAGTGCAAATATTCATATTCATGCATACAAATACTTGCACTGTGCGGGGATCGAACCCGCGCCACCTTGCGCAGCGGCCGCGTCCGCTACCGCTACGCCACGGAGGCTGTCGCGTGCGTATGATCGAGTCTCGTAATGGTTTTCATTACGATCATGGTAGCGACACTGAAATACATAGATTTATTACATTACAGGAAGTCACCGGAATATTATGCATAATTCGACAATTCGGCGCGGACTACGTGTACATTAGGTGAGTGTCGAGTTCCCAGGTGCTTAGCTAAACATCCTGAGCAACGCAAATGTTTATCATTCGTATCCGCAATGCTATGTTTTTACTGACGCTGAAATTAAATACTTTCAATCATTTTCTCGGTGGTAGGCCATAATATCGGCTGCCGGCAGAAATTACCAGTCTTGCCGCCAAGCGATTCGTAGTGGTCTATGATGTCTGGTGAAGCCGTACGGAGGACGGGTCTGAGCAGTTGTGTTGCGTTGTGTGGCGGGTACGATGCGCCAAATGTTGTTGTGTCGGGAGTTTGGTCGTGGAGAGTCTCCAGATCAATCTCCTTCTAGCGCAGCATCGTTTGGTCGTGTTGGTCTTGGGTTTAACATTGAATCACCTCGCTCAACTGCCGTCACCCTTCCTATTCCTAAGTTTTTTATCTGAATAGGCTTAATAAACTCGTGCGCTTTACCATCAACGATTGCATCACTGCTTACCATCAGACGGGATTGCAGTCAAGCACTAGTTCATAATTATTAAAAAAAATATAGTTTTTATCTTTTTATGAAAAAATTGCATTCACATGATTTTTTTTTTTCTTTGGAGGAATTGCATTCACTTACATAACATAATTGGCCTATATTGTTAACACTCCTGGGAAACAGGCCTCCTTTCGGCGAGATGGAGTGAGTGGGCACGCGGGTGCATTCACATGATCAAGGGCTGTCCCCCATGCATTATGCGAGGCTCAAAGGGGGGAAAGGGGTCCATAAAAAAATCACGAAATATCACCAGGGTGGAAGGGGTGTTTAGTAATATATCACGTGTATTTATTTTTTCGTCAAACGCATACAAATTCCTTGATTCACCTTGATTTTACGCATTTCTTTCATTATTTTTATGTCAGTCCAAAAGAACCTTTCTATCTACCACTTAAAGCCATTCTTGTAGTTCTTAAAAAAATTAGATTATTTGTAGGTAGGTACTAAAAATACACGTGTATGGTGTATGGGGGGGTAATCTTAAAGCTCATCATGTATCAACAAGTTGTCAATAGTTTTTTTTATATTTATACTAGCTTTCCGACCGCGGCTTCGCCCGCGTGGAGTTCGGTTATATCGCGCTTTTTAGATTTCCCTCGGGAACATCAAACTTTTCCGGGATAAAAGGTAGCCTATGTTCTTTCTCAGGGTCTAAAGATTGTCTGTGCCAAACTTCATCAAAATCGGTTGAGAGGTTTAAGCGGGAAAGCGTAACAGACAAACAGACAGACAGACAGACAGACAGACAGATAGACAGACAGACAGACAGAGTTACTTTCGCATTTATAATATTAGTATGGATTTCTTGCTTTAACCGAATGCATCAACGGGTGAGACTTTTTTTTTTTTAAAGATGTACGGTGTATGGTACCAGGGTAGCACAAAAGTGTAGGAGAAGTCGAAACAATGAAGCTCATTCATCATTATTAATCTAATATTACATGGATGAAGTTTTATTTTGCCTACTTTGAGGAGGTGCAAGGTACCAGGGTAGCACAAAAATGTAGGAGAAGCCGAAACAATGAAGTTCATTCATTCACACAGGAATGACTAGAACGGGTTTAAAAGGATATCCTATGTCCTTCTCCCAGTTCTTAGCTACCTCCCTACCAATTTTCAGCCAAATCGGTTCAGCCGTCCTTGAGTTATGAATAGTGTAACTAACACGACTTCTTTTATATATATAGATTATCTTAATTTAAAAAGTAGTAGATCATGTAAGATGTAGGAGAAGCCGAAACAGTGAAGCTCATTCATCATTAAACCATAATAATTACATCAAAGAACTTTTATTGTGCCTAGTTTGTAGAGGTGCTATGTACCAGGGTAGCACAAAAGTGTCCCAGCGAACTTTGTTCCGCCCTAAAGGCGGCATGATATGACATGATCTTATTTACTACTACTACTATTTTAAATTAGGATAATCTGTATATATATAGAAGAAAGTCGTGTTAGTTACACTATTTATAACTTACAACGGCTGAACCGATTTGGCTGAAAATTGGTAGGGAGGTAGCTAAGAACTGGGAGAAGGATATAGGATATCCTTTTTATCCCGTTCCCGTTGTTCCTGTGTGAATGAATGAACTTTATTGTTTCGACTTCTCCTACATTTTTCTGCGATCCTGGTACCTTGCAACTTCTCAAAGTAGGCAAAATAACTTCATCGATGTAATATTAGATTAAAATTGATGAATGAGCTTTATTGTTTCGACTCTACAATTTGTGCTACCCTGGTACCATACACCGTACATAAAAAAAAAAGTCTCAGCCGTTGATGCATTCGTTTAAAGCAAGAAATACTCTCTGCCGTTTTAAAGTTTCTAATAAAAAGCCACAAAGCCAACTTCAACTTCAAACTAATATTGTATTGTTGTGACATTTATCATTGCCATTCTCCCATTGCTCTTGTGAGTTTTATTTTGTCTCCTTTTTGGAGGTGCAGGGTACCAGGGTAGCACTAAAGTGTAGAGAAGAAGTAAAAACAATGAAGCTCATACATCATTATTATTAAATCATTTTTCCTTACTTTCTCACCGTTTAGACCTACCATGGACTACGACAAACATTTTAAAAGCAAAATCAGCTCAATCAGCCCAGCCGTTCTCGAGTTTTAGCGAGACTAACGAACAGCAATTCATTTTTATATATATAGATTATTATATAATCTATACTAATATATAAAGCTGAAGAGTTTGTTTGTTTGTGCGCGCTAATCTCAGAAACTACTGGTCCGATTTGAAAAATTCTTTTTGCATTGGATAGCGTATTAATCCGGGAAGGCTTTAGGCTATATAACATCAAGCTGCGACCAATGGCAGCCGAGCATAACTAACTTCACGCGAACGAAGTCGCTGGCGGCAACTAGTTATAAATATATACAGAATAAAATTTTATCCAGTGCGCAAACTTTGTCAACCAAGTTAAATAAGTTTTATAGATAAAAATATTATTACTTTGGTATGTTTTAGTACAAAAAAAAAATAGTTATTGATAACGAAAGATGTTTATCATGAAATCGATGTTATGGTCACCGCACGCGGTCCCATTCATGGTCGGCGGAGTGGGGACGGCGGGAACATCACAGGACCCCCGCGCGCCCGCGCCGCCCGCATGTTCACTACGCGGCCATATGCTAATACTACGATATTGATATGAATAATTGGTGTCTCTCATTCGCTGATTTTAGGGCGGACAAAAACATGATTTTTTATTTTAAACTAATAATGCAGATTTGTTCTGTCATTGATTCTGAGCCACCCATTTGTTTTTGCGCTCTAGAAAAAAAGTTTCCCTGTTGTGTGTGAGTTTGTTTGTTTGTTTGTGCGCGCTAATCTCAGGAACTACTGGTCCGATTTGAAAAATTAATTTATTTTTGCGTTGGATAGCCTATTAATCCAGGAAGGCTTTAGGCTATATAACATCCCGCTATGACCAATAGGAGCAGAGCAGTAACAAAAAATGTTGCGAAAACGGGAGCTAACGCAGGCGTACATATTGCCAATAGGAGCTGAGCATGACTAATTCCACGCGAACGAAGTCGCTGGCGGCCGCTAGTATATTATAAACTAGCGCTTGACCGCAATCCTGCCTGATGGTAAGCAGTGACGCAATCGTTGATTGTAAAGCGCACTAGTTTATTAAGAACCTATTCACTCTAGCCTTGAAGACACTCAAATTGTAGTCCGACGGAAACACCGCCGCTGGCAAATTGTTCCAATCCCTCGATGTACGCGGCATAAAGGAGGAGGCGAAACGCTTCGTCCGGATCGTAGTGGTGTTAACAACGTAAGGGTGGAAACCAGCCGTACGACGGGTCGTCCGATGGTGGAACGGAGATGGGGGAATTAAATCATGCAATTCCCTCGCACACTCCCCAAAATGCATCCTATAGAACACCGAAAGGCTGGCTACTCTCTACGCCTGTGCTCTAGGCTTTGGAGACCATCTCGAGTTAGATCAGGGTCAGCAATCAGCCTCTTCGCACGCCTCTCCATTGAATCCAAAGTGGCCAGGTGACACATAGCAGCACCAGCCCAAATGTGGCTGTAGTACTCCACACACGAACGGACCTGTGCTTTGTATAACATTAGAAGCTGCCCAGGTGTGAAGTACTGCCGGACCTTTGCGATAACGCCAAGTTTCCTGGCAGCCACCTTGGCCTTGGACTCAATGAACCGCCCAAAGATAAGGTTCGAGGAAATCTCAACTCCCAAAAGCTGAAGGCGGTCGGAACACTCCAAGGACACATTTCGAAAAGTAGGAGCCAAGGTGAACGGGCTCCTTTTGGCGGTGAAGAGACACGCCTGAGTTTTGGCGGCATTGAATGCTACAAGATTGGCATTGCCCCATTCGGAGACTGCCTGCAGTGCAACACTCGTTCGCACAACCATTGCCTCTCTTTCGGACCGTATTGATTTCCTACTAGCCCGAGCATCCGGCAGGTATCTCTCTACAACTGTGCTGTCATCTGCATACCCATAGATACCGGGCATCAGCATATCGTTAATATGCAGCAGGAACAGAGTTGCAGAGAGAACAGACCCCTGAGGAACACCGGCATTAGTTGACATGGGCTCAGAAGAGCAACTGTCGACAACAACTCGGAGGAACCGTTCAGTCAGGAAGTCTTTACCCAGCCAGTCAGGCTAGGGGAAATGCCGTACGCTGGAAGCTTACTCAAAAGGGCAGCGTGCCATACCCGGTCGAAAGCCTTCGGACATCAAGGGAGACAGCAATCGCTTCCCCATTCTTCTCGAGGGCCTCGCCCCACAAGTGAGTGGCATACACTAGTAGGTCCCCAGTTGACCGATTGCGGCGAAACCCGTACTGTCGGTCACTGAGGAGATCGTTACCTTCCAGGTATGCCAAGAGGCGCGAGTTCAATACATGCTCCATAATTTTGCAAAGTATGGAGGTGATCGAAATCGGCCGATAGTTGGCAGGATCGGCACGACTACCTTTCTTGGGCACGGGCTGCACGTTAGCAAGTTTCCAGGACTTGGGCACTATACCAGTCCTAAATGAGGCGATACAAGCGCGTCAATACAGGAGACAACTCGGGTGCACATGCTTTAAGAACAATCGCTGGTATACCAACCGGACCACTAGCCTTATTCACGTCCAGACGACACAGTACTCTCAGAACCTCCTTG
The DNA here is from genome assembly GCA_017933935.1 of Sesamia nonagrioides. NCBI lineage: Eukaryota > Metazoa > Arthropoda > Insecta > Lepidoptera > Noctuidae > Sesamia > Sesamia nonagrioides. The sequence goes on along the minus strand of JADWQK010002280.1, from coordinate 4,860,193 downwards.
TTCCTAATGCGAACCTCAGGCATTGAACCTCCGCAATGAGGTAAATTAGGCGGAGTAGCACTGCCACTCAAGACGCGAAATATGGGCAAAGAGAGATGCAAAGAGACCTGCTTTCTCTCTCGCCGTATGAGCCAGTGTTCCATCAGGCTTAACCAGCGGAGGCAGTGAGGGCCGACAGAAGTTCGCCTCAACCGATTTGGCAAGGGAACAAAAAGATCTGCTACCGGATGGCTGCGCAGATAACTTGTCAGTCTTAGTAAATTCTGTAATTACATATTTGTCACTGTTACTAATGATATTTTAGTCGGCATGCAAGCTTTTACTGGCCTACAAATTGTAAAAAAGAAAAACGAACGGAGCAAAAATTGAATTTGAAGGGCTACTTTAGAGTACCCCATAAAGTATAACTGTGGAACTGCGGAATAACTACTTTTTTATTTTCATAATTTACTTTTTCTTTGGGAACTATTAGCTAAGTCGCTTTAAATTACTGACGTCCGTAGAATTATTTGTAATACTAGCTGTGCCCCGCGGTTTCACCCGCGTAAGCTTCGAACCGAAAGAGCTCAGTTGATATAAAATAAGCGCCTGTTAAAATAATGGGAGCAATATGTACGTCCGCGTTTGCTCCCGTTTTCGCAACATTTTTTGTTCCTGCTCTACTCCTATTGGTCGTAGCGGGATGTTTTATAGCCTATGTCCTTTCTCAGGCTCTAGACGATCTGTGTACTAAATTTCATTACAATCGATGCAGTGGTTTTGGCGTGAAAGCCGGACAGACAGACAGACAGAGATACTTTCGCATTTATAATATTAGTATATTAATATTAGATAATATTAGATATGGATTATAAACGCAAAAGTTCGTGACTATGAATTTCTTTCATTTTATTTTAAAAAATTTCTCCTGTCTCAGACCCGTAACAACTACATGTAGGTCAAACAAATATTTGTTCCGTGCGGGAATCGAACCCGGGACACGCAGCACAGCAGTCAATAACTTAACCACTTCGCTATCCGTCCTGTCTGAATGGATGTTTACTGTTTCACGCAAAAACTACTGCACATATTTTGATGAAATTTGGAAACCATAGTCTTGAACCTCACCATGTATCACCAAGGGGAAGGGGTGGTTAAAATGCAAAAAAAAAAAAACATCACATGATAAATGGACGACATGTGGGAAGTGGATTCAGCAATGATTGTACCGATAGTCGTGACAGCCAATGGCTTAATAGCCAAGAGCCGCGACCAACACCTCAGAAGGCTCTCGTTAGGCAGCTGGATCAGAAAGCGGTACTGCTTGCTGGACACGGCTCGCATCGTCAGGAAATTCCTTACTCTGGAGCCCTGACCGCCGGTAGCTTGGACCCTGTTCCCGATACCGGTGGGCTACTATTTTATAGTAGTACACATTTTATTTATATTTTCTTGTATAATATTGATGTTCAAATGTACCTTTTCCTGCTAGAATAAGTGATTTAGAATTTGACCCCCTCCGACACAGTTGCATCGTCAAGTCGTGGTTCGAAATGAGTTCTCGTCAATAATGCAAGCGTGGCACCTGACATGCCGCGGCCCGAACACACGGCTCCTCGATCGATAGCCACGCCTGCCGTCTGGCTAGCTATTGCCGTAAACCAATTGACCTCAATCCCGCCTGATGGTAAGCAGTGATGCAATCGTTGATGGTAAAGCGCGCTAGTTTATTAAGCCTATTCACTCAAAAAATAAACTGAGTGAATAGGGAAAGGAAGACGGCATGCAGTTGAGCGAGGTAACGTTAAACCCAACAACACGACCGACGATGTTGCGCCGGAGGGAGATTGATCTGGAGACCCTCCACCACGACCAAACTCCCGATACAACAATATTTGGCGCATCGTACCCGGCGCACACATAGCAACACAACTGCTCAGATCCGTCCTCCGTACGGCTTCAGCCTAGTATGAGTTTTCATTACGAGACTCGATCGTCGATATCGAGCGCGTTTGGCGCTCTCATTGGTTGAGAGTTCTTACAACCTTGAAGCGGGCCATCCGATGAGTCAAACGCGCTCGATATCGACGATCGAGTCTCGTAATGAAAACTTATAGGTACTAGGCCTACCGACATCATGCCGTAACACGACGAATCGTTTGGCGGCAAGACTGTCTGGTGGGCGGTAACTTCTGCCGGCAGCCGATGTTATGGCCTACCACCGAATTCAATAAATTTATAGACACGGCCACAACATAACACTATCAGAATAAGATAGTTCTCTATGGCTCTCATATCTTGCCAACTCTTTTGCATTGATGAAAAAACTTTTTTCGGTGTCAAAAACGAATATACAAAAACCAACGTCAACGACTTCCGCAGGTTATTTTTCACTTGGTATTGTTTAATTAGAAGTCGGTTGCTTTTTCTTTGTAAGTTTTTTATTTTACACTTTTAGTTGTGATTACGACTACCAGGCTCAAATACCTAAAAATGGCTTTACAAAATATAAGGAAGACCTTAAAATTGCCTATAACATTTCAAGGATTCCTCATCAGATCCTAACCTGATGACCATAGGACCGCTTGGGAAGTATACCCTATCAAACAAAAAAACTTAAAACTAGCGTTTTATACATTTTGCACATTTTACACCAGAAGAACAGTTAAACGTGCAGTTTTCATTTGACAGTTTTGATTTGAGTTTTAATTTGAGTTTTGATTTGAATTGATTTCAGCAAGTAATTGCTGAAATCAATTTGAAGCTAATTTGAGAGTAGATTTTAGTTTTATTGATTTCTCGAAAACTATGCATTACTTTTTAAAAAAGACCAGTAACGGTATAATCGGGGACCCAGACTGTACACTTGTATTCATCATCATCATCTCAGCCACATGAACTCCACTGCTGAACATAGGCCTTCCTCAAGGATTTCAAAAAAAAAAAACGATTGGACGCGGCCTGCATCCAGCGCTTCCCTGCGGTTTTGGCCAGATCGTCTGACGCTGCGCTTGCCAGTAAGTGGTCGTCATTCAAGAGCCTTTCTGCCCCATCGGCCATCGGCTCGTGTATTAACCCTGTTTATTCCCCAACTCCTACCGTACTTCAATTGTTACTAAATCCTGTAACATTCTTAGCTGTATGTAATATGGGCTGTCGTCTGTCTTATTGTCTATGCCAATTCGATTTTGCATACGAATAGGAAGATCAATTATGTATTCATTCGACTCTAGCTCTGCAAAGGTCAACAGTGATTTGTTGTCACCGTCTGTCTTACGAAAGGTATAGTCAGCTAAAGAAATAAATAACCTTAACCAGGGTCATCGGTTAATTTAAAAGTTTGTAAGGAACCTGGATATTATGAATTAAGTATAATTTGACAAACAAATGGTTTTCTTTTCTCAATACGGTATTTGACTAAAAAAAACTAATTAGTCCGTCAGTCAGATTTCCAAAAAATACTAGACACGTATTTTTTCTTTTTTCATATAAACAAAAAATTAAGACACAGCGCGTTGAAAACTCGTGTGACGTCACTGCACGCTACACTTTTTACGGCCAGTGACGTCACCAGCCACCACTCCTGATCTTTGATGCCTTTTATATTTGTAAATTTTTATTGATTTGATAAAACAAAATATACCTATGTATCCAATATTTTTCTGTAATCTGAATGACGGACTAAATAGAATCATTTTTTTTTTACCCAGGCAACATCTCCATTGATTAATTTAAATTTTATCAGTGTCTTACAACATTCTTAGTTACTTTTTTTTTGGTTACCATATCTGGGATACCAGAGTACTTTGCTCTGTACAAGTTAGCATGACCACCCGGCAGTTTAGAAACAAATATAACATTATTTCTCTAAGATTCATATTGCATTTTACTAATATTGGTCCCAAATAAAGATTTATTTTCCATCTACCGAAGTTAATTACAGCGCATATAAAATATTTCATATAATTTCATACTGCTACCTTTTCGCTCACCTCTAATAAACTTTTGAAGTACGGACTACATGCGGACAGCACCATCTTATGTGCCTTACACGTCTGGCCCTCACATGCTAATGTCACCTGAAATAATTACAGAAATTAGTTACATACAAGCAATCATAGGCATCATCAACCTTTTTATCGTCTCACTGCTGGGCACGGGTCTGTTCTCATACAGAGAAGGATTGAGTGTAATCACCACGCTTGCTCAATGCAATCATAGTAATTGTTTGGGAAACTATTTTATACAACCCCTATAAAACTTTATTTGACTGAACCATATGTACAATGTTACAGGTTTAGCATCCAGAGTTCCATACATGTGATGGATCTCATCACCAGTCACGGGCCTGTCCTTTTCAGGCGCAACAGTAATTTGGTTGGCCTGTTATCCAGATACATGGCTTTCTTGGACTGTCTGCAGTCAGATGAAGAGGACCACCAAATTTCTACTTGTGTGTGGGTGTGCTTTTGTAGCCATTTGCATAGTACTAAACTGTATAACAGAACTTTAGTTAAAATGTAAGCATTACTTGTCTACCACTGCTTACTAGAAGCCCAAGTAATATTCTCATGGGAAAAAGTTTACATGCAAACCATATAAGCATGATCTCTTTGGAATATTTAATAAATAATATTTGAGTATTTGTAAGCTGACTGTGTGTTAAATGCATTCAGTAGCTTTTGCATTCATTTATAATATAAAGTAATCTGGGGATAATTTTTGAAGGTGTTTCACTTATGAACAATCACTAGTTCAAAATTTATTGAGTTAGTACTAGTTTAAAGCTATTTGATTGGTTGAAATTAGTCCTAAATTATGTTAATCTTGAGTGTGGTTCTATTATATGCTCCATTCCATCAGTGGTCCGAGTTCCGAGAAGCACGCTTCTTGTTAGGTACTACTTGTATGCATCAATGAGAGTAATTAATACATATCATAAATTGCACACTATTTATTAGTCTGATTTAGATAATGGCATTAAAGAATTATCATTCTAGGTTTATAATACATTCCTTTATTCATAAACATTGCTTAAGGTTAACTAGTGACTAGCGACTGTATAACCACACATATAAGACGTTTGCAAGTCACTTAACTTTAATCATTGTTTATGAATAAATCCCTTCAACACTATGGTGTTTATTCATAAACAATGATTAAAGTTAAGTGATGTAAAATGTCAAAAATGTATGGTTATAGAGCCATTAATTAACTTTATGCAATGTTTATGAAGAGAAGGTAAAATAGTTTAACATTGAACATGGTAATAGAATAATACTAGTATTAGATGAAGAATATGTAATGAAACACTAAAACATGCCATTAAAAGTCAAATTGTCAGGTTTGATAGCTTTTTGTCATTTCAGACCCTGAGGGTAAATGTTATAAGAAAATAAAAATTCTACAAAAAATTATAAGTTCTTAACTTTATTGTACATTCTTAATATTTGAGTCTGATACATTTAAAAATGGAAAGGAATCTGAACATTTGAATGTCTAACAGTTGAGATCACAGAATGCAAGCAAAAAGTTTAGGTTATAATAGTTTGTTTGTACACAAATATAACATTATTTGGCCGTACTCACGTCTGTAAAACTTTTCTCATCCCTCAAATGCCTGAAAGATGTCACCATATTTGTCTGGAAATCATTCCATTTGAGGAAGAATTGTTGATCACCCATTTCGAAATTTTATTACACTGAAAAACACAAATAAACTATTAAAAGGTATTTAGAACGTGGCACTTTTCACTTTTATTATAAAATTAGAGTTGGTATCAGTATTCTAAACACGTTTTTAGATGATACCGTCACAATTTTAAAGTGCACTCTATATCGTTTACCTACGTCACTAGATGCAATAGAAATGATGCTTACCTACGATCACTTGGTTAGAATAATTATTTTCAATTTTGGTCCCTGTAGACCAGTTTGGATTGTTGTACAAGGGCACCGCGTATTATTTCGTAACTATCACAAAAAGTTAAGCAATTGAATCTCAAAATAAAGACGCTGTCTCGCATAAATTAGCGACTTCTTTCTATTTCTTAAAAATTCCTTCATTCACCTAGTCAGGGTTACCAGTGTTAGAAAATAATTTTGCCTGTTTGGAAGAGAAAAATGTTTTTAGTAATCCTCTTACCCCCACAATTTTTATGTCATAAATTCATAATACATTTTTAATAATGATTTTTAACCAGAACCAATGCGTAACACACTATTAATCACAATCTGAATAATTGTTTTAGAACTGTGAAAATGAAAGCCATGTGTGTTACACAGTAACCCTGCTGCTTATTCATCATTTATTTTAATGACATGTTTTAACAGCTTTATTTTATCTAAAATTCGAATTATATTTGAAAATTTTGATTTTCAGTAAAGCTATATTTATTTATTCTATTAATTTGCTAACAGCACACTAATCTCTATAACAGCTAGTAGGGCGAGCGGACTTTAGTGCATTATCAATCTCATTCATCTATTATATTTTTACCACCGTGTTTCCCATAAGTACCGAAATGAGTTGTCGTACCATCTATTTTGTAATTATAATTACGTCTAGGGTAATAGCGTCATTGTTCTCTATGCCTTTAGTTTTGACAGTTAATCCATCGTCGAACTTAAGAAATTGGTGAAAGTCAAATGTATTACTTACAATTTACATTTTATATTGTGTTACGCATTTGGGGTAAATGCGTAACACAATATAAAATGTAAATTAAATAATCAGTTTCATACAGGTTTATATCGTTGGTTTTTTGATGAATGTGTAAATAACTACCAAATTTCATTTTTTATGGGTATATTTTAATAACGGTATCCCCAATCATTCATTGGCCATCGTTCATTCTAAAACGTTATGATGCGTTCATTCAATTTATGATTTGATTATTTTGAAATCGAAGAAGTGATTAGACAAAATATAAAATGTAAATGATTAAAAAATTAAATTTCATAAGATGATTGAATCATTAATGAACAATATCTGGGTTAAATTGAGAGTATAATGAGACGATTTAAATCGTCAGCGCCATCTAGTGCCCAATAGCAGCCAGAATGAGTAATATGTTTGCCTTTCAATTTATTTTTAACAAAAATAAATTTCTCGAATACTGTATCGTTAATTCCGAATACATAATTAATTTATATATATAAGAATTAAAAAGTACCTAACAACAAATCCAAATCATTAAAGCACGTACTTACAAGGTATCCGAAAGGAAGACAATTAATTTAGGGATTATTTTTTTATGATTATAAACTAGTGCTTGACTGCAACCCCACCTGATGGTAAAGCGCGCTAGTTTAATAAGAGCCTATTCACTAAGAAAAAACAAAAAAGTGAATAGACAGGAAGGCGGCAGTTGAGCGAGGTGGTGCAATGATGTTAAACTCAACAACACGACCAACGATGCTGCGCCAGAGGGAGATTGGTCTTGAGACCCTTCACGACTAAACTCCCGACACATTTGGCGCATCGTAACCGGCACACATCGCAACACAACTGCTCAGACATGTCCTCCGTGCGGCTTCACCAGACATCATGCCGGAACATGAGGAATCGCTTGGCGGCAAGACTAAGTCTGGTGGGTGGTAACTTCTGCCGGCAGCTGATGTTATGGCAGTCGAACTGTGTCTGTTTATGATGTTCGTTTAACCGAATGTGCTAATGGCACACAACCTGAATTCAAACAGCAATATTGTATAACCCGCGCAGATAAAGAAAAGATCTGAATATGTCGGCGGATACATATGGTACGGTTGACAAAACATGCCATTGTTTAATCACAAACCAAATGCAAAGATAATAAGACATTTTACTTGTTTGTTGTTATGTTTGTTTTTCTTGAGTTTGAACAACCAAACTAATAATATCAACAAAATAACAGAGACTTTAACGGAACGAAATTAACGATAACTCGGAGTGCAATGAGTGCATCAAAGTAGTTTGGAAAGCGAATCCTGAACTCCTGACCGATGATTTTTTTTTTTGCAGCGCTTACTTCACTGTGTGAGTATAAACAGCGATAGAGAGTGAGTGAGAACGCATGCGAGCGGACGCCATTTACAGATCTTTTCTTTATCTGCGCGGGTTATAACTGGCATGTAGATGTAGGTCCTGTCTGTTTAAGATTAGGACTTTTGTTTTATTTCTGTTATGTACTTTGTTATATCGTATAGTGTAGTGTAGATACGGGAAAGCACTGCATTATAAGGTTTAAATAAAATAATTTGTTTATTTTGATAATACACCATTATTTATTTGACAAAAACCGTTTTTAAAACGACACTCATATTGCATAAAGAAAGTAGAGGCAAAAGGTGAATCGTAACATCTTATTATAAGTAGGTATAATAATTGTATGATTAATTATTAATATTAAATCATTCATAATAATGGTAAAATTTTCTTACATATATGAGAGCATATTTTAAAACACACAAACACTACATTTAAAAGGCCAAGCGGTGTTGCCACAATATCCTTAGAAACTAGAATAATTACTAAATTACATTACTAGTAAGTACGAGATTTCTACCTATAGACTAAATTATAATTATGTAACATTACTTTTAATGTTATTTAAAACAGCAACTCATACCTACTGGCCTACTGGACGAAGCAAAATTATACAAAAAGAAATCTAAATAAATATAATTACAAATATCAACTCATTCGCTTTTTTCTAACTATAATTGACATAAAGCAGGATTCAGTTAAATTAATACCTACATACACTTACACAATAACACTTAATTTGGTATACATTTAATTTTAATAGAATATTACAATTTAAGAAAAGTCATTTCTAGTTTTGAATTATTTAAAACAGTAATTACTAAGTCTATTCAGGGAACTTTCTTGAGTGAAACAAAGTCTTTGTATAAACTTTTATTTCCGACATTCAAGACTGCAGCAAATCGATAAATTTCATTGACTGTTTCTCACATGAGCGATCCCCTAGGTTTAACTAATACAATTTACACAAATATTGCTTAAAACTGACTTCTACACGATATGCTCTAAAATGAGCGTATATTAATTAAATCCATATAATAATAATTATTATTATAATAAATCTTACAATAGTAGGTAGGTACTACTATTAGAATATATTTGGTATATAATAGCGCTATAATATACAAAGCACATTCGAACTTAGGTATATTCTAGCGTATGATTCGTCGATCCACAATGGAGACTGTAAATCCTATAACTACCCTAAGAGGTTTATAACCTTTAAGAAAGAATAATAATATTGCTGTACCGATATTTTATCGATGAAATTATCATTAAGTTTAATTTAAATCATCTAAAAAATCCTCAATTTTTTTTTTTAAGGAAAACTAATATTTTTCAAATAAGATTGGTTCACCAAAAGCAAAGAGCCAGAAACATATCATAATATTCAGAATTTATATAAAGTTATAAGCTATAGTTAACTAGGAGATCCTAACCTTTTTACTTAAAATTTATCCTAAAATCTAGTCTTTGTCAATAAAGAAATGCTATGAATTTGAGCAAACAAAATGTCATTTATAAATTAATTCATGTTTTAAGAAATTAAGGCCGTACAAAAATTCTAAAATTCCGAATAAAGGTAACCCTAACTAAGTAACTACATTAGCATTTAAGACTGGCTTTTTGCCCCTTGAGATAAAATGCTATGTACACTGCTGCTAAGTTATAATTCGTTGCCTAATATTCCAAACAAAGAAACAGAGCTTAGCAGTATATGTTTAGATGAAGATAGGTTGAAATATTCTAGATAATATTATAGTAAAGATATTTAAGAAAGAAATATCTATAGAATCTTTTCTTAATGATTAATTAATGTATCTAAAGCACGCAATAGATGCTTAAAACGAGGCTTCCGTCGACTGGGACCGCAATTAACTCGGACCGCGGTCCCAGTCGCCGGATTCATAAAAATTAAATAATTTTCTTCCGGCTACTGGGACCACTCATAGGTAACTTAAAAAAAGTCTACTATACAAGCCGAAATCGGTACAGTCAAACGAATAAACATCTAAATTATTGATATGAATATCATTGACTCGTTCTAGATGATGTTCATGATTTTATCCTATGCGCTTATAAATTGACCTAGCCCGTTTTTATATAATTCACACATGCAGGTAAACACACACATAGGCAACAGCATTATATGATAGTATATTACTATTTCTTTCTAACTCGTAAAATTATTCATACAAAATATTTACGTAGTTCGTATCGAGTATCGACGAATACTATTGCTTTAGGGCTATATTTGACCGGACACTTTAGAAAAAAAAAAGAAGGATGTTATAAAATAATAACATTATTTATAAATTTTAACACAGTTAATACTGATTTTGTGTGAAGCCATAACGGCCATTTTTAGGGTTCTGTAGCCAAATGGCAAAAAACGGAACCCTTATAGATTCGTCGTGTCTGTCTGTACGTCTGTCCGTCCGTATGTCACAGCCATTTTTTCCGAAACTATAAGAGCTATAGGTACTGTTGAAACTTAGTAGGTAGATGTATTCTGTGGACCGCATTAAGATTTTGATGCAAAAATAATAATAAATATTGAGGGTCCTCATACTTAGAACTGAAACTCAAAATTTTTTTTTCGTCGAACATACGTGTGGAGTATCTATGGATAGGTCTTCAAAATAGATATCGACTTTTTTAAAGTATTTTTTTTCTAAACCAAAAAAAGTTTGCGTGACAGACGCTTCCAAAGTGGAAAAAGGTTGCCCCCCCTCTAACTTTTACAATAAGAAAATTAAAAAATCTAAAAAAGCATATGATGTACATTACTATAAAAACTACCAACGAAAATTGTTTTGAAAGAGATCTATACCATCGCCTAGCTCCATAAAGAATAGAGGTAAACAAACCAATTTAGGGTTATCACAACTCACGTTTTACAAATTTCCTGTTATTTACATGATTATCGACTTTTACATGCTAACTATTTATTAACAATTCCTATTGTAGCATATTTCAATAGAATCACTAAAATACCATGCATAATAACATGATATTTCGAAAAACCATTAAAAAGTCGACATTAATTTTACGTGATAGCCCTACAAAAAAAGAAAGATGGACGAAATCCAGGTATTAAACACATTTTGTGGAATTCAAACAATGAATAAAGTTGAGGCATTTGTTAATACAATTTTGCGTATTTTAATTACTTTCAAAGCAACTGCATAACACATGCATTGTAATACTTTCAAGTATGGGCTAATTATAATAGATATGTATCAAAAAAATTTACCTATTAGGAAATTAGCTTACATGTGTGTCATATTTCATTCAAATCGGTTAAGCGTTCTATGCAAATCATAAATATCTAAACATAAATAAACTGTTTAAAATTAGTAGGAGGTAGAATTATTACTTTTATAAAAAAACATCTATTTAGAAAAGGTTGTTAACATCTGTCTTTTAGGTGTAAACTACTCATTGCCTAGCAACGGTTTATTTACCTCTATTCTTTATCGAATTTGGCTCAAATATAGTATGTTTTTTTTTAATACCTCGTAAATCGTAAACCGCTTATTACCGCGTAATCTTTCATACAAATAACTTAAATCCCTTAATTTCATAATCAATGGTACAGAATGTACTAGTCGCCTCTGCGATTTTTGAAAGCTCCCCTTGATTTCCCTGGTCTTCCATCATCAGATCCTGACCTGGTGACTATGGGACCACCTGGAAAGTATACACTTTCGAAAAAAAAAGAGAATTTTGCACATCGATCTTAGAGTGATCGGTGAACATATGTAAAAAAAAAGATTACGAAGAATTGAGAACCTCCTCCTTTTTTTGGAGTCGGTTAAAAAAAGATTTTTACTCAATTATTACTTTGTCGTTTGACTGTACATTATTTGATTTCGGTTATTATTTATGAGTGGTCCCAGTCGCCGGAAGAAAATTATTTAATTTTTATGAATCCGGCGACTGGGACCGCGTTCCGAGTTAATTGCGGTCCCAGTCGACGGAAGCCTCCTTAAAACTATTCATTGGTAGTACAATTGGAGGTTTACCTTTAAATGTTAAAGTAACTATAAACTGTAAGAGAATGTAAACTTTATATTTTGGTATTATAGCTTATAATAAGAAAAAAAACAAAATGTTTTAAAGTTGACTAGATCAATTTTAGGTTTACGAAAATTAAGTTTTTTTGGCTGATCTTTATTTCTAAAATGTGTGTTTTATAGTACAAGAAAACGTATGAAAAATAGTACCCGACTAGATGGAAATGCAAAATTAATCGGCCGTAGCTCATCGATAGATATATCAGCTAAACAGTGCATTAAATATTGAGTGCGCTTGAGTCATTGAATATGTATTTTATTGTCTTTTAGAATAACAAACCAGAACAAAACCAAAGAGACTGAAAATGCTAGGAGCGTTTCATTCAATCGTCAGAATGCTACAATACAGTGGATCTTGATTTTTGACTCTAAAAGACAGTTAAAAGTTCACGATTTCAATTTGACTCTACTACTATGGGTCTAGTATGAGTTTTCATTACGAAACTCGATCGTCGATATCGAGCGCGTTTGGCGTTCTCATTGGTTGAGAGTTCTTACGACCCTAAAGCGGGCCAATCGCTGAATCCAACGCGCTCGATATCGACGATCGAGTTTCGTATTGAAAACTCATACTAGGCCTACTGTACAAAATACTAAAAACTGGCTCACACCATCTCATTTTACTTACTAAAATATAAGAGCTGAGTACATACTAACTAGAATTCAAAAAATATACAAGTGTACTTTTACGAACTGGCACTAAGCCTTCGTTGTTGATGACCCACATTAAAATAGTTATAGTAAGGCATTATAGGACGGTTTATACTTTAAATTAAGGCAGCTAAAGGCACCTAGTTAAACTAGCAAATATTTACAGGCTAAGTATTGCATTGTATTCATTGTTACCAAAATGGCAGCACTTTAATGCTTCTACTCGTTGCTAGATGGCGTTGTTATAAAATATACATTCGTTGAAGCTTTACTTTGTATAAATTACTTTATTAAAAATTAGAACAAAATATTTACAACCTTTACACAAACGTACTGATGTTACGTCTATTCGTTTCTAGTTTGCGTTGTACCGTTTTCATTAGCTTTGGAAGTATGGATTTGCATGGTTTTCAATGGCATTTTTAGTCCCCGCGGTGCTAGAATAAGTCTAGCTGGCGTCACGAGGACTAAAGCGTACTCTCATTTATTCACACCAAGGATCTTTGCGGCCTCGTCTGCGGAGGAGAGTAGCTTGTTAATGGTTTTGTCGGGAAGTCCGAGCAGTTGTCCGATGATGTCGTCGCTTTTCTCCGGCTCGTTTTCGGCCTCTGAGGAGTATTTGCGTGATGTCATGTCCAGTTTGAGTTTCTTTTCGTACGGGGCGGAAGGAGGAGAGTTGTTGTTATTGACGTTGCTTGGGATTTCGTTGCCTGAGCCGTCGTCGTCTTGGTATCGATATCTGTAAAGATAGCAGAAGTTAGTTGCATGATTTCTTCTAGCTTGCGAACGGTTTTAGGTCCAATCGCGAGATATTTAACATGAAATTTAAAGAAGTTTCATTTACTTTTTCAAAAACGGAATAGTCCTAATTTTCAAAGGGACTTCTGATTTAGCTACGATATAAAACTACCTTATCAATCTATCCCAGATACTGTTACATACCCGTTAGTTACAGATTCATCCTGAGTAGTGTTAGGTGGAGAAGCTTCTTCATCATCAGTGATTTCTTCCCGATGCTTTTTGCGATGTCGGAGCATGCTGTGCTTTAGAGTGAAGCGACGTCGGCACAGGTCGCAAGCGAACGGCCTCTCTCCGGAATGGGTCCTCATGTGACGTCGAAGGTCTTCGGCAGACCAGAATCTTCGGATACAGAAGGCGCAGACAACCTAGAAAGGAAGAAAAAGACATTGTAGAGGGAGAGAGTAATTTGAAACAAGGCGCCCTTTTTCTCCCCTGGTTTTTAGGAGTTAACAAAATTTCGACATTTATTTTTTATATCTTCTTCTTCTTCTTCAGTCTATAGATGTCCACTGCTGGGCAAAGGCTTCCCCCAAGGCTTTCCACGCTGACCGGTCCTTCGGTCTCGGTCTCACGGTGACTCGGTCGCGGCCGGATTTTTTATATGTTAGTATAATATTAATGGATAATATAGTTATGTATAATTATGTTGTAGTCTGACTATGTGAGAGTAGTAAATAAAGTTTCGAATCTTACCTTTCTGTTAGCATGGTCAGGAAATTTTCCTCTTTCATCGTCATCAGCGCTTTCACTCCGGTCACTGGCAGCTTCTAAGGCTCCCTTGCTAACCAGCTGCTCATACTCAGTCGTATGACCCGTCGCCAAGTGCGATAGGGCTCCGCCCCTGTCTCCGAACGACGCTTCGCACAGATGGCATTTGAAGACAAGACCTTCATTTACATCTTCACCTATCTCAGGGTTTGGCGAGCCCGGTTGAGAATCAGCTCCGTGTCTTGAGGACATGTGCTTTTTCAAAGTTTCGATAGATGAGAACGTACTTGTTGGACAAGACACGCATTTGTAAGGCCTTTCTGGCACTGCTCTAGTGTCATTTATCGGCTGCGGTGGGGACACTGTATCAGGGATTGGGTCAGCCAGGATAGCTCTAGCGGAACCTCCGTGTTTCCTCAGCAGGTGCCTATCACAGTTTGACTTTGTCGTAAAAAGAAGGGTGCAGTGTGGACACTTGAATGGTTTCTGTCCGGTGTGCGTGAGGACATGACGACGGAGGGATGATGACCAGGGGAACTTGCGATGGCAATAGGGACATGAAACACGGTTTGGTGCTAGGCTGTAAGCTGACTTCTTCTTTGGTGGTAATGCAGTGTCTGTTTCGGATCTGAAAATAAGTAAAAGATAGATTAATTTTAAGAAAGATTAAGTGATGTTTCTTTAATTATAAAACTGTGAGTATTTCAACATTCTTTATATGAAAGGGTGATAAAAGCATTGACTTACTTATTTTCATCGCTGCCAGAGTTATTTCCCTCACTTGTGGAGGCGACTAAACCCTCTTCATCTTCTTCTTCATCGCTGCGAGTAGGCACCACCGGGATAGGCATTGGCTCTTGAGTCAGTGAGACTGAATTCGCTTCGAAATCAGTCTTGTTGTTTAAAGGAACTGGCTTGTTGATTAGGTTCCCAGCAATTTTAAGGTCGAAATCCTTGGTCATTTCCTGTTGGCACGTAGCCATGAGGATTTCAGCAGCTGCGCGGCGCGCCGCGGTATGATCTTCTGACTTATTTTCCTGGTCAGGTTCCTCATCTATTACCAAGGTATCTTCTTCATCCTCCTCATTGTCAGCTACTTCGTCCGAGTCACGTCGCACAGGCGAGCCGTCAGATTGTTGCAAAGGTCTTTCAAGATGGCGAGCTAATAAGGCCAATTTCATCCGGTCGGTCAATGAGTCAGATGTTGGGTACGGCGGTGGCGCCCTTGGAGTTGGTCGTCTCCCACTCCAGTGCTGAGGATGTTGTTGCTTCACATGGCGCTCCATATTGGACCGGAGGGTAAAACGCGCTGAGCATTGAGAGCAGAAAAAAGGTCTTTCAGTTCTGTACCTCCTTTGTTTTTGCTTGGGCATCAACACACCATTCTTTATTACCATCTTAACAGAATCTGTTTGCGGGACGAGAGTACTATTCATTGGTGGGCGTGGAGATTCGGAATGTGGCGAAGGTGTTGGCGAGATCGATGGAGGTGGTATCAGTTCCTCATCCCCAGGCTCAATCGTAGGCTGACTGTCCTGGTCATTAGGAACAAGTCTGCCACCAGACATGCTCAAGCCTCGTATTATCTCTTTTTGTATGTGTTGTTTTATTTCCGCAATTTCCTGGGAGTCGGTTGGTTGAGGAAAAAACGATGGTTGAAGTAGGTAAGGGGCTATGGGAAAAGATGGCGGTAAAGCCAAACCTGGGATTGCAGGAACTGTGCCCGCATACAACTGCGAAAGCTGGGCGGCATAGTAAGATGGATCTAATTTCGGAAGCGAGTTTCCGAAGAGTCTTTGGGAAGCCAAAAGGAATCTTGTCTTTTCGTATGCTGAAGCAGCAACGCTCGCTGGGTCAGGCTCAAAGGAGGGGCGTGGTGGGGCCCTAGGCTCCTCAGAATCTGTGTCCGGTTTCTTCTTACTGAGGTCTAGGACATCACAACTGTTATTATCACTCGTGCTCAAGTCAACTGGAGCTTCATCATCATAGGAATCATGCGAGTCATTTTGTTTGTACGTGATTTCTGGTGGCCTGAATTCAGGGATTCGGGTAAGCTGCCCAATACCTTTTACTTTAATTCGAGGTTGCGATTGCTCTACATCTCTTGGTATAGGCAGAGCTAGAGGCGATTCAGGTAATGGTATTTTTTTGGTGGTTAAGTTACTGACTGGATGTCTGTCAGTAATAAAACTTGGAGTAAAGTGGGTTAGTGGCGTATCGGGTCCTGAACTTTCATTTCTTCTATCAATGTCAGGAGAGTGGAATGCGAGTGATCTTTTCACTTCATCCCTTGCAAGTTTAGAGTTAACTTCTTCATTATTAGGATCTTCTGACGGATGGTATTTTATTGAACTTTTTACATCTTCTCTTGTAACTTTGGCATGTCTATTTCTCAAATGCCTCTCGCAATTAGCCTTTGTAGTAAAAGCGTAATTGCAGACGGCGCATTCATACGGTCTATCCCCGTTATGTGTTCGCATGTGACGTACTAACGCAGCCTTATCTAAAGAGGCATGAGGGCACATGTTACACTGATAAGGTCCCGGGCCCGTTCCACTCAAATGCACTCTATTGTGTCCCTTCAAAGCTCTTAAATTCGGAAACTTGGCAGGGCATAACCTACAGGGGAATTCTCCACGCAGCTTCATTCGTCTGAACTCTGCTGTGAAATTGTCCTGGGTTTCCTCTTGGTCTCTATCCTTGACGATGGTGTCAGGAGGGGTTAAAACCGAACTTTCCAAAGACACTCTTGTGCCAGTGAGTCTCTCTAAAAGTCCACCGGCAGACGTGACGTTTAATATGGACTGGATGTCCGCTAAATCTCGTGCAGCGTCGATGTGTCTTATGCCATTTGTAAGATGATTATCGTCAAATTTGGTTGTGAATCTATCCAGAGGTGGTGTCAAAGTGCCGGCAATGCCAAAAGACCTGTTTCTGAGATCTAACTTGGCGAAGAAATCTTCCCTGCGATCTCGTTCAGGGCTGGCAGGGATGCGTGTGGTGGACAGGCACGATTTCCTATGAATATCCAATGCTTGACCGCACGGGAAGTCTCTGTAGCATACATCGCATCTATACCGCTGATCTGTCACTGACACATGAGGCTTTTTCTCGCAGACACCTCTGGCAATTTCAGGGAACTTCTTGCTTGAAAAATCGACAAAGGTAAGATCGTCGAAGCCAGTCTTGGTGTCGTCACTGTGCGCAGTGAATCTGTGTATGTCAAACGCGTTGACCGAATCAAATCGCTGCCGGCATTTGGGGCACTCGAACTTTGCTCTTTTGTCCATCGGGATGGGTGATGGTGATGAGGAGGCTGCACGTTTGCGCGCTCTCCTCAAATCCTCCTCCTCGCTCCTGTCAGATCTGTTATCACTATCGATGCTAGTCGTCCTAGTGACGCGCAGCTCTGGCTTTTCAATTTGAGTGCCGTCCATTTCGTCGGCCTCGATTTTAGCTTCACGGATGACCTCTTCTGTTTTGATTTCTGTAACAAAAGAGTACATGTTACAATTGATTGCGGATTGTATGTTTGAATAACGCGGGGCGCTTTCTTACAATTCCAAGAAAAGTCGACAATAGATGAGTCAGGCAATTCACTTGTGTGAGGTCGCCATATTAGAATAATAATATCTGATATTATTATCATCACTGCAATCGATTCTAGCTACAATTTGCTAATAGATTTTTAATGTATTAACTAATCAGGTGCTTTTTTTGTTGCTACTCGCCAACAGATGGCGTTATTTTGTTTTGCAGTAAGCTATGCGCAGTCAAATGCTATCTATCGGTTCAATCCAATCATAAAATATAGTTTACATCACCGAAACAGCGAATCATCGAAGTAAATTGAAACCTAAAAAAGCTTTTGTCAACCTCATTCTTTAGAAAACAACCTTAAGCTAAGTCTGGTACGAATCAAAATCAAATAACAGCGTCTATCCCTAAAATTCTCAAACCACAACAAAGTTCTCGACGGATGATTCACACTATCTTTTGTTTTAAAACAGACGATAAGTTTGAACAAAAAACCGTTCTAGTGGCTATGAAATAAAGCTTATTTCTCCTTGTTTTTAGAGCAATGAGCCTCGCTGAGGCTATAGGGCACAAAAATCAATAAGACTGACACCTAGTGGGCTATAGCTAGAGGAGTGTGTATGGTTGGCAAGCGACTGAGTCACGTAAACGCTATCAGATCGTTGTTTTGTGAAAAGTAGCGATTGTGAGATACTTTAGGGACGTGCTATGAATAAATACATAGCATACATTTGGCGGGTACCAAATACCATAAGTTTCACGCTCGATTTTCACGATTGTTGAATTCACAGAATTTAAGAGCACTTATGAAACCCAGTCAGTTTAAAAAATAAAAGTTGAATGAATGAAGTCATTTAGTTGAAATCTAAATACTAGAAGAAAAAAAAAAGTCCAATATAATTTAAATGTACCTATAATTATACAACATGGGTACCACTTCCTCTGAGTAAATAAATATCATAGGGTATTTGACTAAAAAAACTAATTAATCCGTCATTCTAAATTAGATCCCAAAAACACCCATATTATTTGTTTCATTCAGTTTCAGATTTCTACAAAAGATAAGAGGATTAGAATAAGGCTTTCGTAAAATAGTAGCATTTGTAGCATATTAAAAAAACGTGCGGTGAATAGATCACCTGGCTGGTAAAACACAGATTCTATTCAGATTAGTTTGCGCCAATGTAAGTTTAAATTCCGCGATGTTTTATTTAGAATTTCTGTTATCCATGATTAACCTTATTTCTTGAAATGTCGATATTATTCTATCCTAGTTCGATATTATCATTAAAGATTCTTGAGGTAGGTTAGTCACTAAGAATTTTATTCCCTACTTGATTTAAAAGAAAACACTGATTCATCTACTTAATATTATGATTATACTCCTTGCTATCACTAAGTCTACTACCAATAACGTATATGGACAGTGGATACCTTATCCAGATAGGAGTTTCCTTTAATGGATAAATATTTTAACCAACACATTTTAATAAAATTGTTCACTCTATGCCAAATAAAATGGCCACACTGAATTCATTATGGCAACACTGTTCTTCACAGACTATAAAAGTAACCAATATTTAAACTATTATTATTTCATTTATTTTTCTATTATTATTCCCGTTGTGTCAGGGGGACAGTTCTTCAATGACTGTTTAGGTAGCTAAAAGAGGAATATAGTCCGTAGTAATTCCCGAGCAGGACAATAAATATGACTCACTGTACCTCAATATAATTACTAATCAATGTATAATACCAAATAAGGTATAATAATAAATTATATAATTATTATTTGATATTTACCGAGTGGGGCGGGAGGAAAGCATTGTTTTAAATATAGTAAGGAAGGTCCATTATCGTCAGCCAGAATAGAAAATCCATGGTGTATTAATGATATATTTTTCCTAAAACAATCATCATCATCATCATCATCTCAGCGTTAATCCCAGTCGCATCCGAAGCTTTTTCAGCTTTGGAGTCTGGGGTCCGCTTTACCAGTGCTGAGTTTGGCTAAACTTTGACATTTTCCGTGAAGCGAAACCTGACCTCCACAACCCGAAGGCGATATCGAATTATTGCAGTTAGACCAATTGTTGGACATTTGAGGGCTCCAACAACCCGTAGCGACTGCCATTAGATGTTCTTATGGCAACCGGGACCAACGGCTTAACGTGCTTTCCGAGGCACAACCAGACCAGTGCAAATATTCATATTCATGCATATAAATATTTGCACTGCGCGGGGATCGAACCCGCGCCTCCTTGCGCAGCGGCCGCGTTCGCTACCGCTACGCCACGGAGACAGTCAGTTCTAAAACAATCAAACTTACTTTTAAGAGACTTTCTGGTTAGATATTATACATTTCTGGTTAGATAAATTTTAGCTGTACCTACTGTATTTGCACTCATATTATGTCAATTGCATGCTCAGAGAAAAGAACGCTGAAAGCATGGAAAATCTAAGCAATGTTATCATTAAAAACGGACACAAATTTAAAGGATTTGAAACAAAACACGGTAGCTATGACGCAGTCGGTGAACATAATGCGACGCCTTTCAAGTTTAGTGCACATTCACCTAAATGTCATAAGTCGTATATCACGCGTATTTAGATAAACACATCCGTTAAGACTCGAATTACACAGAAACAGCTGACATCAGTACTTCTTTCTTGAACGAAATAATAAAAAAAAAAAATGTACAGAATTTTAGGCGCACCTTTGTTAAAATTTCGGGCGGTATTTCAGGCCTTAAAGGCGATTTTCGTTTGCAAATTTTCCCGGATCCGTTATTTCGGGGAGGGATATTTGCACCCCTATTTCAACACCCCGGTTACGCCCATGAGATTTCCCCCTAGGGAGATAGGCTGCCCCAACCAAGAGGAATGTGGAGTGGGCGTTTGAGCTTTATCCGACAAACGCCTGCTATATAAGAGAAAATTAGACGACAATTTGACTTCCTTTAGTATAGGAATGTTTCGCTTTCTGAGAGTTTTAGTGTAATGATTTCTGCGGTTTTGACTAAGGTTCATAGAAGTCACTTTGTTTATTGTGACATGACTTAAAAACATCGTGTGTGCCTCGAAGTCTGCATGTTCCATTGCTTACAAAAGTCCATTTTCATCAGCAACTCTGCGAATCGCAATGCTAGATCTATTATCGCCATCTTGAGCATCGACAACTCATTTGCATAACACCTTTTTCTTAACAAAATGCCACTCAGTTCACATAGCCAGCTTTTGAAGAAACCATGAACAAGCAAATGTATCGTGTCGGGTTTTCTTAGCAATAATCATTTCACGCAATCTTGTCTGTAACTTGACGCGTGTGCGAGTTGTTGGACGACGTCACACCGGAGTGTAACAATATGTTTGTGATCCTTCTGTATCAAACTACATAAATAACGAAATTAACTGTCAAAATGAAAACTACTTCTGATAAAAATATCATCTATACTAATATATTATAAAGCTGAAGAGTTTGTTTGTTTGTTTGAACGCGCTAATCTCAGGAACTTCTGGTCTGATTTGTAAAACTTTTTGCGTTGGATAGCCCATTAATCCAGGAAAGTTTTAGACTATATAACACCATGCTGCGACGAATAGGAGCGGAGCATAACTAAACCACGCGAATGAAGTCGCTGGCGGCCGCTAGTTATTAATATCGAAGACAAACACAAAACAAAAGGTGATTCTTCTGTTTTGTGTTTGTCTTCGATTTAACTGTCAAATCGATTCAGACTTCGATTTTATCATTTTGACAGTTAATTCCGTTATTTATGTAGTTACGCAGATACATTTTTCGTATATATGTATATGAAGCGATGGGTTACCAATATATGTAGTTCCAAATGATTCAGATCGAGGCGGCGCATAGATATCCTTGCGACCTTGTATTTTACCAACCACTACATTTTTTTTTCTAGGAAAATTCCGGACACTACAAACAAACCAGTGTTTAAGCAAATATAATATTGCCACCTGCAACGGTGTAACTACATCCATATTTTACGCAACATGTACAAGGAAAACAAAAGTAAAGTTTAGTCGTGAATGTGTCGAAATTGAAAACGTATATGTTCTCGGAAACGCTCTGAAATGCGCTAAATGCACGCTTTAGGCAGCACGCGTTCAACGAACCATTGAAATTATGATTTATTATCAATAAACGTACGTAATTGGAAATGTAACGGGACAATAAAAGGGGGAAATTAGTCAGGAGAGCCCAATATGGCAGATTTTTAGTCGGATGCGGTCAGGAAAAATTACTGGAATTGATTCATATTCAAATTCCACTGACGATCATAAACCTGACGCTTCAGACGAGTTTGTCGTCAGGGTATTTTGATGCTTGTAGTTTTTGCATTCAGAAGAGGTGGATGATCTCAACAGGATCTTCATAAACTCTGGTGTCTTTCGTAAAGTACGGTTTCAGTTAAATTAACGATCTTTAAAAGTACTGGTTCGCATTCTGAACTATCAGTTACAAAAGCTGTAGTAAGCTTCAAACCATTAAAAGCACCTGTATCTTACGCCTTAGGAGCTTTGAAGGAACTTTTATTATCAGAACCGAGAATTTCGTCCTAGTGTATATCTTCTGGTTTCTTACAGAAAATAAATAAGTAATCCATCGAACACCGGATGACTAAAAAGGTTTCTATTAATATTCAACGTCCAGTTACACGTGTAAGGGGTCATCAAAATAGTACAATTACGGAATAAACACCATCCGAATTCATAGTACACTTGAGTTCAATAACTTCATATACGGAGAAAAGGTGTGACATAGAAGCGCTGGCGCACCGTGACTTCCTCCTTCCCGCTTATTCGGAATTTAAATCGACCTATCGCCATCCCGAAGTGTCCCGAAGTGAGCTTAAGTTGCACAACAATAACTCTTATTGTCTGCATAATAAGATGGTGGTCTTTCTAACGGTGGGCGGCGCATATTATAAGCTATTTGATTGATATGTCGGGGACGTCGCACAGTACCGCTGCTTTCTTCAACACTCCAATGAGCCTCAACGGTACTGAATTACACCATGTAGTATCTCCAAGCCGTCACTTATGGTGTCGCCATCGGCAATTACCTGACCATACGGGTTTGCTTTCGCAACCGTTGTTTTGCTGGGAAATTGGAGTATTTTGCACGGTATTGTAGTCTAGTTTAGTTTTCCTGGCGGTAAAGTTAAGTTTGTCTGTGACAACTGAGACAGCTATTGTCTAGAAATTGATAATGTGGTGCGCGGACGTTCATTTTGTACGTTTGTTAGCGTTGTACTCGTTTCGGATCTCGGGAGAAACTTAATTATGGGTTTATGCAATTGGTACGACTTTTTGTCAGATATACTTTCTATTTATCAAACCAATTTGTCATTGAATATAGTCCTTGCATTTCTCAAAGATTTTAGCAGAGTTCTAAATCACAAAATTTGCTAATAGGTATCATCAACCAATTCCTAAAACTCATGAATGAAGAAAAACAAAACAAAAAATAAATCACTAAAATAAAGTTTTATTCCTCATCATCACTCTATGGTCGTACTGTTTATGGTTTTAAGATGGCGTCCTGATTAATGCAAGTCAGGAGCGGGCCTTCCGCAGTAACGGTGCTGTTATGATGCGACGTTGATGTCTGCCTTCAATATTTTATGGGACGTTATAGTTCTGTTGGTTACTGGGACGCTTGACTATTTCCTGAGCAGTCTGAGCGGTCTTATCCATCGATCCCAGTTTTTAGTATAATAACTTTGATGGAGTATTAAAGGACCACAGTTAAAAATACCTTAATGATTCAATTTAAAGGTTCTTATTTATCAATTTATTGCGTTCAACATAATCTGTGTGATTTTCTTTCTATGCATGTTAAATGAAATAGGTTATAAGGATATTAATGGATGGATAATGGATTGTCTCTTAGGACGTAGAATTAAAATTATAATTGTCAATGTCATTTTCTTCATTATCTTTCCCGCCCAAATGATTTGATATCGGCGCCAAGTCTTCTTCAATACATCCTTTTTTGACGTCATCTTCGTAGTCTGCCCAAGTTACTATAGCATCGTATGTCATTAGTACCTAATAGTTTCTAAATCGGTCATACAAATCTTGACATTATGAAGTTGTCTTCGTTTTCAATTCAGAGGAAGTCGCCGATTTAATTACTTTGTTATTAGAAAGAGCGAAGTATCATATTCTTCATTAATGTGTTAATTAATATCTAGTGTTCAGGTGTTTTTCCAAGAAAATAGAAATATTCGACGTAGTCGGAATTTTATGAATGAAATATGTTGATGTTGACGAAACTTGGGTCGATTTACTGGTGTCTTGTGTCAAATGCCTACATGAATATTCGTTTTAACATTTTGTTGTAGATTAGGAGGCGATCCAATTATCGTTGCGTCATTTTTTGTTAGGTACGTATAATTATATTTTTAAAATAATATTTTGTGTATGAAGTATTTTCTAGATGGAAGAATGGTGGATATTTTTAAGGTTTTTAGTGAACGTTCAAATTTAGTTTATTTTGTTTAAGTTTTAAATGATTGCGTCGTTAAATCAGGGTTTTCTTACAATCTACGTCAAATCTAAGCTGTGTATCTCTACACTCAGAACTACTCTTCTATTAAGAAGCATTTAATAAGAACAAACAGTCAACAAAGATCCCACTGTACCTTTAATGACGTCATCAGATAAAACGAAATCTCGATACGAAATCGATCAATCGCACGCCCAAAAATGGTTTCCACTCGATCGCTCGCTTTCTCCGAACGGAAAAGCGTCCCAATTAGGCGCATACGCAAGTCGTGGGGGGAGACGGGGGTACTGGGCAGTAGAGATGTGAATAATTGAATGTTAATTCGTTTAGGGCCCGAGAGATGGCAGGACCGTCGACCCGGTGTTCGTGATGAGGTTACCAAGCGCCGCCACATATTTCTTGTTGAGTGCTTTGACACTGAGTTAGTTTGGATGTGTCTTGATTGATAGGCAGACAGACACGCGTATGGTTTAGTGGTTAATCCGAATCAGAATGCAGGTTTTAAAGGAAAAATAGCTACAAAACGAGAATAATATACTTTAAAAATTAATCGATATAGGTACACTAATGAAGATAAAATAAGTAATTGTTTTATTCGTCTTCAGAAAGTTGCATTTTTTTTTATTAGAGATCATTCCGTCAAAATTACCATGACAAGATTAAAAAATTTCAACTATTACAATGTTTTTCTTTCCTTAAAGAATACTAGAAGAATAAAGGAAGAATTCACGATCATAAAGTAGCAAATTTATTTCAATCATAATAGATTTTACATACCTACACGTGGAAGCTTATTGATTACATTAAGAGAATTACAGATGTTATTCTGTCGTAGTTTTCTTATGTGTTGTTTTGAAATCATGAGGTTTACGCTGTAAACATGGTAAGTTTAGTTCAGCTGTTACAGCACCTGACATTATAGGTTCTAGCCAATAAAAAAGTAATACTATGGTCAAAGAGAAAGTGTGTTAGTCTATGGGTTCATATTCGAGTTTGCTATGACATATTATTATGATAGCTAGCTGTAAGTACTTATATGTACTATCTTAGAACAATGCCTTATTATTATTCCTCTAAGTATTGGGGCGCTCTGTGGAGCTCAGCTTAATTTATCAGCCACTGACTTCTATCAATTCCTTATTTGAAATCAAATTGGCTTTTGGCCAGTTTAAGACGTCTATGGACTAGAGATATTGTTATCTATGATTAAAAAATCAATATTATAAATCATGCAGTTCTTTTTTCAAAGTTTTTAAATAAGTAGTAACTTTTTATAATTTTATTTAGGTTAAGATGTTATGTTTTTATTTTGACATATTCAATATACGTTGTTATTTTTATATACATTTCACGGTATTGTATATTTGTCTAAGAACTCGTTTAAAAATAGAACCACGCCAGATAATTACAAGAAACTGTAACAGACCTTTAGAGGTTCGTCATTATTTGCCGTTTCGTATTTACAAACAGCAATTAGGGCCGGAAGACGACTCAAATGGGTTATCAGATAAAGTACCGTTGGTGCTACACCTTCGACAGACGTCCTAATCGGTCAGAGGACATTGAGAGCACCTAAAATGTTAAGTGAGACATCAAACCGGTGATAAATACCTACCTATTTGCATTCGCTGGAAAAGCGAATGTTTTGTTACTAATTTAAGAGTTATTTTCTTTTTCAGTGTAAAATGTGTATCGATATAGGTTTATTTGTATATATTGCTACGTGTATCGATAAGTACATTAATGAGACGACTAATTAGAGTAATGTCTGTGTCTCTCTACTTTCAACTTTTATTGCGTTGCGGTCGGCTTCCAGTATTATTATATTTAGCTTATTACAAAGCCATTAACGCGCCTAGTACTGTGATCTAACCAGCTGAGTTATGCGCTCGGTAACCACACTGCAATAATTTTCAATGTATTTGGGAAAAAAATATAACATGGTGTAAAAATTATTGGTATCGGTTTAGTTGCTTATTCTGAACAAATTCAGGTTTTGTACATAGAAAAAATAACGTTGTATAACGGATGGTGATCCATCCGAGAATCGACTGCGGGAAGCATCACCTGCAATCGACTCTTACGACTGTTATCATTTAGGCACGAGTTCATCGATAAAAGTGCCTACTCTAGAGAGGTTTAATGTAAGTAATGTGTCATGTCGTAGATTGATTCACAAGAAATTCCTGTTAAGATGATAGTCATGATTATGCCGGAAAGAGGAAATAGATTAGTAAATCTAATCTAGAAAATACTTTGTGATTTCTTAACTCTGCAACATAGGCATTTGTTTCTTGTGATTCATATGGAGTGACGTTTATTTATTTATCTTACAAAAAAGTACTTTTCGTGTTCCACTTTCTTTATCTGAACCTTGATTTTAATGCTAATTTGGTGACCATTGTTTTAAGGAAAAGGCACTGCAGAAAATTTCAAGCACCTATCATTATCATCATCATCTCAGCATCTCAGCATGAAGCCTTTTCAGCTGTGGTGTCTGGGGTCTTCACCAGTCTAACTGCTGATTTGGCTAAACTTCGATATTTTCCGTGAAAAAAAAGGCAGGTACCTGTGCCGAAAAATTTACATAAGGCCGCGTTTGAAAAGTAAGGCATGACGATAATATTTACACAATACATAAAATCACGCCTTCTTCCTATGGCGGTAAAGCGAATATACAGAACGCCAGCTGATATGAACCCAGTGATTTATGATGTAAGCAGAAATACTTAAAACTCTTAAAGCTTTCCATTGTTACTCTTCAATGTTCCATTCTAGATATCACTGAATCTATTGGTTTTCGGTCCCGCTGTCTGCCTAAATGGCCTTAAGATCTCTGTTGACTCAAGTGTATGACACAAAAGGATGTTAGGATCTCTCTCGAGATTGCCGCGTCGGCTGAGCAAACCGAATTCCGTGTCCGATTGTCTTAATGAGTCTCTAATGAGATATTTTGTGTTATGTTTGGCTTACGAAACTTCGCCTTGGTTTTGTTAAATCTTGCTGTTTGAACAGTGGGTCTTAAAGGGCTTTATTGCCGCGTGCGTAGAAGAATTCTGAGTACGGTCTGGGTTAAATTTAATCGATATGTAATTAGCATGTTATTTGATTTAATGGTGTCGTAATATCTGTATAGGCTTATAATGCAGATTTACCATGACCACAGATCAGTCAGTTTAGTTAGTTACAGTAATAAATTTGCACAGAACATTTGAAATACTCTCATGTAAGAATATTAACCGCATGAACGCAGAATTTTCTAGCAACGTGTCCTCTAAGTGCCGTAAATGTTATTTGAAATAACAATTGTAAATTCACACCTGTGATGGCACGCCACAGATAAGACTATACTAAGTTTAATTACTCCTATTTGAAGTATCAATAAAATAAACAATAAAAATTTTCTTGCAAGCCTTGGCTATTTTACATAACTATAATGAAGAATCCGCCCGATATGTCGCTCAATACCGGATGCCAAGTCATAAACATTATCAGCTGTTCTAAAACGTTGTAATAAAATATGAGGGTAGTCGTATAAATGCTCGGGTGTCGGGTACCGCGCGTGCGCGCCATCAGATGTCAAGTTGCTGTCATTGAGCACATAAGCATCTTGTTGCACCGGAGATGCGATGAATGGTAGTCTTAATCTTAATGGAAGACGCTGACTTTGTATGAATGGAATGCTGGTTTGATAAAAGCTTGCATGCGCATTGAATTATTATGAATAAATGTGGTAAACAAGTACTTACGTTGGGAAGATGGCGGCTCAGCCGCGGGAGGCGCGGGCGCAGTAGCAGCACCCTGCATGGCCCGCGACGGTCGACCGCGCCTACGCCTAAAAGAAAAACAAAATCAAACTTTAATTTTTTTTTCCAATATCGATATAATTTTTTGACAATAAAAAGCAAATTATAACTTAAACAAATCATAATTGTACGCTCAGATCTACTGTTTATGTAACCATAAATGAAAACATTCAGGACCTATCCGCGAAAATAAAAATGATGGTTAACGTATTTTAAAACAGGTGTCATCATCATCATCAACCTTTTTTTATTGTCCCACTGCTGGGTACAGGTCTCCTCTCATATAGAGAAGGATTGAGCGTAATCACCACGCTTGCTCATTGCGGGTTGGCGATTTCAGACTTAAAGTCCAGGTTTCCTCAAGATGTTTTCCTTCACCTTCAGTCAATAGTGTCCAAGATATAATTAGAAACAGGTGTAAAGAAGTCAAATGAAATAAAAAAGAATTGAATTGCACTCTTAACACTTCAAGTTTAAAATATTCTTAATCATGTACAGTACCCGTATGTTTTGTTTTAATTAAACGTTTAAAGAGGTTTTATCAAGCGTGTTGTCTTCTGAAATCACTCGTTTGTTAGGTATACTTTTTGATAAACACATTTTGACTTGAGACTTTTTGAAAGTTACAAATTGACATACCTAAATTTAATAATATTCATGAAATATGCAAACCGTTTGATGCTGCATTATATTTATAAGCTTATTACGAAAAATTATGAAGAAATACTCTCAACGGAATATGATTTGAAACAAAGGTAAAACATTATTTGCAGTCCATTACTGCACTTAGGCCTCTCATAGACTGCCCCTCAATATCCTGTCTTTCAGCTATAAAAAGATAATACTTTACTTTTACAAAAAAAAGGTAAAGTAAATAAGTGAAAATGTTCGATAAAACCAGCTCGTAAGTGACAAAGAGTATTGAGTCACATGTTATCTGCGGCTTCCTGCGACACTTGACGCTAATCATCGATCAGCGAGAAATGAGGGTACCTAATCTATGTACACCTATCTGGTGGGTGCGACCGCCAGCTTCGACACTAGTTTTGGGCTGTCCTATTTTGGGTTTTGAAAGCCTGTTTAGATCTATGATATTGGTTGTGGAAGGTTAAGGATATTACCACTATGTAATTCACAGATATAATATGTGAAATATTGAAATATCAAAAACAAAGTGATCATCACCATCATCATCTCAGCGTTAATTCCAGTCGCATCCGTAGCTTTTCAGCTTTGGAGTCTGGGGTCCGCTTTACCAGTCTAACTGCTGATTTTGGCTAAACTTCGATATTTTCCGTGAAGCGACTGTCGTCTGTCCTTCACAACCCGAAGGCGATATCTAAGCATTGCAGTTAAACCAATTGTTAAGACTTTTGAGGGCTCCAATAACCCGTAACGACTGCTACTACATGTTCGTATGGCGACCGGGACCAACGGCTTAACGTGCTTTCCGAGGCACGACCAGACCAGTGCAAATATTCATATTCATGCATACAAATATTTGCACTGTGCGGGGATCGAACACGCGCCTCCTTGCGCAAGGGCCGCGTTCGCTACCGCTATGCCACGGAGGCTGTCAAAGCAAAGTGATGTTTGTACTTATTACAATAAGGTTGCGTTTGGGTTGCCGCCACTAACAATAATATCGGCTGATGAATTTTATAGTGTCAGTACAGTCTTTATTTTAGTTTAGTATATGTAAAATAACTGAAAAATTATTCAGTGTAAAACAAATGTAAATTACATTTGGACTAGCTTCAGATGAAAAAAATAAATCCGTAGTTTTATTTTAAAATTGTAGCCACAGTATCCAGTCAGCTGGCTAGTAATTCAGTGCGCCTGCGCTCTCGACATTTATTAAAATCCAGACAATGGCGCCGATTCTGTTGTTCACAAACTAAACTAATTTTAAGTTAAGTGCATCTCTTTCTTTCCATTTCGTTAAGAAAAGGACAGAAGATAAAATGTCAGTTTAGACCTGTCAAATTAGTGCGCTCCTGACGTAAACTGGCGTATTTTTAGTCGCCATGTTTATAATCGCGTCTAAACTGTCTATGGAGTATCTCAATTTGACAGGATTAAATTAAAATGTTATCTTCTATCCTTTTCTTAACGAAATGGAAAGAAAAAGATGTACATAACTTAAAATTAGTTTAGTGTGTGAACAACAGAATCGGCGCCAATAATGTATGCTAATATCTGCTAACGTTACTTATTGTATGGATTGCCTTAACGTTATTTTTAGCATTGCAAAAACACTGAAATGCAGCATAACAGAAGTTTTTATTTAAAAACAACTTTGATTCTATTTTTATTAAGTAAAACTTCAAGAAATAATAAACTGTGTATGAAAGAAAGAAAAAGAGACCTTTCCAGTATTTTTATTCTATTATCTTTAACGTTCTACGAAATGAAACTAGGCTTACATAAAAAAAAGAAAACAACATTTTTTTTATTTCTGTCCCAAAAATTTCCTCACGTCGCATGGTCACCCTAATCTGTTCGCCAGTGCAGCGCACGCGCGTCTGACCTATTATAGTCCAGACAATGCGAGCGAATAACCCGTGTCTGGTATGCGACTAGTTATCTACCTATTTATTACCTGCACTTACTGGTTACCTGCCATTCTGCTCATTACTTAATGCATTGGCAGCGTAATGTGAACTGGATTTTTACTAGATTATGTACATACATAGACGTAAACTTATAAAACAGTGAGGGAAAATATAATATAGTCGAAAATGTACTAGATTCTAGTACATTTTCGGCTGGTTTTCTAACTATATTTTCCCTCATTGTTTCTAGTAACTAGAATTATAAGTTCGACATGTCAGAAGTGCCTACCTAGGTCCAATCACAGAGGGGAAGCCTGTCCCCCAGCTGTGTGAACATTACAGGATTATGATTATATTATTGTAACATTTTGCAAAGCTGTTAATTTCTCAGCCATGTCTGAGTATTTCCCTTGCCTGGAAACCTCACATCCTTAAGTCTCAGCTTTCATGAATACGATAAATGCACTGAAACCGATTCTCAGCGGCGACTTTGATGATCAGGATTACTCTTTACTCAGAATCGTAATACAATATTAATATTACTTATCTTGCGCGCGGCTCGCTTGAACTCGGGAATTGTAGTTTGCTACATTAACTGATTTATTTAGTCGGGCGGATTTTGATTAATTGTTTATACGATCTATAATATTATAGATACTATTCACACGCACCTACGCATTGCGACTAAACTAACTATTCCGAAACAAAAAAATCCTAATGCATATAATATTTGACACTTCTAAATTTGAGTGACTTTTCGAATCATACTCTATGGTTCGAATGGAACCCGCGCTAAATTATTATTACCAGCCTGCATTAAATAAGGTTGAGTTTAACGGACAACCTTTACAGTAGGTTCTTCGTATAATGGTATTTATAAAATTTATTATAATGATGCCTAATGCCTATCATAAATAACAGAGGTTTTTAGTCTCAATCTGCCAAAGTACATTTTTGAGATTGATTGTTGATAGGCTGTTGTTCAGCATTTGGTTAAACTGGAAGCCAACCTCTTTATTATTAAGCAAATTGATTGATAGTCAAGACAAAAAGGGTGATTCGGTTAAAAAAGCGAGCTTACAACTTGTGAAGAATATTCCGGCTGCAGAATTGTAAATATAATACAATTCTTAGTTTAAAAAGTTTGGAGTTCCTTTTTTAGTAGATAATTTAAAAAAGAACAACTTTTAAACCTTATCGGATTCCAATTAGACTAGTCGTCTTATTTTCCAATAGGTAGTTTTCTAGTAAAAGTTATGAAGACAGTTTAATTTCAGCTGTAATTGTCGATAATTTTCAGCATCAAACTTTTTAATATAAACTCCATAAAAACCTACCAAAATCATTTTAAAATGTATCCCCCAATAGTGCCAACATTACTGTACAAATAAAAATAGAGCGAAATTCGGATGGGTCATTCTCAAAATTTGGCATTCACGTTTTTTTTTACGATTACTGCGTTAGTTACAAAAATAAAAATCATGTTCATATTTTACACGCCTCCATTAAGAATGTAATAAAATAAAGCACCTATTGATTCTGTTATCACGAGTCACAAGGATTTCTTCATTATCAGTTGGTAGACGTGATCCGATGCCTGCTTCTAATCTCTACCTATTGGTAACTAATTATTACATACATATATTTTTGTCAAGTAGATTGAGTTTTAAGTACAGCGTTGGGAAGGTGATTTGAATCACGTATCGATTCTTATGTAATTTATTTAGCAATGTTGTTGTCTTTTTTTTTCTTTTTATTTGGGTGTGGCATCTTACAGGTCAACCAGGAGGTTTTAGCCTGATTAACTGGACTATCCTGTAGATGCCTTAATAAATTAACGCTTCCAGCCAGTTATTGCTCTGTAATCTTTTGAACAGGCAACGTATAAAGTCCTTTCGGTGCTCTGTCTTTATACGCACTTTACGTGCAGTAGTCTAACTAAATACCTAAGTGAATGATATGAAATAATAACAAGTATTAGGAGATAAACACTAAAGATTCTGTGTGAAATAACTTGGCGCATCTAACTACTGTGTTATTATGAAATCATCGTTGGTATATTAATATTGAGACATTGGTTTTAAGAGCTTTGTTTCTAAAATATGTATTTATCTCAGGTACCGCCGGTTTGATAATGTTCTAATTGAAGACAAAACACCAGCTTACAAATCGTCTATCTGTAATATCGAATTGATATCGATAAAAAACACCTATCACAATCGAATAGTATAGAAATAAACGGCAATTACTAGATAAGCTTGTAACATCTGTCCGAATGATATCTGTCTGTCCGTGACAAAGTTATAACATCTTTATGTCGAGAGGCTGGTTGCCGCAATCTGTCTCCTACTGCAGATGATGATATACACTTGTCTTGTATGATAGATATTGTAAGGATATGCGCACAGTTGCGAATTTTAGAGATATTAATTAATAAATTGTGATTTTGTCGAATTTACAGCGCAATTGACGACTTTATATATTTTTTGTCAAATTCCCGTGCAGTCGATTGGTTTTCTCTTTTACCTATTTTTTATATTCATATAAATACTTAATGTTATCTTAGCCTCCACCGAGGAGATGGCCAGTCAAAAATATGAGGCTAGTTTTTATTAAGACCCCTGT
Organism: Sesamia nonagrioides; assembly: GCA_017933935.1. Taxonomy (NCBI): domain Eukaryota; kingdom Metazoa; phylum Arthropoda; class Insecta; order Lepidoptera; family Noctuidae; genus Sesamia; species Sesamia nonagrioides. The sequence continues at coordinate 4,826,891 of JADWQK010002280.1, read as the reverse complement.
ATAAATTAAAATTAACATCTCATAAGAATTAGGAGTTTGCCTTGATATACATTGGAAGCTTCTAATAAGATTTCCGAAAAGAGTCTCATATTTGAAACTTATACTACAGGTGCCGCATGCATCCGATTTTTTTATTGGATACAGGCTCTATGCGGCCCATTTTTTGAGGGTGTATTAGGTACAGAACAACAACCTGCACAACTTTCTTCATTGGACCAACATCGTAATCGCAAACCAGTGTCCCATAGAAAATTTTAATACTTACTCGACCCAAACTTATCAAAAGTGACTATTGCCTAATGACCAACATAAATTACCAAATATCTGCGTAACACCAACATTCAATCGATAATGTGCACTGTTCTTATGTAATTGTTTAAAGACCACATCACTGCTATCTGGGCACTTGAGAGTTGAGTTAGACTACCGAGATAACGGACGACAAATTGGAAATGAGATTGACTCTAATGGGAGAGGGACTAGCAATTATCTATCTGAGCAGTGTATCTAACATGAATCTCACTTGAATCATTGTTTAACAAAATCACAAGGAGATAAAAGATCTGTTTTGTGATTTGCGTGGATTGTTGATGATTTAATGTTTTTTTAAGAAAAATCAATAGTTTTAATAGGAGGAAGGATTCTATTATACATTTGGATGGTTATCGATTCAGAAAGAAACTTATGTCATCTGGATGGTCCTTAATCTTTTTTGATTAACCATAATCTACGGCTTAGAAAGTTGTGTCGCAAAATGACGGCTGTTCAAATATAGAACTTTTTTTTGACAATGTCAAATAATGGTGGTTATAATATGTCGGGACCGCTTTTCTAAGAAAGTGAAGATTTAATATTAATTGTTAAAAATAAATATCAAAATCCTCATTGCAATTTGCAGTCCCTGGTCATCATTATAGAAAATTAAACTGCATTTACGTCATCCCAAAAATTTTTAGGTAAGTACCTAATCACTAAACACAGAGCGCAGTGATTAAATGTCATTAGATACATAATTATTTAACATTCCCCTAATGATTATTTTAGATTTTTCTCCGAAATATGAAGTCATTTGCGTAGCAGTAATTAACTTAGATGCATTGAAAGATAATGATTTATTTTTATCTTTATTTATGACATGCTGCGGTCAACCATTAGTTAACAATATGATTTCCGGAACTCTCATTACCTAGAAAACATTAAATTGCTGTAGTGAATTGGATTGTTTTTTTTTTTACCCGGGTATAACATTCGGGGTGCGGAATGCTCCGTCGCGTTTGACTCTGGGTGTTGAAAATAAATAAAATTGCAGAATATCGCTTCTTTTGAGACTTTTTTATATTTTCATTTACTTTTTGTTTGTGATTGGTGTTCCGATTTTCAGACTGTTTATTTGAACGCTTTTTATTTTGAAATTTGAATTTTTATTAGGATTTAATTAACAAATATTTAAATGAAGACTTACAAAGGAATCTTCTTGGTAGGTATTTAATGAGAAAAATGTATGCCAAAGTACCTATAAAATTACTGCAATACCAATTTTTAGACAGATAAAACAATTTACACAGGTTTATGAGAATAATCTACAACTTAAAATGTAAAGTTTAAGAAAAATAACTTCATTTCCACCTAGTGATCAATTAAGTTGTACTCGAGATCACCCGACGGTGAAAGTGTCAATTATTCATCTCGATATAAAAACTTTTTACTTTACAATTTTCTAGATAATCTATTATCATTCACTAATTATTTAAAGTAGACTTTGGTCTTTTCACTTGATAATTGCTTGATAAGACTAACTTACTCTAGGTACCTATCTTTAGAAAAATATTTTTAAATTAATCAGATCACATTTATCTGGAGAAAAGCGAATCAAATTACTTTTTTGTATAAAATAAGTAATTTGATTCTTATAAGCTTCGTTTATTGTAATTATGAATTATAGGTGCTCGATTGGTTTTTTTTAGTATCGCGATAAAAACAGATCATAAGATTTTTATACTATTGAAAAGGGAGTCATTTATCACTTTCAAAAACCGGTCTCTTCAGTTCACGAAACACCGAATTTGCAAAAAAAAAAAATGTAAAACTAGAATTAGTAGGTAGCTTTTTCGCGCACAAAATAAATACGTAATTATAAGCGAAGCCAAGAAAAAAAATATTTAAATACAGATGCAATATTCTGCAATAATTAATTTTCGAACACAAGCCACCTTCAAGGGCTTTAAGGGTCAAGAGACGACAAAACATTCGACTGTCGCGTATCGCACTGAGCCCACTCGATATTAATTACTAGAGGTACCTAAAAACACGGGGCGACGCCCGCCGTCACAAACGATAATTTGCATCGTAATCTAATCGAAATAACTTACCCAATGGTGGATAATTTTTGCGATATCAGCCGGAGCCCGAAATAATAGTCCAACAACACACGAATCAGCGTCCAGTCTCTCACAACACTTTTATTAATTTTTGAGCACAGATTTACAGTCTTAAATTATTTTATATTTACAAACACTTTAAAATTTCTAAGGCACAATATTCAAATAGTTCGCTCGTCGAACGTTGGTCGCATCTCGCGCGGGACTGACAAGCTCGCGCTCCGAGATCTCGTCTCCTAGTGTGTCTCCTATTCACTGTCGCTTGGTCTGCTCTCGTGGGAGCAGAAGATGGCCGCTGATTGGTCGAGACCCACGGCCGGGAGAAGGAGAGAGCGCATCTCGCGCGGGCTGCGAACGAGCGAGACAGCTAGCGTCATTCGTTTCGTCGGCCGGGCGAGATTGTCCGCGCGGGTTCAGGTGTATCACCGTCGAGAACTCGCAATGATATTAATATAGAGATGCCGCACTGAGTGGTTCCATCATTATCGAATCTTTAGCTTTATCTCTGCGATTAGAACAATGATGGCGGGTGTTTATTATGTACCTATAACACGGTTAAATATATATATTCCAAATTGATTATCTAAACACTACACATCTCCCCAAAATTAAAGTCACCAGCTATTTGCGTCACAGACAATGAATTTATCAATATTTTAATGGATTTGCAAATACAAATAATCTATCAATGCATTTAATGATGGACTATGGTTTGTTTTTTTTTTTTATATAATATATATACCTAACTTGTTTGACATTACGAGATTGGCAGTTGAGAGTTTGTCATGCAGCTCATGCTCACTCAAATGTCTTGCTGATGGTGGCGCGTGTTGTTGGGTCATTTGGTTCCCTTCAATATGGTTGAGCTAAGTGGGGCTGATGCGCGCGTCATGCTCGTGAACGGGGGCCGTCAGTGGAGACTGGTCTTCTCTTAGCTGCCAGTGGGCTTAATTAATTTTCTATATTTTAATTAATTTTACATTGTGCTCACATGATAGAAGCAACATAAATGTGTAACGAGGAAATGTAACCCATATATTATGATTTTAAAAGAGTGTCCATGGAGTTTCTTGCACGTTCTTCTCCATAGAGATCTACGCTTTGGAACGTGCAATTTAGCTTCACTTTTCTTGGACTGGCCGACATTGACTATTCAAAAGTACCAAGTGATGGTTAATTTGAAATAAACAATTTTGATTTGATTTGATAGTGTATGCAATCAAATGCAACACACCAAACTGGTTATCATAATGAGGACACATAAATATTCTAGGGACTATTCATATAATTAAAAAAATAAACAAATCCTATAGATATCTACTTACATGATACCTACTCGGAGCGACGCTTATAGGTAGGTACTTATTATACAAAATGGTCTAATCTTTTTGGATAGGAAATTGAATGACGTAAACAGATAAAGTTGTAGTTTGTACCAATTTACTCCTAGATATCTACTCTATTAAGCGGAAATTAAATACCTACTTGGCTAATCCAACATAACTTTAAGGTCCGAATTACAGAACCTCACTGAAAACTGATTTACACGGTGCAATTTAATTGCCTATGGCATATCTACAATAAATTTGATGCAACAAATGACTTGCATCGTCTACTTGGTGTTTAAACAATGCAACTTTTATTGTTGCTTCAACTTTATTGAAGCCATAGGCAATTAAATTGCACCGTGTAAATCAGTCTTTACTTTTAAATTCGTTTCAAGCCATTTGAATTGCGAATTGCATTTGTGAGCTTCTGGAATACGGGCCTTAGAGTCTGAAACAGTGCTTTGACACAAAATATTACTTAGTTATCTAAGTAGGATAGATATCAGAAACTAAGATATTACATTAATATCTCTGTGCGTGTTATATTTTGAAGAAATAGGTGTATTCATTGATAAATTAGTTTAATATTTTATCAATGGGTATATTATTATTTAAAAAAGTTGATAGGCAATGAACGCACCGTTCGATATTCGAAAGAAAGAAATTCAAACACGTATTAATTAGCTTATAAATATCATTAAAAAAGATTTAAGATATGAAGTACCTAGGTAGTGCCAGAACAAGAAAAAAAAGATACCTATAAAGTAGGTATATAGGTACTTATCCGAATTTATCTAAGTAAATGGATATCGCTGTAACGTGTTTCCTTATAAATCCTTATCTTTACTCTTTAGTGAAAACAAGCTGGTACCTACTTAATATCTACCAAGACGATTTAATAAATACGTACTTTTCTTGTTTCTACAAAAGTGTGATGATAATGTGTCTTATTGTAAGCAGTTTAAGAGCCATAATATCCTGTTCATTAAAAATGACGTAAGTTTGTAATCGATCATCCTAACAGTTAGGTAAGTACCTACATTATTACCTACATGTATACCTATTAAACGTTTTTTTTTTGTGCAACACAATAAATGAACGCAATTTGCGAAGTCTTTCAAATGTCTTTTCGTGAAAGTAATTGGTACATTGTTAAAATTGGAGACTCATTAGTAAATACTGAGAATTCGAAAGGCTTTAACACGTGATCTTCCTTTCGGAGTAAGGCTGAGTACCTGAATTAATGTACCTACCCAAATCTATTCATATTTTGTAAGTGAGTATTGTCTAAATAATGCGGTAGGTAAGGAAGGTATGTTTAATGGCACAGTTCTTAGTATTTATGCAGCTTACATACCTACTTATTATCCTTCGAAAGTTTTCAAATAAGTCGCGTTTTTAGAAAATAATAATAATATCCCTGTAAACCGAATAAACAAAAATTTAAGTGTATTCTCAGGTAGGTAGGTAGTTCTTTAGGTAGATGAGTGAATTCTTCGAAAATAAATTCGCTCCTAATTACAACGTAGCAGAATTGTCTTCTTTGTGTTTGAATTTCCTAGAAGGTAACAGTGATTATGATTACTATTTTGGGCAACTTTTTCGCTATTTAACTATGTTTACCTCAAGTAGGCATGTCCATAACACAAAGTCTATGAATATAATTAAATAAATGATTACATTATCGGCAATTAAAACATGTTTTCTTGTAAATAATTCTCATTCCCTATCAATGAGTAGGTAAATATCGTCATTCAACTATTTAATTAGCACTTGCCCTATATTTGATTGTTTATTCAAGTATCTCGGGTCTCCGTAACTTTGCCATGTTATTGAAAAGTTAGAAACACATATTAAAAAAAACGTTAGTTGAGAGTTTCGCGCCCAAAATTGTAATGGCGGTTGAAAGAAAGATGGCGCTGGCGATTGCAAAAGCGTCAGTTTTGCAACTTTCGTCTACTAAGTTATGCGTATTTGCATCATTTAAATACATTTTGGGTATTACACGGTTATAAATTATAACCTTGAATAAATTATAAAGATTTATAATTTGTGTTACACGTTGAACAGATACCTAACAAGATTGTTGTTACAGTTTCAATAGCTAAAAACTATTTCTGAACATTTCGAAAACAATATTTTGTCTTGCCACTGCTGAGTCTGCGTACTTTAAACAAAAGATCCCTTATTAGTTCGACTGATATTTGCGCTGATACAAGTATATTTCTTATCAACATAAAGTAAAATGAAAATTGTTGTGTTGTTGTATCAAAATGAAACCCATTGCTACTTATCTACTGTTACACAATAACATATTTGCCAATTTCTGACATATTAATAATATTGTCAAACACATAATAAGAATCCAAGTAATCACTATGAACTGTGGTCCCAAGGCAAATAAACAAGTGCATCGAAAAAAAAATCTAATTACTAATATGTATACCTATGTATACATAAATAACCCCTTAGTAAAACTGTTAGTCAGACCTTAGGGCTCTTGATGACCCATAAAAACTATTTCCAAATATCCACGAATGACAGCCAAGACCAGCAGCTTACCGTGCTTTTCGAACCACGAAAAGAACTTGGTTTTAATAAATGGTGACTCATTCAACGACTAACTCTGGCAGCGTAGCTTTATGGACCTACCTGAACAATGGACCCACGCTGCTGTCACAATATTACTCCCTCGGCGAAAACAAAGGTAGGGAAATGATAATATGTTTAACTAACCTTTTTCCTTATTACTTTAGTCAAGTAGTGAAGGATTAAAAAAAAACTTAAGTCTCTATGATTCTATAAAAGCTCAAAAGTAGAGCTTTTTAAACTGTCAAAAGTATTTTTATAAGTAATTTGATTCTTTTTTCAAATATAACTTTTAAAGGTGTTTTTTTTGCCTCCTACCCAAAGAGGCGAAAGTTTCATTACTAAAATCGATTGTATGTATATCAGCCGTACTCGTTCCCCATCTCGAGCCGACCTTTGGTATCGGTCAGCCGAACGTAAGCAAACATGGCTCCCCCCATCTGTCAACACGTGGCTAACGTCTCTATACTGACCGTTTTTTTTTTTTTTTTTAATAAAGGAGATGAGGTTAAAAAAGGGGTAAGATAAAGTGATACTTTTTGATTTCGAGCGAATACAAAATGTATGAATGTCTTACAGATAAGCGCGATGCAATAGGGATGTTTCCTGGGTTAAAAAAAAGATTCTATTTAGTCCGTCATTCAGATTATAGAAAAACAATATTTTTCTATAATCTATAATAAGTATAGATTACTTATCAAATCAATAAAAATTGACAAATATAAAAGGCATCAAAGATCAGGAGTGGTGGCTGGTGACGTCATTGCTCGCTAAAAAGTGTAGCGTGCAGTGACGTCACACGAGTTTTCAACTCACTGTGTCGTCTTCAGTTTGTGTTTATATGAAAAACAAATACGTGTCTATACTCTGTTTTTTAATCTCGTAGACTAAACTGACATTACGAGTGTTGGCAGTTTATTGCAATTCTTAAATAGTGCCGAAACTTAGCGTTCATAAAATCAAGTATCGTTTTTTTACAATAAATTATCCTGAAATAATGTGTAGGTACTTATTAAAAACGTAATAATACAAAATTAATAATGTAAATTTGACATTTGCATGTGTCAATTTAGTCTACGAGATTAAAAAACAGAGTATAGTATTTTTTGGAAATCTGACTGGCGGACTAATTAGTTTTTTTAGTCAACTACCCTATTATCGTATGTATAACAAAAGCCACGAAGTTTTCATAAAAAAAATATTCTACTAGTGTCGCGTCAGACTGCGGGAGCCTTAACTGTTGCTCTGCATTTTTTATTCTTCACAACATTTCACTAGAGAAACTTCACCCTTCTACTGACACTATTTAGTTACCATGAAAGGAGTACCTTCTTGCACGGTGTGGATTTGCGCACATTTAGTGATCTACATGAAATGTACCCTTAACTGAATCCTTAACCAAAATTAAACATATAAGTCCGACCTGCATTAGCAAATGCAAAAAAATCATCTCAATTGACATAATTTGCCTAAAAATGAGATCTATGATATTCAGGATAAAATAGAAATAATAGTGTTACGGGCTAGGGGTACTTAAACGCCGGTTAAGGGTTACGAAGTTTATTAGCAACGAAGGTACAGTCGATTGTAGGCAATGACAAGTAGAACGTAGCTGATGTCGCACCGAAGTCTTCTCTTACGTCCACGAAGTCCGTGTCGTAATCACACAATAACAGTACAGATGTTACTTCACGTAGTACTCACAGTTCTCTTTACAGTTGTCGCAGTAGGTATTCTCAAAGATCGCTTCTTAACTGTCGCTGTTTTCGTATCGCTAGTCGAGTGTAGACTGACTGTGTGCCGGCGTCGCGGCGCCTATATATAGCCCAGCTGATCGAACATTCCAGATTCCTCTAGACGTAATAATAATAGCACATAACTTCGAGGTCACTCGGAAGTACCTACGGTAATTCCCGGAAACGGGTTTCTAGAAATTTCGATGTCGACACTTTGTTGACAAAACTGTTGAGACCTGTACCATTCGATAGGCCGTCCTAAGTCTAGCAATGCGTTTTATTATTGTACCTAGGAAATGTCTAGATCTAGCGGAATAGGGCTCAAAAGTGACACACTGCATGTCACGCGATATTGAACCTTATGCCATCGACATAAGGTCCATTCGTAACATTGCCCCCTTCTTAGTCATGCTCGTCCCGAGCATGATTTGATCCATAATAGCGAGCTAGGCGGTCTACGTGTACGACCTTCAGCTTCCCTCTAGGTCCTTTCTTAATCCGGTAGGTGACATCGTTTATTCTGGTTACTATCGTGTACGGACCCTCCCATTTGGCTTGGAACTTTGGACTCTTTCCTTTTCTTCTAATGGGATTATGTAACCATACCAAAGCTCCCTCTTCAAATCCGGGCACGTTAGCTTTGCGGTCGTATCGGATCTTCATCTTCTCACTGGTTTTCAGACCATTCTCTCTCACTAGCTCATGTATTCCATCTAATTTACGCCGCAGGTCGGCCACATAGTCGACGGCTAGGATAGGAGTATCGGGAGGTGTTCCGGTTAGTGCATCTATGGGTAGTCTAATTTCTCGGCCGAAGTTGACTTTCGCCGGTGTGCAATTTGTGCTATCATGTGTTGCTGAGCGGTATGACATTAAAAAGAGTGGAATGTATTGGTCCCAATCCCTTTGATGTTCTTCCACTACTTTGGCCAAATGATTCTCCAACGTCTGATTGAATCTTTCGACCATTCCATCTGACTGTGGGTGATACGGTGTTGTACGAGTCTTATGTATCCCGAGTAGTTGGCAAACCTCTTGAAATAGTGAAGACTCGAAGTTTCTACCCTGGTCTGAGTGTAACTCCAAGGGAACGCCAAATCGACAGAACACCTCGTGAACTAGCTTTTTGGCGACTGTATGAGCTTCTTGGTTGGGTACTGCAAAAGCTTCTGGCCATTTGCTGAAATAGTCTTGCATGACGATGATATACCTATTCCCTTCTTCAGTAACAGGGAATGGCCCAGCTATATCGACAGCAACTCTTTCCCATGGTGCACCAACATTGTACACTTTCAGCCGACCTCTGGCCCTCGTTTGCGGTCCCTTTACTGAGGAGCAGGCTACACATTTTCTACACCAGTCCTCTACGTCTTCGCGGCAATGTACCCAATAGAATCTTTTCCTCACCTTCTCCAGGGTTTTCTTTACTCCTAGATGTCCTCCGGATACTCCGTCGTGCACCTGTCGTAGCACTGACGCAACTTTATCGCAGGGGACAGCTATCTGTAAGGTGACCTCCTGTCCACTGGGTGATTCCCATTTCCGCTTGAGAACTCCATTATCAATTATCAGGCTGTCCCATTGAGCCCAGTAACTTTTTACTGTTGGGCTAAGCGCTGATATTTCACTCCAAGCGGGCCTCTGGCCACGTTGCTTCCACTCGATTACTGCCTTCAGGTCACTGTCTTCCTTTTGTGCGTCTTTCAATGATTGATTATCCCAGTCTTCATCCAAAGCATTCACCTGGATAGTCCGCACGTTCTCTGTCTTTTCCTGTTTGCTTTCTTCACCTCGTTCCTTACTCCCTGAAGTTATCTGGCGGCGGCGGTCCTTCTGCCTTGCCTTTTTCTCGAGGCGCTTCTTCTTACGCGCCTCTTCCTCGACTTCCTTGTCCCGCTTTGCGTCTGCCTCATTCCACGACATTCCGCGCGAGCGCTCTCGCTCTTGCTTTCGCTTTCCGGAACGTTCGTGTTCCCGGTCCTTGACGCATTCCCGCTCTCGTTCAGCGGGTCGCTCGCGGCGCTCGCTCCGATTGCTCCGCTCGCGCCACTCGACGCGCACGCACGGGCGCTCGGGCTCGACCTTTGCGTCGCGCTTGCGCCACGCCATCACCGCGGCCTCCTCACGTGACCAAGAAGTTCTTCCCTTAGCCTTCCTGGGACAATCAATTCGAATGTGCCCCTTTTCGCCGCACTCATAGCAAGTTGGTCCTCGTCGGGCTTTTATTTGTGTGGTCACTTCTCGAATACGGTCGTGTTGTGGGACATCTTGACGTACTGCTTCCACCTCCAGAGCATGCGTCAAAGCTGCCTTCAGGGTCTGATGGTGACCCAGACGTACAGCAGCCCTGACTTCAGCATCTCGAATCCCATCAGTAAAGAATCGCAGAGTAGTAGCGCCAATCAATCCCGGTGTTGATGCATACGCCTTCCGAACCATACGTTCTATTTCCGTGGCCCATTGTTGCAAACCCTCGCTGCTCTTCTGTGTGCGTTCGCGGAGTTGAGCCCTGTAGACGTGTTCCAGGTGTTTCTCTCCATATCTAGTCTCCAACGCTTCTAACAGACAGGCTAGGGTATTGCAATCGCCGGAAATATTCTCGAGGATTCGTACGGCATCACCACGCAAAGCAAGCATAAGGGCTGTTACCGCTTGATCGTCGTCCCAGTTGTTGCCTTTTGCGACCTTTTCAAACTGTAGACGGAAGGCCACCCATGACGTTGTCCCGTCAAAATGAGGTACCTTGAAAGTCGGCAAAGCACTGGGTACCGGTACCACACCTTTAATAACTCCTTTTTGTACCTTCTCATGTAAAAATTCTACTTCCTTCCCAAACTCCATGATGGTACTGTTTAATTTCTCCATACGCGCATCTTGTTTGTCTATGCGCGTGTCTTGCTGGTCCAGACGGGCATCTTGTTGAGCTGTTTTAATTCTAAGTTCATTGACCTCTTCTTTGGTCTTTTTCCACTTTTCATTTAATTGTAATACCAGTTGCTGGGATTCCTTTATTTGTGACTGGGTTGCTGCCTGGGATTGTTTTATTTGTGCCTGGGTTTCTGCCTGGGATCTATCTATTTTTGCCTGGATTTCTGCCTGGGATTTTGCCTGTGATTCTGCTACTATGCCTTTTATTTGCGCCTGGGATTCTGCTATACTCAACTTTATTTGCGCCGTCAAGTGAGCCAGTAACACCGATAAATCGGATCCGCTGCTTCCGGGAATAGTGCTGGTACTAGGCGCACTCACATTCGTCGGTGTTACGACGGCCGCATCTTCTACGGGTGCAGGGACACCAAGCGATTCTTCCTCTTGACGCGCCAAATCCATCGCTGCTTGTCGTCGCGTGCGAACTCTTTCGTCTTCCCTTGGCGTGACCGGCATGCCGCTTCTGACACCAATTGTTACGGGCTAGGGGTACTTAAACGCCGGTTAAGGGTTACGAAGTTTATTAGCAACGAAGGTACAGTCGATTGTAGGCAATGACAAGTAGAACGTAGCTGATGTCGCACCGAAGTCTTCTCTTACGTCCACGAAGTCCGTGTCGTAATCACACAATAACAGTACAGATGTTACTTCACGTAGTACTCACAGTTCTCTTTACAGTTGTCGCAGTAGGTATTCTCAAAGATCGCTTCTTAACTGTCGCTGTTTTCGTATCGCTAGTCGAGTGTAGACTGACTGTGTGCCGGCGTCGCGGCGCCTATATATAGCCCAGCTGATCGAACATTCCAGATTCCTCTAGACGTAATAATAATAGCACATAAGTTCGAGGTCACTCGGGAGTACCTACGGTAATTCCCGGAAACGGGTTTCTAGAAATTTCGATGTCGACACTTTGTTGACAAAACTGTTGAGACCTGTACCATTCGATAGGCCGTCCTAAGTCTAGCAATGCGTTTTATTATTGTACCTAGGAAATGTCTAGATCTAGCGGAATAGGGCTCAAAAGTGACACACTGCATGTCACGCGATATTGAACCTTATGCCATCGACATAAGGTCCATTCGTAACAATAGTTAATTTTAGAACCTCTGTAGGGGACTGATAATGAATCCATCGCAGAATAGCTAAAATCATTTTTGGTAGGAATAAAGTTAACAATCAAAATCTTTATCTAGGTATCTATTAAGCCGATTATTAAATGAATCAGAAAGGAAAGAATCGAGACAAAATGATAACAACAGCAAGCCTCGAGCAAAGGTTAACTCTTGCCATGTTCAGTTCGTGGTGTCGTATCTATTACATATGGAGGCCGGCCACATGGATGTACCCAGCTTCTGGCCTAGGGGAATTTTAATGGGACAAAACCCGCCACACTATTCCCAACCCACTGCAACTCCTGAAAGCCAGAATCAACAGTGGAGACCGCCAGAAAAACGCCGAGCAATGAAGATCAACGAGTCCCGGAGAAACGATTCAACTGTCTTGGGTCCCGCAACGAAATTAATCAGAAAAGAATAGCGGAGGAGTAAGAAAAAGATATTTTTTCCACTTCCCTCCATAATAAGCAGGAGACAGAACAGAACTAGGCCAATCGGCACAAAGGGACATTATTGCAACTGGGAGATGCCCAGATTGCCAAGCACCACGGAATAACATTTGATTAAGTTAATGGGTCCTAAGTAGGTATTTGCTGTTACAATTGATTCCAATAATAGGTATGGCAAAAGCGCCTGAACGCACGGAAATTATTTCTAGTTTCTACAAGGTCCGTATAATAAACAACTCCGGATGTAACTTGTACACTATCCAACATAATATTGCGTTCATTCTGCCAAAGAATACACTCCCACAAGATGTGATGTGCGGACTGTTCAAATTCACAGTTCGATGTAGAACACTGACACAAAGGCCTAGGGGAAGGCAAGTCAGGCCTAGTGCCAGTTAAATTTTTAAAGTGGGTAATATTTGTGCGCTATAGCCGCACTCGGTTTTTTGGCAATTACACCGTACATTTGGCTAGTGTCTACTGCGTGGTTCATTTAAAAGTTAGAGATAAATCTTTGTTTATACTTTGTTTAGAAATTAGGGGTTCATAGATGTTTTGCGAGATTTCTCCGCTCCCCGCTCCCCGATCTCCCTGCCCACTGGGACCAAGTTCTTATTTTATATTTTTATCCATACTAATATTATAAATGCGGAGTAACTCTGTCTGTCTGTCTGTCTGTTACGCTTTCCCGCCTAAACCTCTCAACCGATTTTGATGAAATTTGGCACAGACAATCTTTGGACCCTGAGAAAAAACATAGGCAGGTAGCCCGGAAAAATTTGATATTCCCGAGGGAAATCTAAAAAGCGCGATATAACCGAACACCACGCGGGCGAAGACGCGGGCGGAAAGCACACAATCTTTAGACCCTGAGAAAGGACATAGATCGATTGATGGATGGATCATGGATTTTTCCTTTTATCCCGGAAAAAAATTATGTTCCCGAGGGAAATCTAAAAATCGCGATATAACCGAAATTTACGCGGGCGAAGCCGCGGGCGGAAAGCTAGTATTATATAAAATAAGCACTTAGTCTTTTTATTTTATATTTGATTTATTTATATTTTGATTTTTATATTATATTTGCAAGTGCTATAACATGCTCAGAAAGAAGTAGATCTCAGTATTTTATGGATGGTCACGATGGTAGTCCACGCACCAGCCTAGGCAAGCGCTGCTTTACTTTGAATATCGATAGTTATTATTAGCTTCGAGCCCATTCACAGTACTAAACTGAAATCAAATCAAATACCTGCTAAACAAAGTCTATCTGTCGCCGCCATGCCATGACATTAATCGATATCGTACGCCAGATAAGATGGATCTTAAACAATAAAATGTTGTTTTTCAGCTTTTCAAGGAGTCTTATTAATCTTTACAGACATTATCGTTTTAATAGAACAACACGTGGAAGTGATTTCAAGGAGATGTGTTAGTTATATACCAACGAAGGTTGTCGATGGTATTTACAGACGACAGCACACCAAGCTACTACAATCTGTCACTTTTATGTATTAGATTTTCAACTTTCTCACTAAAGCGTTAAGGCTCAAGGTTGATTGGGAGTATTTAGCAGTTTCGGGTAGCTTGACCTCCTGTCGTCCGTACAGAAATCTATAGAATCTAGGTATAAAAAACTCTCTATGTATACATATACATATTGAAACCTCTTTCATTCTAAAATCGAAATTTAAAACTGTAAATAATAAAAAGATAGAAAAAAAAAACTTTACAAACACTTGCAAAGAACAAGGGACCTTATACTGCAGCAAGACACATAATTTAATTTTAAGTATGGACAATCAATGTTAAACTGTAATTAATCTGTGAGGTGGCAAGACTAAATAATTATTATTGGATTAATTATAATTAATAACTTCAGAAATGCATGGCTAAAAAATCTATCTAATTTTACTAATTTTAGGTAGGTAGTATTTAAAACAAAAAAATACCAGGAAAAGGTGTTTATTTTTTTATTAAAGACTTTGAAATAGCCATTCTTCCATTAACTATATCAGGAAATTCTGTAAAGATTTTTTAGATATTTGATGAAATATAAAATATCCCTAGATTCTGTTGATGTGTGTATCTATCATTAATTAATTAGTGCTATGTATCGATATGCTTATCGTTTTTGATACTAATATTTTCTGAAACTCGAATTATTTTTTAGACCCGCAGCCTAATCGGCGAACACATTTTTGTCAAATGATTGCGACTAGTTGGGATCGTTTGGACCGCAGTTGCTTTAATTTAGTTGTCAAATGATTGCGACTAGTTGGAATCGTTTGGACCGCAGTTGATATTATTTTACACTAAAATTAGGTATATCAACTGCGGTCCAAACGATCCCGACTAGTCGCAATCATTTGACAAAAACGCCGATTAGGCTGCATGGACATGCCCCATTCTATAAAGAGATCATGCAGAATGTCTCTTTCTTGGCTTTTCTAGCCGCTATCTGAACAGTCACGAGCTTTGAAACCCTATCATCTTTCCCCCAATCTATTGTACTAAATTCACGTATGTTTTGAAAAAAGAATATATAGATTTACGTTAGTATAAAGGTTGTTAATATCTTCTTCGAAATGCATTACGTCATAAGGTGTCGAAACACTCTTATCAGTTAACGGAACATCGTTTAGGAACAAGATTGAAGTATCCAGTATATCGAGTAAAACTGCTAATGGACACTAAGTACCTAAGTGGAGATAAGATTCCTCCATCCGTGTATTATGTTGTTTGCTCAATAACGTTGGTATCAGATAATTATTATACATAGTTTCCTATACTTTAAACTATCTGTTGGAATAGTGCTCTCGATACTTAGTGTTGTCCTAATCGATACTTTTGATAATGAGGCCAAACGAGTTATTGATTTCGAAATGACAATGCTATATTGCAAACTGCTAATCATGACAGGTTATGCCATTCAATAGGGCAGACTTATAATAGTAGCTTTCAAATGAAATGGTAATGAATTTCAAAGAGAAAATGGACAGGTTTTTCGTATGATAGAAAACATTTAAATGATTGCATTTGGCTAGTAGAATGATTGTAGACAATGACTCGTAATAATGAAAAATGAGTGATAATGATGGCAATGAAAGTCGAAATCTTTGGAAAGCAAAAATCTAGTAAGTAATTAGGTTATATTTTCCATACATTTGCCATAATTAATCAACTGCTTTATTGAAAGAATTTACAATCTCATCATCTGCTTAGCATTTTCCTAACTATGGTGGCGTCGCGCGTCGGCTTGCAGTCTAAGCGGGTGCAGCTGATTATCAGTATTTTTATATATAATTCTCGGTGGAAGGCCATAACATCGGCTGCCGGTAGAAGTTACCACCCACCAGACAAAGTCTTGCCACCAAACGATTCGTCGTGTTCCGGCATGATGTCTGGTGAAGCCGTACTGAGGACAGATCTGAGTAGTTTTGTTGCGATGTGCCGGGTACGATAAGCCAAATGTTTTTGTGTCGCGAATTTGGTCCTGGAGGGTCTCCAGATCAATTTATTTTTGGCGCGGCATCGTTGGTCGTGTTGTTGGCTTTAACATTGCATCACCTCGCTCAATAGCCGTCTTCCTTCCTATTTTATATTTCGTCAATTTAATAATAATATAATGTCTAATGAAGCCGTACTGCGGACGGGTCTGAGCAGCTGTGTTGCCATGATTGCCGGGGTAGGATGCGCCAAATATTTTTGTGTCGGGAGTTTGGTCGTGGTGAGTCTCCAGATCAATCTCCCTTTGGCGCAGTATCGTTGGTTTAACATTACATCACCTCGCTCAACTGCCGTCTTCCTTCCTATTCACTCAGTTTTTTCTTAGTGAATAGGCTCTTAATAAACTACCGCGTTTTACCATTAACGATTGCATCAGTGCTTACCATCAGAAGGGATTGCAGTCAAGCACTAGTTTTCAATTATAAAAAAAAAATATATGCCTAGAGTGACTGTCTACCTGAGACCTCAAAAGTCCAGTAATACTCAGGCTATATGAAACTCCTTGATAAGATTATGGTTGTTATTTACAAGATCCACGAATAACAGCCGAAACCGAACGACTTACCGTACTTTCTGAGGTAGCCTAAGCAACCGCAGCAAGTATAGCCTACAGGGTAATCACGTAACGTAGTATCAGTAGCAATGGGTATCATTTTGACAGTTCAACAGCATTCATTGCGCTATTTACGTTGTTGATAGGACACATTTTTCGAACATGGAGTAATGGATTAGCAATATGCTTCAAAATAATTCTAATTGATAGTAATATTGTGATACGCAGTTAGGTAGGGTACACACACAAGTCCCTGAAAGAATATAAAAGCTAATACTAAATAAAATATATAACATTCGTCGTGTTCCGGCATGATGTCTGGTGAAGCCGTACGGAGGATGGGTCTGAGCAGTTGTGTTGCAATGTGTGCCGGGTACCACGAGCCTAATGTTGTTGTGTCGGGAGTTTGGTCGTGGAGGGTCTCCAGATCATCCTCTGGTGCAGCATCGTTGGTCGTGTTGTTGCGTTAAACATTGCATCACCTCACTCAACTGCCGTCTTCCTTCCTATTCGCTCAGTTTTTTTGAGTGAATGGCCTTAATAAGCTAGTGCGCTTTACTATCAACGATTGCATCACTGCTTACCATCAGGCGGGATTGCAGTCAAGCACTAGTTTATAAATATACAAAAAATAAATTAAAAAAAAAACATAATAACCGACGCGCGCTCACCACAATATTGGGTGATTAGTAAACCATAACATTATTTAATAGATATTATTCATCTGGATTTATGACGCAAAACAACCGAATGCATTCATGATATTCTTTAGCAGGGTAACTGATCAGATCACGTGGCTTTCATTTTAAATACGTCAACCATTACTCATTGATAAGGAAAAGTGTAAATAATTAGTGAACCCGTTTGTAAATTAATGCGTCCAAATTGTAAAAATTAGTAAGTAGGCTCACAGAAGCAGAGGTAATAACTGTTTGAAATTGATACGCAGGCAACCGCAGTTTCTAATGACAAATCGTTTCGAGAAAACCCAAGATATTTAGGTCCTTGAAACATTTAAATGTAGGAATAATTATGCACAGACGACAGCACATCAAACTACTACAATCTATCAGATTTCTTTATTAGATTTTCATCTTTATTTCTGAAGCATTAAGGCTCAAGATTGATTGGGAATATTAGACAGGATTGGGTAGCTTGACCTGCTGTCGTCCGTACACAGAAATATCTAAAACAAAGTTCAATATAACAATACGATGAATGATAAGATAATAGGACAAATGAATAATTCCATTGAGGTTACATAAACAAAATCATATGGTACAGACGACAGCTCTTCAAGCTACTACAATCTGTCAGATATCTTTATTAGATTTCCAACTTTGTATCTAAAGCATTAAGGCTCAAGATTGATTGGGAATATTTTACAATTTAGGGTAGCTTGTCCTGCTATCGTCCGTACATCAATTGAAACTATAATTCTAAAGTTCGTAAAGGCGATAAGTAAACTATTTCAAACAGCATCGCAATTTGTTTTTATTCATAATTAGTATGGTCAAACCGTTTGATGGGATTTCCCACCAGGAAAACAATTTGGCTGTCTTAAAATCCTTAATTACTTTTTAACCTTTTATCGTGGGACGATAAAAGGTGGTGGGCACAGGTCTCCTCTCATACAGAGAAGGATTGAGCGTAATCACCACGCTTGCTCAATGCGGGTTGGCGATTTCAGACTTATAAAGTCCAGGTTTCCTCAAGATGTTTTCCTTCACTTTCAGTCATTGGTGTCCAAGATATACCTACTTAGAAAGTACATATAACATTAGAAAAGTTACATTGGTACTTATCTGACCTGGAATCGAACCCGCACTTATACTTGAGAGGCTGGTGTTTTAACCACTAGGCCACCGCGACTTGATCTCGTATTTAGATGGGACGTAATGCAAAATTGTTCTTAGGATTAGGATGTCTCTTGCCTGTCAGTTGCTAAATATTTTGCGCGTTCCTTACCTATGTAGTAGGTATTATGATTGCGACTAGTTGGGATCAGTTGGGATCGTTTGGACCGTCCATTGGTCCGTTCGGTCCAAACGATCCCAACTAGTCGCAATCATTTGACAAAAATGTGTTCGCCGATTAAGGGGCTGGCATAAGGTAAATACTGTAATTGATTCTCCACGCGTAATTCTTATCAATACTTAGCTTTGCATTGTTAGCGAGTTTATCAGTGACTCATTATTTTGGTCCAAATGATCGTTTTGGAGTAAGTAATATTTTATCTATATATTATTTAAACAACCTAAATCAATTTCACAATTATTAGGCCAGTATTAAGTATATCTTAGTACTTATGTCTTTGATTCCTTTTTTCTATATTTAAATTGTTATAATTTTCTATAATAACTTATTTCCTTGTCATCAAGCTGGTTTGAGATAGGTATGTTTTTTTTTAAGTTTTACTGTAATAGGTAAAAGTAAACATGGTCCAAATATGCAGCCTTATAGAAGTCGTAGACAATATGGAGATTAGTATTTCGACAATGCCAGCCTCCGTGGCGTAGCGGTAGCCGACGCGGCCGCTGCGCAAGGTGGCGCGGGTTCGCTCCCCGCACAGTGCAAGTATTTGTATGCATGAATATGAATATTTGCACTGGTCTGGTCGTGCCTCGGAAAGCACGTTAAGCCGTTGGTCCCGGTTGCCATACGAACATCTAGTGGCAGTCGTTACGGGTCGTTGGAGCCCTCAAAAGTTCAACAGTTGGTCTAACTGAAATGCTTTGATGTCGCCTTCGGGTTGTGGAGGTCAGACGGCAGTCGCTTCACGGAAAATGTCGAAGTTTAGCCATATCAGCAGTGGACTGGTAAAGCGGACCCCAGACTCCAAAGCTGAAAAGGCTTCGGATGCGACTGGGATTAACGCTGGGATGATGATGATGAGTACTTCGACAATGCATTTTAATTGGAAAAAGTTCTAGGAATTGAAGGAATCTTTATGAAAAACTTTTGAACTGAAGATCTCATGTTTGGACTGATCGACCGTCTGTCCTTGATGCGTTAGATTTTATTGTTTTTTTATTAGGTATATTTATTGTGCAATCTATACATAGTGCCTTTACATATTATAAATTAAAATCGCTTTGTCTGTGTGACTGGTTTGTTCTTTTAAAGTAAGTAATGGGTTTAAATTCGTTTTTACCGTAATTTAGAAAATTTATATGCATATTACAGAATTCTGTACTACTTGTTTTACATTAGGTACAATGTTGGTTAACAACAGCTAATTTTACTCGATTGATTCAGACTAATATCAGTGTTACCTTACCGTCAGTTCATGGATTAGTAAGTAGGTATTACTGAGGATTATTTTAAAATTATTTGTAAATTTCCTCATGGATACGCGTAGTGTTTAAATACCGATTTATCATGTTAAATTAAATTAAAAGTTTAATTGTTAAGTTAAATAATTAAATATGTCTGTATAATAATTGGACGTATCTAGTTATGCAAAATGGATTCAACCCACAAAAACCGTTTTTTGAGTTACTGTCATAAATGTCTAAAATCTACACATCAACTTTAGTACCTATATGAAAAAAACAACAAAGTCGCAAAAATGTACAGGAAAATACCCATTATTTAAAATTAAATTTAAATCTACTGTCATTTATTTTAATATATAAATTTTAATTCAAATTATTTATTTATTTCATTAATTACATGGCTAAAATTTACATAATTTAAAAAGTAAAAAATATAAAAGTATGTACAAGTATATAAAAGAGGAATTGTAAAACTAGAGGGCATCAAAAAATTCATCCGCACCGCTGTCAACAGGAAACGTGCCCAAAAGGCTGGCAGCATTGCCACGTTGTATGGCGATGCTGATTCTTTGGCCAAAAAATAGCCCAGCCCTCTGGTCACGTGAAGAGTCGATTATACGTTTGGCGATCTCTCGAAATAATTGGTGTGCACTCAGACCCCATGGCCCTAGTGTTTCAACCCCAAACGGCTCGAACATATAGGTTCAAATGAGATTGGAATATTTCCGCCGTTTGAGGTTTTCCGCACCTGCAGCAGCCGCTGTGGCACAACGCACAACTCACCGTATTTGGAAGATGGGATGGCGCAAGGGTATCGACACACGTTGCATCCCACACCAAAGGCCTACCTACCTTCCAAGGCATTATAGTCATTCAAATTCCATTTTCTCAAAAGCAAGTTTGCTGGCTGGATGCTTTTTGCATAACTACGTCCAATTATATGTTTTTATTAAGCTGTTTGGTAGGTACTTACGAAAGAAATGGCGTCTAATGTAAACGTCATTTTATTACAAAATGACACGATAGATTGATTTTAGAAAGATAATGAAATAATTCCTTTCGTGAATCGCTGATATAAATTATGTATTGTCATGAGCTCTTGGACAGTTTCAAAGATGCAGTCATTGTCCTCACACGAGTTATGATCGTGTATGACTGTACAAGCCAAATCAGACTTAGTGCCATTAACAGTAAGGTTTATAATAAGGTGAGCATAATGTTTAGATAGAGATGTTTGCCTACCGACACGTTCTCCCGCCAAATCGCGGAAACCGCGCGAATTTCATTCACAAACCGACATAGACGTTTACAAACATGGCTTCGTTAACGGAAAAAATAGATGGACGGGATGTTCGGCCAGTTAGTTTACAAAATATAGACTAGGGTGGCTGCGAATCCTCTAACACAATAGAAGTTAACCATAGCTTAGCTAATCCGTCTAGTCCGACGGTTTAGGAATATTAACAAATATCTTACGTAATAGGATTGCCTCGGAAAGCACGTTAAGCATTGATATAATATTAAATTATATTTTTTAAACGATTTTGATTAACCTTAGTTTAATATTATATCAATGACGTTAAGCCGTTGGTCCCGCCCCCTAATCGGCGAACACATTTTTGTCAAATGATTGCGACTAGTTGGAATCGTTTGGACCGAACGGACCAATGGGCGGCCCGAACGATACCAACTGATCCCAACTAGTCACAATCATTTGACAAAAATGTGTTCGCCGATTAGGGGGCCGGTAGAAATACGAACATCTAGTGGCAGTCGTTACGGGTTGTGGAATCCTCAAAAGTCCAACAATTGATCTAACTGCAATGCTTCGATGTTGCCTTCGGGTTGTGGAGGTCAGACGGCAGTCGCTTCACGGAAAATGTCGAAGTTTAGCCATATCAGCAGTTGGACTGGTAAAGCGGACCCCAGACTCCAAAGCTGAACAGCTTCGGATGCGACTGGGATTAACGCTGAGATGATGATAATGATCTTACGTAGTAGGATTATTATTTTGAATTTGTGTTACTACGTAGACTTTATAGGAATATTTTTTAACTTAATCGTAATCTATCAAGAGTTCTTAAAAGTGATAGTGCTATTTTTATCATACGATCATTAGTGATACCTATTACGACTGTAATCCTCGAAGGGTAGACAGATTACCTACAACAGTACACCCACGTTTCGCCAGTTATCTTGTGATAGTTATGATCCCTTATCTCTTAACACACAGGATTTGATCATCGGTTCAGGAAATACAAATTGGTCAACATCACAAACCATCTATTTTCTCCGAAAATTTTTTTTTTATCACGAAACTTATTTCTGACACTACCATTTCAGTAATGCTTATTATGGTAGCCACCCACGTCACGATATACTTGCGCAAGTTTAGACTTGCACAAACGTGCATGATATCTTTCGGTTTAGAATTTCAGATAGGTACTTGTTCTGAAACGTCCCACAGCCGTTAATGTATACTTGTGCAAGTTCAATTTTCCGCAAGTGTATCGTAACGTGAGTGGCCAAAGACGCATGTAATAGTGGCAAGCCGATTGCTAACAACCGAGCACTAATCTAGATTCCGGGCTGTTACCGAGATATTCCTAATTTAAAAGTACAATATTTCTGCTCGATACCTATCGGATCCGATTCAATCGACCGAAAGCTTTTGTGAAGACTAGACCACGAAGGAAGCCTATTTCATAATTCGTTTAATACTCAATGTAATTTATTAGGTAGATATTTCATAGGATAAAGTAAAGTTCCAGTCACTTCAGCTAAGCCCAACATCAATATAATCTATCGAGCAGGAAATATAATCGATATATCTTAAAACCAAACCAACAACAAAATGGAACGAAACGTACCAGGAAGAGCAGTAAACATGATGAACATCACAGTTTCTGCATCGAAAGTGAATGAAAGTCGCGTAAATACATCATTTTCATCACGCGACCAATATGGCGGAAGAAGTGTTGGCGCGAAAATGAATCTTTGTTTTTTTTCTTAACGGCGTTTATTAGCGCGGGACATTTACCGGCCAGTGTCTGTTACCGCTTGCTGCGTAGCGTAGAAAAAAGAAAATAATGTCATGCAACCAGCTGATATGCCCATGTAATAAGGCGATAGATTGAATAGTGCATGATTAACTTATTTATTGTGCGTTTGTAACAACAATACTTACTTAATTATTAGTACCTATCTGATTTTAAAAATATATAGGTAGTGTGCTTATATGATTGGATTGACCATTACGTGACAACCCCGTCTTATTTATATTTAATAATCCCAGTGTTACCAATGATCACGACATTAACCAATTGAAAATACATACATTACTAATAGTGCAACAACCTTTTTTCTCGCGCAACTGCCTTTTATGACTCGCGTGTGTTGATTTGTGCGCTGATTGATAATTTCGAGATCATTTACATAATTTGAACGTCTTCTTTAGAGTAGAAATTTCAATGTATTCATAACGTTTCAAAATCAATAAACGTTTATTTAAACTTTTTTTAAAGTTCTCTTCCAATTTTGAAATAGAACTGTTTTCTTTCCAGTAAAAGTTATCATAACGATCAATATAAAAAAAAAATACTCGATCCATAAACCAAATATGAAGGATACAAGACCTCTTCCGATCTATCGTATTTGGCCACATTATTTGTTTGAGTCGGTATCTCTTCTTGGTGTCAATATTGTCAGAGCGGGCATTCACCCCGGTGCATCACACGTGATTCGAATCTCGAATATACCGTACCTATTTGAAATTTGTTCTGTTGTAACTTGTAACGGATTTTTTTTTAAATTCTTGGTAAAGGAAACAGGCGAAGATCTCGAGATATATCGTCTACGAGTATTGGCTCTATGCAATTAATGGCAGTGTAATATTAGAGAATGGTACACATTCATTGCAGAAAACCTTATCTCCCCTTATTTTTAAAGTAACATTTCTTGGGTGGCGGTTCATCATCATCTCAGCGTTAATCCTAGTCGCATCCGAACCTTGGGACATAGAATAAAGAGGGGAAGTAGGTTATCTGCGACCCAATCCGCGATTTAATTGCCTACTGTCTTAGGGTTGACGACTGTCCGCGCTTCGTCGGTTACGGTTGTCGCCCAAACCGCTAACAAATATTTATAGACTAAGAGCTTATGTTTAAATTATTTGCTTAGTATTTAGTTTACATATACTAGTCAGTTTTTTTTTTTTGTAATTTTTATTTTTAGTTTTGTATACATAAAGAACCATATTTATTTTTATTTAATACAAATATAAATAATACAAACATAACATCTATTGAATCACACATTTAATACAAAATTACAAATTAGCTACAGAAAAATACCTACTTTCTTCGGTTTCGACTATTACGAAACGCGTTGTTATTAAACTTTAATGTGTAATATATCCGTATCCTTGTAAATAACTTTTAGAAATATAATTTGAAAAATATAAGTCTTTTATTTGTTCATAAATAGACATACCAACTTTGCAGTTTATGTGATCATTTTTTAAAAGCTAATGTGCCGAAAAGCCGTGACGCGCGAACCTCGTTCCGTGCTAGCCGCGACTAGCGCAGTCATAGGCACTCTAATATTGTGTTTAGGTGTGCGTGCGGCGACGCATAGATACTATGGCGCACACATACAAGCCGCGCGCGGTCCGTTTGTATGAAGATAACGTACTTCCCTCTCTTTATTCTATGCTTGGGATTTGGGGTTCGCTTTACCAGTCTAACTGCTGGTTTGGCTAAACTTCGATATTTTCCGTGAAGCGACTGCCGTCTGACCTCCACAACCCGAAGGTAATATCGAAGCATTGCAGTTAGACCAATTGTTGGACTTTTGGGCGGCGATTCGATAATTAATTGGACGAGAATGGAGAGTAAAATTTCAAGGACGCGTCATGTATACACACATTTCGTTATGTGAGGGAGAAGAAAAATATACCTAATTATGTAACTCTCTCTGTATTTCACAATAAATCTCTATTATATGTATTAAGAAATGAAATGAAGTCGTGGTGGCCTAGTGGTTAAAACACCAACCTCTCAAGTATGATTGCGCGGGTTCGATTCCAGGTCAGGCAAGTACCAATGTAACTTTTTTAAAGTTATATGTACTTTCTACAACACCAAGATATACATCTTGGACACCAATGACTGAAGGTGAAGGAAAACATCTTGAGGAAACCTGGACTTTGTCTGAAATCGCCAATCCGCATTGAGCAAGCGTGGTGATTACGCTCAATCTATATGAGAGGAGACCTGTGCCCAGCAGTGGGACGATAAAAAAAAGGTTGATGATGATGATGATACCTATGTATTAAGCTTCTGTTCCATTTTGTCACGTGTCCTAGAGTAGAGAGCTGCACGTGAATATTATTTAGGTATGACCACGCATAAATTTTTTCAGACTTTTTTATATACCCAAGTATACCGTTTTCAGCACGGAATAAATAAGTAAGATTCTCACAATCACGTACATACTAAATCCATGGCTATAGTTGGCATCTCGATGTCCTTGTACATATTAATATTATTTTCCAAGCGCAGTGACACAGGCTGAATGAACTCATAGCAAAAGAATTATATCCAATTGGAGACTGTTTCAATATTGGACGATTATAATTCATTTGTATAAAATTTGTTGTAATTATCCGGCTGTAGTATCTTGTATAAATTCAGAGGTTTTTAACCTCCGTGGACAAGAAAAGATAAGAATTTCATATACCTACTCATACAGTATCACAGAGCAATATTGCTCTATGATTGCTCCTAAAGGCTTTGTATCCTTTTCAAAAACTTCTTTCAATGTCTGTACAAACGCTTATTTTGTACGTCTAATATTAATATTAAAACGGTAGGATTTTGTTTTTGATAGCACAGTTTTTAAAGAAGGCTATTGGTTTAATATTATGCAAGGATCTTTAAGAGCCGAGCATAATTGAGGTTTTTGAGGGCTAGAATAAGAGCGCATCTATTATATTACACTTTTGCTTTCTATCAAAATGGATTTGATAAAAATACATATTATATACCATTAATAATCCACAATCGTCTTCTGAACGTGACTGTCTCACGAATTAGATTCAAATCTATAATAAAAGTACAAAATCTCAACTAAAATCTCGCGTTCAATGTTCATGATTACAATTTACAGCACCATTATAAAAAATTGGTAGAGATAAAATTAAATATGATGCATGAGCTACGCCAGAGTAACATGTAGCAAAATGTAAATGACATTGAAGCGTGCAAAGGCCATGAAATCTTATAATATTAATAATATAATACGAGATGAAGTCGGTTAAAAAGTAAGAAATTACTCGGCGCAGTTTTAATCGTCATAAATAATTACGCCATTTGTTCAAATATGGCGGGCGGAGAACATCTGTTTTGTTAGTGTTTTGATTGTTATTGAATAGTAATACATTCACCTCTTATATACCTTTTTCTTAATAATAAAATGCATATGTTTTGTCGAGAAAATTGTGTGAATAAAGTTATAGGTACGATAGGATATTTTTTAGACATTTAGCAACGATGTTTTTCGCCTATACAATAGACATATCAAAGTCTATTATCGCATTTATATTAAGTATCTTAGAAATATATTTTGTTTCTCTCAATAGAAGAGAGGTTTTCGCACATCGTAGATGATTTTGATGCTGTCAGTGTTACTCCGACAGTCCAAAGTACAATAAATTTTGACGTCAGAGATCCTCTCCACGATAAATCTATGTAAACTTTTAATGGATTTGAGCAGAATCCTCTTTTGTTTTTTGTGACGTGAGTATTACTATAATACCAGCTAACCAGACATTGTTCTGTCGAATTTCAAATAATATTAATACTTAGATACTAAAATCCTCAAATCTTAAAAGAAAATGGACGTACTTACATATCTTCCCGAATATGGTTTTTATCTGGGAAAGTTTTCCAAATTTTCGTTTGAACGTTGATTAACGAACAGAATTCAATTGTTATTTGCTTGCTTATAGCTAGTGAATTTATAGGGAATAATCTCTGGGTCTACTGAATTGATCCTTAAAATCCTTTCAGAAATCGAAGCCACGATATATTGTGTATCGTAGGCTATATAATTATGAACCCGAAAATTGAAAATACTTTTTGGTGGTACTTTAATTTCATCACAAGTAAAAATATTTACCGCCAACGAAGTGGGCACGGGTCAATAGCGTCTCCATTGCATTTCTGGTGGAGCACGCACATAAACCCGAACAATTTAAGTAGGCATTCGATATTGTGATAAGTACGTTTAGTAAGAGTATTTACAATTGAGCTGCTTAATAAGTCCTGCTGATTTATTACGACTAAATTTAAAAACTATTTTTACGATGATTTCTTGACGAAATATCAATAATTAAAATATAATGGTAATAATTACACAATAATAAAATTAATACTAACCGAAAATACGAAATTCCGTCCTTTTTCTGTCCTAGATCTGTGATTTTTACAATTTTTAAATGAGCGTGTTTATTGTCGGATTGTTCGAATGATATCATGCTGTGTTGGGCGCATGTTCAGTTCAACCATCTTTTTACGCTGATTTTGAATCTAGTGTATAAGTGATCGATGTTCAGCTAGTATATCATGTAGATAGGGTTTAAATCTTAATAAAAGTCTATGGAGGAACTCAACAGTTTACAGAGGTTTTACCAATGTAAAACCTTTTTGGGTTTGGGCCAATTGAAGTTGGAGGGAGGAAGGCAAGCCTGTGTCTTGGACACCAATATGACGGGTTTAACCTGTAAAACACTTACTACAGTAATGAAAGTGAAATAAGCATGTTCAACAGACTTGTTTATGTGTAACTCATCACCACAAACTTTTACTCTTCCATAAAAAAGGTTCGTTTCAGCTACTTAAGTTTATTAGATCTCGTTATTTTCACTTTCCGCTGAGTTGTTAACAATCATAAGTTGTTATACATTGAAATAAAAGTATATATACTTATAGTTTCTTCACACGAAGGCGCATTGTTCGACAAACTGTCATGTGTGAGTAAATGACCGATGCCAGACAGACTGTGTAGGTAATAAAGCGATAAAACCTACCACAGAATCTGAATAAGTCTGCAGTACCTAGTCGCCGTGGTGTCATCATCATCATCATCATCATCAGCCCCTACTCGTCCACTGCTGGACATAGGCCTCCTTCATGGCACGCCAACAAGCTCGATCCTGAGCAGTTCTCCGCCAGCCACTACCAGCCACCTTTTTGATGTCGTCGCTCCATCTCGCCCAAGGGCGTCCTACGCTACATTTGCCGAGACGCGGTCTCCACTCGAGGACTCGTTTACCCCAACGGTTGTCGGTCCTGCGGCATATGTGACCAGCCCATTGCCACTTCAGCTTGCTAATCCTCTCAGCTATGTCGGTGACTCTGGTCCTCTGTCGGATCACCTCATTTCTGATGCGGTCCTTCAGAGAGACGCCCAACATAGCCCACCGTGGTGTACCTAAGTAATATGGATTTTTGATCGTTGTCATCTCAGCGTTAATCCCAGTCGCATCCGAAGCTTTTTTTGGAGTCTGGGCTCCGCTTTACCAGTCTAACTGCTGATTTGGTTAAACTTCGATATTTTCCGTGAAGCGACTGCCGTCTAACCTCCACAACCAGAAGGCGATATCGAAGCTTTGCAGTTAGAACAATTGTTGGACTTTTGATGGCTCCAACAACCCGTAGGTAACGACTGCCATTAGATCCGACCGCGACCAACGGCTTAATGTGATTTTCGAGGCGCGACCAGACCAGTGCAAATATCCAAATTCATGTATACAAATATTTGATCAAACCCTCGCTTTCGCTACCGCTTCGCCACGAAGGCTGTCAATATGGATCTTTTATGATCTCTCAAAATAATGAGGATACGCGAACATCGGGGGAACTGGAACATTATGCCTGCGGCGGCGGTCTTGCCGTCTCATTGCAATTTAAGGGTCTTCAAGGCTAGAGTGAATAGGCTCTTCATAAATAGTGCGCCTTGCCATCAATGATTGCATCTCTGATCACGGTCTTTAATTGTTTAAAAAAAAGTTCGTTGCTTACCATCAGGCGGGATTGCAGTCAAGCGCTAGTTCTTAATTATTAAAAAAAAAAAGTTAAGTCAGCAGTGGGACGATAAAAGGTTGTTGATGATGTTGATGATTTAACTTTATTTTTGTTTATTTATTCATTTATGTACACAATAAAATAAAATAAATAAGGTTATGACAAAGTTAAGATCAAAGTACAAAGTTAAGATCAAAGTCCAGCATTTTATATCTTCACGCCAAAATCAAAGGCAGACTAGTGAATACTTAAGGAATGTCTGTTTTGCTAATCCATACTAATATTATAAATGCGAAAGTAACTCTGTCTGTCTGTCTGTCTGTCTGTCTGTCTGTCTGTCTGTCTGTCTGTCTGTTACGCTTTCCCGCTTAAACCTCTCAACCGATTTTGATGAAATTTGGCACAGACAATCTTTAGACCCCGAGAAAGAACATAGGCTACCTTTTATCCCGGAAAAATTTGATGTTCCCGAGGGAAACCTAAAAAGCGCGATATAACCGACCTCCACGCGGGCGAAGCCGCGGGCGGAAAGCTAGTATTCTATAAAAACAAACTATTTATTGTAAATAAATAATTTATGAAAGCTGCTATCCTAAATGATTGCAGAATTTTCGGAATATTCCTGTAAAATTCCTATAAACAATATTCATCCCTTTTTTTTCTTTTGTTTAAGTCTCCATTCTTAACATTTATCTTCATCAGTTAGACAGCACTTGGGTTTGGCCCGTGTCAAAATTTCTTTTGTTTTTTTTCTTTTTAGCATTTCAACAAACGCATTATTTCTTTCAAAAAAGGTTCCATATTATATATTTTTCTATCCGCCCTAGAATTCGGTTTGGACGAGAAAGGACACAAACTAATAACAACTCTTATGAACGGAGATTAAGTGCAATTTAGCCTGCGCGTTGGCTGGAAATTGCTTTTGTCTGCTGTTACAAAAGAGGCTTTCTTTTCTTCAAAGGAGTGCTAATATTGTACGTTAAGAGTACTATATTATTTAATCTCTGGTACACGTTTCGTTGAATTTGAAACCTGTCATTAGATTTGTTATGATTTACATATTGTTCTAACATCGTTTGGGCGACTTTTTTGTTATGCATTTTAAAAAGACATTGTTTTTATTAGCAAGGGGTTTTAACCACCACTAGTAATGGCTTTGGCTGTAAAAGAATAAAGCTTATGTATGTAGCTGTATTTTCCGAAACGTTGGGCAGAAAGACACAATGTACCCACATTGGGTTATTTATTCGATTTTCAACATTATCTGTAAAGTATTAAGAGGGGACTCGAGTGGTGTTTTCTCTATACAAAAGTAATATTCCGTTGTTTCTTTCGTGGGTATCGCTTTTAGAGCAATCATATTTTTCGTACAATTTTACGCCTTAATTATACGTGGCCCTATCATTTGATTTTTTCCAAAACTTAATTAATAAAAGAAATATGATAGTTCAAAATCCTGAAAAATAACGACGACTGTTAGACAAATATGATAGGTTTTTGACAAAAAAGAAAATAATAGAAGCATAGGTTTACATTAACTCTAAATTTTGATATGAAAATTATTGAAACCTGTCGTGTTTTGATAAAGAAAACAGCGGAATATGAAACGTCTTTTGGTCAACGTTTTTGTAGGTAAAATCAGCCTGAGCTGCAACTGTTCCTTTCGCACTTTACGGGGAGAGGTTGGCGGCGGCGCGTCGTCAATTGTTTATTCAAATTCCAATTTTTCAAATTACCTTGTGATGACCAATATTTGCACCGATAAGTTTAATACCCATGTAATAAATAATACGGGCGAGCCTTTTGCCAGCCTTATAAAAAAACATAATAAAATTTTCCTCGGCCTAGGAATTTAATATATGATGTCATCATCAACGGTAGCGCTTGCGACTACTACAACAACGAGTTTGAAAATGAACCTATTATTATGATGTACGGATGACAGCATGGCAAGCTAGTGGTAGACCATAACATCGGCTGTCGGCAGAAGTTACCACGGGCCACCAGACAAAGTCTTGCCGCCAAGCGATTCGTGGTGTTCCGGCATGATGTCTGGTGAAGCCGTACGAAGGACGGGTCTGAGCAGTTGTGTTGCGATGTGTGCCGGGTACGATGCACCAAATGTTGTTACGGTCTCCAGATCAATCTCCCTCTGGCGCAGCATCGTTGTTGGGTTTAACATTGTATCAACTCGCTCAACTGCCGTCTTCCTTCCTTATCACTCAGTTTTTTTAAGTGAATAGGCTCCTAATAAACTAGTGCGCTTTACCATCAACGATTGCTTCTCTGATTACCATCAGACGGGATTGCGGTCACGCACTAGTTTACTATTATAATGTTTAATACCCATGCACAAATACGGGCGAGCCTTTTGCCAGCCTTATAAAAAAACATAATAAAATTTTCCTCGGCCTAGGAATTTAATATATGATGTCATCATCAACGGTAGGGCTTGCGACTACTACAACAACGAGTTTGAAAATGAACCTATTATTATGTTGTACGGATGACAGCATGGCAAGCTAGTGGTAGACCATAACATCGGCTGTCGGCAGTAGTTACCACGGGCGACCAGACAAAGTCTTGCCGCCAAGCGATTCGTCGTGATCCCGGCAAGATGTCTGGTGAAGCCGTACGAAGGACGGGTCTGAGCAGTTGTGTTGCGATGTGTGCCGGGTACGATGCACCAAATGTTGTTACGGTCTCCAGATCAATCTCCCTCTGGCGCAGCATCGTTGTTGGGTTTAACATTGTATCAACTCGCTCAACTGCCGTCTTCCTTCCTTATCACTCAGTTTTTTTAAGTGAATAGGCTCCTAATAAACTAGTGCGCTTTACCATCAACGATTGCTTCTCTGATTACCATCAGACGGGATTGCGGTCACGCACTAGTTTACTATTATAATGTTTAATACCCATGCACAAATACGGGCGAGCCTTTTGCCAGCCTTATAAAAAAACATAATAAAATTTTCCTCGGCCTAGGAATTTAATATATGATGTCATCATCAACGGTAGGGCTTGCGACTACTACAACAACGAGTTTGAAAATGAACCTATTATTATGTTGTACGGATGACAGCATGGCAAGCTAGTGGTAGACCATAACATCGGCTGTCGGCAGTAGTTACCACGGGCGACCAGACAAAGTCTTGCCGCCAAGCGATTCGTCGTGATCCCGGCAAGATGTCTGGTGAAGCCGTACGAAGGACGGGTCTGAGCAGTTGTGTTGCGATGTGTGCCGGGTACGATGCACCAAATGTTGTTACGGTCTCCAGATCAATCTCCCTCTGGCGCAGCATCGTTGTTGGGTTTAACATTGTATCAACTCGCTCAACTGCCGTCTTCCTTCCTTATCACTCAGTTTTTTTAAGTGAATAGGCTCCTAATAAACTAGTGCGCTTTACCATCAACGATTGCTTCTCTGATTACCATCAGACGGGATTGCGGTCACGCACTAGTTTACTATTATAATGTTTAATACCCATGCACAAATACGGGCGAGCCTTTTGCCAGCCTTATAAAAAAACATAATAAAATTTTCCTCGGCCTAGGAATTTAATATATGATGTCATCATCAACGGTAGGGCTTGCGACTACTACAACAACGAGTTTGAAAATGAACCTATTATTATGTTGTACGGATGACAGCATGGCAAGCTAGTGGTAGACCATAACATCGGCTGTCGGCAGTAGTTACCACGGGCGACCAGACAAAGTCTTGCCGCCAAGCGATTCGTCGTGATCCCGGCAAGATGTCTGGTGAAGCCGTACGAAGGACGGGTCTGAGCAGTTGTGTTGCGATGTGTGCCGGGTACGATGCACCAAATGTTGTTACGGTCTCCAGATCAATCTCCCTCTGGCGCAGCATCGTTGTTGGGTTTAACATTGTATCAACTCGCTCAACTGCCGTCTTCCTTCCTTATCACTCAGTTTTTTTAAGTGAATAGGCTCCTAATAAACTAGTGCGCTTTACCATCAACGATTGCTTCTCTGCTTACCTTCAGACGGGATTGCGGTCACGCACTAGTTTACTATTATAAAAAGCAATGTGCTTAAAATGATTGAAATTGGTAGTAATAATGTATTACACAATTATGGTGCTGTTTTTGTATCCGTATAACTTTAAATTTTTTTTAAAATAGTAATTATAATATGTAGTTATTTTTTTGCAAAACGTGCTTTTTCCATTTTTTCCTCTATTAGTCGTTATCTCGACCTCTTTCTAACTAAAATAAATGAATGTACTGCAGAGGTCAAGCTACCCGAAACTGTCAAATATTCCCAATCAACCTTGAGCCTTAATGTTTTAGCCATAAAGTCGATACCTAAAGAAATTTGATAGATTGTAGTAGCTTGATGTGCTGTTAACTGTACATTTATAATTATAATACATATTACAAAACATCGATGTATTTGTATGTTTATATTTTTAATAAAAAAATAGTTTTATTGGAGCGAGATAAAAATACCGCACAATTTTATCCCAGACCACATTTTAGGTACTGATGCTGATAAAAGAGGAATTCTCGTGGGAGCTTCCGGACCATACAACGTTATTTTTTGTTTACGTGAAACCTGAACATACTTTGTTCAGAATAAGCAACTGAATCGATACCAATCATTTTTACACCATGTTATATTTTTACACCATGTTATATTTTTACACAAATACATTTAAAAGTTGTTGCGGTGTGGTTACTGAACGCGTTACGCATTTTACGCGGGCCCGCGCTCAGCTGACGCCCCAGGTCAATGCCCCCGGCTCGCCCGCCTGAACGTAGCGTGGACCATATTATGTTTGTTGGGACAATCAAGTAAGATAACAAGCTCATAACTTTGTGGTTTTTCATGATATCTTTTTGAAATTTTGTACAAAGATTCTTTAATTAAAAATACTGGACACGTGTTTCAGGTTTCGCATAAATAAAAAATAATGTTGTATATACAGTTTATAGCTGTCGTCCTCCGTGGCGCAGCGGTCAACACGCCTGCCTGCGACGTGGAGGCCCCGGGTTCGATCCCCGGCCAGGTCATGATGGGAAACGATCTTTTCCTGATTGGCCTGGGTCTTGGATGTGTATCTATATATGTATCTATTATAAAATATAGTATCGTTGAGTTAGTATCCCATAACACAAGTCTCGAACTTACTTTGGGGCTAGCTCAATCTGTGTGTGATCTGTCCGTATATATTTATTGAGTTCGATTCCATACAGAACGTGTTGACCAGGAGTTTCAGAATAGGGATTTTGTTATTTCCTTAATCTTTGATGTGCGTATCGCCTCGTCTTTTGAACCGCGTACATCGAAGAAATGGAACAATTTGCCAGCTGTCTTCCCGTTAGATTATAATTTGAGTGTCTGTGAGTGTCTGTCAATGTTAGGTGAATAGGCCCATAATAAACTAAGTAATGGGCTTTATCATCAATGATTGCATCACTGATTGCCATTAGGCGGTACTGCGGTCTAGTACTAATTTAAGTAAAATATTAAAATACTAGTTTTCCGCCCGCGGCTGCGCCCGCGTGGAGTTCGGTTATATCGCGCTTTTTAGATTTCCCTCGGGAATATCAAATTTTTCCGGGATAAAAGGTAGCCTATGTTCTTTCTCAGGGTCTAAAGATTGTCTGTGCCAAATTTCATCAAAATCGGTTGAGAGGTTTAAGCGGGAAAGCGCAACAGACAGATAGACAGACAGACAGACAGACAGACAGGCTGACAGACCGACAGACAGACAGACCGAGTTACTTTCGCATTTATAAT
This sequence comes from Sesamia nonagrioides, assembly GCA_017933935.1. Taxonomy (NCBI): domain Eukaryota; kingdom Metazoa; phylum Arthropoda; class Insecta; order Lepidoptera; family Noctuidae; genus Sesamia; species Sesamia nonagrioides. The sequence goes on along the minus strand of JADWQK010002280.1, from coordinate 4,792,175 downwards.
ATTAGTATGGATAAAACCGACCAAGTGCGAGTCGGACTCGCTCACGAAGGGTTCCGTACCATTATCTTTAATAGGGAGCAAAAATCGACATAAAATCAGGTTTGTTGCCCTTAAATATTTTTTATTTTTATTTTTTGTATTTGTTGTTATAGCAGCAACAGAAATACATAATCTCTGAAAATTTAAACTGTCTAGCTATTACGGTTCATGAGAGGCAGCCTGGTGATAGACGGATAGCGAAGTCTCATGAATAGGGTTCCGTTTTACCTTTTAGGTACGGAACCCTAAATAGTGCGGATAATTAATAACTTCTCTGTGATAGACGGACGCATAGCAAATTCTTAGTAATAGGTCTCCGTTGCCACACCGTGTATACAGAATCCTAAAAATTTGATAATAACTGACCGTTTTGTTTAACGAACCTCCAAGAAGGTTCTCATTATAATTATCAAATCATCTCGTTTGCTTAGAAGTTGCGAACAAATGTATAAGATAACCACGTCGTGTGTTAAGATAGACGTAGACGTTCACGAAACTTTATGAAACGTTTAACTAAATAATTATAATAGCACATTGCGTTTGCATATTTATTAATTAGGATTTAGAGATGCTAGATGCGGCTTCTTGAGTGGGAGCTTCAGTATTTTTAAGGCCATCTGCATCATCAGTCGTTTTTAGGGTTCCGTAGCCAAATGGCAAAAAACGGAACCCTTGTAAATTCGTCATGTCTGTCTGTCCGTCTATCCGTCCGTATGTCACAGGCATTTTTTTAATACCTCGTAAATCGTAAACCGCTTATTACCGCGTAATCTTTCATACAAATAACTTAAATCCTTTAATTTCATAAATCAATGGTACGGAACCCTTTGTGCGTGAGTCCGACACGCACTTGGCCGGTTTTTTGTCTGTGTGTCTGTAACCCAGCAGGCATACAGCGACCTGCACCTATAGTATAATAACGCATTCAGGGTGCTCTTGGGGTTACCGTGGCGCTGTAGCGCCTCAGGGATGTTCGTGGAGGCGAGGGTCGACGGGTTCGCCGCGATCATGAGCAAACTTTGTGCTTCCATGATGGCGTGCTTGCGCTCCTCCTCCTGGCATCCTGAATGTGTTTTCAGGCCGGTGGGACTCTCTCCTACTCGTGGGTTGACTTATCATTGGTCCACCATTATTCTGTGTAGCTACCATGAGTTTTCATCACGAGTCTCGATCGCGTTTGACTCATCGATTGGCCCGCTTCAAGGTTGTTAGAACTCTCAACCAATGACAGCGCCAAACGCGGTCGATGAATATGATCGAGTCTCGAAATGAAAACTCGTGGTAGCTACACTGATAAGTCTGAAAGCAACTTCCAAATTCTCTATATCACTGTCGTGTTCATAGTCCGTTAAGTAGTAACAAGGTCTGCTCATAGCGTTATATTTGAGGCTCATCTCGCGGTCTTACGAAACGCGGTGTCATGTTCGTTACTTACGTCATTCATGACCTCTTTAGTAGTAAATCATTATAATTCACGCCTAAATTCTTCATAAATTAACAAGTTGGCAAATCTTTTTTTATTCTATTATAGTAGATTTCGAGTTAATATTTTTGTTGTGGCAAGTTCTGTTATTTTATTTTTTTGTGGCAACATTGTTGTGTTTGAGTGTAGTGTTTTTTTTTGACGGCACGCATGGTGTCGGTCATCGACTTTTTTTTGTTTCCCGTGAAAATCTCAGTGGATGGCGGCGGGGTCTGTCAAACTCTTACTGATTAAAACCTCCCCGGTGTCTCTTCTATCAAGAGCGCGCGTGGGGCCGCGGGAGTCTAAATTCTTCCACGGTCCCACACCCTCGTGCTGGCCGCTGTCCGGGCCTCGTCTTCTGCACCGGGTAGTGGGGCGTTAAACTACCCCGCGCATCGCCTTAGAGGCGATCCGCCTCGGGGTCGATGCATCCTTAAGCCAACCGGGGCAACTTGTGCGACGGCACCATCGAGCACGACGGCACGCATGGTCTCGGCATGTGAAGACGAACACCCATCCATAGACAAACCGGGGCAAGCCTAGCTTTACCTGATCTATAGACCTCATCATCATCATCCTGAAAATACTAAATAACCAAGTAACAAACAATTTGGGTGTGGCAGTCGCTAATCAATCGCTTCGCTCGCTCGGCGTTCGCACTCTTGTCGTTCATTTTCATTGTGTAGGTATCAACAACTCGCGTGAGTTAACTGTGCAACTGGCTCTGTGACGTCATTCGGACAGTACCGTTAATAAAAAAAGAGAATTATGTTAAATCATTTTACTCATGACGTTCTGCAATGGGGAAGAAAATGCAAAGCTATTTGCAGATGTCGCTGATGGCGTTTGACTCATAACAATTAGCTTATTACGTTTTCTGTTGAGTTTTTTTTGTGTTTGACGAGTTTTTTTAGGTAATGGAGAGCAATGTATTGTACATGGACTGTTTCAAGTTAAAAAAGGAGTTAAAAGTCTAGACGAGCTTCAGTAAAAGGACGAAAAGCTGATCTAATTACCAGGCTAATAACAATGCCCAGACTTTAAACTGAATGCAGACTTGTTAGTCGTTTTAAGTTACATTTATTTTGTATTAGGTTTAATGTTTCTTTAGTTATATTTAAGTAAATATAACTACAGAAACATTAACAGTAGGTACTCATTATTGCCATATTTTGAAAGTTTCAACCCTATTAACCTATAATTATTAGGTATCCAGACTTGAATCGTATGACCGGAATTTTAACTTCGAGGTTCCTCAAGAACAAGAAATTCAAGAGAAAAAAATGATTTACCGCCTCCAGAAAGCTATAGAGCCATCAACATAATCTTTATTGAAATCTATTTAGGTATATATTCTGTTCTAAATTGAAATGCATATCTTTAGGGAAAGAATGATTTCCATTATTATTGCAACAAATTGCTACACAACGCTGCATATTTTTTACATTTTTATAAACAACGTAAACTCGAACAAATTACAATGGGTTTTGACAGTTTATTTGGGTCAAACGATATCAGCGCCTCTAGTGGCGAGATTTGTCACTTTTCTTCCCCATTAAATTGATGCATGTGAACTCGAGCTGAATTCAATCAATAATCAAATCAGCTTGGCGCAATCTTATGCTACAGTTCTCTCCTTCACTGCGACACAATAAATTGTACCGACGCCGAATTTCCATCTGTCCCAGCCACTGCTAAGGTCGTCGGTGCATCTACTTAGAGGCGGACCACAATTCGACGACCGACACTGTCTCACGCTGCTCTCAAAATGGTGAAGGAAGGCAAATGCGAGGGCACACAGCATGTTCTAGATTCTAGAACATTCATAGACCAAACATTCTAAGTATCATCTACTAACCAGCACTGGTCTGCTATTTCTATAAATCTGTCATTTCAACTCCATTGTCATTGTGCTAGAACTTCATAATCTGCTAAATTCATAATGATCGATCAACTATAAAGACCTGGAATTAATGGAATGGTCACAGGAGTTTTGACGGGAAAGCTAAGATGAGTGTCAAGCGCATTTTACATTGGACTTTTAAAATTATTTATAGTGTCGTTTACTAAATAAATGCGCGTGATTTATGTAGTAAAAAGTGCATTCAGTAAATAATTTATAAAGAACATTGAAATATCGCAGCATAGTGGCCACAAATCCGACGACAAATCTCCCTCATAGACGGTGCACGCGGCCGTCTTTTTCAATTGTCATTGGCGACATCGGCCATTATTGTGAAATAAAATTTTCAAAGAATTTGTATAACTTTTTTTACACGTGTTATTGGTAAAAGTGTGGTATCTATTCCACAGAGGTCACTGATCAAGAGTTGAGGTTGAATCTCACCTTGAAAAAAGAAGAAGAAGGAATGATCACAGAATGACCTTGCTGTATTGCTATTATTATAAAACCCGTTAGTAGAATTAATGATTTTCTCAAAAGTACTACTCAATTTGAACATTTATTAATATGGAGTGGAGTGTCTGTAATTGACCACTGGAAAGTCATAATGACGCCATTTCGTTAGAAGATTACGAAAGTTATCAAAATCGGTCATTATATGATAACTGATGGACCATTCGGACACTATTGTAATAGCAGTAGTTTTTTTTTTTTTATAAATTATAAACTAGCGCTTGACCGCAATCCCGCCTGATGGTAAGCAGTGACGCAATCGTTGATGGTGAAGCGCACTACTCTAGCCTTGAAGACACTTGCGTTTATTATACCTACACTAGCGGCTGTCAGCGACTTCGTTCGCGTGGAGTTGGTTATGCTCCGCTCCTATTAGTCACAGCGTGATGTTATATAGCCTAAAGCCTTCCTAGATTTATGGGCTATCCATCGCAAAAAGAATTTTACAAATCAGACCAGTAGTTCCTGAGATTAGCGCGTTCAAACAAACAAACTCTTCAGCTCTATACAATATGTAAAGAAAACCCTGTCCGATCCGTGAAGGTAGTGTTAGGTATCGATAACTGATTCTACTAATGGGTACAAAGACAGGCTAAACTTTAAAAAAAAATCCCCCTAAAAAAATAAATATTATTTCACAAAAAGAGGTAACGTAATACATGTGCAGTAAGCAACCCCTTCCGCGAGCGGTGGGGGGCAGGGCACGCGGCACCTGTGTCGTGGTCGCGTCGCTATTCGCTTATAATAATAACGGTGTTGTCATTTTTTTTAAAATTACCAAATTTCGGGGAAATTGGAATTAATTCCCGGGAAAAAAGAATTATTTCAAAATTCATTAGTATTGTTACTATGATGATTATGTAAAATTTTATATTATATTTGGTCAAGTGTTTACCTAACCTTTATTATCCTTATGGGTCAGACAGGGTTTTCTTTACATATTGTATATTACCATACCGCCATATCATCTTATACCTACGCAATCCATACATAGTTTCTATGGTCTTTCTCTAGGTATATTTTTAGCTATAAAGTTTATTAACCCAGCCCATTATTATGATCACGAAGACACTTCCTTTGCAGACAGATACCAGATTTTGATAGTACGCGTGAGGAATAAATCTGCAGATAGTTTTTTTTTGTTTTGGCAATATTGAATATGGTATTCCATAGACCCAGGAATTTGAACATTTGGTATTTACAAACCAATATATTGTATGAAAAAGGACATGGCTGGGTAGGTAGGATAGAGAACGCCAGTTGTGTTGTGCACTCGGTAACCACACTGCAACAATTTCTTAATGAGTTTGGGAAAAATAATAACATGGTTTAAAAACGTTTGGATTCCATTTTGTTGCTTATTCTGAAAAAACTATATTCAACAGCCTAATCGGCGAACACGACTAACAATGTAACGATCCCAACTAGTCGCAAGATTTTTTTTTTTAATAATTATAAACTAGTGCTTGACTGCAATCCCGCCTGATGGTAAGCAGAGATGCAATCGTTGATGGTAAAGCGCACTAGTTTATTAAGCCTGTTCACTTAAAAAACTAAGGAATAGGAAGGATGACGGCAGTTGAGCGAGGTGATGCAATGTTAAACCCAAGACCAACACGACCAAACAATGCTGCGCTAGAGAGAGATTGATCTGGAGACTCTCCACGACCAAACTCCCGACACAACAACATTTGGCGCATCGTACCCGCCACACATCGCAACAGAACTGCTCAGACCCGTCCTCCGTACGGCTTCACCAGACATCATGCCGGAACACGACGAATCGCTTGGCGGCAAGACTTTGTCTGGTGGGTGGTAACATCTGCCGGCAGCCGATGTTATGGCCTACCACCGAGAAAAATGACAAAAATGTGTTCGTCGATTAGGCCGCATTTTTCATCATCATCACCATCAACCTTTTATCGTCCCACTGCTGGACACAGGTCTCCTCTCATACAGAGAAGGATTGAGCGTAATCACCACGCTTGCTCAATTCGGGTTGGTGATTTCAGACGTATAAACTCCAAGTTTCCTCAAGATGTTTTCCTTCACCTTCAGTCATTGGTGTCCAAGATATACTTAGAAAGTACATATAACTTTAGAAAAGTTACATTGGTCTTGTCTGACCAGGGGCGCTAGTCTGCTATTTTAATAAATTTGCCATTCCAACACGATTTCATTGTAATTGTGCTTAAAATTCATAATCTGCTAAATTCAAAATTATCGAACTATTATCTCAGTCGCCTTTCAATGGAATGGTGATAAAATGACATTGTCGTAATGTCATTATTATAAAATCCGTTGGTAGAAATGATTTTCTTAAAACTACTAAGTACTCAATTTGAACATTTATTAATTTAGACTGGAGTGTCAGTGATTGGCCACTGGAAAGTCAGTAATATCCGTTAGTAGATTACGAAACTTGTCAAAATCGACCATTAGGAGATCACTGACCGACTATTCTGTCACTATTGTAATAGCAGATTACGGCCCCTGGAATCGAACCCGCATACTCATACTTGAGAGGCTGGTGTTTTAAGCACAAGGCCACCACGACTGGGTAGGATATATTTATTTATTTATTAACTCCCCATCATTATAATTTTGATTTTTAAATTGGACTTATATTGCGACCCTAAACCGCTTTACCAGGCCCTTCCCCTCCCGTGGAAATGAGTACCTTACCATTGTGAGAACACTGGCACGCATAACAAAAGATAAATCTTAATTTGGGTACCAGAGTTCAAAATACGCTAGTTTTATTATAATTTGTAGTGTATAATAATATTTTTTTACTAGTTGGTATTATTGTACAGCTTATGCTTAATACAGTAGAACCTCGTTAAGTCGAACCTCGATACGTCGTAAACCTCCAAACCTCTAAAAAATGTTTTGTTCCCTTCCCTTAAAACACCAAAACCTCCATTACTCGAAATGTCAGCCTTCGATTAATCGAAATAATAGTGAGTCCCTCCAAGCCATTTTGGTATTTATTTTCTCTCCGTAACTCGAAAAATTAAATTTTACGTCTGTATCTCGAACAAAGAAATGTTTTATTATAAAACCTTTACAACTCGAGACTTTATTTGAGACTTTTACCTCATTACCTGTGTAGTTCGAATAAAAATAAGTTAGCGACATTGAATTCGCCGACAGTGTAAGTAAACCATTGTTTCGTAGAAAGCAATTTAAGAGTATACAATGAATAGATTTACCACGAATTTATTACTTACGTTAACACGTGTCTACTTGTTTGGTGTCAGGTGTTTCATTTTATTAGTTCTTATTTCATTTAAATTTTAGCGAAGCAATTCATTTTTTGTCGAGTGAAATATTGTCAGAATTAGTTTGGTTCTACTGCAATTATTGCAAATACTGCAAAATTTTTTATGAATGAATCTCAACTTCTTTATGTCGAATAAAAATCAGTCTCAGTCGAAATTATCTATAAGTCAAAATTTAATGGCAGACACTTATTCCGGTTCCTGCTATCCATACTAATATTATAAATGCGAAAGTAACTCTGTCCGTCTGTATGTCTGTCTGTTATGCTTTCCCACTTAAACCTCACAACCAATTTTGATGAAATTTGGCACATTTGGTAATCTTTAGACCCCGAGAAAGAACATAGGATACCTTTTATCCCGGAAAAATTTGATGTTCCCGAGGAAATCTAAAATGCGCGATATAACCGATCTCCACGCGGGCGAAGCCGCGGGCGGAAAGCTAGTATTTTATATAAGTATGTAATTTTAAAGCTACGGGAATTTTATACACATTCACGTTATTTCAGCTAAGCTGTTATTTAAATATGAAGTTTTTGTTATTATTATGTAAGTACATACACATATTTACAGAAGCAGAAACTGAGATGTATCAAGTGATTTCTTGAAAAGGTCATCTCTCTCTTCATTTTGCAAAGACATTAAAGAAGTGGTTGGCTATGGCTCTTTTTTTTTTTAATAGTTTTAAACTATTGCTTGACTACAATCCCGCCTAATGGTAAGCAGTGATGCAATCGTTGATGGTAAAGCGCACAGGTTTACTAAGCCTATTCACTTAAAAATCTTAGCGAGTAGGAAGGAAGACGGCAGTTGAGCGAGGTGATGCAATGTTAAACCCAACAACACGACCAACGCTGCTGCACCAGAGGGAGATTAATCTGGAGACCGTCCACGATAAAGAAACACAATAACATTTGGCGCATCGTACTCGGCACACATCGCAATACAACTGCTCAGATCCGTCCTCCGTACGGCTTCACCAGACATCATGCCGGAACACGACGAATCGCTTGGCGGCAAGACTTTGTCTGGTGGACCTGGTAACTTCTGCCGGCAGCTGATGTTATAGCCTACTACCGAGAAAAAAGTGATTTCTGGAAAACGTCATCTCTCTCTTCATTTTGCAAAGAAATTAAAGAAGTGGCCATAGCCTACTAGATTACATTACTCCCTTAATGTAATCTAGTAGGCTATGGCTACTATCGTGCTTTTGAAGCTAATCGATTTTAGTTGTTTGTTTTATAGTGTGGCACTAGTTATGACTTTGTGCCAATGTCAAGTAAAATAAAAATCTTCAAAAGTTCTTCTTTCTTTCTCTTATGGCTTCGCACGCTTTGTGCATTTAGCCAATGTCACGTAATGAATTATTCATGTCGAAAAAGACGGCCGCGCGAACCGAACACTGAGGAAGATTTGGTACAAAGCCATGATGTGGCCACTATGCTACAATATTTCACTGTTCTTTATGAATTATTCACTGAATGCACTTTTTACTACATAAATCACGTTTTTATTTAGTAAACGACACTATAAATAATTTAAAAGTCCAATGAAAAATGAGCGTGGCACTCATCTTAGCTTCCCGCCAAAACCCCCCGATTTTAGTTATTCTATACGTAAGAATATGCGTCTCTTGATGGAGTCAAGTTGGCTATGGAAACGGTTTCTAATCAGATGGCAGTTTCTATAACGTGTGGGCATCTTGCCAACCTGTCAGATGTTTCTTCGAGTTGTGTATTTACTCATCTTTACGACGTTTTCTTGGCTGTTTCATTTACAATTGTAATACTTTCTTACTACACTTAACTGTGCTTGTTGTACTTATACATTTTCTTTTTAGTGTTTTCCTCTTCGTCATATTTGTCGTAACTTCGTAAGCATATGTGGATATTTTCTATTTTCTTTATGTGTCGGGTGTTAAATACTTTACACTGAGTTGTGAAGGCTTCTCAAACTCACTTTTATGATGATGATGATGATGTTCCCGACCGATTTCGGCCACGGCGACCACATCGACTCCTAGCCGATGATTTGGCGCTCATGCGCCCGAAGATGGCTTATGTAGCCTATCTTGGTGGCGAAACTTCGTGCACACTGAGGGCACGGAAGCACGCCGTCGACGTAGTTGTATGTGATGGCAGCAGGTGGGCGGGCCTTTAATTGGTCGCGTTTGGTATCGAGGTCAGCTTTGCGCTGCTCCTCAAACTCGGGTACTTGTCCGTACACCATTCTGCGCCATTCTGACCGTTTTTCTGCGAAGCGCTCCCATTCAGAGGGTTCTATATTGAATCTCTTCATGTGTCGTTTTAAGACATCCTTGAACCGGAGGAGTTGTCCGCCATGCTTTCGCTTGCCCTCCTCCAGCTCAGAGAAGAAGATGCGCTTACACTTTTATAGGAACCGAATGGTGACAGAAAGAACAAGAGATAGTTCATGGTTCCTTTCATCAGGTTGGCTATGGTTCATCGGTCGTATTGTAACTCTATCCTGGGATTCTATCTATCCAACCGACGTTTCTACTATCCAAAACGATATCAATATCGATACTATCGATAACATTAGCGATTCGTTTCGTTTTATCGATTCTATACTTTTTATTTCATTATACAATATGTAAAGAAAACCCTGTCCGACCCATAAGGATAATAAAGGTTAGGTAAACACTTGACCAAATATAATATAAAATTTTACATAATCATCATAGTAACAATACTAATGAATTTTGAAATAATCCTTTTTCCCGGGAATTAATTCCAAATTTCCCCGAAATTTGGTAATTTTTAAAAAAGTGACAACACCGGTATTATTATAAGCGAATAGCGACGCGACCACGTCACAGGTGCCGCGTGCCCTGCCCCCCGCCGCCTGCGGAAGGGGTTGCTTATCGCACATGTATTAAGTTACCTTTTTTTGCGAAATAATATTTATTTTATTTAGGGGGATTTTTTTAAAGTTTAGCCTTTCTTTGTGGGCATTACTAGAATCAGTTATCGATACCTAACAATACCTTCACCGATCGGACAGGGTTTTCTTTACATATTTACATATCATACTTATCTATGTAATCAGACTTCAATATTTGTCTGATATAGCGGAAGGACTTTCAACTGGACTGAGCACAAGTAGGTATCTACAATAGAATAATTGCCTTACATACTATTAGTAGTCATCATCATCATCTCAGCATTCATCCCAGTCACATCCGAAGCTTTTTCAGTTTTGGAGTCTGGGGTCCGCTTGATCGGTCTAACTTCGATATTTTCCGTGAAGCGACTGCCGTCTGACCTCCACAACCCGAAGGCGATATCGAAGCATTGCAGTTAGACCAATTGTTGGACTCTTGAGGGCCCCAACAACCCGTAACGACTGCCACTGGATGTTCGTATGGCAACCGGGACCAACGGCTTATCGTGCTTTCCGAGGCACGACCTATTAGTAGTAATGGGCTTTATTGTGATGGCTCAAACACATTAATAGCTGCACATTAAACACAAATGTGTTTGCTAGTCGCTCGATAAACGCTGCTTGCGAGATGCAGATTTGTTTGACGTCAGTATGATTCACTGTCGACAGCCTACATTATTTCTCTCTCCTTCCCCTTACTATTCCATCCAAAGGTTGTCTGTAAAAGATCCCTCTTAGCGATAAGACCGTCCACTGTGTAACCCTTTGTAAAATCTTTATATTTATGTTTTTGTAATCTATATGGTGTACATAATAAAGAATATTCTATTCTATGATACATTGTTCGCATGTGGCGTTTTTTGATATCACTATAGGTGGTATGGAGCAATGGATTACTAATAAACATTCTTTAAGGCAGAGAACAGGAAGAAGAAGACCCAACATGCTACTACGTCCATCAGTACTGACGACGCTGCTGTATGTGTCCAGACTGCACCACTCCACGAAGATTGAGGAGGTCGTGGAGTATCTGCGCGTCAAGACCAACTGGACTTTGAGGGTCGAGAGTATGCAGCCACGTCATAACACGAATTTCAAGTCGTCCGTGGAGCGCGTTCCAACATATCATCTCGAGAAGTTCCTCAAGAAGAGTTCCGGCCGACAGGTGTTGTGTACCACCGGTTTCGTGGCCAGCTCCGTGACACCAGTCAGCGAAATACGACACTTTGTGTACGGACGACAGCAGGTCAAGCTACCCGGAACTGTCAAATATTCCCAATCAACCTTGAGCGTTAATGGTTTGAAAATTAAGTTGAAAATCTAATAAATAAATCTGACAGATTGTAGTAGCTTGATGTGCTGTCGTCTGTACATTAGTTGTAATTAACTGAAGGTGAAGGAAAACATCTTGAGGAAACCTGGACTTTATAGTTTGAAATCGCCAACCCGCATTGGGCAAGCGTGGTGATTACGCTCAATCCTTCTCTGTATGAGAGGAGACCTGTGCCCAGCAGTGGGACGATAAAAAGGTTGATGATGATGATAGTATTGTGTATATTTGTATGGGCCTTGCTGCCTGAAATAAATGGATAAATAAAAATGATTTAAATGGAGAGTTATAATGTGTAACGCATTAAGCTGCTGGTAATCTCAGAAACAAACTCCTAACACTTCTATGGAGGTAATACTGTGCCAGTTATTGTTATCCAACTAACAATACCATAGACAAAGTAGCGGTCGCCATGGACGGAACCTCCGAAATGTGTCGTATGCATGCCCGCGAAAGTGGCCGGCCGGATGTCTGCGCGTACTGCTCTGCGTCCGCGCATCGCTAATGCACTGTCAAACTTTTCTCTAGAGGAATTTTCGAACGATTTATACTCGGGTCTGGTCGATTGCAGGATCAATAAGCAGTTGAGAGTTCAGAGCATTCATGATTTTAATCGCGAATTGATTTGCTTTAAAATGATAAAGAATTTGGAGATTCTGCTGTTTTTACAGATAAAATACAGAATGGAAAACATTATTAGACACACATAGGAAATGCAAATAGTCAAAAGGAGGATTCACATGACGGAAGCACTACGTATGTACTTCACGAATTTATATTTGTATATTGTGTTGCTAAGCAACGGGTTCTTGTTATGACAGGATGCGTTGGCATATTATGATATGGCCCTTGTGAGATCAAAGACAAAAAGCCTGTCAAGTGCGAGTTGAACTCGCACTTTCCGGGGTTTCGGACCCATAATCTAAACAAAAAACTGTTTTTAGTACTTTTTTGTTCTAGCGGCAATTGAACAAAATCATTCATCGAAAAGTATTAAGTAGATTGTAGTATGAAGGTTATATATTTTAATTATACGTAATTATTATTTCGATAAACATTTATAGAGACAATTAAGTCATTGTTGAAATATTATAATATTAATAATAGCAGAATACTTAAATAAAATATAATTAATGGTGAATTGACCATAGAGTGGTTGTGTTCTGAATCTTCGAAGAGAAGCCTTTAGGAATCAACTTGCGAGAACGCTTAAGCACTTGCACTTGTATTACTTGTACAGCCTCCGTGGCGTAGCGGTAGCAGACGCGGCCGCTGCGCAAGGTGACGCGGGTTCGATCCCCGCACAGTGCAAGTATTTGTATGCATGAATATGAATATTTGCACTGGTCTGGTCGTGCCTCGGAAAGCACGTTAAGCCGTTGGTCCCGGTTGTCATACGAACATCTAGAAGCAGTCGTTACGGGTTGTTGGAGCTCTCAAAAAGTCCAACAATTGGTCTAACTGCAATGCTTCGATGTCGCCTTCGGGTTGTGGAGGTCAGACGGCAGTCGCTTCTCGGAAAATGTCGAAGTTTAGCCATATCAGCAGTTGGACTGGTAAAAGCGGACTCCAGACTCCAAAGCTGAAAAAGGCTTCGGATGCGACTGGGATTAACGCTGGGATGATGATGATGATGACTTGTATTACTTGAAACTAACAGTAGCAAAGGCTTTCATTTTGACAGTTTGACAACATTCATTGCGTTATTTACATTGTTGAGAAGACAAACGTTACGAGCATATGAAATGATGGATTCATCATCATCAACCTTTTTTATTGTCCCACTGCTGGGCACTGGTCTCCTCTCATATAAAGAAGGATTGAGCATAATCACCACGCTTGCTCAATGCGGGTTGGCGATTTCAGACTTAAAGTCCGGGTTTCCTTAAGATGTTTTCCTTCACCTTTAAATCAGTCATTGGTGTCCAAGATAGACTTAGAAAGTACATATAACTTAGAAAAGTTACAATGGTACTTGCCTGACCTGGAATCGAACCCGCACACTCATACTTGAGAGGCTGGTGTTTCAACCACTACGCCACCACGACTTCGATTGATGGATTAGTAATATCTATTTTTAAATCTATATAGATCGAGATTGAACGTGTGAAAGCAGTTATGGTGCTAAACAAAAGGATAGTACAAGCCAATCCAACAGAAAATTATGTTCGCTAAAGACTTGATCAGAGCTGTCAGTACAAAGCCTCTAATGAGATACCCTAATGAACGTCGTTAATTGCTTCTACCTCCCACGTCGAACAGCGTCGAACGGCGGGTATAGGCAGCGCACGTGCTGTTTTATATTATAATTCATTAGTGTTTTTCCAGTGAAAACGGCGAATACATTGTAGGAACACGTAATGAAATTGAGGTGTTTATTTATTTACTTCTGACAACCAAAATATTGGGCGTAAAGAAGAGGAGACGCCCAATAGAATGGCAACCAGTTTTATTTTTTTTACCGATTACAAATTAGTGCTTGACCGCTTTTCCACCTGATGGTAAGCAGTGATGCAATCTTTGATGGTAAAGCGAGCTAGTTTATTAAGAGCTTATTCACTCTAACATTGAAGACATTTAAATTGTAGTCAGGCGGAAAGACCGCCGCTGGCTGATAGTTGCAGTCCAAATTGTTCGATGTACAGACAACAGCACATCAAGCTACTACAGTCAGTCAGATTTCGTCATCACATTTTTAACTTTATCTCTAAAGCATTTAGGCTCAAGGTTGATTGGGAATATCTGTCTGGTAGCGTGACCTGCTGTCGTCCGTACGCAGTAAAGGTGAAACGCTTCGTCCGGATCATAGTAGTGTCAACAACTTAAGGGTGGATAATCGCCGTACGACGGTTCGTCCAATGAACAGAGAAGGTAGAATTAAATCAAGCAATCCCTACGCACACTTTCCAAAACGCATCCTATAGAACACCGACGACAGGCTGGGTACTCTTCGCCTGTGCTCCAGGTTTTGGAGACCGTTTTGAATCTAATCTGGTTCGCCAATTTGGCTCTTTACACGCCTCTCCACCGATAATCAACATTAGGTATTGGGAAATACTATTTAGTCAGGATAGGTAGTCGCTCCATTTTTTGTTGGTCCCGGTTGCCACACGAAACATCTAGTGGCAGTCGTTACGGGTTGTTGGAGCCCTCAAAAATCCAACAATTGGTCTAAGTGCGGTGCTTCGATGTCGCCTTCGGGTTGTGGAGGTCAGACGGCAGTCGCTTCACGGAAAATGTCGAAGTTTAGCCATATCAGCAGTTGGACTGGTAAAGCGGACCCCAGACTCCAAAGCTGAAAAGGCTTCGGATGCGACTGGGATTAACGCTGGGATGATGATGATGGAGGTAGTCGCTCCATATAAAATACTGGTATTTACTATATTTAGTAAAGATGGACTGATTACTCGGTTGATTACCAGGTACTTGGCATACAGGGCGGGGTTTTTGATACTCGTACTCGGCCGAATAACTCGGTACGAATGCCGAGTATAATAGGGATGTATCCAAGGTATGAAAATCAAATACAAATTAGTCCGTCTTATAGATAATAAAAAAAATTAAGACCCGTATTTTTATAATTACCAAAAACTACTAAAGATATAGCGGATTAAAGTTACGAAGTGGGGGCTAATTACGTCACGCCGTGATATATTTTGTACGTGACGTCATGCGACATTTCAAATCAATGTATTATCTTCTTAAGTATTTGAATGAAGGAAAAAATAAAAAATACATGTTCAATATTTTTTATACATCTATCTGATGGACATTAAATTATTTTTAGGATAGAACCCAATTGCCCAGTATTTGTTTAAGAAAACCATTATATTGATGTAGATATAATAAAAACAACAGTGTTAAACAAAAAGTATTTATTATTAATTTAGGAAATCTTTGACAATCCAATTAATAAAATCGTAATTAAGCTAATGAATGTGTAGTAATGAGACAAAATTAAGAGAACAATACTTAACAAAAATATTCAATATTAAAAAATTAATAAAGGTAAGTATGATGGATGCCGATGCGCGATGGGGCCGACGGGTTCTCGAGTGGCGACCACGCACCGGAAGACGCCGCGTGGGTAGGCCCCCGACAAGGTGGACCGCTGACCTGGTGAAGGTCGCCGGAAACTGCTGGAAGCGGGAGGACCGGTCGTCGCGGAGAATCTTGTGGGAGGTCTATGTCCAGCAGTGGACCTCTTTCGGCTGAAATGATGTTGATGATGATGAAGTATGATGGAGGAGGAACACAAGGCTCTCTGAACATTCTGGTAACAGCCTATTCCTGTTTGTAATTGTTTAGGCACGCGAAATGGTAATTTGATTGAACAGAGTTACTCGGCCGAGTACTAGGTTGAAAAAAATTGAGCCGAATAAAGCTCGGTACTCATTACTCGGCAAAAGTGTTACTCGGCGCATCGCTAGTATTTAGTATAGCAACCGGTAAGACTAGAAGCCGACCACTGTAGTTATTTTACCCTATAGTATAAAATTATAACTAAAAGCAATTTAATACGCAATATTGTTTTTAATTCGCTTCCTTCCCTGACGTGCTCAATAAAAACTAAATAAAGTAGTTAAACCACAAATACCGCAGTTTTTAGAGGGATTTGTTCACAGTTTTAATTGTTCATGTTATGATTCACAGGAACTAATTTACCTTTACCTCTTTTTATTTACCTTTTAGGGTAAATGGCGAATGAAAAACAAATATTACAGAAAAAAAAAAAGAAAAAAGCGTTTATTTGCAGTAAACATGATGCAAAAGTTTACAAAAACACATAAAATAAGATATAGGTGAGGGAAACATACCTCACATCCACGCAAAACGGCTGTCGCTCAGCATTATGCTGCGACCCTATGCAAAACAGAGCCCAGCGCTGGTTTTCAGCGACAGCCGGCGTCGACGTAAAGACGTCACCATGTGCAGCATGCAATTAAAAGTGGCACAGAGTTTTAAGATTGCATTGGCCATCAGTAGTTATGAAACTAAGTTTAAATTGAAATGGCCATTCACCCTTTGAATGTTTGGAGATCCGAAGTCGTATGAAAGCATCCGAATACAGCTTGGATCACGCTGGCACAGGAGCGAAAAAGTGGGATTCCCAGGTCAGGTCATTGTACCATAGAATTGGGAGGACCTGGTGTCCCGGAAAGGCAGATGACGTAAGCATAGGTGGTTTTTTAGCCGGTAAGAGTCCGGCACACCCCTTCGCGTCCCCGAGCGGAGGATAGTCCATGAGGATTTTATCACCTTCGGAAAAAAAAGGCTGGCTGTCATTGGGTTTTTCGATCAGCAATTTCACTTTTAAATCCCGTAAACTATTGTAAACATTTACATTTTTAATTGGAAAAAAGACGATGATCCGTGAGTTTATTTCAGGTTTTTCTTCTCAGAGGTAGTCAGTTAGAAAATGCCATTTACTTACTTCAAAAAAATATGATGTATAAAAGTGATCAGTGATCCTACTTGCTTAATAAACGATTTCATTTCATTTCATTTCAGGGATTTGGGCCTGATTGTCGTGGTGGCCTAGTGGTTAAAACACCAGCCTCTCAAGTATGAGTGCGCGGGTTCGATTCCAGGTAAGGCAAATACCAATGTAACTTTTCTAAAGTTATATGCACTTTCTAAGTATATCTTAGACACCAAAGACTGAAGGTGAAGGAAAACATCTTGAGGAAACCTGGACTTTAACTCTGAAATCGCCAACCCGCATTTAGCAAACATGGTGATTACGCTCAATCCTTCTCTGTATGAGAGGAGACCTGTGCCCAGCAGTGGGACGATAAAAAAGGTTTGATGATGATGATGATGGCTATAGCCATATAATATGGGCGAGACAGATTTAGTAATTCAGTATAATGAACACTAATGCAACCTGCCTGACCTGCCTGACATTGATCTGTCAAGCCATCTGCTATTTTTTTAAAAATCTTACGTCACTAATCAGGGCTGGCCAACGACAACACGCGGGCGACCAACCTCTGCCACTCCCAGCGGTCCTCTTGCCAACTTTCCACCTGATTCATCCGCCAGGTGGCGATCAATTAGCAATCGATAATGATCAGTTGCGCAGGCGACGATTAACATTCCTCTCGCTGACGGGCCCTCTGACAATTAAGTAATGCGCTTTCCCTTATCAGTTAATGAAGCTAATATGCAGTGTTACACAATTAGTTTCAATTGTGGTTTGGAGTTAAATATATAACAGATAGTGGCAGTTACCAACGACGTAACAACTAAAATTAATATAGGAAAAATCAAGACATTTACCCCTCTATTCATAAACGTTAACTAGTGATTAGTTACTAGTTGACGTTTTAACGTCACTTAACTTTAATTATCGATATAAACACCATTGTGTTTAAGGGGTTTATTTATAAACGATGATTAAAGTTAAGTGATGTGCCAAAAATGTATGGTTAAACAGTCGCTAATCATTAGATAACTTTAAGCAACGTTTATGAATAAATGTGGTCGTAGTGGCCTAGTGGTTGTCCGTACATTTGAAATCACTTTTGGTGGATGAAACCCGTATTGTGTAAACCTGAATATATGTTGTTCAGAATAAGCAACTGTTCCAACCGATTCCAATAATTTTGACACTATGTTATATTTTTTCACAAATAGGTTTAGAAATTGTTGCAGTGTGGTTACTGAGCGCGCTACGCAGCTTACGCGTGCGAATGCCCGCGCTCAGCTGACGCCACAGGTCAATGCACCTTGCTAGCCCGTCCGAACGGAGCGTGGACCACATTATTGTTGGGTACACAACCAAGTAGGATAATAAACTCAACTTTGTGGTTTTTCATGATATCCTTTTGAAATTTTGTACATAGATTCCTTACTTAAAAATACTGGACACGTGTTTCGGGGTTCGCATAAACATAAACTAACGTTGTATACGTAATTTAAAGAAAGTTTTGATGGAACTGACTCCCGTCATCTGACTCACAAACCGTGAGTTTTCACGAAAACAGTCGAACATCTTTAACAGCAAAGTGATGCAATTGCTTCAGTGTTTATTCTACAAAAGTAATAATAAATCTTCTTCGGCCTCCATCGGGAAACTTCGGCCTCCCTCGGGTGCCTTCGAGCGGACGCGGGCTGACCCGGCCGGTCTAGGTCCCAATGAATATGCAACTCAATCTTTATTACGTCTAACAATACAATACCAAGATGTACCTACTTCAGTGTTAATTATACGATTGTGTTACGAAATGTTCAATTTAGATATTGTTTTTAAGCGTATTCCTAGCGAAATATTTGGCTGTTTTAATTTTTGTCAACCACACAAAATGTTGTGTGTTGCAAATTGTGGTCGTGGTGGCCTAGTGGTTGAAACACCAGCCTCTCAAGTATGAGTGCGCGGATTCGATTCCAGGTCAGGCAAGTACCAATGTAACTTTTCTAAAGGTATATGTACTTTCTAAGTATATCTTGGGCACCAATTACTGAAGGTGAAGGAAAACATCTTGAGAAAACCTGGACTTTAAGTCTGAAATCGCCAACCCGCATTGAGCAAGCGTGGTGATTACGCTCAATCCTTCTCTGTATGAGACGAGACCTGTGCCCAGCAGTGTGACGATAAAAAAAAAAGGTTGTTGATGATGATGATGACACAAAATGATTATTTAGAAGACAATAAAGCTTGGGACTGAGCTGTTCGCTCTGCTAAGCATTGTTAAGCAATATGTGTAATTATGACATTTTAAACACTGTTTTTTTTTTTTAAATCACGTAAATTATTGTCAACCGTTACATTTTTAAAAATGTAACGGTTGACAAGCAAGCAAGAGCAAGCAAACAAACTCGGAGATCGTCTTTTTAAAATTCCAGACATTAATGTCTGGAATCTTAAGAAGACGATCCCCGAGTTTGTTTTGGCTATTTCTTCTCAGAGGTAGTCAGTTAGGAAATGCCGGCTGCATCTAAGTAGTTTAAAAAAACATGACGTGTAAAAGTGATCAGTGATCCTACTTGCTTAATGAACGATTTCATTTCATTTCAAATGTGTAGTAGCAGCAGCAATGATTGTTTGGAAGAATCATCATCATCATCTCAGCATTAATCCCAGTCGCCTCCGAATCTTTTCAGCTTTGGATTCTGGGGTCCGCTTTACCAGTCTAACTGCTGATTTTTGTCTAAATTTCGATATTTTCTGTGAAGCGACTGCCGTCTGACCTCGACAACCCGAAGGCGATATCAAATCATTGCAGTTAGACCAACTGTTGGACTTTTGAGGGCTTCAACAACCCGTAATGACTGCCATGAGATATACGTCGAACGAATCGCTTGGCGCCAAGACTTTGTCTGGTGGGTGGTAACTTCTGCCAGCAGCCAATATTATGGCCTACCACCGAGTAAACATATAGGTATAGTGATTTGTGGTCGAAAATCAGTTTTTATAATGAAAGCTAGTCTTAAAAGCCGCTAAAATAAGGTAGACTGAATAATCGAGACGTACACAAAGAACAATTTGACTTGTAAATAAATTTAATATAAGTGTAAGAGCTACATATAGATAAGTCAGCACAATATGCAAAGTCATAATTACGTGTTACAGCTGAATGTCAATCGATTCAGAAGGGTCACGGTAACTGGAGATTGCGGAACTGTTGTTAAATGATAAACATATTGTTTTCAGAGCATCCACGAGTGACAATACTTCATCGCCTGAAAGTGTTTTCCCAATATATTCGTGACGACTTGGAATCTAAGAGTAATATACATGGATCGACTGTTATTTTAGATCCATAATCCAGTTACTGGATTTTGGAGGTCAATACAATAAGTCATCATCATCTCAGCGTTAATCCCAGTCGCATCCGAAGCCTTTTCAGCTTTGGAGTCTGGGGTTCGCTTTACAAGTCTAACTGCTGATTTTGGCTATACTTCGATATTTTCTGTAAAGCGATTGCTGTCTGACTTCCACAAACCGAAAGCGATATCGCAGCATTGCAGTTAGACCAATTGTTGGACTTTTGAGGGCTCCAACAACCCGTAATGACTGCCATTAGATGTTCGTATGGCAACCGGGACCAAGGCACAACCTTGCGCAGCGGCTGCGTTCGCTACCGCTACGCCACGGAGGCTATCATGGAGGTCAATACAATAGGTAACACTGGTTATCACCGGGCTTCTGACTACCTAATGGCTGTCAATGGTCTACGAATGCCAACCGAGACCAGTGACAACCCCATTTTCGGGACTCTGAGAACTTGTTAACACCACTACGATCCAGACGAAGCGTTTCGCCTCCTCCTTTATACCGCGTACATCGAGGGGCTGGAATAATTTGCCAGCGGCGGTGTTTCCGTCGGACTACAATTTGAGTGTCTTCAAGGCTAGAGTGAATAGGCTCTTAATAAACTAGTGCGCTTTACCATCAACGATTGCGTCACTGCTTACCATCAGGCAGGATTGCGGTCAAGCGCTAGTTTATAATATATATATATATATATATAAAAAAAAAAAAACTTTTGTACGGACGACAGCAGGTCAAGCTACCCGAAACTGTCAAACACGTATTTCCAATCAATCTTGAGCCTTAGTGCTGTAGTGATAAAGTTTAAAATCTAAAGAAGATATGTGACTGATAGTAGTAGCTTCATGTGCTGTTGTCTGTACGTACATATAGATGACCACTCATACACCAAACGCAGCAAGCGTAGATTTACCTAACCGCTTTTATTATTAACCCACAGATAATAATTTGTGATACTGAAGGACTACAAAATGAAACGAAGAAAGAAAAATGCATATATTGAAACTTTAGCAAACTTAAAACCGGTTCTTTTTTGGTTAGGAAGTCCGCAAAAGACTAGGGAGCTATGGGCGAAACGGAAGGTCGAGTCAGACATTTGCAAGTTTCGTGCTTCTGACATTAAGGTCCGTATTACAGAACGTCACTCAAAACTCAAGCTCTACTTATGTCTCGATTCAAGCCATTTGATTGGTTGAAAGTAATGCTTAAGCAGAGATCAATGCTTGAGTTTCGTTCTGTAATACGCACCTAAGTATCTTGCTTCAACTTCAAGTAATGAAATTGCATTATCTCAACCAGGCTTAAGGTTTGTATCTCCTGTGTCTCCACAATAAGAGATTATACATAGAGGAGCATAAACTACAATACAGACAGATAACGCGCATTATTTAGGACAAAAGAATTCACTTCGGCGCAGGTAATTTTGCTCTGTGTTCTGCGTCCCTCGTGCGACGCGATCCAGCACGTTATCACGTGACAGGACACCTTCTGGCGTACCCAGCTACTGGCCTGGGGGTGAAGTCCGGCTTATGAAGGGGGCAAGTCAAATTTTTAGAGTAGGTAATCTTTGTGGCTAATGTTTTTTTACATTTAGTTAGTGTCTATTGTGTGGTTTATTTAAAAGTTAGAGATAAGTCCTCGTTTATACACTGTACATACTTCGTTTAGTAATTACGGGAGTTCATCATGTTCTGCGAGATTTCCAGGGCAGGGGGGATGCCTCCCCCTGCCCCCACCTGGATACGCCCGTGGACACGTTGTATCGTATGATCCACCTTAGGTCCGATTTCCAACAGGAACCATAACAAAACAAAACAGCATCGAAACGAAACACTACGCAAATTGATTCAACCATTTCTCAATTACAGTAAACCTGTTTGACGTCATCATGACCCAAAAAGACGTCCAGAAAGAAGGACTATCGGCATATTAGTCATTTCGGTGAGTAGCCAGTAGCCGTAGTCGTGGGAAAACCCAGTATTTCACACTCCCCGTGGCCGATGAGTGTTTCTAGCAAGCCTGTACAATGCCGAGATCAGAATACATGGCATTCTTAGAAATTAGCGTTTGAGTTGATTTGTCTTAATGAGATGTTGGTGTTATAATATGGAGCCAGGAAACTGTTCGCGGTATTCGATTTAATATTTCTCACGGGATATTTTCGGTGAACTCGGGGATTGATAAAAGAGATGATTAGGTACTGAGTTAGCGAGAGTGCATTAGCAAATGCTTATCATGCATATGTGGGATACACGATAAAACATGGTATTCCGTATTTGGGAAATTTTCTTGCTAGAAATAATGCTTAATGCTTTTAATGCTTAAAAAAGATATGTAATCGGACTTACAAAGACTGATTGATGCAAAGAAGTTTATGAGGTTAAATATTTTAACTCTGCCTTCACTATATATTTATAAAGCGGCAAGCTTGATAAAAGCCTTTTAAAAATACTTAGAACTGGATAAAAATTAGTTATCCGAAAGTATATAAGTTTAAGTTAAATTTAGTACATTTGTAATGGAATTTATTTATATTGTACTAAAATCGTGGAGTGGAGACCGCGTCTCGGCAAACGTAGCGTAGGACGTCCTTGGGCGAGATGGAGCGACGACATCAAAAAGGTGGCTGGTAGTGGCTGGCGGAGAACTGCTCAGGAGCGAGCTTGTTGGCGTGCCATGGAAAAGGCCTATGTCCAGCAGTGGACGAGTCGAGGCTGATGATGATGATGATGATATACTAAAATACAAAATTATATTAAAAGTATTTCTGCCATTCATATCCCTAAACTGTATTTTTTTTTATATATTATAAACTAGCGCTTGACCGCAATCCTGCCTGATGGTAAGCAGTGACGCAATCGTTGATGGTAAAGCGCACTAGTTTATTAAGAGCCTATTCACTCTAGCCTTGAAGACGCTCAAATTGTAGTCCGACGGAAACACCGCCGCTGGCAAATTGTTCCAGTCCCTCGATGTACGCGGTATAAAGGAGGAGGCGAAACGCTTCGTCCGGATCGTAGTGGTGTTAACAACGCTATACGTATAAAGCTTTTACAGTATTTGAATTCAGTGCCTGACAATTTTTTTTTTTGATATCGGCGCCTCACTTCTTCGTCTTGAAGTCACTAAAAATTGGTATGAAGTCAAAATGATTTTGATTAAGTTATTAAAGAGAAAGTCCATAATGCTATATCACATATACAACGTAATTTTTCGTTTATGCGAAACTTGAATTATAGTTGATTCAGAATAAGCAACTGAATCGATTCCAATTATTTTTACACCATGTTATATTTTTTCCCAAATACATTTAGAAATTGTTGCAGTATGGTTACCGAGCGCGCTTACGATAGATCATAGTACTTGCGCGCGCGTAACAGCTAATGCCAGAGGTCAACGCACCGCGCTCGTCCGCCAGAGCAGTGCTTTGACCATATTTTTGTTGGGCCAACCAAGTAGAATAGCAAGCTCATAACTTTGTGGTTTTTCATGATATCTTTTTGAAATTTTAAGCATAAATTCTTTGCTTAAAAATACTGGACACGTGTATCGGGTTTTGCATAAACAAAAACTAATGTTGTATAATACTAGGAGTACTATATCATAACACGTGTAGAACAATATTTCTCACGGTAGTTATTTACCGGAATGTGTGAGATGATCTGCGTTAGGGTTGTCCACATCGCTCTGTTATCTAATACTAAACCTGCCGACTTAGTTTTTTTGAGAGAGAAATGCTAATAACCGCACGATTAAGTTAAGCTATACTTGTTGCGGTTGGTCAGTGGATGGGTGGTGGGTGAGGGCCTTGGAGAGCACGTAAAGTCGTTGGTCCCTTTTGTCATATTTGGATCTTTAACGGCCATTACAGGTCCATCAAGCAATACATGGCCATTACGAATCATCTCCTCAACAAGCCTCACCAGATGTACCCAGTAACTGAACTGTGGTTGATAGGTAATCGTTGCATATTCAGTTTCAGCTGGTATTCAGCTGAATCCGGGTCTGGAAGCCGACACTAATAAAACAGGGAAGAGGCTAAGCTTATAAATTACAACCTATTTTAGTCGTGGACCTAATTCATTTTGTTATTTGATAGGTGCTACCCCAGGATTGAAATATTCCAAAAACTTGCAAGGTCCGTAATAAATTATGGACTGTCTGAAAGAGAATGTGTTTAGGAAGGGGGTGATTACCAAGATGACTATAACGTTCTCGTTGGTAGGCCATAACATCGACTGCCAGCAGAAGTTACCACCCACCAGACAAAGTCTTGCCGCCAAGCGATTCGTCGTGCTCCGGCATGATGTCTGGTGAAGTCTTACGGAGGACGGGCCTGAGCAGTTGTGTTGGCATGTGTGGCGGGTATGATGCGCCAAATGTTGCTGTGTCGGGAGTTTGGTCATGGAGGGTCTTCAGATCAATCTCCCTCTAGCGCAGCATTGTTGATCGTGTTGTTGGGTTTAACATTGCATCACCTCGCTCAAATGCCGTCTTTCTTACTTTTCACTCAAATTTTTTGAGTAAATGGTCTCTAAAACTAGCGCGCTTTACCATCAGGCTGGATTGTATTCAAGCACTAGTCTATAATAGTAATTATATTAAAAAAAAAAAAATTGGTTTGGTAATTTGACTTTAGAGATCTGACCTTCAAATAGACAATGATTCATGTTGTAATGTGGAAGGTGTGATAAATAATATCCTGTTGTTCTTATTAACCAGCTATCAGTTTAAAGATTAATTGATAAAGTTATCATGTTATCAGAAGACGGTCCATTTTCCTTATAATAACAATATTAGTGCTATTTTTGGGTTAGGCATGCCAGCCGATTGATTTTATAAGAATCTCACCATGTAATGTTGGGTAGAGTGAGTTTGTAATGAGTTGTATGAAATGTCAATTCCTAGGATTTGTTAGAATAGCAGCTCACTCCGCGTCGTCTTTACCTAAGTTTTTAAGTGTTATAGAATCGCTCTCCTGTGTGGATACCATGAGTTTTCATTACGAAGACTCGATCATCGATATCGACCGCGTTTGACTCATCGATTGGCCCGCTTCAAGGTTATAAGAACTCTCAACTAGAGCGCGACGCGATACGTGGGCGATGCGTATGATCGAGTCTCGCAATGAAAACTCATGATAGCCACACTGTTGTATGGTGGTGGTTCAGACTGCTATACGATACTAAGCTATCCCTGGTCGGGAGACAACATCGAACTCCCAGCCACCGTAGGCGCGGGCTTGCGGTAAGGACCCGGGTCGATAGCGCGTTGTGTTTCACGCGCGCCTCAAAGAGATGTCAGCACATCGTGACGGGGTCCACGAGGACCGATGCTTTCTGGGTCAGGGCTTTGGGTTGGTTAAAAAAGAGACCGTGGCTCTGGCGCATAGACAAGTGAAGAAACACAGGTGGGTTTTAGTCAGTGAAAATCTGACACGCCCTACCGCTCCGCCTAGAGCAGGATAGGTCATGAAAAAATACAAAGCTATTATGAAGCTGAGGTAACATAATTGATCTATAGTGTTCCCATTGCTTTAATGTTACAAGCCACCATTCATCGACAGGCAGTGGTCTAATAATGTTCAACACGGGACCAGTCTTCAGATGACTAATATCTTCGAATTTTGCGTTCTACAACATGCCGGTTACCTCACGATATTTTACTGCAACAATTTTTTGGTTTCGGCGACAGCCTCCGTGGCGTAGCGGTAGCGAATGCGGTCGCTGCGCAAGGAGGCGCGGGTTCGATCCCCGCGCAGTGCAAATATTTGTATGCATGAATATGAATATTTGCATTGGTCTGGTCGTGCCTCGGAAAGCACGTTAAGCCGTTGGTCCTGCCGGTTGCCATACGAACATCTAATGGCTGTCGTTACGGGTTGTTGGAGCCCTCAAATGTCCAAAGATTCGTCTAACTGCAATGCTTCGATATCGCCTTCGGGTTGTGGAGGTCAGACGGCAGTGGCTTCACGGAAAATATTGAAGTTTAGCCAAAATCAGCAGTTGGACTGGTAAAGCGGACCCGAGACCCTAAAGCTGTGAAGGCTTCGGGTGCGACTGGGATTGACGCTGAGATGATGAAGATTTTGTCGGTTATTAATCAATCAAATAATAAAAACTAATATAAATTTGCAACGTATAATAAACGTGCCATTCAATGGAAATAACAGAAGTAGTGGACTGTATTAAAAAGGGTTTAATACCATAATTTGCAATAACTTTAAAAAACAATGGAAAGCTTAAGGGTAGGGCGCGTCTGTAAGTTTCTTTTATACTTTAGAAACAGGTACCAATCTCTTGAAGGTGAACTGAAGATGCAAAAGCCGTTCTCAATGAATATAACTTTACAGCAGCTTAACTTGTGTTATTAATTTAAAAAGGAAGCAAAACAATTGTTAGAGGTAAGAATAGGCTACGTCGCGACAGCACCTAAGAGCCTCTTAAGATGTCTAAAAGAATGGACCCTTATTTATTTCAAAAGTAATAGAACAATAGAAAGACGATAAGGGAGGCTAAGATAATGTATTTTGTTTTGGCTTACATTATTAATAATCTACTTCACGAAAAAAAAGGCGTTTTTGTCATTGTTTTGTTATTGTATCAATACTTCCTTCCTCATCCTTCCTTCATTTCGCGTAAGCTTTGGACAAAAGAGGTTCATAGAAATAGAGATAATTAAACTAATATTTGAGATGAATAGAATTCAATAGAATACTCTTTATTATATACACCATTTATATTACAGAACATAAATATAAAGATTTTGGAAAGGGTGACACAATGGGCGGTCTTATCGTTAAGAGTGGTGTTTTACAACCTTTGGATGGAATTCCACTTTTTTTTTATAAATATCAAAATAAAAACTTAATAACCTAAATCAAAAAACAACAAGTAAGAGACCACAAGTATTGATGACTGGATGACAATCAAACACAACTGGCACTGACCACTTCTGATTCTTTTAGGTTTTTAACTTTGGTACTAACACAAACTAATCAAACCAACATAGAAAACTATTATAAACCAAACCAAACCAAACTAATATAGAACCCTCTGAATGGGAGCGTTTGGCAGCAAAACGGTCAGAATGGCGCAGAATGGTGTACGGACAAGTTCGCCAGTTTGAGGAGCAGCGCAAAGCTGACCGCGATGCCAAACGCGACCAATTAAAGGCTCGCCCACCTGCTGCCATCATACAACTACGTCGACGGCGTGCTTACGTGCCCTCAGTGTGCACGAAGTTTCGCCGCCGAGATAGGCTACATAAGCCATCTTCGGGCGTATGAGCCCCAAATCATCGGCTAGGAGTCGAAGTGGTCGCCGTGGCCGAAATCGGTCGGGAACATCATCATCACTAAAAGCTTACGCAAAAACTGAATAATTTAATTTATCAAAACCTCATAAACTCAAGAGAAAAGCAGTGGAGTAATTAATTATCACACATAAAGCGATAATTGGCTGCCGGCAGAAGTTACCACCCACCAGACAAAGTCTTGCCGTCAAGCGATTCGTCGTGTTCCGCATAATGTCTGTTGAAGTCGTACGGAGGACGGGTCTGAGCAGCTGTGTTGCGATGTGTGTCGATTACGATGTGTTAAATGTTGTTGTGTCGGAACTTTGGTTGTTGAGGGTTTCCAGATCAATCCCCTTCTGGCGCAGCATCGTTAGCCGTCTTCTTGGGTTTAACATTGCAACACCTCGGTCAACTGCCGTCTTCCTTCCGTTTTACTCAGTTTTGTTTTTATAGTGAACTAGCAGCCGCCAGCGACTTCGTTCGCGTGGAGTTAGTTATGCTCCGCTCCTAGTAATCGCAGCGTGATGTTATATAGCCTAAAGCCTTCCTGAATTAATGGGCTATCCAATGCAAAAAGAATTTTTCAAATCGGACCAGTAGTTCCCGAGATTAGCGCGAACAAACAAACAAACATACAAACAAACTCTTCAGCTTTATGTATATATTAGTATAGATATACTCCCGATAAACTAGTGCGCTTTACTCTGGCGCAACATCGTTGGTCGTGTTGTTGGGTTTAACATTGCATCACCTTGCTCAACTGCCGTCTTCCTACCTATTCACTCAGTTTTTTTTTAGTAGGCTTAAAAAACTAGCGCGCTTTACCATCAATGATTGCATCACTACTTACCACCAGGCGGGAGATTGCGGTCAAGCATTAGTTTATAATTATAATAAAAAAGTGAGAATCATTCACAATACTGAAAGCCATCGTTCAATTCAATCAAATAATATCAACCAATCCATTTTAAAAATCAAGTATCAATCTTCACTGTAATAAACATATATTCATCATCATCATCACTTCACCCGAAAGACGTCCACTGCTGGACATAGGCCTCCCCCAAGGTTCTCCACGACGACCAGTCCTGCACCTCCCGCATCCAACGGTTTCCCGCGACCTTCACCAGGTCGTCCGTCCACCTTGTCGGGGGCCTACCTACACTGCGTCTTCCACCTTACGTCTGCGTGGTCGCCACTCGAGAACCCGTCGGCCCCATCGGGCATCGGTCCCACGGGCAATGTGTCCAGCCCACTGCCACTGTAGTGTTGCAATTCTTCGGGCTATGTCGGTTACTGTCGTTCTTCTGCGGATCTCCTCATTCCTGATTCGATCGCGCAGTGCAACCCCAAGTATAGCCCTCGCCATTGTCCTTTGAGTGATTTTTTAACTTGTATCTTATGTTATCGTGAATGGAGTATGGAAACTTTCAGTAGCGTGGCAGCCCTATATTTGTGCAGAATCAATACGCGGTACTATAGAGCGACACACCTGAGCTCACAGCACAATAAATACCGGGATATAGTGTCATGTAATTGATAAACGGATATATGTAGTGTCCGTGTGGAATAGCCATGATGATGGGCAGCATTTGGTAAGCTTCGTCGGGTATTTTAGTCGCCCATACCCCAATGTCTGAAGACAAAAATCTTCAACCAGTGCGTCCTACCCGTCATGACTTACGGAGCCGAGACGTGGACACTAACGGTCAGACTAGTCCATAAGTTTAAAGTCGCTCAGTGAGCTATGGAGCGGGCTATTTTGGGCGTCTCTCTGAAGGACCGCATCAGAAATGAGGTGATCAGACAGAGGACCAGAGTCACCGACATAGCTGAGAGGATTAGCAAGCTGAAGTGGCAATGGGCTGGTCACATATGCCGCAGGACCGACAACCGTTGGGGTAAACGAGTCCTCGAGTGGAGACCGCGTCTCGGCAAACGTAGCGTGGGACGCCCTTGGGCGAGATGGAGCGACGACATCAAAAAGGTGGCTGGTAGTGGCTGGCGGAGAACTGTTCAGCTCTCCGCCAATTTGCTTGTTGGCGTTGCATGAAGGAGGCCTATGTCCAGCAGTGGACGAGTAGGGGCTGATGATGATGATGATGAGGACTGCCGTCTGAACTTCACAACCAGAAAGCGATATCAAAGCATTGCAGCTAGACCAATTATTGGACTTTTGAGGGCTCCAACAACCCGTAACGACTGCTATTAAATGTTCGTATGGCAACCGGGACCAACGGCTTAGTCCTTTCGACAGATATAATAATTAAAACTAAATAAATTATAAGTACTTAAATCTCTAAAAAAGCTCAGAAAAAGTTAGCTTTTTTCAACTTTTTCATTTGACAGCGGTTACGTTCCAATTGTGGTCCAGTTATTGTTAAACATAACTAAAGTTTCGGTTTGCTTGCGATGCTTTTCTGTTTTGTTTAAATTATTTTAGTGCGATTGCCCGCGTAACAAACTCCCGAGCAGCACAGCTGCCTGTTAAGTTAGAATACGATCCAGGACTAATTTGTATGAATTATGCGTATTTTCCAATATTTATAAGTATTCTTGGATTTTTATCAGATATGCAGTCCTAAATAGATCACACGAATGTTCGCGAAGATAATTTCTTCGTTGTTTTTTTTTCTACGTAGGAAATACGTAATTGGCTTATCAATCAATTGATTGATTACTTTTTATTTTAAAACCTAAGTAATTGTATTAAGATAACTTGCTTCAGATATTATTTATAGGTACTATACTTGGGTACTTGTATTCTGTTCTTCGGAAAGTACTGTGAAGGGGTAGATGGGCTCTTCGAGATACTAGTAGGAACCAAACAAAGCCACGTTTCCTTTTTATTTATATTGATTGAACGATTTTAGATAATCCCGATTAAACTATCAAAATTGCAATTTTTTTTTAAATACAAAAAAATAATCAAATATTCGACACCCCGTTCTAAATAGTTTTAAATTTTTGAAATTCAGTGCTCTGAGCGGATTATCCCCTTTGGCCAAGTGACAAGATGAGATCCAAATTTATACAATATGTAAAGAAAACCCTGTTCGACCCATAAGGATAATAAATGTTAGGTATGTGTATACCTAACATTTATTATCCGGACATAGGTAATTTTTTATCGCAAATGTAATTAAACCTACGGAAATTATTGTCATACTAACCCTGTCCCTTATACAATATGTTAAGAAAACCCTGTCCGACCCGTAAGGATAATAAAGGTTAGGTAAACACATGACCAAATAAAATATGAAATTTTACGTAATCATCATAGTATCAATAGTAATGAATTTTAAAATAATCTTTTTTTCCCGCGAATTAATTCCAACTTCCCCGAAATTTCATACTTTTTAAAAAAGTGACAACACCATTTTGACGGTACGCTTATGCGATTCGACCACGCGTCGCGTGCCTTCCCTCCGTCGCCCGCGGAAGGGTGCCCTACCGCACATGTATTAAGTTACCTCTTTTTGCAAAATAATATTTACTTTTTTAGGGGGATTTTTTTTAAAGTTTAGTCCGTCTTTGTCGGCATTAGTAGAATCAGTTATCGATACCTAACGATACCTTCACGGATCGGACAGGGTTTTCTTTACATATTGTATATTATGAAAGAACTGTGATAACATTGGTTTAAGATTAAGACATTACGTAGATACAGCATTAGTTAGTGCACGACATTTAGTAGGTACCTACTCGATTCTAGGCTCCGTACAACACAATGGTCGATGTTACAATACCACTCTAAGTATATTTAAGAGGAAAGAAAAGTAGGTATTCGATCTTCACAAACGCCGGTAGCCAAGTCTTCTAAGATAATTGGCTCCACAATTAATAAGAATATATAATCTTTACACCAGCCACGCAATA
The DNA here is from genome assembly GCA_017933935.1 of Sesamia nonagrioides. NCBI lineage: Eukaryota > Metazoa > Arthropoda > Insecta > Lepidoptera > Noctuidae > Sesamia > Sesamia nonagrioides. The sequence goes on along the minus strand of JADWQK010002280.1, from coordinate 4,760,786 downwards.
AACAAAGCAATGAACGCAAATTATAAACAAATAAACAAAAGAACAATTATCTCTCATTTGACGTCGCGCGCGTGCGTCGCAGAGCGGTAGTGTACGACCAGTTAATACGTGAAACGCAATCATTCAAAATAAAACCTTATATCTTTAAGATAAGGTGTTGTCAACATGTAAAGTTATCTTGGTATTCGTGTATAGATGCGCACGCAGGCTGCCAACGACCAATGACCGCGCTTTCACTGTCGTCCATCTTGCGGTATGATTTTGATTTTAAAATTGGAACGCGCAACGGTCGCCGTTCATGATTAGAATTATTGATTTAAGGTAACGGAGAATGTAGGTTTATGATATGTCGTCGAAATTACTGTAAAATACCATTGCATAGTACAGTTTCATTATTCCATTCACTCTGAACCATAAAAAAAAAACTCAACCAAAAAAATAAAAAGGACTGCATTCCACAAAGCCAAAACCGCAAGAAAGATGGTTGCATAATAAGCAAGTAATCTCATAAACTATCGCTTTCTATACTATAAAGTTCGTTGTAGTGAAACAAAGCATAATGCTAGTAAATAATAAAAAGCAGCGCACTAACTGCGCCGGAGTTTCGATCTCAGGCCTACGAGCGTGACGAACGGAGTCATTTACACATATGCACGGCATAACTGGGTTGTTATACTTGTTATCTAGTGCGAGGTAGTTATGAGATGATTGACACTTCTATTTATTCATATAGACACAAAAATTACAGCAGCCTGTAAACTTTTTAAAGACTGTTATACATAAAACACTGGCTTCTGCGCAGGATTAACATTTCTCCCGCGTCAAATTGCTTGTTCTACTGGCCCAAGGCGTTGCACCTTGCACCGCGTCGCCTGCTTGCGCTCTTAGTTCAATTATGCCCAGTAGTTTTTTGATTTGACGGTTGCTAAATGTCACATCATCATCATCATCATCATCATCATCATCTCAGCGTTAATCCCAGTCGCATCCGCAGCTTTTTCAGCTTTAGAGTCTGGGGTCCGCTTTACCAGTCTAACTGCTGATTTTGGCTAAACTTCGATATTTTCCGTGAAGCGACTGCCGTCTGACCTCCACAACCCGAAGGCGATATCTAAGCATTGCAGTTAGTCCAATTGTTAGATTTTCGAGGGCTCCAACAACCCGTAACGACTGCCACTAGATGTTCGTATGGCAACCGGGACCAACGCCTTAACATGCTTTCCGTTGCTAAATGTCACAGCGTGATGTTAAATAGTCCCAAGACTTGAGCTATGTAATGCAAAATCCCACTGATAGTTTCAGAGACCCCCAACATAGAAACTTACATTAGGCAGCAGGCTCCTGTTTATCCATACTAATATTATAAATGCGAAAGTAACTCTGTCTGTCTGTCTGTCTGTTACGCTTTCCCGCCTAAACCTCTCAACCGATTTTAATGAAATTTGGCACATACAATCTTTAGACCCTGAGAAAGAACATAGGCTACCTTTTATCCCGGAAAAATTTGATGTTCCCGAGGGAAATCTAAAAAGCGCGATATAACCGAACTCCACGCGGGCGAAGCCGCGGGCGGAAAGCTAGTAACATAATATTTTGTACAACGTTATTTTTTGTACACGTGTCTAGTAGGTATTTTAATGTAAAGAATTTATGTACAAAATTTCAAAAAGCTATCAGGAAAAAAGTTATGAGCTTGTTATGTTACCTGGTTGTCCTTACAAAAAATATGGTCACCGCGCCGCTCCCCCGCTCGCGCCTATAGCGGCGCGGTGCGTGGCGGGAGGGCACTATGATCCGTTGTGAACTGTGTCGTGCGCTCGGTAACCACACCGCATCATTTTTTAAATACAGTATGTTAAATAACAGAGGGCGTTCCCTTAAACTCGTTAATATATATCATTAATAGATTAAAATAAAAATATCAGCATAGAAAAATAAGCATAAAAAAATCCGAATAAAAAAAAATTATAATTGAAAATAAATTTGAAACCTCCTGTTTTAAATCAAAATAGTAGTCGTCATGTCGTTCGTCTACATTAGGTTTAAAAATAGATATTTTGAAACAGAAAAAGGCTCTTAGCGACACCACTTACTATATGAAAGAAGACTATCCACACTACATATTAGAAAAAAGGAAAGAGTTACAAGAATTAGTAAATCTAGAGCGAGAGAAAGGAAATAAGGCGATACTAAGATACGACAAAATTATTATACTAGATAAAAACACATCAAACAGCAACAAAAGAATGCTCTCAGTATCCCCGGAAAATAATCGTCTAGGACAAACTGAAAAACAAACGCAAGTGAACAAGAAAAATAAAATCTCGGCACAAAATAAAAGGAGTTCTAGTCTGTCAGAAGGAGTTGTAAAACCCGGCATACTAAATTTCCTCACTACTAAACACCCAAACAGCGGGCCTAAGCAACAGGACAAGGAAAACTCAAACGAATAGCAATTAACACCCCCCTCGCAAAGTGATCATATAGAAATAACAACAAACGAAACACATCTTCCAACCCGGTTGGTCACCGCGGAAGATTACGACCAAAACCCTCCAAAGAGACAACACTTAAAGTTAAACCGTCAATTAAATATTATCACATACAATGTAAGGACCCTTTCCTCATACGACCGAATACTGGAACTGGAAGAATGTTTAAGTAGAATAAAATATGATATTATGGGAATTTCGGAAGTTAGACGACAAGGTAACACAATAGAAGAACACAACGCTTTTATACTGTGCTACATTGGATCCACACCCGGACAGTACGGGGTGGGTTTTATAATACACAAGTCACTTAAAAGTAATATAGAGAGCTTTATAGGCATAACAGAACGCGTAGCAATGCTTAACATGAATATAGATGGTAACAAGATATCAATAATACAAGTGTACGCACCCACTGAGAACGCAAACGAGCACGATATTGAAGAGTTTTATAAGACCATAGAAAAGGCACTTGGAACAGCACACACACACGTCATTCTAATGGGAGACTTTAACGCAAAAGTTGGAGTCCCCAGGGAAAACGAATACGTGGTTATGAAACAATACGGCTCAGGAGAAAGAAACCACAGAGGCCAAAGACTTGTTAACTTTGCGTTAGAACACGAGCTCACAATTATAAATACCTGTTTCAAGAAAAAGCAAAGCCGCAGATGGACTTGGCGATCACCAAATGGCCAGTATAAGAACGAGATTGACTACATCCTTTCAAATCACCCAAAATGGTTCCAAAATATCGATGTTTTGAATCTTAACTACGCATCAGATCACCGTCCGCTTAGAAGTACTATCATGTGTACCAAGCAAAAGAAAAATAGGACCAAGTTCTCAAATAATCAAACAAGTCAACTCAAACACAACGATGAAATAACAGAATACAAAGAAAACCTATCAGGCTTTCTTTCGGAGTCACCAAGTCAACCTACCAGACAAGATAAAAAACTGGTGCAAACCTTCTACGACAACATAATAAAGGCCATCCAGCAAAGTTTGATCCTTACTAAAACCAACAACGAAGATAATAAAAAACATAAAATACTACAAGAACACACATTAAAATTATTAAATCGAAGACAAGAACTACAAAAATGTAAAAATAAAACTCGTTCATTGAAAAATGAACTCTCCGCTCTGTACAAACTTGTTAATAAGTATATCAAGAAAGACTATGCAAAATATAGGCAAGAAACAATAGAGAAACATCTTCAACTATATGGTAGCTCGAAGAAAGCATACAAAGAACTCAGAACTAACCGATCTTGGATAGAAGGACTGAAAACCCTTAAAAAGGACCTTTACAATCGAAATGACATTATCAGTGCAGCAACTGAATTTTACAAGGAACTGTACAGAGACAAATCTCGAATAACCACTGACAAAACTGAAAAAGAAACAGTAGACTGCCATCTAATACAACAAATCGATGAAACTGAAGTGATAGACTCAATTAAGAAACTGAAATTCGAGAAAAGCCCTGGATCTGACAACATCACGAATGAATCATTAAAGTATGCTCACCAAATTCTATCAAAACCATTAACTGAATTATTTAACTCTATACTTTCTAGCTCTGAAACGCCCATAGAATGGTCCGAAGCAAATATTATACTTATATACAAAAAGGGTGATCCAAAAAATATCAGCAACTATAGACCAATTAGCTTGTTACCAAATATATATAAATTATTCTCATCGATTATTAACAATAGAGTAAGTTCGATAATAGAGGCAAAACAACCGGTAGAACAAGCAGGCTTTAGGAAAGGCTACTCTACAATCGATCACATACACACCATCGAGCTTATTATAGAGAAATACCAAGAGTTCCAAAGACCTCTATATATTACTTTTATAGATTATCAAAAAGCTTTCGACTCGGTTACACATATAAGCATATGGGAAAGCTTAAAAGAACAAGAGGTGCCAGATATATACATAAATACGATTAAAAGTATATACAATAATAACAAAGGAAGAATAAAACTCGAAACCTTAGGCCCCGCATTCCATATAGAAAGAGGGGTTAGACAAGGCGACCCACTCTCACCCACTATTTTTATAGCCATTCTTGAAAACATCATTGGCAAGTGTGATTGGAGTAAATCAGGAATCTATATAAACGGCAACTACCTAAGTCATCTGAGGTTTGCTGATGACCTAATACTTCTAGCAGAGACAGCCAACGAAACGCAAACCATGATAGAATCTCTACAACGGGCGAGCGCGACAGCTGGTTTGGAAATGAATTTAACGAAGACTAAAATGATGACTAATACACTAACCAATCCTATAACTATCAACGGTAACCCTTTGGAATACGTGGACAGCTATATATACCTGGGAAAAAGAATAAGTTTTGAAAAAGACAGCAACATTAAAGAAATAGAAAGAAGGACCCAACAAACCTGGAACAAATATTGGAGTCTAAAAGAAATATTTAAAAGTAATCTACCAATAACTCTCAAAGCTAAAGTTATGAACTCATGTCTTATACCGAGCCTCACCTATGGAAGCCAGACCTGGAAATTCTCCACACAAGCCATGAATAAAATCAATACATGTCAAAGAGGTTTAGAGCGAAGCATGTTAAATATAAAGAAAATGGACAAAATAAGACATTCAAAGATAAGAGGCGTCACTAAAGTTACAGACGCCTTGATTTATGCTCGAAAACGGAAATGGCAGTGGGCTGGACATGTGGCGAGAATGACTGACGGAAGGTGGACATCGCGGGTTACTAACTGGTTAGGACCACCAGGCAAGAGAAAGAGGGGGAGACCTTTAAATCGCTGGGAAGATGATCTGAAAAGATCAACGGGCACAAACTGGTACACCATAGCACAAGACCGACAAAAATGGGCATCTTTGGAGGAGGCCTTTACCCAAACCGGGGTTCTTGTGATTAATAACACTACTAACATATTATAAACCTACATATATTACTAACATTACTAATACTTAGAAATATAAATTGTGTTTCATGTAATATTATTACTATCAATTGTAAAACAAGAAATAAAAAGGCTTATTATTATTATTATTATTCCTCGTTATTTTTTTAAAAATATCTCACATCTGTGTGTGGTTCGAATTTGGCACGGGCCGAAGCCAAGTGCTGTTAAGTAAAAAATATTGAATTAATTAAGTATTTAAAAATTTTCGGGTTAACCTGCATGTGTTCAGAATAACTGCTTTTTGTAGAAGAAGATAAGTAGACGGGCTAATGTTTAATGTATTAAGGCTATTGTGTAGGGTTTTTGGGATGACTCCTGTGCTGGATATTATGATGGGGATAGTTTTGGTATGGTTGATGTTCCACTGCGTTTTAAGCTCTATGGATAAATCTGTGTATTTTGCAATTTTTTCAGTGTGTGTACTAGTAAGAATATGGGTGTTGCATATAGCTATGTCTATTATGTACACTAATTTATTTTCTTTATCTACCATAGTTATGTCTGGTCTGTTGTTGTGTATGGTTTTATCTGTGATTATGGTCCTTTTATTTTTTTTATTATATATTATATATTATATTTTTTATTATTATTATTATAGTAGTCGTCATGTATAAATAAATTGCGACGTTGCCGTCTTTCATGTTCGCGTGTACAGTGTGTTTCTTTTACATGTCAATTTAAAATTTTTATTGAATATTTTCATATTGGAAAAAATTTTAAAACATTTTGTTTTCGAATGGAAATATTTTTTTTAGCATGTATGTATGCTATACTATTTCGGGTTAACGGGAACGCCCTCTGTTAGTTAACATACTGTATATTCGGGAAAAAATATAACATGGTGTAAAAATTATTGGAATCGATTCAGTTGCTTATTCTGAACAAACCATATTCAGGTTTCATTTAAAGAAAAAATGACGTTGTTTAGATGGATCGATCGGCGTGGACAACGGAAGCACGTCCTCTCATTCCAAGTGCATCTTTGCAACATTCGAGGTGTCCACTCAATTCTCGATGTAAGTAGTCCATTACCAGTACCATCATCATCATCATCAACCTTTTTATCGTCCCACTGCTGGGCACAGGTCTCCTCTCATACAGAGAAGAATTGAGCATAATCACCACGCTTGCTCAATGCGGGTTGGCGATTTCAGACTTAAGGTTCAGGTTTCCTCCAGATGTTTTCCTTCACCTTCAGTCATATTGGTGTCCAAGATATACTTAGAAAGTACATATAATTTTAGAAAAGTTACATTGGTATTTGCCTGACCTGGAATCGAACCCGCGCACTCATACTTGAGAGGCTGGTGTTTTAACCACTAGGCCACCACGACTTACCAGTATCAACTAACGACAATAGGGACGAGAAGTTAGGGTTTTCACGATAACAAGCAACAGATGTTATTGCGAACATACACACAGACCCCGGCACGCCACACCAGGCCGCTTTACCATCAACGATTGCATCACTGCTTACCATCCGGCAAGATAGCGGTCAAGCATTAGTTTATTTATAAATATAAAAAAAATAAAAAGCAACTTTGATAGAATGAGGGGTTAACTAGACAAAAAACATTTTAACTAGGTACTTCTCTTCAAATAGCTTTCACAATAGAATAATTGGTTTTGAAATGCCAGGAACCACGAATCAGCTTGGGTTTTTCTGCTTGCCAGGTCGGTAGGTACCCACGGCCGACAGCAGGTCAAGCTACCTGAATCTGTCAAATATTCCCAATCATCCTTGAGCCTTCATACTTTAGAGATAAAGTTGAAAATCGAATACAGAAATCTGACAGATTGTAGTAGCTTGATATGCTGTCGTCTGTAAGTACATACCATGAACAAAGTAAATGATCTAACAGCACCGGTTACTGAAGATAATAAATCAGGAGTCAGTGAAGCATGAATGATGTGGAAATGTCGGCTCCAACACGAAATGTCGTGAAAAAATCGTGTCGTTTTCGTAACGAACGCTGCGCCTGCGCTGCCTGTCGATGTCAGTGATTAGTTGGATGGGTTGCCAGCTTACGAAGTCAAATTTGAGTGGATTTTATTTTTGTGGTGATCTAGGTTTTAATGGCCGAGATTAAATATGGATTACTAAAAGTAGTTTTGATATTAAATGGATTATTTACAGTAATTTAATCGCCGAAATTCGTAGTTTAGTTATATTTCTGAACACGTCTCTATATTTCTTAGGACCGTATTACAGAACCTCACTTAAAGCTCAAGCTTTACTTAAATCTCGTTTGAAGCTATTTGCTAATGCTTTAAGCATTACTTAAAACTAGTTTCAACCAATCATCCATCTTGAGTAAGGTTCTGTAAAACGGTCCTTAGTATGTAATATTACACATAATATTAAACGACAAAATTTTTGTATAGCGCAAAGATATTTAATTAACGGTTAATTTTAACCTAGAATAACGGGTGCTTTTTCCGACGCCAGATAAACTTTATCGGAGAAATAATTTTACAGTTCCACCATACAAAAACTCTTATTCAACTACAAATATCAATCGATTGTAAAATGAGTTCTCAACCTGCTAAGAATGCTACATCTGCTAAGAGATCAGAATGGTAATTCTTCATCGGTGTATTTTTTTTTTATAATTATAAATTAGCGCTTGACTGCAATCCCGCCTGATGCTAAGCAGAGATGCAGTCGTTGATGGTAAAGTGCGCTAGTTTATTAAGCCCATTCACTTAAAAAATCTTTGTGAATAGGAAGGAAGGCGGCAGTTGAGCGAGGTGGTGCAATGTTAAACCCAACAACACAACCAACGATGCTGCGCCAGAGGGAGATTGATCGGGAGACCCTCCACGACCAGACTCCCGACACAACAACATTTGACGCATCGTGCTCGGCACATATCGCAACTCAACTGCTCAGACCCGTCCTCCGTACGGCTTCATCAGACATCATGCCGGAACACGACGAATCGCTTGGCGGCAAGACTTTGTCTGGTGAGTGGTAACTTCTGCCGGCAGCCGATGTTATGGCCAACCACCGAGAAATCTTGATTACCGATTACATCCATACACAATATAATATTACCTTTTATTTATGCTTTCTCTGTTAAAACCAGTTGTTTTTTAAACCTGTCAACACTGAGGAGCCGCTCGGGTGAAGATATGGCTCGCCTACAATCAGGATGCGCCGGCGACACGCAACCGCCGCCCGCGTGGGCTCACGCATCGCGTATGTACAGACATTGTGATTGGGATAGTTATTGATTGGTTAACTTTTGTCATTTACAAGAATAACATAAAATAAATGTAGTTTAAAAAACTAAAAAAACATGCTTTTAAAAAAATATGAAACTTAAAAGTTAAAATAATTTTTAAAAAAGCGTGAGGCGTTTTGTGCCATAATTTTGTATATTAAGCGCCTCACGCTTTTAAAAAAAATATTCTTAACATTTTAATTTGTTATTTTTTAAAAGCATGTTTTTTAGTTTTTTAAACTACATTTATTTTCAACTTTTTAGTTTGATATTCTTTTTAAAAACAAAACGAATGAACGAACGTATTGAAAACGGTGGGAAATTTTACAGTAATGAGCCGGTCGCTCGTAGTCCAAAGAGTTAGAGACTGACAAACAAACAAACAAGCAAGCAAGCTAGCAAACAAGCAAGCAAGCAAATATACAAGTGAAGCTAATAAAAAGCATGTAAAAAATAAATAAGTCCAGACATGTTTGTCACCTAGTAGGTATCATCATCATCTTAGCGTTTATCCCGGTTGCATCCGCGGCTTTCGCGTTGGTGCTCGGGGTCTGCTTTCTTGCTCAATTTCCTCCATTTCGTGCGATCTTTAGCATCCTATGTGTGTTTGCCACCTAGTATGGCGTAAGAAATATTATATAATTTAAATCCTTATTATTCATAATATATGAAATATTATGAATAATAAGGATTTAAATTATAAATTTCATGTCAAAAAAATATGTATAATAATATATAATAATGGAATTAGAAACCAAAAATAAATTTCAGCACGAGGAAAAATAAATAAGAATGCATTAAAATCTATATCAATATAACTGTTTCTATCAGAAATTCATTAATATTATAGTAATTTTTGCCAAATAAATATGACTTTAGTCGACATTTCAAATGTAGGTACATTATTTAGCTCCCTCCAACTTTTAGGTAATTTGTTATAAATATCGGAGCCATGTAAAAACACTTGCGCATAAGTGCTTTCCTGCAGACAAAGCTGACTTTAAATGGCATTTTAAGCAAAACCCGCTGACATAAAGCGATTATAACGATTCCATTGATTAATCGATTGTTGTCTTATTATCTGGAATCGATGCTATTTAACGAGATATGAAACAGCCTATAAGTGTAATCTTCCACATGGCCTCAGTGCGTGTTAGATGTCACATGTCTTCGAATTTTTGGTTCTAAAACATGCACAAACACATACAATTTCTTCAACTTATAGTAGTAGTGGTGGTGAAATTATTTACACTAATTAAAACACGCAGGGTCACACACAAAAGGCGATGGAAAGAGCTATGCTCGGAGTTTCTCTGCGCGATCGAATCAGAAATATGGAGATCTACAGAAGAACCAAAGACAGCTCTTCGAATCGCTAAAATTAAGTAGCAGTGGGCGAGGCACATTGCTCGTAGAACCGATGGCCGATGGGCCTGTAAGGTTCTGGAATGGCGGCCACGTACCGGAAGACGCAGCGTAGGGAGGTCCAAAACAAGGTGGACCGATGAACTGGTGAAGGTCGTGGGAAGCCGATGGATGCGGGCAGCACAAAACCGGTCATCGTGGAAAGCCTTGGGGGAGGCCTTTGTCCAGGAGTGCACCTCTATAAGCTGAATCTGGCTGAAGAAGTAGAAGAAGTATCGAAATATTAGTGTTTTATTAGCAGCGCAGCGTAGGGAGGCCCCCAACAAGGTGGACCGATGACCTGGTGAAGGTCGCGGGAAGCCGATGGATGCGGGCAGCACAAGACCGGTCAGCGTGGAAAGCCTTGCGGGAGGCCTTTGTCCAGCAGTGGACATCTATAGGCTGAAGAAGAAGAAAAAGTGTTTTATCTGGGTTAGAGCGAGTAAGGTAACCCGAAACCTGCAAGACGGTTTATAACATAATGTATTTTGAATTAAATAAGTACATAAAATTAAAGTAAATAACTATTTATATATCAGGCGGCAAAGGTCGAGGTGTTCCGTCTGTGTCTTCACAAGGTCCCTGTATTTGTGAATATTTATTACAAGTCCAGTGTCTGCATTTTTCATACTGTGAAGTCGATTTACGAGCATAAGTTGTACGTGGTAAAGATTGGCTGCTAAAGTTGACGTTATTGCACCTTTAAAGTAAACCGTGACTAAACGAAATTATGAAATTTTATAAGTTTTATATCATCATCAACCGATTATCGTCCCACTGCTGGGACAGGTCTCCTCTCATACAGAGAAGGATTGAGCGTAATCACCACGCTTGCTCAAGGCGGGTTGGCGATTTCAGACTTATAAAGTCCAGGTTTCCTCAAGATGTGTTCCTTCAGTCATTGGTGTTTCAAGATATACTTAGAAAGTACAGGTTTTATACATATACCTAATATTGGCTATATTAGAAAATAATCACTGATTTTTTTTAAGTAAAATCTGAGTTACGTCATCTAAAATCTTAAAAGAACCCAGAACTCAGATTTTATTTAGAAAAATCAGTGACTAAGTATTTTCTAATATCATCATCATCATCCACAACCTACTTTTTATCGTCCTACTGTTGGGCATAGGTCTCCATTCATACAGAGAAGGATTGAGCGTAATCTAATATAGCCAATATTAGCCCCATTGATATAATATTAAACAGATATGATATGCTCTAACAAATTAACCAAAATAAATGTGCCGATCGGAGCAGCAGCACACACATGCATTTTTTTTATTCTGCGTACATTTCACACGTTGGCACAGTGTGAATGAGATGGGGCGCAATCTAAAGCATAGAGAAGAAAAAGATGGCTAGTGTTTGTCGTGTGCGCTTAAACAGAATCGACGAAAACTAAAGCTACTTGCTGGACTTACCTACTTTTGTACGCTTCATTTTCAGTGCGCTAATGACGTATCTACCTTAGTTTAATATTATATCAATGATTACCCCTATAAAATTTCATACTTTAGTAAGGGTTTTATTTTAAAAGCGCGTTATGTAAAACAGGCTCACATTTTGACGATTCAACAACATTCATTGCATTATTTACGTTGTTGAGGGTCTCCTCAACAACGTAAATAATGCAATGAATGTTGTGTGCAAATAGGTATATAATACCTATATGCGTACTTATACTAAATGTGTAAAGTAAATAGGTAATGTATCGGGTGACAGCAGGTCAAGCTACCCGTTTCTGTCAAATATTCCCCTAAGAGCCTTAAAGCTCTTTGTTCATCATCATCATCTCAGCGTTAATCCCAGTCGCATCCGAAGATTTTTCAACTTTAGAGAGTGGGGTCCGCTTTACCAGTCTAACTCCTGATTTTGGCTAAACTTCGATATTTTCCGTGAAGCGACTGCCGTCTGACCTCCACAACCCGAAAGCGACAACGAAGCATTGCAGTTAGACCAATTGTTGGACTTTTGAGGGCTCCAACAACCCGTAACGACTGCCACTAGATGTTCATATCGCAACCGGGACCAACGGCTTAACGTGTTTTCCAAGGCACGACCAGACCAGTACAAATATTCATATTCATGCATACAAATATTTACACTGCGCGAGGCCGAATCCGCGCCTCCTTGCGCAGCGGCCGCATTCGCTACCGTTACGCCACGGAGGCTGTCAAAGAGCCTTATACAGCTCTTTGCTATGTTAAGTTTACACGCGACCAATCATTGCACCACAAAAAAAAAATGATAGATAAATTCAGAAAACCTGAATTTGTCACAAATAACTGTTTGTTCTCAATTCGTTATCTAATCGAGTTCAGTAATTCGTAAATAATACCTCGATCTCGTATCGCCGATAAGATTTATGTCTGTACAAAATATTTTCTACTTATTATCTGATAACGCGGAATTTACCTCAAAATAGGAATTTGGATTGGTTATAAATGGTAGTATTTAGTCAATCAATACTCATCGGTCATCAGTTTAGAGTAAATAAAGAGTTAGGCTCGACCGGCATTCCCGGCTCGAAATCTAACCGAGAAATTTGTTTCGGTACTCGGTTAGTTATAGTCGAGATTCTCGGTCATGACCGAGACTGCAAACAGCTTTCTTAGAGAGCCAAAAACTGCAAATAAATGCTAAATATTTTTGAGTATTGGTTTTCTTCGCCTTATAAGGCCACCGCCTACACTGTTTAACAAAACTGGAAAATTGTATGACGAGAAGGGCTATAACGCCCAACAATTGCTTTTTTATATCGAAGAACGCATAGGTGGTTTTTTAGCACACCCCTCCGCGTCCCCGACCGGTGGATAGTCCATGGGGATTTTTCCACCTGCCAAAAAAAGGTATCTACAATTGTAATATCTGACCATTTTGGACACATAATCTCGTGCACGTGAGGACCACAGCTGCGTCTGTAAATAAAACAAAAGAGGATTATGTTTAAGTCGACTATCGATAATTGCTGCAAGCAAAATTTGTCCTTACGGTAGTGTTCAGATATAAATTATGGGGATATTCTAAAAAATGCACTATTTTATATGTTAAAGCATGAAATCATTTTAAAGTCAAGCATATTCTAATCTCCCGATTCCCTCCTATGTACTCCCTACTTCCATGCACATCTGGCTTAAAGGGCTAGATCCCGTGCCATTTGGGACGTACTAAAAACACAACCAGCAACTTGTCTCTGGTTCAAGACCGGATACATAGTCTATGGACAGCAAGCAATCTTTTTGACATTCACCATTAAATCATCGATCAAGCAAAATCAGATAAAATCAGCAATTAGCAAGTGCATCTTTAAACCAAGGTGATTTGTGTTCAACGTGGGGGCCCCTACGCAACAGGCTGAGCGAGAAAACCTGGATATTCTGGTGAGTCCCATTCGATCCTTCTATCCATCTTCTGTAATATGCTTGAATTAAGAATTTCTCAGAAAGACGCGCCTCGTGACGCAGTTCCATTTATCGAAGGAATTTATCAAACCACCAAATTATCACAATACCCAAACATTATACATCAGCTGATTTAGGGGTTCTAGAATTATTATCGAATGAATTCAAGGTCTAGGTTCTAGTCTTCGGGGTGAGATGGTATCAGAAACGCACTAATAATAAATGTTGCAAGCAAAATTAGTCCTTATGGAGGTGCTCAAATATAAATTTTGGCGATAAAACCTACATGAATCCTAAACGTAAATAATCTGAATTGATTATTATAGCTAGGTTAAAATAGTATACTGTCCCGTACATTTTGACCGCGCTACTGTATGTGTCCAGACTACACCACCCCGAGGAAGTCGTGGAGTAAATGCGCGTTAAGATCAACTGGACTTTGAGGGTCTAGAGGTTGGAGCCGCGTCACAACACGAACTCCAAGTCGTTCGTGGAGCGCGTTCCGACACATCTCAAAAAACTCCTCAAAGAAGAGTTCTGGCGTGTTGTGTACTGCCTATTTCGTGTCCAGCTATATACATAGATATTACATATGTTTCCATGGGACTTTATGCCTGAAATAAATGGATAAATTCTTACTAATATAATAAATCGGAAAGTGAGTTTGTTTGATCCGCTTTCACGCCGTAACTACTGAAACGATTGCTTTGAAATTTTTCAAACGTAAAGTTAAAAGTCCGGATTAAATAATAGGGTTTTATCCCGGAAATCTAAAAAGCGCGATATCACCGATCTCCACGCCTGCGAAGCCGCGGGCGGAGAGCTAGTAAATAAATAAAACGACACTTTTTCATTAAACAGCTGATGAACTACAATCATCGGTTGATTAACGGTTACATTTTGCGTGGTAATATCCCATACGCCCTGTATAATGGCTCGAAATGAATTAATTAAATTATCAGTCATTTCGATGGCCCAAAACATCACGATTGCAAATCAGTCTTACGGAAGAAAAACACATGTTGCTCTGACAGCAAATAAATTATGATATGTGGCAAGAGAATGATGATGATGATGATAAGAAGAACGTCATCAACTGCTCACGTATAACCATGACGAAAGAGCTGAAAATGATGCAGATGGATACCGGTAGCTTACACAGAGCAATAGGGATGATTCCTGGGTAAAAAAAATTGATTCTACTTAGTCCGTCATTCAGATTAAGTATAGAAAAATATTGGATACGTATATTTTGTTTTATCAAATCAATAAAAATTTACAAATATAAAAGGCATCAAAGATCAGAAGTGGTGGCTGGTGACGTCACTGACCGCTAAAAAGTGTAGCGTGTAGTGACGTCACACGAGTTTTCAAAGCGCTGTGTCGTCTTCATTTTTTGTTTATATGAAAAAAGAAAAAATACGTGTCTAGTATTTTTTGGAAATCTGACTGACGAACTAATTAGTTTTTTTTTAGTCAAATACCCTATTGCCTACCTGACCTCCTAATCAATTAATTACTGGGTAACGCGATACGGTAAGAGAGGTAGTCATATTTTCTGGCTTCTGTTGACACGTACCGACTGTGAAAAGGTTCCAAAAGTGACAGCCGGTACCAACAGCGTAACGAGCTTGCGGCGGCGGCGTTACGTCTTGGTGTGGAGAAATAAGCCCCCATACACAGAGAAACCGAGACATGTTGTAAGACATTCGATTTTCTCAATACTCATTACCTACTGAAATATATAATAATAATAATAATTTATTTCGGACAGTAAGTAGGTATCCATATTCTGTTAGTACTACAAAAATCTTAAGCCTGTGTTAGTAGTAATAAAAAGTAAGACAACATAAAATTTATTGCGAGCTCAGCCAGACACTCCTTACTGTCTAACTAGGACCCGCGTGAAACACTCCATTATTTTGGAGTAGATCCTATCAGCGACTACTTTCAAAATGTTGCTAGTGCTACCCCGTACTCTACGTAGCAAGGAGGCGGTTCTCTTGCGTATAATGGCATGAAAGCCATCAACACGGGCTTCCGCGAACATGCCATGCCAACAGAAACGGGGCAAGCCCAGCAACATCCTGAAACCGTTGTTGTATTGGACTCGCAGGGCACCGAGCGATCTTTGTGTATAGCAAAACCACAGACTGCTCGATTAAAAGGTCTGGCAGTACGCTTTAAAAAGTGAGATTTTAACATTCTCGTTGCGTCGAGCAAACCTGCGTGCCAGCATGTTATTCTTAACCGCCAGTGCGCTCCCTTTCAATCTCATTAAGTCCTCAATTTCATTAAGTGTCGTGTTCCGGCATGATGTCTGGTGAAGCCGTACGGAGGACGGGTCTGAGCAGTTGTGTTGCGATGTGTGCCGGGTACGATGCGTCAAATGTTGTTGTGTCAGGAGTTTGGTCTTGGAGGGTCTCCAGATCAATCCTCTGGTGCAGCATCGTTCGTCGTGTTGTTAGGTTAAACATTGCACCATCTCGCTCAACTGCCGTCTTACTTCCTATTCACTCAGTTTTTTTGAGTGAATAGGCTTAATAAGCTAGTGCGGGATTGCAGTCAAGCACTAGTTTATAATTCATCATCATCGCAGCGTTAATCCCAGTCGCACCCGAAGCCTTTTCAGCTAAACTTCGACATTTTACATGAAGCGACTGCCGTCTGATCTCCAAAACCGGAAGGCGACGTCGAAGCATTGCAGTTAGACCAATTGTTGGACTTTTGAGGGCTCCAACAACCCGTAACGGCTGCCACTAGATATTCGTATGGCAACCGGGACCAACGGCTTAACGTGCTTTCCGAGGCACGATCAGACCAGTGCAAATATTCATATTCATGCATACAAATACTTGCACTGTGCGGAGATCGAACCCACGCCACCTTGCGCAGCGGCCGCGTCTGCTACCGCTACACCACGGAGGCTGTCAAACACTAGTTTATACTTATTAAAAAAAACCCTGAACCTACTGAAATATATAAAGCCCTCAATTTAATTACAAACGCATTAACCCTACAAACAGAACAGTATTATTTGAGTGCCCGCCGGGGTCACCTGTCTCGCCTGTGATCGCGACCGACCTGCGCGCGCATTTGAATACAATGCGCCTGCGCGGGCTGGACGTTATGGTGCCGACAGCAGTTGATATGCTGTTTGTGTATATTATGAAGAAGAATTGAATTAGAGATGGGCCAGTTTTATTTATTTTCTTATGTGCAGTAACTAACAGCTTTCTTTTTTAACTACGGCTTCCAATCCGCCTAGATTGGAAGCCGGACTGAATATTAAGATGCTGCCATTGTAGCTGAATATCATTTCCATCGTCATCGTCCGTCTGATTTCCAATCAATTTAGGTTTTATTCGGTCGGTAAGTCGTGGTAACCTAGTGGTTAAGACACCAGCCTCTCAAGTATAAGTGTGCCCGTTCGATTCCAGGTCAGGCAAGTACCAATGTAACTTTTCTAAAGTTATATGTACTTTCTAAGTATATCTTGGACACCAATGACTGAAGGTGAAGGAAAAGATCTTGAGGAAACGTTGACTTTATAAGTCTGAAATCGCCAAACCGCATTGAGCAAGCGTGGTGAATACGCTCAATCCTTCTCTGTATGAGAGGAGACCTGTGCCCATCAGTGGGACTATAAAAGGTTGCTGGTGATTAGGTTTTATTATTTTAAAGATATATAATTCATTGCAAAGTACAATGTCCTGAACTAATTCGATGAAAGAACAACTCAAAGTCACATTCAAAACTTATTTACTCACAATCAACAGACATATCTTTTGTTTTTTTAATCAGAAACCAAACATGTTTTCTTTGTTTTACGTTATCTTACATAAAATTATATCTAAGCCTTGCAGCCGACATAAGAACGAGTCGTCTGTAAATTGCATAAAGCCACTTTTCCACACGTTGCGTAGGCTATGCAAATCTTGTGCGCCTGCGCAGCTGAGAAGCGGCTGTCGATTAGGGTTGGCGTGCAGTTTTAATATGGGATTTATTTGTGGCTAAATATTTTTTTAAAGTCGTGGTGGCCTAGTGTTTAAAACACCAGCCTCTCAAGTATGAGTGTGCGGGTTCGATACCAGGCCAGGCAAGTACCATTGTAACTTTTTTAAAGTTGTATGAGTACTTTCTAAGTATATCTTGGACACCAATGACTTGTCGTCCTCCGTGGCGCAGCTGTCAACACGCCTGCCTGCGACGGAGGCCCTGGATTCAATCCCCGGCCAGGTCATGATGGAAAACGAACTTTTCCTGATTGGCTTGGGTCTTGGATGTATATCTATATATACATCTATTATAAATATAGTATTGTTGAGTTAGTATCCCATAACAGAAGTCTCGAGCTTACTTGGGGGCTAGCTCAATCTGTGTGATTTATCCGTATAAATAAATAAATGACTGATTACAAGGTGAAGGCAAACATCTTGAGGAAACCTGGACTAGCAAGTCTGAAATCGCCAACCCGCATTGAGCAAGCGTGGTGATTACGCTCAATCCTTCTCTGTATGAGAGGAGACCTGTGCCCAGCAGTAAAACGATAAAAAAAAGTCAATACCATACAGGTGTATTAAAATTAGTTAGTAGTTTAGTACCGGGAAGCTATCTCATACAATAACCTAAAAAAACTTTTGAAGGGCGATTTAATGAAGAAGGTTTCAAGTAATAAAAAAAAAAAATAAAGCCCATGCGGGTATATTTGAAGCAAACATGACACAGAGAAAGAACATAAACAAGAAAATATGCGCCTGCGCAAAACGGCCATTGTTCAGCTCAATACTTTTGCGATCCAGAAACCCTTTTTTTGTTTAGCGTAAATGGCCACATAAATGTAGGGTTTTTTATTCATAAAGGGTTGGTTTCCAATTATGTTTGCGGATATATTTTCTTAAATTTTAATGAGTCCAAAGTCGGACGTTGTATTCTATGTATATTTTATTCGTTCATAAAGTTTTGCCTTGTAGACTAGATTTATGGACCATTGTCTATTTTATTTTGTGCCTGGTATTTGTTGACCTACATTGTCACCCCTTTTTAATTGTAAACCCACATTGTAATTTGAAAACATTGTAATAACAGATATGATATGTTGTAACAAACTAACCAAAATAAATGTGCCGTTCGGAGCAGCAGCACACACATGCAAATTTTTTATTCTGCGTACATTTCATGCGTTGATAGAGTGTGAGTGAGATGGGGCGCAATCTAAAGCATAGAGAAGAAAAATATGGCTAGTGTTTGTCATTTGCACTGTTAGTGTTTGTCGTTTGTTTTTACGAGTGTATCGAGAGCACATTAAGCGAGATACTGGACTTACCTTCTTTTGTACGCTTCATTTTCAGTGCGCTAGTGACATATCTACCTTAGTTTAATATTATATCAATGATAAAAACCAATTATTGTTAATACAATACTGTAATACAATACAGACTGCTTTTTTAAATGTTAGTCTGTTCTTGGTTTTTTAATTATACAATTTTTTAAAATTAGAATTCGAATTTAATTTTAAAATTCGAATTACAACATATTTTATTGCTTATTCAATTTTCACTGTTGCCAACCCTGACACAAGTCGCGCGCTCAACCTTACATTACTTGAACGATGAGTTATGCTATCGTTACAACATTAAATGAATAATGAATACTTACTTTTTACACACCCATCATTATGTTATATTATTCTCATTTCTCTATGAATCAAGGGTCATTTAAAACATTTAGTACATGTATACAATTTTAGAGAATTCTATGCCGTTGCATTAGAAGAGCGGTGGACCATTGGTATCCCAGTTTGACCGAATATGACTGTTGTAAGCTATTTTTTTTGTTTTGGACGAAAAATCATCAAATGACCTCTCCCGCTCTGGGCGGGGCGGAAGAGCGTGTCAGACTTTTACCGAATAAAACCCACCCATGTTCCTTCACTTGGATGTGCGCCAGGGACACAATATCTTTTTTAACCAACCTGCAACCCTGACCCAGGAGGCATCGGGCCTCGAGCTGCTCACTGCTCACCGCCCGCAAGCCCGCGCCTATGGTGGCCAGGAGTTCGACGTTGTCTCCCGACCAGGGCGTCTCCAGGGCGTCTGTTGTAAGCTGGTGTAATGAAAGGTGAGGAAATTCCGAAGGCAGACAGAGGATCTCTGATGGTTGCTTTTTGACAGAGATTCAGTTACTAGGTAATATGTAACCCATTTTTTGGGTGGGAAATCATGAAATGATCTCTCCCACTCTGGGCGGCGGGTAAGGGCGTTTCAGACTTTTACTGACCAAAACCCACCCGTGTTCTTTCATTTACCTGTGCACCAGGGGTCACGTTGGCCATCATTATGGGCCGCGGCCCATGATACCCCTTGATAAGACTGGTCATCAGAGTTTCGGACTTTAGACGCCCGTAACGACTACAAAATATCCAGGAATGCCAGTCAGAACCAAAGGCTTAACCCTTTCAATATTCTCTATGGCCCAACATATGGCAAGGGCTTGCGGGCAGTGACCAGTGGGCAGCTCGCCGCCCGGTAAGGGCCAGGCCTGAGTCGACAGCGCGTTGTCACGGGCGCCTCAAAGAAATGTCAGCACATCGTGACGGGGTCCACGAAGACCGATATCTTCTGGGTCAGGGTTGCGGGTTGTTTAAATAAGAAACCGTGGCCCTGGCCTACAGGCAAGTGAAGGAACACGGGTGGGTTTTAGTCAGTAAAAGTCTGACACGCCCTTCCGCCCCGCCCGTCATTTGATGATTTCCCACCCCAAACAAAAAAAGGCAGGTTGGCAATCTACAGCCCTGAAGACGTGTGGATAGAAAGATTCACAATACATAATTCAACTGAAAAGGTACTCTGTTACCAATTTAGCAAGCTCTGTGTAACCCGGCGCCCACGCACGCGATACTTTTTCATTCAATCGTTTCATTGAACTGTGATTCCTGAACGCTCTGGTTTGGTTCATTTTGCTCAATCACAGGAAACTTGAGACGTGTTTGTAATGTAGCGAGAAATTGCAGTTGTGAATGATGGATGAGTCGCGCGGAAATTTTGTTTGTAACTATACTAGTGCCAAGCTCAATAAAGAATAGAGGTAAATAAAACAATTTAGGGTTATCACAACTCACGTTTTACATAACTATACTAATATATAAAGCTGAAGAGTTTGTTTGTTTGTTCGCGCTAATCTCGGGAACTACTGGTCCGATTTGAAAAATTCTTTTTGCGTTGGATAGCCCATTAATCCAGAAAGGCTTTAGGCTATATAACATCACGCTGCGACCAATAGGAGCCGAGCATAACTAACTCCACGCGAACGAAGTCGCTGGCGGCCGCTTGTCTCCTATAATTTACATGATTATTGACTTTTACATGCTAACTATTTATTAACAATTCCTATTGCAGCATATTTCAATAGAATCACTAAAATAATAGGCATATTAACTTGCTATTTCGAAAAACCATTAAAAAGTCGACATTAATTTTACGTTATAGCCCTACAAAAAAAGAAACGAAATCGAGGTATTAAACACATTTTGTGAAATTCAGCCAATGAATAAACTGGAGGATTTTTTAGTCCAATTCTTGAAGAATGCTATAACGTTACTTAATATCACGTTAGAACTCCTAGGAGCCAAGTAAAAAACAATAATAAGCGGTTTACGATTTACGAGGTATTAAAAAAAAAAATATGTAGTTTAAAAAACCAGAAAAACATGCTTTTAAAAATATCAAACTTAAAAGTTTAAAATATTTTTAAAAATAGCGTGGGGCGCTTAATATACAAAAATTACGGCACAAAGCGACCCACACTTTTTAAAAAAATATTTTTTCTGGTTTTTTAAACTATTATATTAATTTTTAACTTTTTAGTTCTATATTATTTATAAAAAAAAAAAAAAACGAACGAACGAACGTATTGAAAACGGTGGGACATTTTACAGTAATGAGCCGCTCACTCGTAGTCCAAAGAGTTAGAGACGGACAAACAAACAAACAAGCAAGCAAAATACAAGTGAAGCTTACTAGATCTCGTTAAAAACAATTTTCGTTGGTAGTTTTTATAGTAATGTTCATCATAGGTTTTTTTAGATTTTTCGTTTTCTTATTTTAGAAGTTAGTAGGGGGGGGACACCAACTTTTTTCGACTTTGGAAGCATCTCTCACGCAAACTATTCGGCTTAGAAAAGAAATATTTTAGAAACCTCGATATCATTTTTGAAGACCTATCCATAGATACCCACACACACACCACATGTATGTGTTTGATGGAATAGAATTTTTTGAGTTTCAGTTCTAAGTATGGGGAGCCCCCAATATTTATTATTATTTTTTTATTTTTGCCTCAAAATCTTAATGCGTTTTACAGAATACCTCTACCTACCAAGTTTCAACAGTATAGCTCTTATAGTTTCGGAAAAAAATGGCTGTGACATACGGACGGATAGACGGACAGACTGACATGACGAATCTATAAGGGTTCCGTTTTTTGCCATTTGGCCACGGAACCCTAAAAACGAAACGAAGTAGGTATATTTACCTATTTCATCATTTCAGCCGAAGGACGTGCTGCACATAGGCCTCCCTCAAGGATCTTCACGATCACCAGTAGGACCGATGTCCGATATTTATTTATGCATACTTTATCTTTCACTAAAAACATACCTACTTTAATTAAAAAATGCATACCTACAACAGTACAAAATTTGCAATGGGCGACCTTATCGCTAATGCAATCTCTTCCAGGCAACCTTAAAAGCAGGCAATGATTTGCGTCGGGATGGATGGGAAGAGTTTATTATAATGTGGCTTATCGTCCGAATTCCGAAAGATTTCGTGGGCCTCCTATAAACAAAGCATCAATCAATCCACTCGTACTTTCTCATTAATCATCCGCTCATCGCGCTCAATATTGGCAATACCTACACCAGTTTTCATTACCCGACACCGCCGAACTAAAATCTAGTTATGTGTTGCGTTACATCCTTTAAACGAGTGCTTCACTTTACACGATCTAATAAACACTGATCGATTACAAAATAGTCATGAAATGTGCGCTGAAGTGTTCGAGAAATTAGCACTAATCATTTCATGATGGAAATTAAGACCGAAATCGCCAACCCGCATAGAGCAAGCGTAGTGATTACGCTCAATCCTTCTCTGTATGAGAGGAGACCTGTTCCCAGCAGTGAGATGATAAAAAGGTTTATGATGATGATGATTTCATGATGTAGTCTGATTTACATGGTCAGTTTTATTTTACACACATATATAAACAGACAAGAAAAAACAGAACAGAAAAAGGTACAGAAGTAATGCTTCTTCTTCTTCTTAGCCTTTATGGGTCCACTGCTGGACAGTGGCCTTCACCAAGGCTTTCATTCCATTGCCATAATCCCCACGCTTGGCAGACGGGTTAGGGAGCGCAGTAATTTGTTATTCCACAGGAGAAGCACCTTTAGAGATCATAAGGTGCTCCGTGTGTTACCGGGCTTAGAATAGTACCAACCCATATCCTACTGTAGGTGTCGTAAGAGGCGACTAAAAAAATTCTCATCAGGGAAGCGGGCAGCAGCAGACAGTTTCTCCTGTGGAATATCAAATTACTGCGATCCCCAACCAGACTGGCAAGCGTGGGCATTATGGCAAACCCCCCTAATGTAATGGAAGATCTTGGGGGAGGCCTTTGTTCAGCAGTGGACCTCTATAGGCTGAAGAAGATGAAGAAGAAGAGATGATAAACTGGAAAGATAATGTTCTTTTAAAACCTGCAACAGTTTCGCAGTCCCTAATGTCAGGCGAATACGAAATGCGGTTTTAGTATATTTCTAATACCTTCCAAATTACTGAAGTTATTTGCGGCTTAGATATAGGTACAATCGATCGAAACGATCAATAGTAGGTACATATAACGGTTGCACGGGTCCCGCAGTTACTCCGTGTGTCATCATCTCTCAACATACTAAGACATCTGCTGTCATATGTGGATCTTTGAGAGTCGTTGCGGGTTGTCAGAAGCCAGAAAATCTGACAACCAGGCCCGAGTCGATGGCGCGTTGTGTTTCACGCGCGCCTCAAAGAGATGTCAGCACATCGTGACGGGTTACACGAAGACAAATGCCGAAACCGTAGCCCTGGCCTACAGGCAAGTGAAGGAACACGGATGGGTTTTAGTCAGTAAAAGCCCAGAGCGGGAGAGGTCAATTGATGATTTCCTGTACCAAACAAAAACCGGCCAAGTGCGTGTCGGACTCTGACAAAGGGTTCCGTACCATTGATTTATGAAATTAAAGGATTTAAGTTATTTGTATGAAACACTAGCGGCCGCCAGCGACTTCGTTCGCGTGAAGTTAGTTATGTTCCGCTTTTATTGGTCGCAGCGTGATGTTATAAAGCCTAAAGCCTTCCTGGATTAATGGGCTATCCAACGCAAAAAAGATTTTTTCCTGAGATTAGCGCGTTCAAACAAAAAAGCAAACAAAACTCTTCAGATTTATATATTAGTATAGATTACGCGGTAATAAGCGGTTTACGACTTACGAGGTATTAAAAAAAACTACTTACTAGATCTCGTTCAAAACAATTTTCGTTGGTAGTTTTTATAGTAATGTATATCATATGCTTTTTTAGATTTTTCATTTTCTTATTTCTTAAGTTAGAGGGAGGACCAACATTTTTCTAGTTTGGAAGCGTCTGTCACGCAAACTATTCGGTTAAGAAAAAAAAAAAAAAATAGAATCCTGGATATCATTTTTGAACACCTATCCATAGATCCCCCACGTATGTTTGATGAAAAAAAAATTGAGTTTGAGTTCTAAGTATGAGGAGACCCCAATATTTAATATTATTATTTTATTTTTGCATCAAATTCTTAAAGCGGTTCACAGAATACATCTACCTACCAAGTTTCAACAGTATAGCTCTTATAGTTTCGGAAAAAAATGGCTGTGACATACGGAAGGACAGACGGACAGACAGACATGACGAATCTATTTAAAGGGTTCCGTTTCTTGCCATTTGGCTACGGAACCCTAAAAAGGGTATTCTATTATTCTGTATCTGTGATGTGGAGGTAAAAACTGATCCTATCATGGTACGAAAAAGGTAGGCCGATTTATATCGAAAAGGGTGGCCTCTGGCTTTTGTTTTAAGCCAGAGGCCACCCAGTTGTAACCCCTTTAAACCAAAGTTGTTCAAACATTAAGTCTACAACGCCTTGAAACGTTTCAGATAAGTGTCACGCCCCAAAAGTAATTAGGTCAGGGTATAACGAAGGCCGGATGAAGCAAAATGACAGGTTTATGAAACCCTCTACTGGAACTTACCTTTTTTTGAATCGTTTTTTCTTGCATCCCATTACGCACTTGTTCGTTATTGTAATGTAAAGCGACCGTTTTTTTTTTCTATAGTTTAACGCACGTGCTATCAAAAGGCTCCGTCTAAAAACGAACGGTACTTCTTTAGCAAAAAGTTGTCAAAAGGTGTCTTCAAGGCTGGAGTGAATAGGCTCTTAATAAACTAGCGCGCTTTACCATTAATGATCGCATCACTGCTTATCATCAGGCGGGATTGCGGTCAAGCGCTAGTTTATAACTTATAAAAAAAAAAGTTTTTATGTCAGAAAAGTTGTGAACATTTTATTATGAATAAAATTAACTTTGGAAGTTAAAATATAATAAATAAACATTTAATTCAATTAATTCTAACAATAAATTATAAGCAATTTGTAACAAAAACACAAAAATATTAATTTACTTCAATAGTACCTAATACTGGCTGTTTTTTGTGCCTTTGCCTAAAAAAAAAGCGCTGATTCGCGCGCATTGGTAATCTATGAACAAGAAAAATTTTGCAAATTGTTTAAATTATTGTTACTGCTTTAACATGTAATGAAAAATTTATTCGTTCAAGTCCGAGTTTTGTTTATTTCTTTGTAAATATATATTTTATAAAACTTCATACATTATTACAGCCTGTGTTTTCTGTATTAATATCGCCTCGGCTGTATTTTTTTAACTTACACACTTATATCATAACAAGCGGCCGCGTGCGACTTCGTCCGCGTTTTTATATGTCCTCCGCTCCTATTGATCTCAGCGTGATGTGATATAGCCTAAAGCCTTCCTGGATTAATGGGCTATACGACGCAAAAATAATTTTTCAAATCAGGCCAGTAGTTCCTGAGATTAGCGCGTCAAACAAACAAACAAACTCTTCAACTTTATATATTAGTACCTATAGAAATACTATTAAAATACTATTACTATGCATAATCACCTCTTAATATTCCCAAAGCTGGGACTCAGATCTCTTTTAGGTAAGAAGAACTGTGCCATAAATTAACCTCGTCTTACCAGCACGGGTTGGTAGATGTCATATGTCTTTGAATTTTTGGTTCTAGGACATCTAGAGGACCTATCTTTTACTCTAGATTATCTATACAACTTGTAACAAAAAGGGTATTTACATACCAAGGGCATGGCATCTTTAGATGATATCAAACGATATCGGAAGGGTTTCAACTCAAAATAAAATACACATGAAAAAAAAAAATTGTTACCAAATTTTCGGTTTCGTGTGTTTCTTAAAATAAAATCATAACAAACGTGGCAGCACACTACATAATTACGTTAATAACTACTCGTTACCCGTCACGTTACTTGCCAAAATACGATAAATGTCTTCAATATCTCTGTGCGACTAGTATGATAGTAGACTATCACAGGCGGTGTTTTTCCTCATAACTTCCTAACATAAAAAGATAGGATTAAAAAACCCTTCCAATATCGTTTGATATCATGTAAAGATGCCATGCCTTTGTTATGTATATACCCTTTATGTTACACGTTGTATATCGGACTCTAGAGTATCTTCAAGATGTTTTCCTTCAACGCTTTGGGAGTAATTGTGATGAAATAATTTACAATAACTAAAGTGCATATCTCAGTGTGATGATTACTCACTCAAAAAAAATATTAAAACCATACAAATTCGAACTAAAATATTATGTTTATTATGTAAGAAATTGCATGTTTAGGTAACTAGTAAAGTAATATATAAATCTCGGAGTTAACTAATGTGAAGGTTGAAATTGCTTTGCATTCGCAACTTTGACAATATTTGGTTCGGTTTCACTCAACGCGCATCTCATAATTAATCTGTTGTTTTGTTTATTTTTGCTATTATAATACTATTTCGTGCAATCCCGTGTTACCCCTCTAGAATCTCCGTTTTACCCATGCGGGGGTATTTTTTGTTTTAACAAAATAATAAGAATTGAATGAGATATAACGCATTAAAGTTCAGGGGTGGGAGCTTATGACGTCACGTTTGAGTAAAATTTGTTCCCAGAAGTGACGTCACACAACATTTTGACGTGCCGTATCTTCGTTGTTATTTGTTTCTGAGAGAAAAGAAAAAATACGTGTCCAATATTTTTGGCTAATCTAAAAGACGGACTAATTACTTTTTTTTAGTCACCATGCCTATTACCCCCAGGTTAGGAACCACTGAGGTAGATGGAAACTATAGCATGCATGCATATTCATTCTTTCATCTTTTTTATAGAAGTTTATTTGTTGTAAATGCAAATGTAACTCTACTTTTTCTAACATTATATTACTTTATAGGCAAAAACAGTCCTCAGAATTCTAAGTAACATTTCATTTCAAGTATTTCCCAACAACGATAAAACCCTTAAAGTGAGAAGCCTACAATTTACACAAAGAACGGTACCCCATCCCATTTGTACTGAAAATCCATTTCAAATACCCCCTGAACAGACACATAGGAGCGAGATTAACGAAATGGTCTCCCTCCCTCACACCACTCCAGGGAGCGATCAATACCTGGCTTCTAATCTCTCAGAATCTTGCGTCCTTGTCGCTCGTGAGATGTAGATGAACTGCCTTCATCCTGGAATGAACTTCAACCTTATTTTGAAAGTTGTAAGGTGTGTTTTCAAATGGAAGTGAAAGCAGGGAGATTATGTAGGTACTGTGTATATAATCTTTTAGGTAGGTTGGTATGCGGTTCTGAAGCGGTGGCTTGGAAATGGGTTTTCCAGCGAAGATAAAAGCTGAAATGCTTCGTTGTAGTTAATGATGACGCTGTTATTCTGAAATATCTGACCGGTTTTACGGAAATTATAACAAACAGAATGATTTTGCGTGAATTCTGGTTATTACATTTATTTAGGGCGGGTTGTTTCAAACGGTTGGTAATCGTAACATACGTACGTCAAAAAGTTACGTCCGTTAACGTAACTTTGATGATGTTTAACGTTCGTTAAATGCCGGGGCTACATTAGCAGGCGAAGATTCGTGTCGCTTTGGCGCGCAAAATATCTGTTGTCCTTGTCAGACATACACGATGTTCTTCTCATTGGCGGGCGAAGATTCAGAAATCGGCCTACGGCGAATATTCGTAATATTCGTTGTTTAGTTGTGCGGCCGAGACGATGGAGGAAGCAGTGGCTTTGCATTATATGTCAATAAATTATTATTTATTACATGTTTACACAACAAATAAAACAAAAACAATGTAAAAATATGCAAAAAGAACGTCAGTCCTACTTCAAAGTCTGGACGACACTGAGGTGTGACTACTCCAGAGAATATTGTCGCGACAAGTACTTTGATTTTGAAGCGCGCCACTTTACCGACAGCGCCCCGATGCTACATCGTCTGCGCACGAATACATTGCGTTGCAACGATATACCCGGCCACATACATCGCCCCAGCAAATTTTATCTAGGCGACTGTCACGTGCTGTAGTTTATCTAACTTTCTTGGTATTATTGTTTATTGTTGTGGGAAATAACTTCGTGCCATTTTATAAATTAAGTCCGTTTATACTAGAAAACTGTGTACCTATAGAAAAGTTATACTTTGACGAAAAATGGATACATTTTATTTTTATTTTATATATTTGGGACAAAAAACAATTATATGTTACAATATTAATAGCCGGCTAAGGTATAATACATAGTAACCAAACATAAACATTGTCGTCCTCCGTGGCGCAACGGTCAACACGCCTGCTTGCGACGTGGAGGCCCCGGGTTCGAACCCCGGCCAGGTCATGATGGAAAACGATCATTTCCTGATTGGCCTGGGCCTTGGATGTTTATCTATATATGTATCTATTATAAATATAAGTAGTATCGTTGAGTTAGTATCCCATAACACAAGTCTCAATCTTACTTTGGGACTAGCTCAATCTGTGTGATTTGTCCGTATATATTTATTTATTATTTATATAACCCCCACCATACACACCAAAGTAAGTAAATTACTACACTCACTCATACTACTACATACACTTAAACATAGTTCCTATGTTTAAGGCCTTAATAAGTAGGTATATGTTAAACATTGCAATCTAACAAAACACGTATATTCTATAATGTAAACATATTTTTTTTTAGAGAACGGAAAAAATATAAAACATGACGTGTAAAAGTGATCAGTGACCCTACTTGCTTAATAAACGATTTCATTTCATTTCACTAACTTCACAAAAAATGAGAAAGATCGCTTTCAATCTTCGCTTGAAAAATATAAAGATGTGTTGTTCTGTAAAGAAACAGACAACAACAGTAATATAAAAAAAACAAACAACTTGGGCTGCTAAACACCTTTCTTTTTCTTTTTACGGTACTTGTATCATCATCAGATGAACTACCTACTATCGTCAATTAGAGACCAAACTCGCGAATACAAAAGGGAGTTTATGTTGTTTTCACTAATTGACACCACGGCGGACTAAACACAACTTGACATAAGTTACGTTAACCCAAAGAGATTTAAGAAATATAATTTTAATGTCTTTGCGTTAACCAGTGCTCAGAGCATCGGTTAAAGTAATCGTATTTTTTTGCGTGCGTTGACGTTTACGTATTGTGAAACAACTCATTTTTTGACTTGACGATGGTTAGCACCATTTTTAACTTTTACGCATGCGTTAAGTGAACGTGAAACAACCCGCCCTTATATTCTTCAATAGTTATTAAAGGAATTGTGGAAATTCCACATTGCATTTGGTTTGTCAAAACGATGCAATTGTATTCTCTGTAAAATGTTTTTCTTTCTTCTTTTCTTTAGAGTGAATACTACTTCAACTCTTCAATGGCCTCTGTGGTTAGATACCACAAATTATAGAAATTATTAAAAAAAAATGCGTGGTGGCGCGGATTCGATCCCCGCACAGTGCAAGTATTTGTATGCATGAATATGAATATTTGCACTGGTCTGGTCGTGCCTCGGAAAGCACGTTTAAGCCGTTGGTCCCGGTTGCCATACGAACATCTAGTGGCAGTCGTTACGGGTTGTTGGAGCCCTCAAAAGTCCAACCATTGGTCTAGCTGCAATACTTCGATGTCGCCTTCGGGTTGTGGAGGTCAGACGGCAGTCGCTTCACGGAAAATGTCGAAGTTTAGCCATATCAGCAGTTGGACTGGTAAAGCGGACCCCATACTCCAAAGCTGAAAAGGCTTCGGATGCGACTGGGATTAACACTGTGATGATGATGACTACTTCAACTCTTCAATGGCCTCTGTGGTTAGATACCACAAATTATAGAAATTCTTTTAAAAAAATATTTCACAATAATGGCGGATATCGCCAATGAGAGTTGAGAAAACGGCCGCGTGAGCCGACTATTAGGAGATTTAATGCAAAGTCATGATGTGGCCACTCTGCTGTGATATTTCAATGTTCTTTATGAATTATTTACTGATTGCACTTTTTACTACATAAATCACGCGTTTTTATTTAGTAAACGACACTATAAATAATTTTAAAAGTCCAATGAAAAATGAGCGTGACACTCATCTTAGCTTTCCCGTCAAAACTCCTGTACAATGTCATAGTAAAAACCTGGGTATCGTGACCTGTCATTCCATTGCTGACAGCCTATATTGACAGTTATGTTGTCATGGTGGTTTACGAAACTGATCGGCAGGTTTCAAAATAGGTAGTAGTATAAATTTGAACTCTAATTTATTTAATTTCTGAGAGCTGGTGAACGGCAACACGTATAACTAAGATTAGATAATGGTTCTGTTATCGAATTATCATGGAAATTTTATAATTGAGTTCAATAATAAGACCGGTTTAGTCCCTTATCTTAAACATCTGAAATGTAATATACATATTCTTCAGCCTACATACCAGTACATACGTAGGACTCTTATGTAGTAAGTACTAGCGACCCGCACCGGTTATGCACGGATGCGATGCTGATACCAAATACACTACAGAAAAACTGTGAACGTTGCATAAAAAACCGCCGCGAACGCTCCGCCATGTCCCGCCGCAAGCGCGATACCAAGCAATTTTTAAATCTGTAATATCTTCGAAAATATTCATTTAAATCTTATGCTGCAAAGGGCGATATAGATTTGTATTAAATCAACAATGTATTTAAGGTATTAAATTCGATAAGGATTAATGCTGTATTGGTTCAAATCGCTTCGAAAATTAGCCGGTATTTGTCGTAAAAGGAAATTGACAAAAAATTATTGTGGGATATCCATAAGAGATAGACATATAGGTAGGTACCATCGCGGACTTTTTCGTGGACCTTTTCAATGTGTACATTACATTATTTTTATAAATCTCGTAGGGTTCAGCCTGCGTTTCACTGCAAACGCGGAAAAAATGTAATTATTTACGACATCACATTAGAAACCCCAAAAATAATAGATTTTTTTTTATAAACCTTCATCTTTAATCATTCTATCTATTAAAAAAACCGCATTAAATTCCGTTGCGTAGTTTTAAAGATTTAATCATACAAAGAGACATAGGAAAAGAGAAAGTGACTTTGTTTTATAATCTTCTTCTTCAACAGCCTGAGAGATGATGAGATGTCCACTGCTGGACAAAGGCCTCCCCCAAGGCTTTCCACGTTGACCGGTCTTTTGCTGCCCGCATCGCATCGGCATTTATCAAAGCTAGTAAACCCTCTCACCTTCATTTGTTTCTTTGCCACCCATAAGTCTTTGAAAGTCATTAGTATTGTTCAGTTTACATTTAACTTAGCAAAATAATGACCAATTCTGGGGTAGTCCTATTTTTTTATCGGTTGTAAATCTGTCCATTGAAGAATACAATAAACGCATTACTGTTTTGACAGTTTGGGTAACAGTAAAAGTGTTTTTTTTTTGTTATAGTAGGTATTGTTGCGGGTTGCGAGTATTCATAAAGGCAATCGACCCACAGACGATTCCCGTTATAAAGCAGATGAAAGCCACCTCAGTAAGTTCAATAAATTACACGCTAAGAGGGTTGCCTTTAATAATAATAAATAATATTAAAGCTTTATTTGAAATTTCTTTCAATAAGGTTAGGTGTTACTTAATAGCTAATATTTTAGGTACTATGATTAGTATGTGACTTTATTGTATGAACCCCCTTCGGGTGAAAGCCTCCTCCAAGGTATTCCATCTCTCTTTATCTAGAGCGGTATTCAGCCAACTTTGACCAGCTATCGCTACTATGTCGTCGACCCATCTGGTGCTTGGGCGGCCTGTAGCTCTGGTGCCCTGTGGCCCGTTCCTTCTTACCGACCGTAAGGTCCATCTGTCGTCTGTGTAACGTGCCAAATGGCCGGCCTACTTCCATTTTCTTTTTAAAGCAAAGGTTGACGCGTCGGTTACTTGTGTCATGTTACGGATATCTGCATTCCTAATTCTGTCTTTCAGTTTTATATTAAGGCAGGGTTGCCTTTAGCATTTACCTAATAGCTTTGTTTATAGCTAGATATTGGCGCCGATTTTATTGTTTATAAACTAAACTAATTTTAAGTTAAGTGCATCTTAGTTAAGTGCATCTTAGTTAAGTGCATCTTAGTTAAGTGCATCTTAGTTAAGTGCATCTTAGTTAAGTGCATCTTATTCTTTCTATTTCATTAAGAAAAGAAGAAAATATTTCAGTTTAATCCTGTCAAATTAAGATACTCCATAGACAGTTAAGTTTAGATGCGATTATAAACATGGCGACCAAAAATACATCAATTTACGTCAAGCGCGGACTAAGTTGACAGGTCTAAGCTTATATATTATCATCATTAGCCGCTACTCGTCCACTGCTGGACATAGGCCTCCTCCATGGCATGCCAACAAGCTCGATCCTGAGCAGTTCTCCGTCAGCCACCTTTTTGATGTCGTCGCTCCATCTCGCCCAAGGGCGTCCTACGCTACGTTTGCCGAGACGCGGTCTCCACTCGAGGACTCGCTTACCCCAACGGTTGTCAGTCCTGCGGCATATGTGACCAGCCCATTGCCACTTCAGCTTGCTAATCCTCTCAGCTATGTCGGTGACTCTGGTCCTCTGTCGGATCATATCATTTCTGATGCGGTCCTTCAGAGAGACGCCCAACATAGCCCGCTCCATAGCTCGCAAACTGAAAACGTCCCAATAAACCTTCAGCCTTAATATTTTATAGATAAAGTTGAAAATCTAATAAAGAAATCTGACAGATTGTAGTAGCTCGTTGTGCTGTCGTGTGTATGTACTTAACTCTGTTTCATGAATCGAAACGCAAAATAAAAGGAATTCATTACCCTACTAATATTATAATAAATGCGAAAATTTGTATGAATGTATGGATGAATATTTTTTAATCTTTAACGCACAAACTACTGAACGGATTTAGAAAAAAATTGGCACACAGATGGTTTATAATCAGAAATAATACGGTGGATAATTTTATCCCGATATTAAATAAATAAATATATACGGACAAATCACACAGATTGCGCTAGCCCCAAAGTAAGTTCGAGACTTGTGTTATGGGATACTAACTCAACGATACTATATTTATAATAGATAAATATATAGATAAACATCCAAGACCCAGGTCAATCAGGAAAAGATTGTTTTCCAATATGACCTGGCCGGGGATCGGATCCGGGACCTCCACGTCGCAGGCAGGCGTGTTGACCGCTGCGCCACGGAGGATGATAGAACCGAAAATTACGCGGGTGAATTCTCGGATAGCACCTAGTATACCACAGTTATAGTCAACGAGCAAGAAAACACAGGTATACACGTCACAAAGACATTAAAAACATCTGCAAAAAAGGAATTTCTTATATTTATAAGTACATAATCCACATGTTCTTTGTTAAATTTTCTTTCCAAGTTACAAAGGTAGAAACAAAGATGGCCTCCTTTGTTCATAATAAATGTCATTACAGGCATGCTATGCTACAATAGGGTTTCTTAGAATAACACACCTTTTAGATATCATATCAATCACACATATACAATATGTAAAGAAAACCTTGTCCGATCCGTGAAGGTATTGTTAGGTATCGATAACTGATTGTACTAATGTCTACAAAGCCGGGCTAAAGTTTAAAAAAAAATCTCCCTAAAAATAAATATTATTTCGCAAAAGGAGGTAAATTAATACATGTGCGGTAGGCAGTATATGCGCGGGCGAAAGGGGGCAGGGCACGCGGCACACGGTTGCATCGCTATTCGCTCATAATAATACCGTCAAAAATGGTGTTGACACTTATTAAAAAAATACCAAGTTTTGGGCGAAGTTAGAATGAATTCGCGAAAAAAAAAAAGATTATTTCAAAATTCATTAGTATTGTTACTATGATGATTATGTAAAATTTCATATTTTATTTGGTCATGTGTTTACCTAACCTTTACTATCCTTATGGGTCGGACGGGGTTTTCTTTACATATTGTGGATATTTAGACTATATTAGAACGTTCTTATGTGGCCCTGATGTCATATCCATGTATGCCTAGCATTTTCCAACCATGTTGACGTCAGCTCCAAGTCTTACCGGATGCAGTTGAATATCAGTTCTTAAACACAGCGAAGTCGTGGTGGCATAGTGGTTAAAACAACAGCCTCTCAAGTACCAATGTAACTTTTCTAACCTATATGTACTTTCTAAGTATATCTTGGACACCAATGACTGAAGATGAAGGACGACATCTTGAGGAAACCTAGACTTTTAAGACTGAAATCGCCAACCCGCATTGAGCAAGCGTGGTGATTACGCTTAATCCTTCTCTGTATGAAAGGAGACCTGTGCCCAGCAGTGGGACGATAAAAAGGTTGATGATGATGATGACACAGAGCGATTTACTATCTGACCCCCATAGCCCATTTACCAGCTAAACACAAACGTGCTTTCAAGAAAG
This sequence comes from Sesamia nonagrioides, assembly GCA_017933935.1. Classification (NCBI taxonomy): domain Eukaryota; kingdom Metazoa; phylum Arthropoda; class Insecta; order Lepidoptera; family Noctuidae; genus Sesamia; species Sesamia nonagrioides. Next base: position 4,726,118 of record JADWQK010002280.1, on the reverse strand, counting down.
GGTCTCAATGTGAGGTGCTCAGCCATCTACAAAACGGCTGGGGGAAGTGTAGCTTAACCTGTTAGGTCAACACAGCTCTACAACCTAACGACCTACATACTTATTCTTCAGTAGCAAAAGACCATTCATCATCATCATTAATTCGTCATAAGATCGGTTATAAAAGCATCAATACTTTTCCTATCCATCAAAACAGCCTTGTAATGTCCCGTTTTGCTACCTTTTCGAACGTGAATATAATCAGTATTCAAAAAGAACATTCCCTCACACAATTTTCTCACATTTTTCAAGCTACACGATACAAGACACGGTCTCACAAAACCTACAAAGAAAGAGTCAGAGGGTGAACGCTCGAATATTAATTATCGCCGCCACCCCCTTCTCGCCCTAGGGGGTCTGAGGGGGTGGGCTCCTGAGACAGCGCCTGGCACCAATACTCCTGCTTTAAGAGTTAGGGAGGGAAGACTGAGGCCGGGGATTTAATGGGGTCGTAGCGAGAAAACATCGTTAATAATTTCCTTTGTCTGGAATAGGGTTTACTAAGACAAGTGGTCTTTGCTGTAGTGGGTTTTGGCTTTAAAAACTATAGATAGATTTTGAGTGTAGGTACTAGGTTTTCTTTTATAAATTATAAACTAGTGCTTGCCTGCAATCCGGCCTGATCGTCATCATCTTCATCAGAAGCTTTTCAGCTTTGGAGTCTGGGGTCCGCTTTACCAGTCTATCGCAATCCCGCCTGATGGTAAGCAGTAATGCAATCGGATGGTAAAGCGCGATAGTTTATTAAGAGTGGGCTGTCAAAAAAATCAAAGCACGCTAGCCCCGCCTACACACCCCGCTACCCGCTAGGGACACTCGTCAACCACGCGGTCGGTGTCTGGAATTGCGAACACAGAAAGCATAGAGTGTCTTGTAACTTTTTTTATGTGTTGGGTAGGGAGAGTAACAAACACCACATATGATTTTTTAGATAAGTACAAGTTTATTATACTCGTGTGAATTAAATAGTTATCACAAAAGGGTGATTCCAATTTTGGTTACTTTTATATTATTTATTTTGTTTGAAAAATTTTTTTTTTCTTTTTTCGAGTTATTTTAAAATAGCAAATGTCATATGATTAATGGGCACTACCACTACTAGTGTGTTAATTTAATGTCACCATTATGGCGCCACGCTGTAGATAAAATGATTGATTTTCTGAAATAGAGTTATATTTCACTGAAATCTAATTTGCGTTTCTTTTTTAACGGTGGTTGTGCACTTGTACATCTTCTTCTTCTTCTTCCTCAGCCTATAAATGTCCACTGCTGGACAAAGACCTCCCCCAAGGCTTTCCACGATGACCGGTCTTGTGCTGCCCGCATCCATCGGCTTCCCGCGACCTTCACCAGGTCATCGGTCCACCTTGTTGGGGGCCTCCCTACGCTGCGTCTTCCAGTACGTGGCCGCCACTCCAGAACCTTACTGCCCCATCGGCCATCGGTTCCACGAGCAATGTGCCCCGCCCACTGCCACTTAAGTTTAGCGACTCGCAGAGCTATGTCGGTGACTTTGGTTCTTCTGCGGATCTCCTCATTTCTGATTCGATCACGTAGAGAAACTCCTAGCATAGCTCTTTCCATTGCCCTTTGTGTGACTCTGAGCCTTCGTATGAGGCCCATTGTGAGCGACCACGTTTCAGTTCCGTAAGTCATCACTGGCAACACACACTGGTCAAAGACTTTAGTCTTGAGACACTGTGGTATCTTGGACGACGAGAAGATGTAGCGTAGCTTCCCGAACGCTGCCCAACCGAGCTGGATTCGCCGAGACACCTCTTTCTCGAAGTTGGACCTACCTAGTTGGACTGTCTGTCCCAGGTATACATACTCGTCAACAACTTCGAGTGCAGAGCAACCAACTACAATTGGAGTGGGTGCGACATGAGAGTTCGACATGATCTTCGTCTTATCCATGTTCATTTTTAGACCCACTTGTTGGGAAGCTCTGCTGAGGTCATTGAGCATTTTGCCCAAGTCTTCCAGGGTCTTAGCCATGACCACGATATCATCTGCGAAACGGAGATTAGTGATGTACTCGCCGTTGATGTTGATGCCAAGTCCTTTCCAGTCCAGGAGCTTGAACACATCTTCCAACGCAGCAGTGAACAATTTAGGAGATATGACATCTCCTTGTCTCACTCCACGCCGCAGTTGGATCGGTTTCGAGTCCTGATCCTGGAGACGGACTGACATGGTGGCGTTTTTGTACAAACACTTTATCACCTCAATGTATCGATGGTCAATTTGGCACCGCTGGAGAGACTGTATCACCGCCCAAGTCTCAATCGAATCGAAGGCCTTCTCATAGTCCACAAACGCCAAGCATAGTGGTTTGTTATACTCTTCGGACTTCTGTATAACTTGCCGCAGCGTATGAATGTGGTCTATGGTGCTAAAGCCTTTTCGGAAGCCTGCTTGTTCGGGAGGCTGGAAGTCGTCGAACCTGCGAGCGAGACGATTCGTGATGACCCTAGAACACAGCTTGTAGACATGGCTCAGGAGGGATATCGGTCTGTAGTTTTTTAGGAGGGTATTGTCACCTTTTTTGAAAAACAAAACCACCACGCTCCTGTGCCACGCCTTAGGCGTTTCGCCTTTAAGAATGACGGAATTAAATAGCTTCTGAAGCGCTTTAAGAACCGGTTTGCCACCCGCTTTCAGAAGCTCAGCCGTAATTCCATCATCTCCAGCCGCCTTATCGTTCTTGAGCTGTTTCAGGGCCATACCAATCTCGTACAGGCTGACGTCCGGGATATCGTCGGTGTAGTGTCGGGTTAGTCTGGCTCTAGGATCATTAGCCAGGCTTACAACAGGTGCGTGTGTTGATGTGTATAACTCTCCGTAGAATTTCTCCATCTCACCCAAAAGCTCGGGCTTGGAAGTGACGATCCTACCATCCCCAGTCTTCAGCTTCGCAAGTAGACTCTGTCCAACAGACAATTCTCGTGCGAACACTTTGGAGCCTTTGTTCCGCTCGATAGCCTCTTTAATACAATTTGTATTAAATTGGCGTATATCGCGAGTCAGAGACTTTGAGATCTGTCTGTTAAGGCATCTGATGCGCGAAGCGTCATCAGGGGATTTTAAGATCACCTCCCGTCTTTCTTCCATTAGCCGGCGGGTGGGACTGGAGATCTTCTTCTGTCTTTTTGAACGGAGGGTTTTGTAGAACTTAGACCCTTCCGTTTGGAGAGTTTCCTCAAAAAACTGAGTGAATAGGAAGGCAGACGGCAGTTGAGCGAGGTGATGCAATGTTAAACCCTACAACACGACCACAGGGAGATTGATCTGCAGACCCTCCATGACCAAACTGCCGACACAAAAACATTTGGCGCATCGTACCCTGCACATATATCGCAACACAACTGCTCATACCCATCCCCTGTACGGCTTCACCAGATATCATGCCGGAACACGACGAATCGCTTGGCGGCAAGACTTTGTCTGGTGGTGGCGGTATGAAGTTCGCCGGGTCAGTTAATTAGTAAAAACAGTGGAAATTATAGAAGCCTCATGCCTATAAATAAAGTTATGCTAATTTTAATCATACCCTAGTACAAAGTAAGCAGGTTTATTTCGCGGGAACTGAACCATCTGGTCCGGTATTGTTGATATAGTGTTAGAAATACTTGTGAATTCATAGTAGGATGTTGTAGTATACATTTAGTTTTAGTTAGTAAAAATGAAGGAATCTATAATCTCTGGTCTGGTCGTGCCTCGGAAAGCACGTTAAGCCGTTGGTCCCGGTTGCCATACGAACATCTAGTGGCAGTCGTTACGGGTTGTTGGAGCTCTAAAAAATCCAACAATTGGTCTAACTGCAATGCTTCGATGTCGCCTTCGGGTTGTGGAGGTCAGGCGGCAGTCGCTTCACGGAAAATGTCGAAGTTTAGCCATATCAGCAGTTGGACTGGTACAGCGGTCCCTAGACTCCAAGGCTGAAAAGGCTTCGGATGCGACTGGGATTAACGCTGTGATGATGATGATAAATGAAGGAATCTATAATATTCTTATAGCAACTAGCATATTTTATTAGGTCTCATAAAAAATATTCCATATGGGTGTGTACCCATGTGAAATATTACTGAGTATTCCCGTTTCAAATTCACTATGAATTCACTTTTTAAAATGTACCTATAATTATAAAACTTAGGACAAAATATAAATGTAAGTAACGATTTATTTATCTATACTAATATACAATATGTAAAGAAAACCCCGTCCGACCCATAAGGATAATAAAGTTTAGGTAAACACAAGACCAAATGTAATATAAAATTTTACGTATTCATCATAGTAACAATACTAATGAATTTTAAAATAATCTTTTTTTCCCGCGAATTAATTCCAACTTCACTGAAATTTGGTAATTTTTAAAAAAAGTGACAACTCCATTTTGACGGTACGCTTATGCGATTCGACCACACGTCGCTTGGCCTGCCCCCCGTCGCCCGCGGAAGGGTGTCCTACGCACATGTATTAAGTTACCTCTTTTTGCATAATAATATTTATTTTTTTAGGGGGATTTTTTTTAAAAACTTATTCCGGCTTTGTCGGCATTATTAGAATCAGTTATCGATTCCTAACAATACCTTCACCGATCGGACAGGGTTTTCTTTACATACTGTATAAAGCTGAAGAGTTTGTTAGTTTGAACTTGCTAATCTCAGGAACTACTGGTCCGATTTGAAAATTTATTTTTGCGTTCGTTGGATAGCCCGTTCATCCAGGAAGGCTTGTAAGATTACGCTGTGACCAATAGTGTGTGTGAGTGGAGCATAGGTAACTGACTCCACGCTGGCGGCCGCTAGTTTTTCTTATAAAATACTTACGATAAACAATCTGACATTAAAAATAAGTACATACCTACCTATATTATGTCCGGACGAGAGCAGGTCAAGCTACCCGAAGCTGTCAAATATTTCCATTCAACCTTGGGCTTTTACCTAAGCGATAAAATGTGTCGTCGTCTGTACAAGGAAAAAAAGTAAAGAACTTATTTAGCATCAAAAAATTCATCGCCTGTTAGTGCGAAGAGTGCCCAAATGGCCGGTAGCATTGCCACGCTAAATGGCAATGCTGTTTCTTTGGCCTTCCCAGGGCAGCCCAGCTATTATATTTTAGATCATAATAGGTACTCATCATCAACCTTTTTTATCGTCCCACTGCTGGACACAGGTCTCTTTTCATACAGAGAAGGATTGAGCGTAATCACCACGCCTTGCTGAATAAAGTCCAGATTTCCTGAAGATGTTTCCTTCATTGATCATAATACGCTGAAAACCAAACAAAATGTTAAAAAATCTAAGCTAATTAGTCTCGGTAAATGATCTCACACATTTGTTTTCTACTTTCATAGGTACATAATATAACATATTACATATCCTCTCACATAATCTGTACCCTCACTTCCCTCAGCCAATAGCATTACTCAATCTTGAATGAAATCATTCTCCAGCAAGAGATACAACTAAACTCCCTGTATACGCCATCTCAAGCAAAACTCACCCACAAACCCATTCAGAATTGATTACAATACGGCTCAAATTCAAATAACAGGGACTGGTGTCAGTTAGGTCATTCAAAACAGGAATAAGAAACGAGATCGATTCTCTTAAAATAAGAAGTGGTATGCGAAGTTGAATCTTATCAGCAAGCTGTTAAGCCTAAATTCAAATGCAGGCAATAAAATTATAGAACAATTCAATATGGAACGAGCAAAGATGGTTCTCTAGGGAAAAACCGAGGATTGCGCACGCAATAAAGACCCTTATTCGTTTAAGTTTGCAGCAGTTTTCGCTCATTTTCCTGTGGCAATATATCAGTTATGACTTCATAATGTCGGTTCGCTTGTTCAAGATCGATTTGCTCTGGATACAGACAAAGTATAATATATAGTGATAGAAAAATGTTCTATGTTGTTTATTGTTCGGATTTTCCTTGTTTGTATTGCTAGAAGGGCGTGATTCGAGTGATGAGCGTTCCCTACTAGTGGTATCTATTTAAGAATGAGTGTATTTAAAGATTCATTCAATTTTGATCCTTCTTTGTTTCTCAAATAAACATGATCAATGTGGTCATTGAAACAATTGCCTGGCCTTTGAATATTTTGAGTAGGTATAGCATGATCAGACAATAATGTTACTACCTTACTACGGACCACTCTCTCTCTCACACATAGAGCTATGAGAGAGAGAGAGTGGGCCGTAATCGCCACGCGGGCGCTGTGCGGTTTGTTAGATGTCAATTGTCTTCGATTTTATGATTCTAGGACAAACCGGCACCCAAATTGCGTAACACATTTCAATCATTTGGAAGTCTATTGCTAATACATTGCTCCAAATGATCGAAAAAGTGTGTGCTCAACAACTTAAATAACGCAATGAATGTTGTTGAACTGTCAAAATGAAAACCATTGTTACTGAGACATGGAGTTTTTGGCGGGAAAGACAAGCTGAGTGTCACGGTCGTTTTTCATTGGACTTTTAAAATTATTTATAGTCTTGTTTACTAAATAAGAGTGCGTGATTTATATAGTAAAAAGTGCATTTAGTAAATAATTCATAAAGAACAGTGAAATATCGCAGCATAGTGGCCTTTGTCCCAAACCTCCCTCGTAAGACGGGCCACGCGGCCGTCTTTTTTGCCATGAATAATAATTCATAATTACTTGACATTGGCTAAATGCATAAACAGTAATTACGTACCACATGACTTCTTTGTCTTTGAGTCAAACTCGAAGTTGACTATGACATTGTAGTCATGCAAATATTTATTTTAATGGCCTTTTAAGTGAAGTACTAGACACTATTTGGCAAGTTTTCGAAAACATCAGCCAGAAAAGTGAGAATACGTATATTATACAAAACTGTTTTTGTATTCCATACCTATCTACCATCAGAGACACTATACATTTAGAAATAAACACACTAAATTCACTCATTCTTTACAGACAGACGCCTCCAAGAACAAAGAACATTCACGAAGCAAAAACATTCATCATTCTGTAGGCGCGGCTAGGGCGGGCGAGATGCCAGGGCGGGCGGCCACTCACACACTCACCCAACTTGTACACACACTATACAAAGCAGGTGTGGTAGTGTGAGTGTCTCTGAGAAGAGTGGGCTCGGTAAATATACATAGTACATATACCAATATATAATTATGTGGGTGTCGAGAAGGCACAGAGATGTTTGTGTGAGTTTTAAATGTGAGCATGCGTGGATAGCTTTATGTATTTATTATGCCTGCTTTTAGCAATGGATATTATTAATTATACTTACATTATTAACGTCGAAGATTGGTTGTATGTTTTTTTACTCTTTAAGCGATACACAAACAGATAGCTTATAACCAACAGCGTAATTGTGTATGTAACACGTTGATAACGTGTTACACAATTACCCTGTTGGTAGCAATGGGTTTCATTTTGACAGTTGAACAGCATTCATTGCGTTATTTACGTTTTTTTTTTCTTCTTTGGCAACTGAGCCGGTTTCGACTATTCTGCCAGTGTCACGTGATGACGGCAGCAAATAAAGGCAGGCCGTCGAACTTTTCCCTTCGTGGTAGTTGTTAGTGTAGCTGCATGGACAAACACATGGGTTAGTAAGACAAAAATAGTAATCTACAGCGACACATGAGACAACAATTAAACTAGTTTATACTACCTATATACAGACTATTTATACACAAACTACGCACCATTTAAAATTTTAACTCGTTCTCATTTAGGAATCTGGCCAAAAGGTTTATTAATTTAAAGGTTTATTAATATTTTCTCGGTGGTAGGCCACAACATCAGCCGCCGGCGTAAGTTACCACCCACCAGACAAAGTCATGCCGCCAAGCGATTCATCGTGTTCCGGCATGATGTCTGGTGAAGCCGTACGGAGGACGGATCTGAGCAGTTGTGTTGCGATGTACGTGCCGGGTACGATGCGCGAAAAGTTGTTGTGTCGGGAGTTTGGTTGTGGAGGACCTCCAGATCAATATCCCTCTGGCGCAGCATCGTTGGTCGTGTTGTTGGGTTTAACATTGCATCACCCCGCTCAACTGCCGTCTTCCTTCCTATTTACTCAGTTCTTTTGAGTGAGTAGGCTTAATAAACTATCAACGATTGCATCACTGCTTACCATCAGGCGGGATTGCAGTCAAGCGCTAGTTTGTAATTTATTAAAAAAAAATGATAATAATTTAGGGGAGAAGTGGGAAAGCAGGGTATGGAAATTAGTTGGGAGAGGGATGTTGACTTTGGGAATTTTTGAATAGAGGTCTAAAGATTTATTATTATGGGAGCAAGAAAAGAAAATATGGTCTGTTGAACAGATATATTTTCGAACAATGTCTTTTTTAGAGGATTTAGGTAAAGTAAGGAGGGACAAGGACTAGCAACGAGCATCGTCGTGACGCACTATGAATATCAACCTCAATCATTTTGAATGATATCGTTAATCCTCTGCTCGATAGGTTTGAAAAATTGGTCTGCACAACATCGTCAATAACGCAGTGAATGCTGTTAAACTGTCAAAATGAAAATCATTGCTACTCTTAGTTTAAGTATAACGCAATTACCCCACACATAGCTAAAAAAGGGGGGTTTTCTTAAAGCATAGCTTTTTTATGTGGGTATAGTAAAAATGTCATTAAATACTTGTATTTTTGTACTATAGACACACGTAGGTACAGTCGAATTTCACCGAGTCTAAAACCGAGCCACTGAAGTCTAACATGAAAACGCATTTATACAATATGTAAAGAAAACCCTGTCCGACCCATAAGGATAATAAAGGTGAGGTAAACACATGACCAAATATAATATAAAATTTTACATAATCATCAAAGTAACAATACTAATGTATTTTGAAATAATCTTTTTTTTCCCGCGAATTAATTCGAACTTCCCCGAAATTTGGTAATTTTTAAAGAAGTGACAACACCATTTTGACGGTATTATTATAAGCGATGCGATCACGTGTCGCATGCCCTGCCCCCCGTCGCCCGCGGAAGGGTGGCCTACCGCACATGTATTAAGTTACCTCTTTTTGCGAAATAATATTTTTTTTAGGGGGATTGTTTTTTTAAGTTTAGCCCGGCTTTGTATCAATTTGTAGAATCAGTTATCGATACCTTACAATACCTTCACGGATCGGACAGGGTTTTCTTTACATATTATCAGTTGGAATCATTTTGAAGCTCATTGCTATTCCATTAATCCCTAATGCCAATTATAAAAAGACAACATACAATGGCGCCGATTGTGTTGTACACAAATTAAAGTAATTTTAAGTTAAATGCAGAAAGAAAAAGTTTCTAATTCAATAAAAAAAGGATAGAAGATAATTTTTAAGTTTAATCCTGTCAAATTAAGATATTCCATAGACAGCTTAGACGCGATTAAAAATACGCGAGTTTACATCAGGAGCGCACTAATTTGACAGGTCTAAACTGACATTTTATCTTCTGTCCTTTTCTTAACGAAATGGAAAGAAAAAGATGCACATAACTTGAAATTAGTTTAGTTTGCGAACAACAGAATCGGCGCCATTATTGCGTTACAGACACAGGACCAAAATATTATAAGTATCAACTATTGATATAATATTAAACAGATATGATATGCTCTAACAAATTAACCAAAATAAATGTGCCGATCGGAGCAGCAGCACACATATGCAATTTTTTTATTCAGCGTACATTACACACGTTGGCACAGTGTGAGTGAGATGGGGCGCAATCTAAAGCATAGAGAAGAAAAAGATGGATAGTGTTTGTCGTTTGCGCTTAAATAGAATCGACGAAAACTAAAGCGACTTGCTGGACTTACCTCCTTTTATACGCTTTATTTTAATATTATATCAATGGTATCAACACTTATTTTTCCTTGAAAATGAAAGGACTTTGTGTGTGTACATATAACAGGTATTGTGATGTGTTACATGAAACTTTCGAGAAAAGGGGTGAGGGTGGAAACTAAAGCGGTTGCAATAAAACGAGTAAAATGAGTTTGCAAGTTGTCCAAGTATAGTTTGCCTACTACGATCGCTTATTTTTGATCGTTTCTGTAGAAAGGAGATGTCTCAGAAATGTATGGAGCCTGGGCCAGCACATTGTACACTTAATGCTAGGTATAGTTACGCTATAGTTAACCGTTTTTAATGTTCATTTAATATACTTGGGGTCTGTACTCCGCGCGTCCGGCGACATTGATTGCGACGTCAGGGCACGTATTTCCGCAGCTTGGGCAAAATGGCGTGAGGTGACGGGTGTCATTTGTGACCCCAAAATGCCGGTTAAGCTTAAGGGGCAGGTCTATAAGACCATCATTAGACTTGCTCTCCTCTATGGCAGTGAGGCGTGGCCTGTGCTTGAGCGACACAAGCAGGAGCTGCGTGTCACGGAGATGAATATGCTGCGGTGGATGTGTGGAGTTACGCGGAAGGACCGCATCAGGAACTCCCGCATCCGTGGCAGTCTTCATGTCCGTGACATAGCGGACAAACTGCAGGAGGGTCGCCTACGTTGGTACGGTCACGTCTTACGAAAACCGGTATGTTACGTGGGTCACAAATGTCTTGCCATGGCGCCTCCGCCGGGCCGGAGCAAGCGGGGTAGACCAAAGAAGTGTTGGCTTGACGTTGTAAGAGATGACATGCGTGCCAACAATCTCACACCACAGGATGCTAAAGATCGCGCGAAATGGAGGAAATTAAGTAAGAAAGCGGACCCCGGGCTCCAACGCGAAAGCCGCGGATGCAACCGGGATAAACGCTGAGATGATGATGATGATGATGATGATGATTTAATATACTTTGGCTTAGTTTTTATACAGATTCAATTTAATTCGGCCAAGGAGTGCAACACAACTACTAATAAATATGGTGGTCAGCAATAAGCGAAATAAGAGTTTGACAGTGACATTTTAAGACTATCGTATCTATATTATTTACTATATGACTGCGAAAAAAACAAAACATGAATTCCGAACATAGGGACCATTAAATAAACACAATCAGCTCAAATCAACACTCGACACGAACACAACGGGAAAATAGAACTGTCCACGTCGCCAATCAAACGTCATAAGAAGTGTCATGGCTACCTTAATAAAGGGTTATCTCACTAGAAATCGTTTCAAATAATTAATTATATATACTTGTATTTTTATTCAAATTAATTTATTTGTATTTTTATGAAAATCTTCAATTTTTTTCCTTTTTATCTATATACTGTGGCCCAAAATGAAACATCTCCTTTCCCAAAGAAAAGTCGAGTGAAGTGAACTTAGAGTGCTGTCACTTGTGTCAATTATGCCAAAGATTGTGCGAAATGGAGCAGTAAGTGTAGGAAAGCGGACCCCGGGCTCCAACGCGAAAGCCGCGGATGTAACCGGGATTATATGCTGAGATGATGATGGTGATGATGACTTGTGTCAATCCCTAGCATAAGTTGGATTGACAGTTAATTCAACGAACCATGCTAACTTCACTTAATTGTGTCGTCTTGTGTTTGTTTTAGCCCAAAGAAGAACCATCGCTAATAATACTGATCAACAGTCGATATCCACTACGTATAATAATATTAAATTAGTTTATTTCTCTCCACCTTGACGTTGGCAGAATCATCGGCCATCGATGGGGCCAAACTCATAAAAAAAAAAATCACTTAAGTTTTTACGACAAGTTTACAAAATCTAAACGTTGATGTTTATTTTAATTACTAGTTTGATTTTAAAAGAATCACAATCAGCAGGGTAATTGCACACTATAAGTAGCAATAGGTTTTAGTTTGACAGTTCGACAACTTTCATTGCGTTATTAGAGTTTATTGGAGTTTACTTCTTAAGAATCGATTTTCATATATAAGGCGCCCGGTATGAGAAAAATCCGAAGGGTAAAACCTACTAACGAGTAACGAATTTTAAGCGTTACTATTTTAGTGCGCACCTTTCGTGCGCAACTTTCTAATCTAAAAAAGTGGCATAATTATCTTTTTACAACTATATTTTGTTAGTTATTAAGATAATGATATATTTAAAAAAAAATTAATTATAATAATTAAAAAAAAAAGTTTAAGTATAAAGAAAAATTATTATCAACTTTCTTAAAATTGGTTAAAATTTTCATAAATATGCATTTATAATTTTTTTAATTTTTTATGATTTATTTTATAAATAATTTTTAAAATAATAATAATGATATTTTTTTTAATTTAATTTTTTTTTTATTTTTTTTTAAATTTTTTTTTCTCTTACTTAAGGAGTAAACTCCAGTCGTGCGTCGGAGCTGACACACACACTTTTTTATGTTGCTGAGCAGACACATTTTTTGAACATAATGGAACCATGGATTAGCAATATGCTTCAGAATGATTCTAATTGTTAGGACTAGTGTTTTACGCAATTAGGGTGCTGGAAGTAATGGAACCAATATTGATTTTGTTATCACACTTATCACTAGTATTACACAGCCAGACAGCCTCCGTGGCGTAGCGGTAGCGGACGCGGCCGCTGCGCAAGGTGGCGCGGGTTCGATCCCCGCACAGTGCAAGTATTTGTATGCATGAATATGAATATTTGCACTGGTCTGGTCGTGCCTCGGAAAGCACGTTAAGCCGTTGGTCCCGGTTGCCATACGAACATCTAGTGGCAGTCGTTACGGGTTCTTGGAGCCCTCAAAAGTCCAACAATTGGTCTAACTGCAATGCTTCGACGTCGCCTTCGGGTTGTGGAGGTCAGACGGCAGTCGCTTCACGGAAAATGTCGAAGTTTAGCCATATCAGCAGTTGGACTGGTAAAGCGGACCTCAGACTCCAAAGCTGAAAAGGCTTCGGATGCGACTGGGATTAACGCTGGGATGATGATGATGATGACTTATCACTAGTACTACATTATTATTTTTAAATTATTTTTAATAGATATTTGTAATTTTTTAATGGTGTGAAAACAGTGGAGGTTAACTTCAACAACAATTAGATTTTAGAATATTTTTATTGGATTTAATCAACAAATCTTTACTAATCCATACTAATATTATAAATGCGAAAGTAACTCTGTCTGTCTGTCTGTTACGCTTTCCCGCCTAAACCTCTCAACCGCTTTTGATGAAATTTGGCACAGACAATCTTTAGACCCTGAGAAAGGATATAGGCTACCTTTTACTGAAAAAAAAAAGATGTTCCCGAGGGAAATCTAAAAAGCGTGATATAACCGAATTCCACGCGGGCGGAGACGCGGGCGGAAATCTAGTAGTTATTATTATAAATGTGAGTTTGTTTGTTTATTCTGCTTTCACATCTAAACTACTGAAGAGATATGGATGAAATTTGGCACACAGATATTTTACAACCAAGAATAATAATACATAGGATAGGTACTTTTCTCCGATATCCCGAATCGAAATTTACGCGGGTGAATCCGCGGGGCGTAGTACTAAATATTTTTCATTTATCATTCGGATTCAGTATCGATTTAAAAGAATCATCAGAATTTTAATAATTTTAATTACTCCATAAGATACAGGCCTAGCCTAGTTTAGAGGACAGGGTTAAACCTATTGTAGGTACATATTGTAATGCAGTATTAATGTACAGCGACAGCAAATCAAGTTACTACAATCTGTCAGATTTCCTTATTAGATTTTCAACTTTATCTCTAAAGCATTAAGGCTCAAGGTTGATTGGGAATATCTGACAGTTTAGGATAGCTTGACTTGCTGTCGTCCATACACAAAAATTTAAAAATGTATTTTTGTCCCAATAAATATTTGTAATTTGTAACCGTGGAAAGTAAATCCCAGATGAAAAGTAAAATATTCAAATTATTTTTATTTTATTTTTTTTCAAATTGATTTTGCTTCAATTTAAACAAATTTCTACTTTATGTTAATGGCAATTAAGTTGATTTTAGGGTGATTAGAAACTAAAAAGTGTTTGATTTAAGCTATATTTTGCAGAAATTTAAGTTATTTTTATATAAAAAAATCAACTGTTAGCCTCTAACGGTTCACGAGAGACGCTTGCAAAAGACCGCTGACAGAGGATAGATGGACAGTGGAGGGGCTTAATAACCTATACATAAAACTGAATCCTACCTAACAATAGTCTCCTCTCACCCACGTATCTACAGCAATTCATAGCACGGATAAATATCTATGACTCATACATAGTAAAAGAGCTAAAGCGGCATTTAGATAATGATGGAACGGGGAAGCAAACTAGTTGGCTAGCTCGAACACTTAGCCGATAAGAGAGCAACAGCACTATTCTGCACATTTTACTCAGTAACCCTAGGAGCAATAACCATAGACATACTAATGGACATGCCGTACGCGTATAATTTGCAGTATTTTTTTTTGGTTTGACAAGAGTCAACGAGATGGCCTATGCTTTCAGTCTAGCACTATCACTTTCCTCATAAATGATTGATGATTTTGAGAGAGTTACAAATAGACGAAACTTCGTTTCCTCCTTTCGGAGTGCCACAATTCTCATCTCTAAGGCATGTCCATTAGTATAGGTATGTCGATGGCAATAACAAAGAAAAAGTGACTAACTACTCCTAGGTTAAGAAAAAAAGATGAATAACTCGCACAGGAAGATCATAAAACTAAACTAAATACAATTTAAAATAAAAAAACTAATGAAATAAAAGAAGCGTTATACATAAAACTACTTAATCTAAAAATCTTATACAAGGCCAAAAGGCTTCTATCTAACCCAGATGTTTCGACATTTAAAAAAAAATTGTCGCTGTGGTTTTTACTCTTTGGCTTGTATTGTTTGACCCACTATGATATCACGGGAAATTAGAGTAATAAATAACAAATAAAATACCTAGTTATGTAAAATATTAATTAATAATTAAATTTTAATCCGGGCAAGACGTAACCTTAATAATTGTATATATTATGGCCTATGAGTAATAGAATAGAAAACTGTTCCCTTCGGTTTTAGGTTAAAAGGCCTGATGTTATGTTATTATGTATTGAAAAGCGTTGTACTACTATTGTTTAATATAAATGTTCTGCTTAGTGTGATTCAAATAATTGCAGAATACGACTCGTTTTAGATACTGTGAGTCAGGGCCACGCCTGCGCATACGGGTTCCGGTGTTCCCTAGAATACTGTACGTGTATAGGTACTTCAGAAATTATGATGGTAGTTTTTCTATCTATAGAGAATATATGCGTACTGTTTATTTATACAATATGTAAAGAAAACCCCGTCCGACCCATAAGGATAATAAAGGTTAGGTAAACACATGACCAAATAAAATATTAAATTTTACAAAATCATCATAGTACCTAACTATACCTACTAATGAATTTTGAAATATTTTTTTTTCCCGCGAACTAATTCTAACTACTCCAAAATTATTAATAAATTTAAAAATTATATAAAGTATTATTATAAGCGATGCGACCACGTGCCGCGTGCCCTGCCCTCCTTCGCCCGCGCATGTATTACCTATCGCACATGTTACCTCCTTTTCCGAAATAATATTTATTTTTTTAGGAGTTTTTTTTTTAACTTCAGCCCGGCTTTGTAAGCATTAGTAGCATCACTTATCGATACCTAACAATACCTTCACGGATCGGACAGGGTTTTCTTTACATATTGTATAGGTACTGTAGGTATTTTGAGAGCTTTACGAGTCCTAAGTACCAGGAGTAAATAAAACTACATATTGGTATTCTAAAGGATGCATTTTGGAGAGTGTGTGCGGGAATTGCATGACTTATTTCCGCCATCGTTTCATCATCAGTCGACCCGAGTATCCGAGTACCCTTAAGTTGTTGACACCACTACGATCCGGACGAAGCATTTCGCCTTGCCTTTTATAGCGCGTACATCGAAGGACTGGAACAATTTGCCAGCGGCGGTTTTTCCGTCTACTTAACTATAATTTAAGTGTCTCCAAGGCTAGAGTGATTAGGCTCTTAATGAACTAGCGCGCTTTACTATTAACGATTGCATCACTGATTACCATCAGGCGGGATTGCGGTCAAGCAGTAGTTTATAATTATAAAAAAAAATCCTATAACGTTTTCACATAAAGAAGGAATGTTAAAGAAATACATAGCTATTAAGAAGAAAAATGTACCATTCCTAGACATCGCAAAAAGTAGACTTTTTTATATTACAGTAGAATAATGTTATACGTACAGACGACAACACATCAAGCTACTTCAATCTGTCAGAATTCCTTATTAGATTTTCAACTTTATCTGTAAAGCATTAAAGCTCAAGGTTGATTGGGAATATCTGACAATTTGGGGTAGCTTGACCTGCTGTCGACCGTACCTAGAAGATGTCTCTGCTTTTTTGAATTTTTATTCTGCATCGTAACTGCGTAACATACCTACTATTAATCTCAATTTGAATGAATTTAAAGCATCGGGCCCGCGGACGGTGGGCAGTGGGCAGCTGTTTCACGAGCGCCTCAAAGAGATGTCACCACATCGTGACGGGGTCCACGAAGACCGATGCCTCCTGGGCCAGGGTTGCGGGTTGGTTAAACAAGAAACCGTGGCCCTGGCCGTCACACAGGCAAGTGAAGAAACACGGGTGGGTTTTAGTCAGTAAAAGTCTGACACGCCCTTCTGCTCCGCCCAGAGCGGGAGAAGTCATTTGATGATTTCCCATCCCAAAAAAAAAAACATACATATGTTCCATTGCTCCATAAGTCGGAAAAATGTGTCTGCTAAGCAATATAAACAGCGCAATGAATGTTGTACTTATACTGGTGTTTGGTCGCGTTTACGTCTGATCCCACGTGCTAAACTTTATTTATCCACGTGATAACTCAATTTAATTCAACTATTCAAGTGTAATTGCGTGTTTAGGGTCCATTAAACGTCTACGTAAGTAGCAAACATCCCTTAAGCACCAGAGGTTTTGAATTTTAGCTGTAATACATGTTGTCAATAAATATTTTAGCAACAGTTATAACTAGAGATCGGAAATTACGGCGCTTTTACAACGTTATTTTTTGTTTATGCCAAAACCCAAAACACGTGTATTTTTAAGTAAAGAATCTATGTAGAAAATTTAAAAAAGATTTAAAAAAGAAGATAGGCTTATCATGAGATAAGCCACAAAGTTATGAGCTTGTTATCTTACGTGGTTGTCCCTAAAACAATATCGTCAACGCACTCCTCGCCCGCCCGCGCTTGTAGCGGCGCGGTTCCTAGTACTATGATCTACCGTTAGTTGTATTGTGCGCTCGGTAAGCACTCTGCAACAATTTCTAAATGTATTTGGGAAAAATATAACATGCTCTATTTGAATCGTGATTAGAATCGATTCAGTTGCTTATTCTGAACAAACTATATTCAGGTTGGTGTAGCGAAAGGCAGATTCATATTTTTCTTTCGACAAATCAAGTTTAGATATTTAAGCGCCGAAATATCCGACCTCTAGTTATAACAGACACCTATCTTCATGAGATATCGTGTGCGAGAGATTTAACTTTTAATGAAACTTCTGGTAAAACATGACCGTATTGGCAGTATTGGTACTTCATTTTCAATTGACAGCTAAGCGTCATTCATAAGAATAGTACCTACCTACTAAAGTTGGACAACCATGAATGAATGAATGAAAACATGCATTAAACAATGGCACCGATTCTCTTATTAATAAACTGAACTAAATTTAAGTTTAGTGTATTTTTTTTAGTTCAATATTATGTTAGTCCTGTTACATTAGTCAGCATTTGACGAAAATTGACGTAATTTTAGTAGCCAAGTTTTTAATCACGTCTAAACTTGCTATGCAGTATTTTAGTTTGACAGAATAATATTTAGTTTAGTCTTAACAAACTAAGATACTCCATAGACAATTGAGATGTGATCACCAACATACGTCAATTTATATCAGGCGCGGATTAATTTGACAGGATAGTTTAGTTCTGTAAAATACATAATTATTTATTTTTTGCCCTTTTCTTGATGTAGTAAAAAGTAGGGTTGCCACGAATAGTGATTTGGCCGAATACCGAATATTCTGCAACGCTGTCGGCCGAAGTGCCGACCGATTCGGCCGCCGAATATGCGGCACTCAGTACATGCTTTCGATTGCGTAAAAATAATAATACGACAAATAGTGTGGCACCCAGTCTCACACGTGCGCGGAAGGGCGTGCGGCCATTTCGTCGTTTGATTCTATTACGAGTAGACACGTCACGGGACGTTTTGTCAGATCATTATAAAAAATAAAACATTACCTACGATTTTGTAGAAAAGTTCGTTTGTTAATTATTTTTCAATTGTTTCTGTGTTAAAAATTTTGTTATTTGGTAATAAATACTAATAATTCTAGAGTAATATGATGTGTATTTTTTGTCCATGATTAATATTCGGTATTCGGCCGAATAATAAGTAGGTACAATTCGGCTGAATACCGAATTCCAAAAAGAGTGGCCGAATAGGCCGAATACCGAATAGTAGCCGAATATTCGTGGCAACTGTAGTAAAAAGAATAAGATGCACTGAACTTAAGTTTAGTTTAGTTTATAAAGAAGGTAATCGACGCAAATGATGCTGATGATATAGGTATTGGCGCCGATTCTGTTGTTCACAAACGAAACTAATTTTAAGTTAAGTGCATCTTTTTCTTTCCATTTCGTTAAGAAAAGGATAGAAGATAACATTTTAGTTTAATCCTGTCAAATTAAGATACTCCATAGACACTTTAGACGCGATTATACAATATGTAAAGAAAACCCTGTCCGATCCGTGAAGGTGTTGTTAGGTATCGGTAACTGATTCTAATAAAGCCCACAAAGACAGGCAAAACTTAAAAAAAAATCCCCCTAAAAAAATAAATATTATTTAAAAAGAGGTAACTTAACACATGTGCGGTAAGCAACCCCATTCCGCGGGCGGCGGGGGGCAGGGCACGCGGCACCTGTGACGTGGTCGCGTCGCTATTCGCCTATAATAATACCGGTGTTGTCACTTTTTTAAAAATTACCAAATTTCGGGGAAATTGGAATGAATTCCCCGGAAAAAAGGATTCTTTCAAAATTCATTAGGATTGTTACTATGATGATTATGTAAAATTTTATATTATATTTGGTCAAGTGTTTACCGTACCTTTATTATCCTTATGGGTCGGACAGGGTTTTCTTTACATATTGTAAACATGGCGCCTAAAAATACGCCAGTTTACGTTAGGCGCGCCCTAATTTGACAGGTCTAAACTGACATTTTATCTTCTGTCCTTTTCTTAACGAAATGGAAAGAAAAGGATGTACTTAGGTACTGAACTTAAATTTAATTTAGTTTGTGAACAACAGAAGCGGGGCTATTATCTGCAAAGAAACACATAAGAAAAAAAAAAAACTAAAGATGAACGAACCGATTGTCTACATGTAAGTCTGTCATACGTAAATTACAAGGAAATATGCGTAAGTTACAACGTCAATCGTTCTAGACTTATTAAGTCTTAGTATTGTCATCAGATTTTCCTGTAGCTATGAATATGCAATTAGGAGGAAATACACCATGCAAAGAAATCTGTGCGGTGCTACTTTCGAAAACATTGAAAGTACAAAACCTGCCAATTGCGAGACAGCCTTGTTTCCATTTTTCTTCTTCCTGTGCCTCTTCAATCCTGAAGGTTGGCTGTCAGCATCTTGTATTAGGTCTTGTCAACCGCGAGTCGGAACAGTTTTTCGACTGAAGTAATGCCGGTCCACTCCCTGATGTTACGTTTATTTCCATATACGGTTTTTTTCATAGTAATGCACAAAAAGTTTATATTATTTTATTATTAATTATAAACTAGTGCTTGACTGCAATCCCGCCTGATGGTAAGCAGTGATGCAATCGTTGATGGTAAAGCGCTCTAGTTTATTAAGCCTATTCACTTAAAAAACTTAGGAATAGGAAGGATGACGGCAGTTGAGCGAGGTGATGCAATGTTAAACCCAAGACCAATACGAACAAACGATGCTGCGCTAGAGGGAGGTTGATCTGGAGACTCTCCACGACCAAACTCCCGACACAACAACATTTGGCGCATCGTACCCGCCACACATCGCAACACAACTGCACAGACCCGTCCTCCGTACGGCTTCACCAGACATCATGCGGGAACACGACGAATCGCTAGGCGGCAAGACTTTGTTTGTGTTTTTTTGTTTGTTGTGAGTTATAAAAAGAGCAGTCTTGTGACTGACCCACAGAAGTGAAAACTGAAATAATTGCTAATTTCGAAAACATTGAAAGTACAAAATCGGCCAATTGTGAGTGGGACTTTATTCCTTTGTAATGAAAAAGTTATAAAAAAGGAAGACATGGGACTGACCCATAGAAGTGAAAACTGAAATCATTATTATTCATACATTATAACATACACGGTATATCTTGTTGTAGCGATCACAATGTCGGGTCGGTCATGCGCACGCGATTTCAATGCTTTCCCCCGTCCAACAAAAGTATTCCATGTCGCTTAAGAAATTTTCTCATTAAAAACTTTTAATATGTTTACTATATGAGTATGTTATAGCGATAGTTTCTAATATTAAGTATGGATTATGCGTGGCAATGTACCTACACGCCCTGGAGTTTTACAGACAGTCGCACGGGCGCACAAAAAGACGGCCGCGTGAACTGTCTATGAGGGAGGTTTGAGGCAAACTTCACAGCCAGGCTCATTTGCGTCTGTTTCACCTCCACACTACACTAACAAATTATCTAATGTTTCATGGAGATGTTTTTGTGTAGTTTGTAGGATAAAATAGCCGGGGACCTAGGACTGATTTGCCCCCCCCCCCCACTAGACCAACAGCTAGGAATAATTTTAATTATAAATTTCTTCTTCTGCCTCTGTGGAATAGATACCACAATTTTGCCAATAACACGTGAAACAAATTATAGAGATTCTTTGAAAATTTTATGTTACAATAATGGCGGATATCGCCAATGACGAGAATGAGTTGAACAAGACGGCCGCGTGAACCGTCTATGAGGGAGTTTTGAGGAAAATTCATGATGTGGCCACTATGCTGCGATATTTCAATGTTCTTTATGAATTATTGTCATGGACAGTTGTCGGTGTGTATTTAATGGTCACGTGGATTGGCGGAGGCGGCCGCCACTGCTGAGGGTGCTGACCGCTTCCTCTAAGCTGCTGCATTGTTAAATAAAAATCTATTATTTTGTCCACTTTGATACCCGAGGGGTTATTCTTGGAATTTAAAAAAAGTTCAAAGTCTAGAGTCACAATTAGTCAAAAAATACCTGTAAATTCCGTACCAAGTCTTTGACATTTTTTGTCGCTGAAATGACGCTGTGTGGTCACAGCGTCATTTTAGTAACAAAATAAGATGACAAAACAAATTACAAGACAATTTAAATTTGTAATATTTTGACTAAAACTAGCTCAACTCAAGATTAAATCTGTTCTTATCTTACACAGGTGCTGCTCCTGCTTACTTCAGGAATGATAACACATTATCAGGCTATCAATATCGCATGAAAATCCTATCATAGCGCGGGCCACTTGAGTGGTATCTTAGGATTCCAGGCCACACTTATCAAATATTTTGGACTGCGTTAAGATTGCGAACTTGTTTGGCCGTATTAAGAAACAGATCGAGTAGGAATGGAAAGAAAGAAATTGCGTTCATTTGCAGTTAAAATGACGCAGAAAATACATAAAATAACAAGTTGTTGGAAAATATGCGTCACATCCACATGAAGAATTGGCGGTTTTTTTACCAATCACGGGTATCGGAAATGTTGTAATTTGCTTACTGTAAGGTGACCAATCATTCCAGCATATTTCAATCCATTGCTGAACATAACGAAACTCTGGTTCAGATAAAAATTAATTACAAAAAATACAACACAAAATACTTTTTCCTTTTTCCCTATTACATA
Organism: Sesamia nonagrioides; assembly: GCA_017933935.1. Lineage (NCBI taxonomy): Eukaryota > Metazoa > Arthropoda > Insecta > Lepidoptera > Noctuidae > Sesamia > Sesamia nonagrioides. The sequence continues at coordinate 4,704,186 of JADWQK010002280.1, read as the reverse complement.
CCTAAAGGTATTTTGGTATCGATATGGGTGATTTGAATCGAACAGCGAACTGTCAAATAAACTTTTCAAATTTAATTTTAGAATAGGAAAAAAAAGCTGTAATGTGTGCCAGTTTTAAATAAAATTCCTGACATAGGTATTTATCACTTGAGATAAACCGTAAATAGTAGCTAATCGAAGCACAAGAGGTTTATCAAACGCCACTGACCGGGCGTTGGAAATTTCGTGTGTCATATTTAGTACAAGTGGTTTCCGGAATGACCTACATTTATGGAGTAGTAGGAATGAAGTATGTTTATCATTTTATACTTACCTATAGGTACCTACTTCATTCCCGATAGCATTAGACAGAAGCAAAAGAAGGTTGTTTTGGGGTTTATTTTATAATAAAAGTAAACATATATGTATATTGTGCTCGATTGTTGCTAAATTTATTTTTAATTGACTTGTATAACAACCGTTATATTTAAATCAACTTATTTGAACTATCTCTTCTGAATTTATGAGGCTTTTAATTAATTAAATTATTTAGTTCGTACTTCGACTAATAGTGTCCATGTTAAAAAACTAAAAGCACCAGGGGTATGATTACCCCTGGTGCTTTTAGTTTCCACTTCGTCAACCATGTCGTCAAAAAGTACCTATTTCTCTCTAAGTCATCATCATCATCTCAGCGTTAATCCCTGTCGCATCCAATAGCTTTTCTTCTTTGGAATCTGGGATCCGCTTTACCAGTCTTAGGCACGTATTACAGAACGTCACTCAAAACTTAAACTCCACTTAAGTCTTGTTTCAAGCCCTTTGATTGGTTGAAACTAGTTTTATGTAATGCTTAAACAGAGATCAATACTTGAGTTTCCTTCTGGAATACGGACCTAACTGCTGATTTTGGCTAAACTTCGATATTTTCCGTGATGCGACTGCCGTCTGACCTCCACAACCCGAAGGCGATATCGAAGCATTGCAGTTAGACCAATTGTTGGACTTTTCAGGGTTCCAGCAACCCGTAACCACTACCACTAGATGTCCGTAGGGAAAAGTTAAGTTTCTCTCTAAGTGGTAACTTATTTTTGCAGAAGTTAAGTAAGTACAAGATAAATTTCCAAAAATTTTTTGGGTTGATCCTCAAATATCTACAGGAGTGCTGCACAAACAAAGACCGCCACAGATACCTAATCTTGGAACGAATTATTGAACCATTATCGTGATAAGTGATAAGGAACTAACCCGGTTTACGAGATAAAGTGCTTTTGATGTGGGCGAAGATCCACTATCTGGCTGTTCGTGGAAAGTAACGTAAGTGTCACTTGTATATTTAGCCTTGTATATACCTAATGTAAATATAGAGAACACGTGGATATTTCCTGATAGATTACTCTACAAGGAAACGCAGGCCTTTTCTTACCGTTTAAAAGATATAAGATAAGGCACTTGGGATATCTTTTTTATTGCCAAATGTCCACTAGTGTCTGGAATTTTCATATTGCAAGTACTTATTGCACTTCAAAATATTTACTGCATAAGTACAGACGACAGCACATCAAGCCGTCCGTGGCGCAACGGTGGAGGCCCCGGGTTCGATCCCCGGCCAGGTCATGATGGAAAACGATCTTTTTCTGATTGGCCTGGGTCTTGGATGTTTATCTATTTAAGTATCTATTATAAATACAGTATCGTTGAGTTAGTATCCCATAACACAAGTCTCGAACTTACTTTGGGGCTGGCTCAATCTGTGTGATTTGTCCATATATATTTATTTATTTATTTTATTTAAGATACTACAATCTGTCAGATTTTTTGTTAGATCTTCAACTTTATGGCTAAAGCATTAAGGCTCAAGGTTGATGGGGAATATCTGACAGTTTCGGGTAGCTTGATCGAGAGAGACCCAGTCCGACAAATGACTAAAGTCCAGTAAAGGAGTCAAGTAAAGGATTAAAGGCTGGTCACATATGCCGCAGGGCCGAAAACCATTGGGGTAAACGAGTCCTCGAGTGGAGACCGCGTCTCGGCAAACGTAGCGTAGGACGCCCTTGGGCGAGATGGAGCGACGACATTAAAAAGGTGGCTGGTAGTGGCTGGTGAAGAACTGCTCAGGATCGAGCTTGTTGACGTGCCAAGAAGGAGGCCTATGTACAGCAGTGGACGAGTAGAAGCTGATGATGATGATGATGAGGAGCAGAGAGTAAAGTTCACTCATCCTCCATAGTAAAGGAAGGATCCTCTGACCAGACGGGTGTAATGTCGTGCGGGCACTTGCCCAACGGTTGAAGTTGGGAAGTTGTATGCACTTATTGCACGGTAAACTCTGCTTGCGAGATGTAGAATTCGTGTGACGTCAGTATGACGCGTTGTTTATTTGTGACGTTTGTAGGTACCGCTACAAGTAACTTTTACAATCTAGTGATTGGAGCCTCCTTTAAGGCAGATAAGGCCTGTAAGGAGACTCCACTCTTCCATAACATAATGAGTATCATATAGGTACTTGTATTTAAGTAAGGAAGAAATAGACTTGTTGCATCATCATCATCATCATTTCAGCCGAAAGACGTCCACTGCTGGACATAGGCCTCCCCCAAGGTTCTCCACGACGACCGGTCCTGCACCTCCCGCATCCAGCGGTTGCACCGGTTCTTGCACCAACCCCAAATTAAATTGCAATAAGGGCAGGCGACGATGATACAATCATCATCATCATCTCAGCGTTAATCCCAGTCGCATCCGAAGCTTTTTTTTCAGCTTTGGAGTCTTGGGTCCGCTTTACCAGTCTAACTGCTGATTTTGGCTAAACTTTGACATTTTTCGTGAAGCGACTAGCGTCTGACCTCCACAACCCGAAGGCGATATCGAAGCATTGCAGTTAGACCAATTGTTGGACTCTTGAGGGCTCCAACAACCCGTAACCGGCATTAGATCTTCGTATGGCAACCGGGACCAACGGCTTAACGTGCTTTCCAAGGCACGACCAGACCAGTGCAAATATTCATATTCATGCATACAAATATTTGCACTTGCGCAGCGGCCGTGTTCGCTACCGCTACGCCACGGAGGCTGTCACGATGATACAATACTACCAACAACTGCTAAGCGTACGCACTTTCAAACCAACACACAAAGCTGACTACCATTGAACCAGTACGATGTGATGTGATTTCAATATAGTGAATGGTGGGGTCACGTGGCACAGCATAGATAAGTAGAAAGTGCGTTTAGTTAGCAGACTTGTTTGTGTTGTAATTAGCAAGTACACGACCGATTCATTCATTCACTACGACGCGAATTCCTTGTTAGTCCGTAGCACTGGAAAGAGAGATACAGAAGTTCGGCATCATACTATGAGCACAGTATAAAAATCATATAGTAGGTCGACGCCTTTGATCTCGTGTAAAACGCCGACATCGTCTAGAGTCTAGACGATGTCGGCGTTTACACAACGACAACCCTGGCCGATGCGTTACTGTCTAAACTCTAGACAGTAACGCATCGGCCAGGGTTGTCACAAATAAACAATATTTATGAAATTATTTATTTATTGCAGATCAACATCGATACAGCTATCGACAAACAAACAAACAAACATAACAGGAGGGTAGATGGCGCTGCCGTCACGTTAACATCGGCTCCCTAAATAAAATTATTTAAAAATTGTTTTATCGAATATACAATATGTAAAGAAAACCCTGTCCGATCCGTGAAGGTATTGTTAGGTATCGTTAACTGATTCTAATAATGCCTACAAAGCCGAGCTAAACTTAAAAAAAAATCCCCCAAAAAAAATAAATATTATTTCGAAAAAGCGAGGTAACTTAATGCATGTGCGATAGGCAACCCGATAGCCCCGCCCCCTTTCACCCGCGCATGTATGCGCGGGTGAAAGGGGGCGGGGCATGCGGCACGTGGTCGCATCGCTATTCGCTCCGCCACAAATGGTGTTGTCAGTTTTTTAAAAATTACTAAATTTCGGGGAAATTTGAATTAATACCCGGGAAAAAAAGATTATTTCAAAATTCATTATTATTGTTACTGTGATGATTATGTAAAATTTTATATTATATTTGGTCAAGTGTTAACTTAACCTTTATTATCCTAGATGGCGCTGCCGTCACGACATCGGCTCCCTAAATAAAATTATTTAAAAATTGTTTTATCGAATATATAGTGTTGAAAGTTGTGTTAAAGTGACAATATAACTTGGAATTAACTATCCTATCGTTATCTGGACGCAAATTTATCCAGAAAGTGAAAAGAATAAAGGAAAAAAAAGACTAAATTTGATGTCTATCAAGTGACTTCTAAATAAGACTTTGGTGCAACAATCCCTACAAAGCAAAGTAATTAACATAGTATTTAAATGTAAAAAGAACGTGAACTATCTAAAACATTAAAAACATTGTGTTAAAAATGTGTACAAAAATTAATGTGACAGTGTGAACATTTTTGCAGCATGAGTCACATAACGGCTATTTAATGTTTTAAAAACACTATAAGCTTAAACAGATGAACAATTTCACATTTGGTATTAATGTCTAGTTGGTCTATTAGAGACTCAGGAAGTTGCGAGTACGAAGTGCCGCAGGGTCGATCCCACGATCTAACTCTTTTTGGAACTTTTTTTTTTTTCTCTCTTTATTTGTTTTTGGTATTTACAAGTAGTTCCAAGAATATATAATTGTATTATTGTACCAAAAACAATTCAATTCAAAACAATTATTCTGGAATTCGTGCATCGTGATAAACTTGACAACTGAGTTGAAGTTTGTAACTGAAATTAAAATGAATTTCTTGGATAACATCACATTTCGGCGGAATCGCACACGATCTGAACCTAATGATGATGAAAGCGACATCATATTATCTCAGACATTAAACTGTACAACAAGCAGTCTACCTGAAATATCCGAAGACGAAGATACTCCACAATTAAAAATATTAAAAGATGAGATTGCCAGCCTTACATCTCAGTTAGCTAGTGCGCATGAAGAAATAGAAAAATTATCACTCGAGAACTGCAATTTAAAGAAATTAAATGGAGAATATAACAAAAGAAACGACATGTATAAAAAATTGTAAACAGTCCAGGAAAAATTAAATCGAAGACAACATTACTGACACCTAAAAGAAATACGAAGACAAAACAAACACAGACTACTCCGGTCATTGAAAAAAGTTGCTCATCACCTAGTAACACAAAAACAGCTAAAAGCACCAGCAGAAACGTAAGCTCAAGTAAGCCAACACAAAACACACAAACCGAAACAACTCCAAAAAAGCATTCCGTGAAACGCAGAATATGCCTGATAAGTAGCGAAACAACTAATCGATTATATACAATTGCCGAAAGAACTAATCTGCGTGATTTTGAAATCTGTCACTACCGGAAACCCAAGTGCGGATTGCGTCCCATTCTTCACAAAATTGAAGGAAAAGTTCAAGATTTTACGCACTCGGACTATTGTGTTATTTACATAGGAGAGGAAGATTTTCGCAAAACACACAACTATTTGGAGTTAGTCATGTTTATTAGAGAAAAGTTAATGGAATTGAACCATACTAATTTTGTAATTTGTTTACCTACGTTTAAGTATATGATAGATGCTAATATTATGTATAACAGTCGTGTAGAAATGTTCAATAACTTACTTTACTTGGATATAAACACATATAACTATGCATATCTACTTGACTCAAATCTGAATTTATCTTATGACCATGATAGCTACAGCAAACGCTTTGGAACATTAAACAAAATTGGTTTAAAGATAGTCGTATCGGATTTACAAGACCTGATTCTTAGCCTATGCGGCCTGAATGCTACGCACTCAGGGGTCAACTGCCACCCTCAAACTAGTCGTAGCCAACATGATTTTCCTAATAACTCACAACAGACAAATTCTCAGTTTTTTCGTTAATTATCTGAACATCTTACACCAGAATATAGCCGGTTTAATTAATAAATGTGATACACTGACTGTAAAATTAGCAGAATTAATGGACAAGGGAACTGTAATAGATGTTCTTTGTGTTACAGAACATTTCATTCAAACGGGCTATGAAAATTTATTGCACATTCCGAATTTTTGTCCAGCTTCATTCTTTTCTAGAGATACAAAAAGAGGAGGAACAGGTATCTTCGTAAGAGTAGGACTTCAGTTTACAGAAATATCATATATAGCAAAACAGTCAGTTTCAGGCATCTTTGAATGCTGCGCTGTGGAAATAACGGCCTATAAAATTATAATTATTTGTATTTATAGAATCCCAAAACACAATTACGAAGTTTTTTATGATAAACTAGAATATATGTTAAATAAAATCAGTCTATCTTCGAATAAGAAAATTGTGTTGTGCGGGGATTTTAATATTGACGTTTTAAAAAAGAACAAGACCACATTAGAACTAGAATGTTTTCTAATGAAGTTCAATTTAAAATTAGCACTTAGTACTCCCACTAGGTTAAAAAGTCAAACCTGTATTGATAATTTTGCCCACAACTATCGGAAAGAATGTAAAGCTACAGTTGAAGATCTGATCCTTTCGGATCATACATCTCAAATACTTACAGTACCAATACACAAAACTTGCAAATTAAAATATTGGAAAACAAAAAAACAGGACATATGTATTGAAAATTTAATTACTTTTAAAAAACATCTCAGCTCTCTGTCTTATATGCGAGTATATGGAGCTAAGGACGCGAACGAAGCTTATGACAGTTTTATTGATGATTTTATGCTTATATATAGTTTATGTTTTCCGGAGAAAATTATAACAATTAAAACGAGCAAGAAAACAAAATGGTTATCGCGTGGAATAAAGACATGTAGTAAGAAGCAAAGGCAGTTACTTTGGGCATATCGATTAAATTCAAATTCTAAAAATAAACTAGCCCTTAAAAATTACACAAAACGGTATAGGAAAATTATCAAGTTAACACAGAAAGCACAAAATAATCATTTCATACATACCGCTCAAAATAAATCAAAAGCTACATGGAAGATCATAAATAAATCTAAATTTTGTCTGCCACTTGAGCCTATAATGTGTGTGAAAAGAGACAATATGACATTTACAAACGCTTTGGACATCGCAAACGAATTTAACGATTATTTTATTGACACAGTTAAGAAAAATATTAAAGTTGACATCACATTAAATAATACCATTGACAATCAAGTATTGAATTCACTATTTATGCAACCTGTGACAATTGATGATATAATACAAATAATTTACAATCTTAAAAATACTAATACTGTAGGATATGATGGAGTTTCCACAAAAGTATTAAAGTTTACTAAAGAATTAGTGGCAGCTCCATTAGTTCATATTATTAACTTATGCATAGCTGATGGCATCTTCCCAAACAAACTCAAAAAAGTAATAATAAAGCCTCTGTATAAAAAAGATGACAAAACAAATCTAAAAAACTATAGACCTATAGCAAAAATTCCAATTATCTCAAAATTTTTCGAGAAAGTAATCTATAACTCTTTATATGGCTATTTCGAAAAGTATAAATTATTTTGCACTGAACAAAAGGGTTTTCGTAAGAACACTACGATTAATATGGCACTTTTTGACTTGCTAGCTAACATCATGCCGTCAGTAGACATGAGAAATCCAGTCTGTGCAATTTATACTGACATGACTAAAGCTTTTGACTACGTAGATCATAAGATTTTGTTGTGCAAATTAAATAGTTATGGTGTAAGAGGAAACATCTTAAAGTTAATAGAATCTTATCTGAGCAATAGGCTACAACATACGGAAATTTCTAGGATATGTCCTAAAACTAAATTAGAAACCTTTTATGTATCAAAACAAAGAAATGTAAAGTATGGCGTCCCACAAGGTAGTGTACTGGGTCCTTTACTTTTTTTAATATACATTAACGATCTCCCGAAAGCAACGACTAACAAAATGGTTCTATTTGCAGATGACAGTACAGCAATAATAAAATGTACAAATCCAAGTAACTATAGGAATGACATTAATACTTGCTTAAATGACATTATAAATTGGCTAGATACTAATAATTTGGTTATAAACCTGTGCAAAACAAAAGTGATGCATTTTTATCAAAGGCAAGGAAACCCTAACGTTAGCATTTCTTATAAAGGCTCTGATATTGAGGAAGCTAATATGGCTAAGTTCTTAGGTATCACTATAGATAGCCAACTCACCTGGAAGCCGTATGTTGAAGAACTGTGTAAGAAACTCAGCAAATCCGCATATGCTCTTTTTCAACTTTCAAAGTACGTTAACAGTCAGGCACTTTTAACTGCATACCATGGATTGGTTGCGTCTGTCTTGCGTTATGGCATTATTTTCTGGGGACATTCTACTGATGTGGGACTGGTGTTTAGGTTGCAGAAGCGATGCATCAGGTCAATGTGTGGCCTTAAGACGACAGATAGCTGTGTTACCTATTTTCAGTCATTAAAAATTTTAACTATGCCTTGTTTATATATATTAGAAACGGCATTATTTGTGAAATGTAACCCACATTTGTTTAAAAAAATATCAGAGGTCAAAAGAAATCCAACACGGACTCAATACGTTGATCAACTGTGCCAAGTGAAATGTAAAACCGCACTAATACGAAAAAGTTTTTTTGGTGTTGCCCCACGAATATATAATAGGGTTCCAAATGTTATAAAAAATTTGACAATAGTAAAATTTAAAAAAGCGCTAAATGACATTTTAATTATGAAGACTTATTATACAATTGACGATTTTCTTAATGATGATTCACTTGTTTGATTGACGTACTGTTTCCACTTTCTGACATAGTTATTGTAACCCTGTTTCTTTTTTTTTTTTATTATTATTTTTTGTTTTTGTTAATTCTCTCTTAAATTTTGAATTATGAACATTTGCATGCCCATGTGACGGTAAAATATGGCGAACTATTTGAAAAAAATCACCTGTGTGCTATACCCATGTTTGCAAAGAAATAAATACTTTACTTTACTTTACTTTACTTTACCTAAAGCCTTCCTGGATTAATGGGCTATCCAACGGAAAAAGAATTTTTCAAATTGGACCAGTACTTCCTGGTTCCTGAGATTAACGCGTTCAAACACGCATGTTTCCCTCAACTATGGCTTATTTTTTTTGTTTTTGGTTTGCGTCATGTTTACTGCAAATAAACTTTTTTCTTTCTTTCTTTCAAACAAACAAACTCTTCAGCTTTATATATTAGTATAGATTTTTCAGGTTTAGATTTAGAGATTAATATTTTTTTCTTCTTGTCCCTACACAAGATTGTCTACATTTCTATTTTACTTCTTCTTTCGCAAGTCTGCTGGAAGAAATTTAAGAAGTAATCAACATCTTTGTATTCAGTTTATAATCTTATCATATGCTTTTGTATACTATTCCTTTTATTTTCATTTATTTATATAAACTTTATTGTACACCTAAAACATACCTACATTGATTAAAAATACATTAAATACAACACAATACACAATGCCTACCCATTGTGTATTTTGTTGTATTTAATGTATTTTTGTCGCTAATGCAACCTCTTCCAGGCAACCAATGAATGGACAGAGAATGAAGGGACCTGAACCATAAATGAGACTGTCGTTGGTGCAAATAATAATATTATAAATATATACACTAAATAGATTAGAATATATTCATACCGACATACATCTTTACATACCGAGATCCCTCCATGTCTCTGAAACCACGTTAAGTGGTTGGTCCCGGCTGTCATTTGTAGATCTTTGACAGTCGTTATGGGTCGTCAGAAGTACGAGAGTCTGACCACCAGTCTTACCAAGGGATATCGTATAACCCAGTAACTGGGTTGTGGAGGTCAGATACACAGTCGCTCTGTATAAGTTCAAAGGCTAAGTAAGTTGGAGCTTCTGTTTTCAACTATTTTGTGACACTACGCCACGGGGTATGCAAAGTACACCGTACGAAACTGCGCTCTGTAGAGAAACGCAACGAATTTCATTTAATGAAATACGAGTTTCATTTGGGCAGTAGCAGTTGTAGTTTTTGGCAGTTTGAAGTGCAGTGTTTAAAATTAAATAATTTTTGTTCAGACTTAAGCGGGATAGCAATTCCTCATCATCCAGTAAACATCAGGCCTGGGTCGACAGCGCTTTGAATTCCACGCGCTCCTTAAAGAGATGTCAGCACATCAAACGGAATCCACGAAGACCGCTTCCTGCCAGAGCCGCAGTTTGTTCGAAAGAGAAACCGCAGCTCTAGCGCAGATAAATTAAGGAACATAGGTGGGTTTCGGTCAGTAAAAGTCTGACACGTCTTTCCGCGGGAGAGGCTATTTGATGATTTAAAACAAAGATTGAAATGGGCTACTAGATGGTTTTGTAAACGATTCGGTATACGTGCTAGAAATGCATTTGTTTTGTGGCTATATTTATTACTCCAGAATTAATAATCTAGCTTATTGTCCATGTGAATTTTCTCATAGTTAAACTTAACCCTGCTGAATGTAAAAGTATACGTTAGGTTAGTCGTTAATCGTGGTGGCCTAGTGGTTAAAACACCAGCCTCTCAAGTATGAGTGTGCGGGTTCGATTCCAGGTCAGGCAAGTACCAATGTAACTTTTCTAAAGTTATATGTACTTTCTAAGTATATCTTGGACACCGATGACTGAAGGTGAAGAAAAACATCTTGAGGAAACCTGGACTTTATAAGTCTGAAATCGCCAACCCGCATTGAGCAAGCGTGGTGATTACGCTCGCTTACTGTGCCCAGCAGTGGGACGATAAAAGGTTGATAATGATGACGTTAGGTTAAAATGCGCTACTGTTGCGATTTCGCAATATTTTACGTTTGACTATATTCCTTTGTTCTCCAATCATGTGCACTTACATGAATGAGGTTCTAAGTAAACTTTACAGAAGAACACTTCATAATAAACATCATCGGACGACCTGTCGTACGGCGAGTATCCATCCTTATATTGTTAACACTACTACGATCCGGACGAAGAGTTTCGGCTTGTATTGCATTGAGGGGAACAATTTGCCAGCGGCAGTGTTTCCGTCTGACTACAATTTGAGTGCCTTTAAAGCTAGAGTGAGTAGGCTCTTAATACTAGCGCTCTTTACCCACAACGATTGCATCACTGCTTACCATCAGGCAGGATTGCGGTCAAGCACTACTTTATAATTATATCATCATCATCATCATCCCAGCGTTATTCCCAGTCGCATCTGAAGCCTTTTCAGCTTTGGAGTCTGGGGTCCGCTTTACCAGTCCAACTGCTGATATGGCTAAACTTTGACATTTTCCGTGAAGCGACTGCCGTCTGACCTCCACAACCCGAATGCGACATCGAAGCATTGCAGCTAGACCAATTGTTGGACTTTTGAGGGCTCCAACAACCCGTAACAACTGCCACTAGATGTTCGTATGGCAACCGGGACCAACGGCTTAACGTGCTTTCCGAGGCACGACCAGACCAGTGCAAATATTCATATTCATGCATACAAATACTTGCACTGAGCGGGGATCGAACCCGCGCCACATTGCGCAGCGGCCGCGTCCGCTACCGCTACGCTACGGGGGCTTTATAATTATATATTAATATATATATATAATAATATTATAAAATGATATTCGTATGCATACACACGGCTCCAACCATAAGTTTTCTTTTTTATGCAATGGTCATAAGCACAGAGGTATACTTTTATAAAAAAAATTAGTTTTCATTCCTTTTGCACGTGTAAAAACATTTGCACGGTTGCTTCTCGGTAAAAACATTTGCCTACTACCACTTCTATCCTTTCAATATATCCATGACGAGAATAAACTCGAGTGTGCACAGAAAACAAAACAGTTTGCTATTGGTTTTCCAACTCGACCCAGTTTCGGACAAAGACCAATGCAACGCTACCTCAATATGCATTATTGGAGAAATTTACAAATAGTCGACAGTATTTAGGCAGAGCAGCGGTAGCGTAGTGGTATGGGCTGTGACTTATAAGTTGTATGTAGGTCATGGGTTCGAACTCTATCTGGCGCTTTCATCATCATCATTTCAGCCGAAAGACGTCCACTGCTGGACATAGGCCTCCCCCAACGTTCTCCACGACGACCGGTCCTGCGCCTCCCGCATCCAGCGGTTTTCCGCGACCTTCACCAGGTCGTCGGTCTACCTTGTCGGGGACCTACCCACGCTACGTCTTCCGGTGCGTGGTCGCCACTCGAGACCCCGTCGGCCCCATCGGGCATCGGTCCTACGGGCAATGTGTCCAGCCCACTGCTACTTTAGTGTTGCAATTCTTCGGGCTATGTCGGTTACTCTCGTTCTTCTGCGGATCTCCTCATTCCTGATTCGATCTCGCAGTGAAACCCCAAGCATAGCCCTCTCCATTGCCCTTTGAGTGACTTTGAGCCTTCTTATAAGGCCCACTGTTAGCGACCACGTCTCAATTCCATAAGTCATCACTGGCAACACACACTGGTCGAAGACGTTTGTCTTGAGACACTGCAGTATTTCGGACCAGAAGATTTTACGTAGCTTCCCGAAAGCAACCCAGCCGAGTTGGATTCGACGGTTGACCTATTTCTCGAAGTTGGACCTTCCTAACTGGATAGTTTGTCCCAGGTACACGTAACTGTCAATAACTTCGAGTCTCCAATCTTTATAGGAGTCGGTACAACAGGAGCGTTAGACATACACTTTACTTTGTCTAAATTATTTCATCACCACTGCTCTCAAAACGGTGAATAAAAACAGCGTGAGGAAACTGGCATGTCTTAGAGCCAAAAACTTCGAAGTCATGTGACATCTAACAACTGGCACTGGGCCAACGTGGTAGATTACGACCCACTCCCTCTCATCGAGAGGAGGTCTGTGTCCCAATAGTGGGAATATTATTGGCTGATTATGCATTTAGGATTTAAGCGTAATTAAAAGAGGCAATAATAATAATAAATATAGTCGTGGTGGCCTAAAGGTTAAAACACCAGCCTTTCTAGTATGAATGTGCGGGTTCGATTCCAGATCAGGCAAGTACCAATGTAACTTTTCTAAATTATATTATATATTGACTGATTACAAGGTGAAGGAAAACCTCTTGAGGAAACCTGGAAGTTAAGTCTGAAATGGCCAACCCGCATTGAGCAGGCGTGGTGATTACGCTGAATCCTTCTCTGTATGAGAGGAGACCTCTGCCGGCCAGGAGTTTTATATTTACGATCGCCGCCTCGACGGCAGCAGCGACACACCACAGCGGACCCCCGAACTACTACCTCGCTTGGTCCGCTATATTTTGAGTAAAATTCTAACTTACCCCAACTGTATATATAGGCTGAGCAAACGCTCCTCTCGCCCTTGGTTAACTCCCTTTTTTATAGAGAATGAGAGAACTTGACACCCAGTTTCTACTACCTTTAAACTCAAAAATATGTGAAGACGTTCTAACAATATAATTTCACTTTTTGTTCTTCTTCTTTTTAAGCCTATAGAAGTCCACTGCGGGATAAAGGCCTCCCCCAAGGCTCTCCACGATGACCGGTCTTGTACTGCCCGCATTCATTCGACGCTAGTCGTTTGATTTCCCAAGTAGATTTAAACGTCTACAGAACCTATTGAGATATACATAATTATGTACGTCTAAATATAATTATCGTAGAATATAATTCATTAAAGATTAATTAGGTGCCTTACTCGGAAAGCACGTAAAGCCGCTCTCATTAGTAGATCTTTAACAGTCATTAGGGGTTCTTGGAACTTCAGAAGGTCTTATGATAAGTGACCGAAGGGATCAGTTGTCCATATCAGGAGCCATGGTAACTTCGAACAATCTATAGCCCTAGTAGTTATGGGCCTTAGCCGTGCGCTAGTGCTGGCAATTTTTAAAAGACCTCAACCTAATAAGTTATAGCATCAAACAGATTTTCTGATATGTAGAGTTATCGAGTTCAGATTGGAAGTATACTTTTTTTTACTTTATAAATTGGCCCTGTACTGACTGTGGCGTAGTATGTACCTAAGTACCTATTATTCTACGAGTGTAACCAATATATAACTAGTGTATTACCCGGAATAAAGACAGCCCTGCATTATACTTTGAGATGTTTCAATCAACCTTTTGTTTTTGTTTTGTTGGAATGGGAAATCATCAAATGAATTCTCCCTCTCTGGACGGAACGGATGGGCGTGTCAGACTTTTACTGACTAAAACCCACCCATATTTCTTCACTTGCCTGTGCGACGGCCAAGGCCATGGTTTCTTTTTTAAACAACCCGCAACGCTGACCAAGGAGGCATCGGTCTTCGTGGACCCCTGTCACGACGTGCTGACACAACGCGCCGACGACTCAGGACTGGTCCTTACGGGTGTTTCAATCAACCTGACACCAATCAGTATATTATAGGATCACAGCATAATGTTGAGCTACAGCCGTTTTGCGTGGATGCCTTGCATGTTTTTCTCAACCATTTCTTTTTTTGGGTGTTTTTTTTTTTATAATTTCTTCCATCATATATTTTTTTATATTATAAACTAGTGCTTGACAGCGATCTCGCCTAAACAGTGATGAAATCGTTGATAGCAAAGCGCACTAGTTTGTTAAGAGCCTATTCACTCTAGCCTCGATGTACGCGGTACAACAGACGAGGCGAACCGCTTCGTCCGGATTGTAGCAGTGTCAACAACGTAAGAATTCACCCTTACGTTGTTGACACTCGCCGTACGATGTGTCATGCGGTGAAGGGAGGGCGATGGCGGAATTATGTTATGTAATTACCGCATAGACTCCCCAAAATCCGTCTTAAAGAAGATAAAAAGTAATAGAATCTGACTAGCAGGCTGTGTGTGTAATTTACAAAATGTAAAGAAAACCCTGTCCGATCCCTGAAGGTATTGTTAGGTATTGGTAACTGATGCCTACAAAGCCGGGCTGAACTTAAAAAAAAAATCCCCTAAAGAAATAAATATTATTTTGAAAAAGCGAGGTAAATTAATACATGTGTGTGTAGGCAGCACGGTATGCATACATGCGCGGGTGAAGGGGGGCAGGGCACGCGGCACGTGGTCGCATCACCCATAATAATACTGTCCAAAATGGTATTGTCACTTTTTTTTAAATTACCAAATTTTGGGGAAGTAGGAATTAATTCGTGGAAAAAAAGATTATTTCAAACTTCATTAGTGTTGATACTCTGATGATTACGTAAAATTTCATATTATATTTGGTCATGTGTTTACCTGACCTTTATTATTCTTATGGGTCGGACAGGGTTTTTTTTACATAATGTGTATAAGAAATATTAAATTGCAGGTGATTCAAAATCAAATTATAAAAATTACTGAGTGAAAATAATTTCTACAATATTATGGATTTTTTTAACATACCTAAATTATATTTTAAGTAAATTCTAATTTCTTATCTAAATCCCTTATCTCTGCTGCCATTTCCTTTGTTACTGTGTATTTTAGTGATAAATTGGTGCAAATCTGTAATATGTCAAAGAACGATGACAATTTTAAGCCGACATATACCATGTTAAGTCGTGGTGGCCTAGTGGTTAAAACACCAGCCTCTCAACTATGAGTGCACGGGTTCGATTCCAGGTCAGGCAAGTACCAATGTAACTTTTCGAAAGTTATATGTACTTAATTCCTTTTCAATAAAACATTTTTTTTAAGTATATCTTGGACACCAATGACTGGTGGTGAAGGAAAACATCTTGAGGAAGCCTGGATTTTAAGTCTGAAATCGCCAACCCGCATTGAGCAAGCGTGGTGATTACGCTCAATCTTTCACTGTATGAGAGGAGACCTGTGCCCAACAGTGGAACGATAAAAGGTTGATAATGATATATCATGTTATACGCAAATAAATCATCTTATTTTACTGTCTCCTTTTCTTCCTATTTATAAAATTGTTTTAGTAACTTTACTAAAACAATTTTATTGCAAGGAGATACTGTATTTGTGATATAAAAAGACTCATTGGATCAAATGTTTCCCATTGGAGGCTGTAAAGATCAATGAGGGGTGTAACAAGAATAGGAGAGTTCTAAAGGCATTTGGAAATACGTATATTTCATTGTAATGGCATTCAATAGATAGAGACAAAATTGATGGAAAACATTCACAGAGTTTGCTATAAAGTTCACTGCTCAGCTCCTTCAAGTTAGCACACGTAGTTAGAAAGAGAAGTCATCGGATTTACATAGCAAATCATCGTGATAAAATTTACAACGACGGTTAAAAAAAATCCTCTACAATTCTTTTATTTAAATTATTCTCTCTTATCTTTTATTATATTCTTCTTCTTCAGCCTATAGAGGTCCACTGCTGGACAAAGCCTCCCCCAAGGCTTTCCACGGTGACCGGTCTTGTGCTACCCGCATCCATCGGCTTCCCGCGACCTACATCAGGTCATCAGTGGGACTCTATAACAAATAATTTTAATTTTAAATTTCATTTTAATCCGTCCTTTAACGCACATTTTTAACCTCTGCTTAACTAAAGGTCAGTTTCCTGTAATGTTGAAGATATCAGTAGTATACCCAATCCATAAGGCTGGTAATGGAAAATGTGTCACTAATTATAGACCCATCTCCATATTGCCCTCAATTTCAAAGCTTATGGAACGAATAATAAATAGCAGACTGGTTGTTTATCTGGAAGCAAATAACCTTTTATCTGACAATCAGTTTGGTTTTAGAGCAGGAAAGTCTACTAGTGATGCAGTCCATGAGCTCAAAGACTATGTGGTAAAAAATATTGACACAGGTTAAATGACTATAGGCATTTTTCTTCATCTAGCCAAAGCATTTGACACTATCTCTACGCCTTTGCCGATTCTAAATTTAGAACGGCTCTGAATAAGAGGTAACCAACTTCAGCTTTTTAAGGACTACCTCAGTATTCGTCTCGTTTACAGACAACCTTTCTATTTATATTCTATTTTATTTGTGATTGAAATACAGAACTTATAAAAATTAGGCTGAGGATAAGCACTTTTTGAACGTCAAAATTACATAAAATCCCCAAAACGCCCGCCCTTCACCATTTCCAAGTTCTTTCGCTAGGAAGAATATTTTGGCGCTACCAATTCCCCAACAGCACAGCTGTCTGTAACAGGCAGTTAGAAAAAACTTCCTTCTCTACAATAGTAGGTAAGCAAAATAGTTAATATTATGACACACAATACATTAATTTACACTATCGGTCAAAGACAGCTAGCCAAGTACTTTCTAAAAGCAATAAATATGAAAAATGTAAGTCAATGTCAGTCAGTAAATGTAATCTTATTAATTTTTTTTTTTTTATTTATTTACAACTAGCGACCCGCCATGGCTTCGCACGGGTGCAATGCTGATACTAAATACACTACAGAAAACTGTTAACGTTGTATAAAAAACAGCGGGCCGCCTCTCCCACTGCTCCCACTGCCCCAGACGGAACGCGACACCTCGCAATTTTTAAATCTGTAATATCTTCGAAAATAATCATTTAAATCATATGCTGTAATATAGATCTATATCCAATCAACAATTTATTTAAGGTGTTAAATTGGTCTTGATTAATGCTGTATTGGTCAAAATCGCTTCGAACATTAGCCAGATTTTGTCGTAAAAAGAAAATGACAAAAAAAAATTATTGTGATGTGTGTGAAGATATATTAATCTTAATAAAAAACAAAGATTTCTGTGATTGTTAATAATACTCACATTATCTTCTGTATATGCAACAAAATAATGCAATAGATAAAAAAAAAACATTATGCAATTGGTACAACCTGTAACCAACTATCTGTTGTTTATGTCTCCCCTATGAATGTCAAGCGGACAAGGGTTAGAATGACCCGCACTTGTGACCCGCAATTTGTCAACGTCCGCGGACATGTTAAAGTAATCCTTTGGGAGATTGTTCTTGGGCGACAATACTTTGAGGACAACAAAAATTTGTAATGACGTAATACCTAACCCTATAAATAGATTTCTGTTACAATGTGTAACGGATCATCATCATCATCATCATCAGCCTCTACTCGTCCACTGCTGGACATAGGCCTCCTTCATGGCACGCCAACAAGCTTGATTCTGAGCAGTTCTCCGCCAGCCACTACCAGCCACCACTATTATGTGTAACGGATAGGGTATATTTATACCAAGTACCAAGATACGACCACATAAGTACCAAGGTCACAATACTTTTACAAAGCTACAAGGACAATACTTTGAGGACAAAAAAAGTTTATAATGACGTAATAATTAAGGTATTACGTCATTATAAACTTTTAGGATTTCTAGGATTAGCCCTATAAATAGATTTCTCTTTCAATGTGTAACGGGTAGGGTATATTTATACCAAGTACCAAGATACGACCACATAAGTACCAAGGTCACAATACTTTGACAAAACGGATTATTTTTATATTAAGAGAATATGATATTATTGGATATTATTTCTTTACTTTCCGTCGGACTACAATTTGAGTGTCTTCAAGGCTAGAGTGAATAGGCTCTTAATAAACTAGTGCGCTTTACCATCAACGATTGCGTCACTGCTTACCATCAGGCAGGATTGCGGTCAAGCGCTGGTTTATAATTTAAAAAAAAAAAAAAAAAAAAAAACTACAAGGACAATACTTTGAGGACAACAAAAGTTTATAATGACGTAATACCTAACCCTATAAATAGATTTCTCTTACAATGTGTAACGGATATGGTATATTTATACCAAGTACTAAGATACGACCACATAAGTACCAAGGTCACAATACTTTGACAAAGCTACAAGGACTATACTTTGAGGGCAACAAAAGTTTATAATAACGCAATACCTAACCCTATAAATAGATTTCTCTTATATATATACTAGCTGTTGCCCGCGACTCCGTCCACGTGGACTTCAGTTTACAACGGGCGGTGGTTCCCGTTTTTACACCGCGCGGTGGTTCCCGTTTCCGGGGGAATGCCAAGGTAAATGCCGCAATACTGCAAGGTTTCCTTAAAATCCATTAATTAGTTTTTGTCAAAGTCGTAGTCCGTTCCGAAAATAATTAAAAAGGGCTCAGTAGTAAATAATGGAAGCAATATGCACGCCCGCGTTCGCTCCCGTTATCGCAACATTTTTTGTTACTGCTCTGCTCCTATTGGTCATAGCCGGATGTTATAATTATAGCCTATGTCCTTCCTCAGGATTTAGACTATCTGTGAACCAAGTTTCATTATAATCTATTCAGTAGTTTTGGCGTGAAAGCCGGACAGACAGACAGACAGAGATACTTTCGCATTTATAATATTATAGTATGGATACAATGCGTAACGGATAGGGTATATTTATACCAAGTACCAAGATACGACCACATAAGTACCAAGGTCATGGCTTCTTTCGATGATATATCGTTGGGCTCTAATAATACCACCATCACAGTGCCATTATCGAACGGCTCGTAGTGCATCCACCTTTACGTTGTGGACACTCCTACGATCCGGACGAGCATTGTACCTCGTCTTTTATGCCGCGTAAGTCGAAGGACGGGTACAATTTGCCTGCTGCGGTCTTCCCGTCTGCAATATAAGTGTCTTTAAGGTTAGTGTGAAAAGGCTCTTAATAAACTAGTGTGCTTCATCATCACTATTTTAAAACGTGTAAAAAAATGAGTTAAAGCCCTCCCAATATCATTTGATATAAGAAAGAAAGAAAAATGTTTGTGTGCGGTAAACATAATGCAAAGACACTAAACATAAGAAATGGTTGAGGGAAGATGCGTCACATCCACGCAAAATGGCTGTCGCTTAGCATTATGCTGCTCTGCGTCCCTATAACATACTAATTGTAGGTATAGGGATCGCTTGGCCTAATTACGTAACCGCAAATTCAAGGCTCTTTTAACAAATTTCAAACTCCAGTATCACAAATCAAACAAGACATTAACCGTTACGAAAAAGTGAAAAACAAAACACTGCTTCTCTTCCTCTTAACAAAAGTATGAAGTTTATGATACGGGCACTCCCCCGTTGTTTGAGGGCGCGGTCCATTATTATTTCTTGCCATTTCTTCAAGGTAGGGACAATATTAGTGAATTGAGCAAGGAAATTCTGTTCTATGCGTATTTTTTTCTTCCTAATACAATTTGATAGTAGGAAACAGTCAAGTCTTTGTAAAGGAGGTCATCCGAAAAATTACATAACCATACCAATTTTTGTTTTTATCTGCTCTCGTTTTCCGCAGTAATTGGGTTGTGGAGGTCAGATATACAGCCGTTTTATGTAGAATACTTGTATTCAGATGCATCCCATCACGATGGAAGCCGACCCCATCATATTTTAGAAGATGTTCTGCTAAGCAGATGATTTATTTTGTTAGGTTCACTAACAATTTTCTATGTGCAGTTGGTGACCACCGGGGTGGTTTAAGTGAGGTAAAAATCCCACACTCAATCCCATACGAGAGTCTGTAGGTTTCTCCCCTTAAAAAAAATGGTTTACTAGAAATTAACGATTGCATCACTGCTAACCATCAGGCGGGATCGTGATTAAGTACTAGATTATAACGTTTAAAAAAAATATTGCACCAATACGTGTTTAAAAGTAAAATGACAGCGTATCAACTCCCAATATCTTCACAGCGTTAATCCCAGTCGCAGCCGAAGGTTTACCAGTCTAACGGCAGATTTTGCCTAAATATTGCCTTGGATATTTTACGTGAAGTGACTGCGGTCTGACCTCCAAAACCCGAAGGCGATATCGAAGCATTGCAGTTAGACCAATTGTTGGACTTTTGACGGCTCAACTAGTTACATGTAAACACAACATAAATAAAAAATTCTGTAACCATATCATCGTGAAAACTTAGGTCAAACTCTGTCATTACAACTAATGCTAGAGATTCACAGTAATGGCGACATAGACCGGCAGACGAGATGACAGTTTTCTTGCCATTAAATTTAAAAAAAAAAGTTTAAAATTCGAACGCTGTCTTTTTACGAATCCGCAATGATTCACTTTCTACTCAAAACAAAAGAGGAAGCTTTTGTGTGCGCTCATTTGAACGAGAATCCGAAAGAACTTTACAGATCACTAGTAGTTTTATTATTTTGATAATGCGGTGACTGCTTAACACATGTTTATCACCTGAATAACATGATATTTTAGAGGTACACACAACTACACATCAAGCTGAATATTTCCAGTTTTAGCTGAGCTCGCATTGTGTAGGTTTTTGGTTAAATCAGGAGTTGGCTTATACTGGCTATGTGTAGCCGTGCGTACTACCCCGTGAATAACAATAACATTTAATCTTCATTCCTTCTCGCCTCAGCGGTTAAAAACTACCATAGTAAATCTAATGCTCCGTGATAAACCCTTGGGTTTTATGGTTCGTCCGACTTTGTGGGCGTGAGTAACGTATCCGAATCCATTTGATAGTGATATTTGGATGTTACAAATTCATTTTTAAAAATCAGTTTCAAGTGTTATCTGATTTTATTCATACCTGTACAGTATTCAAAGATGTAAATTTACCTTTTATTTTGTTTTTATTCAATATCTTCAAAATTGGGGCGAAATAAACAACACCTGATAATAAGGCATTAGGCACGCACGGGGCAATGGTAATGTTACCAACTAAAAAATCTAAAAATCTCTATTCCATCATCGGACGACTCGTCGTACAGCGACTTTCCACCCTTATGTTGATGACACCACAACGATCCGAACGAAGCGTTTCGTCTTTTATACCGCGTACCTCGAGGGACGGTGTTACTGTCTGACTACAATTTAAGTGTCTTGAAGGCTAAACCTACAGGGAAACGGCTGTTAATAAATTAGCGCGCTTTACCATCGACGATACATCACTGCTTACCATCAGAACAACTAAAACTACCAAGGTGACATAAACCATAGCCTTGGGTAAGACTGGTTGAGAAACTTTCGACATATGACGACCCATAACGACTCTCAAAGACTATAAATAATAGACAGGATCAGTGGCCTAAAATTCTTTCTCAGAGAGGTCTCAGTACCCACACGTGGGAGTGGCAAGAGGAGGCAAAATATATAATAGATGCCCTATTATATATTTTGCCTGCCTATTCTATGAAGAGAGAGTGCGATTATCGCAACCCAGTGCTGGACACGCCACAATAGCGGCAGTAAGTCCCCTCTTTAGGGAGTGGCTAGAGAGACGCCCTCACCTTCCGCCTGACGCAAGTCCTCACCGGACACAGTTGTTTCGGGAGGTTCCTGTTCCGGATAAGGCGGGAGGAAATGCCAGGGTGTCACTATTGTGTAGATCGCTCTGAGGACTCCGTGGAGTACACGGTGGCGGTCTGCCCGGCTTGGGTAGAGTACCGCCGTATCTTCGTGGCGGCGATCTGCGGTAATCTCTTGCGACTGACCCTGGTCTAGGCCATGGTCCGGAGCGAGAGGGGATGGCAGGCCGTCACCTCCTTCTGCAAAGCAGTGATGTTGGCAAAGGAGGAGGCGGAACGCATGAGGGAGCAGGAATCCCAGCGCCCTCTGGTGGATTTTAGTCAACAAAAGTCTAACATTCCGCACCGCCCAAAGCGCTAGAGGAAATTTGATGATTTCCCATCCCAAACAAAAAAAGAGATCTCAGTAAGTCCTCTCTGTGTCGCAATAAATTAATTTTGCAACAGCTATTATCCTATCTAAATAATACACAATAAGTGAATTCAGAACTTAATTGCATTTTAAGTCTAAATTATTATACAAATATTTCGTAATACAAACACAGGGTCGGCTGCTTCATCTCGATGCCATTAATTTAACACAGCGCTAATGGACTGGCATATTACTTCATTATTTATTATTTAGTAGCTCTTTCCTACGCCTACGCCCATGTTGATGTCAGATATTATGTCACGGGAATGTGTTGCTCAGGCCAATAGTATTCGTATTAGTATTTTCGTGGCAAATTTTATCAAAATCCATTGAGTGATTTAGGTGTCCAAAAGTTTACTTACAAACAGAGTTACTACTTTCGAATCTCTATCAATTTATCTTAATATTATTATAATTGAATTATAGCCACGTCATTTATTACTTCTATTTCTTTTTTTAAGGTGAGATTCAACCTCAACTCTTGATCAAAGGCCTCTGTGGAATAGATACCACAATTTTGCCAATAACACGTGTAACAAATTACAGAAATTCTATAAAAAAAAAATTCACAATAATGGCGGATATCGCCAATGACAGTTGAAAAAGACGACCGCGTGAGCCGTCTATGAGGGAGGTTTGAGGCAAAGTCATGATGTGGCCACAATGCTGCTATATTTCAATGTTCTTTATGAATTATTCACTGAATGCACGTTTTTATACTTAAATCACGCGCTTTTATTTAGTAAGCGACACTGTAAATAATTTTAAAAGTCCAATGAAAAATGAGCGTGACACTCATCATAGCTTTCCCGTCAAAACTGATAATTTATTAAGTCATCGATTTTTTAAAAATTCGCGTACTCTAACATCTAAGTCAACCAAAGAAATCGTAATTACAATTTCTTTGAAGTAAACTCATGTCAGTTGACAAGGCGATTGTCAAATTATAATGGCATAGACAAAACTTCTCGTTTAGCGAACGTTAAATATCGCTGCTTTGAAAAAGTCTCAATAGTTTATTTATTATCTGTACTCATCTACACAAAAAGGTAGGCGTGTATACGACACTCATTCAGTCTATTTTTCATCTTTCGCACGATGACGTAACAACCATTGACAATACAGAAGGTTTTCCTATTAATGATGCTGCATTTGATGTTCAAAATACAGTAATCTTTACTGAGGGATTGTGAGCTGCTGTAATTTGTAAATAAATAGGAGACAATCAAGAGAAAATGTCATTAGAGGGTCAAATAAGTTAGATTTTCGTTTGTGTGATTATATTGATTCGATCCATTATATAATAATGTGTAATTATGTTTAGTTAAATTATTTTGAAATAATTCAAATAAATTAATGGAAATTTTTCCGGTTTGTGTATTTAAATAACAAAATTAACGTCTCTAGATTGTGTATAAATTACAAACTAATTGACATCAAGGTACCAGGTACCAGGAACCCATATACGCTAGAAGTGTTTAGACAATCCTATACCTCTAATTAATCCCCAGGCCGAAAACGCAGGCAAGCGTACAAACCAATAGAAGGGTCAGCAAATTGACAAATTCAATGTAGCTCCAGGCGTGTCAAGGGATATTGAATTTGATGCGAACCTTACCTGGAATTTCTGGAAAAATCGGGTTAGTGAAATCTACCTTCATTAGGAATGACAAACAGTGGTACCATACAGCTAAATGTATGGTTCCTTTGCAAAGAATAAAATACGTTTAATTGTCATTATTTTGCGAGTTATGTGAAGAATCATCGTACAGTATTAGACTCCAGCAGTACGATTCGGTAACCATCTAAAAAAAAGACCTTCATCAGGTCATCGATCCACCTTGTTGGAGGCCTCCCGACGCTGCGTCTTCCTATTGTAGTTTTTTTTATTTTTTATTATGTAACATAGCGATAGGTTGAAAAGGATAAGAATCAATAAATCAGAAATCATTAATAGTAGAGGAATTATAGATCTAAGGAACCTTAAACTCGATTTTACAGTTGTGAAAAACTTGTTCAAAAATTTTTGATTTCATGTAACATGGTAGATTGCAAATTTTCTTTTAAGACGTCAATAATAATTTTAATTAATAAGAAAGGGACGAAAAAGATCACCATCATTCTGTTTTGCTGGTTGAACGAATTTTACTTCAAGAAAAACTCCTTCACTTTTTCCCTGTAGAACTCAATTTTCCGAAGTCAATATATTATTAATACTAACATACTCTCTATCAAGGTAATCCACTTTACCAACCTATTTATCGTACGTTTGAGCAGATGGGAAAATCTAGTTCAGGAAATAGAACGTCTTTTAAATAAAGTAATTGAAATTAACGAGCACTTAAGTAAGAGTAAAGGAAAGACAGGAATCTTTCATTGTGAAGTTCAATTAAAGCATATTTTGTTTTTTGGAAGATGCTTTCGAAATGCACCCAGACTTTAGGAGTATAGAATATTTTCCCCAGTAAAAACCAGTCATGGTCCAAAACCATAATATGGATCCTAGAAAACTTCGAACACTGAATCAGACCTGTAAAAGATGGCGGAATGAGCTTCACGTTTACAGTCCAGAATGTCTCTACAGTAACTCGAAACAGAGAGAAGTGGAAACAAAAGAATTAACCACCCCAATTGAGCTCTCTCAACTTATAGTAGGAGGTACTCCAAAAAGAGCGTTACTCAAAAGAGTAATCCGAGACCCATCGACGCTGGTATCTCGGGGTGTAAAGGGGTCTCTCTAACACCAAGCAGTGCATGTATGCATGGACAACACGTGAATACAGTGCTCCCCCCAAAACTTTCCCAATGTTGGACACAGAGTGAGAGGGAGTGGGCCGTAATCCACCACGAGGGCCCAGCGTGGGTTGATAGATATCACATGTCTTCGAATTTCTGATTTGGTCACGATTCTCTCCTTCACAAGTCTTTGAAAGCAGTGGTGATGAAATAATTGAAACAAAATAAAGCCTGTCCGTGGTCGAACCCACGGCCTACAACTCGTAAGTCGCGGCTATGAATGGTGGAAAATATAGTATATGCCATCATTGCTCTCCTCCGAACCCCAGACTCCAAAGCTAAAAAAGGCTTCGGATGCGACTGGGATTAACGCTGGGATGATAATGATGATGCCATCATTGCTCTCCTATTGCCACTGACCCACCGAACCAGTACTGCTCTGAAATTCCTCATCATCATAATTTCAGTTGAAAGACGTCCATTGCTGGGCATAGGCCTCCACCTAGGATCTCCACGACGACCGGTCCTGACCTTCACCAGGTCGTCGATCCACCTTGTCAGGGGCCTACCAACGCTGCGTCCTACCCAGTTACTGGGAAACAGGATAACCCTGTCAGTAAGCTTGCTGACTACCCGTAACCACTGTCTCATCTAGATAAAGTATCAGTTCTAGAATAATACAGATTTATTAAAAGCAAGACCTTTTGCTAAAAACGCTAAACAACCGTTTTCATCATCGTTTCGTCATAATGTATTAAATACGCCAGTCGTCACGGGAGGACGGGATGACGGAAATAACCGAGCAGCTCCGAAGTTAGCCGAAACAAAATCAATATAAATACACGTTCGTAACTAGGTAGGTAATCTCTGTTTGTTGAGTAAGGATGTGGTCGTGTGACGTCACTGGGTGACAGGATTGGTTGAGCAACCAGACTGGGTTAAATGAACCACATCTAATGCAGCGTCAAAGCCTTGTAATAAAAAAAAAACGAACCATAAATGCTACATTATATAAGAGTTCACGTAATAGAAAAAGTATGAAATCGTAATTCACCAGATACGCATCCGGGACTTACTATTACCATACTTTTTGCCACCATGTACCATTGTATATCTTAATTCAAAAAATCTTTATGCAGAATAGTGAATAATAGAGGACAATGGTAATATGAACTTATATTTAATAAAACCACATTTGATAGCCATCCTGATGACAGACAGCCTCCGTGGCGTAGCGTAGCGAACGGAGCTGCGTAAGGAGGCGCTGATTCGATCCTAGCACAGTGCAAATATTTGTATGCATGAATATGAATATGAATATTTACACTGGTCTGGTCTTGCCGTGGAAAGTGCTATAAGTTGTTGGTCCCGGTTGCCTTAAGAACACATCTAATGGCAGTCGTTATCGGTTTTTGGAACCCTCAAAAGTCCAAAAATTGGTCGAACTGCAATGCTTCAATATCGCCTTTGGGTTGTCGTTTCGCGGAAAATATCGAAGTTTAGCCAAAATCAGCAGTTAGACTGGTAAAGCGGACCCCAGACTCCCAAGCTGAAAAAAGTTTCGTATACGACTGGGATTAACGCTGAGATGATGATAACATTTGATAGCCATCATTTCGAATGGAGATTCTAGAATCATAAAAAAATCTTCAATTAATTATCTAAAAATAGCAAACACATGCAAGATGTCGGTTATCCTAAGGTCCTAGGTCCCTAAAGTCTTAGTTATTAACGATCACACAAGCTGACAGGTTAACTTGTAATAAAGCCTAACTTTGAACTGACTGAGTTAATATTTGTATGGTGTCTGGCAGAAGTTGGCTTGATTTATGCTTTTAGTAAAATAATAATGTAATGTGAAAATCAATTCATAGCATTATTAAGGGCAATGGAGAGGGCTATGCTTGTGGTTTCACTGCGTGATCAAATGACAAATAAGGAGAACCACAGAAGAACGGGAGTAACCGACATAGCCCGAAGAATTGCAACATTTAAGTGGCAGTAGACCGGGTACATTGCCCTTAGGACCGATCTTCGATGCGGCTTACACGTTCTCGTGTGGCAACCATGCACCGGAAGACGCAGCGTGGGTAGGCCCTCGACAAGGTGGACCGACGACCTGGTGAAAGTCGCGGGAAACCGCTGGATGTGGGAGGCTCAGGACCGGTTGTCGTGGAGGTCCTTGGGAGAAGCCTATGTCCACCAGTGGACGTCTTTCTGCAGAGATGGTGATAATGATGATGATAATTTCTTCATAATAAGTACACACCTAAGATCCATCCTTAAATCTCATCCTCATAAAACGATTTACTATTCCTATTCCTTCTCTGTACATGCTGTAAGATTGTGGAACTCACTCCCGCTTAACATTCGTGATTTAAACACTATGTATTTCTAAATTTAAACGTCGATTAAAAGTAACGCTACAGTATAGAAGAAAAGTAATGCTACCTTTCCTCTATACTGTGAAAATTTGTTTATTATTTACTAGCTTTCCGCCCGCGGCTTCGCCCGCGTGGAGTTCGGTTTTATCGCGCTTTTTAGATTTCTCAGTGTTTCTCTACTATATTATGCATTTATTATACATACAAACGTTCCTTTAGAATCACTCTATCTATTAAAAAAAACCGCGTCAAAATCCGTTTCGTAGTTTTAAAGATCTAAGCATACATACGGACATACAGCGAAAGCGACTTTGTTTTATACTATGTATTGATACATGTTTATATATATTTATTTATACATATAACCTTCTCTGTATGAGGGGAGACCTGTGCCCAGTAGTGGGACGATAAAAGGTTGAGGATGATAATGATATATTTTAGTATTAATTATTTATTTAATTATCCATACTAATATTATAAATGCGAAAGTAACTCTGTCTGTCTGTCTATCTGTCTGTCTGTCTGTCTGTCTGTTATGCTTTCCCGCCTAAACCTCTCAACCGATTATGATGAAATTTGGCACAGCCAATCTTTAGACTCTGAGAAATAACAAAGGCTACCTTTTATCCCGGAAAAATTTGATGTTCCCGAGGGAAATTGAAAAAGCGCGATATAACCGACCTCCACGACCTCCACGCGGGCGAAGCCGCGGGCGGAAAGCTAGTACTTATATAATTACTTTTAGATTATATGTTTAGGTATACTCCTTGTTCTTACACACTATTGTTTACATTTCTGTTTTACTTCT
Source organism: Sesamia nonagrioides (assembly GCA_017933935.1). Classification (NCBI taxonomy): domain Eukaryota; kingdom Metazoa; phylum Arthropoda; class Insecta; order Lepidoptera; family Noctuidae; genus Sesamia; species Sesamia nonagrioides. The sequence goes on along the minus strand of JADWQK010002280.1, from coordinate 4,675,666 downwards.
CCTTTCGCAGGTCTGTTGGAAGAAATTTATTAAGAAATAAGCAGCACCTTTGTACTCAGATCTTAATTTTGTCTTGTTTTTATATATTTTATTATGTGTACATAAATAATAAAATAAATAAATAAACTTATATGGAAAACAAATACCACAAACACTATACTTTCTTTTAAGATCACTTGCTCACTCAAGCACACAATACCGATCTAAAATCTCGTTTGGTTTTAAAGTAAATCAAAGCGAATTCTCCACCGACGGTTAAAACCGTCATATTTACAGTGTCAGACAACGAAGGAGCTATACATGATGAAACGCTCTCGGTGGTAGGCCATAACATTCGCTGCCGGTAGAAGTTACCACCCACCAGACAAAGCCTTGCCGCCAAGCGATTCGTTGTGTTCCGGCATGATGTCTGGTGAAGTCGTATGGAGGTCTGAGCAGTTGTGTTGCGATGTCTGATGTATGTCTGAGCAGTTGTGTTGCGATGTGTGCCGGGTACGATGCGCCAAATGTTGTTGTGTCGGGAGTTTGATGTTTGATTTTGGAGGCTCTCCTGGTCAATCTGCCTCTGGCGCAGTATCGTTGGTCATGTTGTTGGGTTTAACATTGCATCGTCTCGCCCAACTGCTTTCTTCCTTCCTACTTACTCAGTTTATTTTTGAGTGAATAGGCTCTTAATACACTACCGCGCTTTACCAACAATAATTGCATCACTGCTTACCGTCAGGCAGGATTGCAGTCGAGCACTAGCTTATTAAAATAAAAAAGCCCTATCCGTTTTTTACAAAAGAAGAATGATGGTTGGTTTCAACACGTCATAGTGCAGCCAAATTGAAACAGTTGCATATCAAAGTAGAACACGCAGGCTTAATGAGAATTGCACATGACGCGGCAAAAATATAAGCCAGTATTTTTTTTTTTTATATATAATTTTGTGGCATGGCTCTTTGGCCTTGGTATATATGGTATATTCCCTTTAGAATGTGATAGTTTATTTGAGTGTACATATTTTTTATGCATTTTTGTATGTTTTCCCGGGATTCTTTAATAAATATTACTTTTCTCTTAACTTCCTTTAATGGCCATTATACAACGTGGAAACGACGAAACGACGAAACGACAATGAATGAAACGACTACCAACGCATTTCATAAATGACTATTTTTGAATTGTAAAATAAAATCTAACTTTGAATTTGGAAACGTCATTTTATTCAAACACATTAATTAAAGTGATGGCCGAACATCAATTTTGTTAATATTAAACTGGCTAAAACGACTGTACTTAACAGATACCTATATTGAGTTTTCATTTCATTTGGGAACATCAGTAATTAAAGGAACGTATTTGGAAATTTACTTATTTTAATATTACCGTTACTACTTTGTTTAATAATATGCCTAGCCTTTTCCCAACTATACTGAGGTCAGCTTCCAGTCTGACCGGATTCATTTGTATATTCCACATGGAACCACTGCTTATCTGACGTTTACAACCCAGTTATTTTTTCAAACATATTAATTATAATGATGTCCGAACATAAATTTTGTTAATATTAGACTACTTAGAATGACTAAACTTAACAGATATATTGAATTTTCGTATGAAGATTTTGAATTTCAGTATTTAAATAAGTTACATTTATTTATTCGTTATATGTGCCTCGTTTTTTCTGAACTATATTGAGGTCAGCTTCCGGTCTGACCGGATTAATTTGCATACCAATATTTCACATGGAACGACTGCTTCACTGACGTTTACTCAGTTACTGGGTAACATGACATCCCCCGGTAAGATTGGTGGTTTGAATTTCTGGCTCTTGACTACCCGTAACGACTGACCATGTATGATGGCCAATGGCTTAACGTACTTTCTGAGGCAAGAAGAATTTCGGTATTTTAAAATGCTCACCCATCCAACAGCGGCAAGAGTAACTTAACCTAATCGACATCTACGGCTGTTATTATTCAAACACAGTCCACTCTCATTTCAATCTTGTCTATGTTTAAAAAAGTCACACTACAAAGCAGATGGTCGTTAAAGCGACGTATCCCATTAAATGAAGTAAACTCTTTAAAAGTCAGAATTTAGTCTGCCTTTTATCACAAAGTGGAACTTATGAGCAATTTGGGAGCTGACAACTATTAGGGCGTGTACATTCAAGCGTCACTACAATACTGTCCGTTGCGGTTTGCTTAAACTAAAATAGTTTGGCGAACTTGTTACATACAAGAAATTTTAATAACAAAACGTAACCTCTCGTCTCTGTAGTCAAGTTTAATTTCCAGACACTGCACCACAGATTTTACTTTTCCGGGGTGGAAAATCCTTGTTGATGTATGCCGCCCCTGGACGGGCGACGGGGTCTGTCAGGCTCTTACTGACTAAAAAACCACTCCAGTACCCATCAGCCATCGGTTCTACAAGCAATGTACTCGCCTACTGCCACTTAATTTTAGCAACTCTAAGAGCTATGTCGGTCATTTTGGATCTTCTGCGGATCTACTCATTTTTGATTCGATCGCGCAGAGAAACTCCGAGCATAGCTCTTTCCATCGCCCTTGACTCTCTGTAAAAAACTTTAAGGCCTCATGCCTTAAAGTTTTTTGGCATTCGTTAAGGTTTTAAAGTGTATGTGTTTAAAGCTAGAGTGAAAAGGCTCATAATAAACCAGTGCGCTTTATCATCAACGATTGCATCTCTGCTTACCAGCCGGGATCGCGATCAAGCACTATTTTATAACATAAAAAAAAACGATTAACTAATCTTTATCTTCTGTCCTTTTCTTACCGAAATAGAATGAAAAAGATGAACTGAACTCAAATCAAGTTTAGTTCCTCAAGAAGGGAATCGAGGCCATTCAAATCCTTCATTAAACGTAAGTTGTGTCAGAAAGCATTTTATACTGTGAAGGATTATATTGAGGACAAAAAGGCTTGGGCTTGAGCTGCGTCCGATTTCTATACAATGATTGTTCTTTGATTTTTCCTCTTGTAGTTTTAATATGTAATTGTTTATGTTATTTATTCAAAGCCTGTATTACACACTATGTAGCCAAGAATATTGTACGTTACGGAATTGTATCGCTGACAGAGGTGTTCGGCACTTGTACAGCTGCACAGGAGCTAAACTTTCCACAGATTCGGGAACACTGTTGGAGCTGCTGAACCTTGGACAAAACTATCTTAGAATTGTGTAGATTCAATTTCTTAGTATTGTATAATTGCATGGCAAACGTGTGAGCACAATGTACGAATGTGCTGTAAGGCATTTATTTGTTGGGTTAGTCTTTTTTATTGACTTAATTGTGCTCTGGCTGTTGAGAGTATGTCATGCTCACTCAAATGTCTCGCTGATGGTGGCGTGTGTTTTGGGTCATTGGGTTCCCTTCGATATGGTTGAGCTGAATGATGCTGATCCATACGTCATGTTCGTGAACGGACGCCGTCGGAGGGGACTGGTGATCTCTTAGCTGCCACGGCGTATTTTAATTTCTGAATTGATTTTTGTATGTCTTCCATAATGGACGCTCTCAGCGTACAATATATTTCTGCATCGTTCTCACGCGGTTGATTTCAACATGAATGATGTAATCAAATATTTGTAACAATAGCTTAAAAATTTAAAAGAGTGTCCATGGAGTTTCTTGCCCGTTCTTCTCCATAGGTACCTACTCTTTGGAATGGGCGACTAGCTTCATCTTATTGACTGACCGACCTTCTGACAATTCAAAAGTGCCTGTAACTGGTTTATTTGAAATAAATGATTTGATTTGATTTGATTGATTTAAATACACGCCGAGCTGAACGCCCATGAAAACTCATCCATTGCTCCAACAAAGAAGAATACCACCTGTTTGTCAACTCATTCAAGCTTAAGGATTACGGCGGATTTTCGTCTAAGTGGGATTATATCCGCATCTTTAAGCGTAGAATGCCAAGATGTTACCCATTTAAGGACGACCAAAATGGTAGCTGGAACGACGCTGTGTCATTTCAACCACCATTTTTGTCGTCACCAAATTGCGCGTCGCTAATATGAACCAACCCTAACATAGAGGCAGCGAAGTAATATTTTTTATGAGACACAAAAGCTGTCTTGTTTAGAAGAAGTGTAAGGGATGAGCCATGAAACGAGCGAAGTTTTTTATTGAAGTGAAAAGCGACGTTGAGCACTCTCGTTGGATGGGGAAAAGTATTGAATTCGCATAAGCGAGATCGATCCGACACTGATCAAATTTTTTGCGTATTCTGTGTTTTTTAATAATTTCACTTCTAACAGAAGCGAGTCAGTCCCACGATTGTTAATCTATACTAATATATGAAGAGTTTGTTTGTTTGAACGCGCTAATCTCAGGAACTACTGGTCTGATTTGAAAAATTCTTTTTGCGTTGGATAGCCCATTAATCCAGGACGCTGCGATCAATAGGACTGAAGCATAACTAACTCCACGCTAACGAAGTCGCTGGCGGCCGCTAGTTTTTTTATATTTCGAGAACAATTTTTGATATTTTTTTTTTTTTTTAATAGTTATAAACTAGTGCTTGACTGCAATCCCGCCTGATGGTACGCAGTGATGCAATCGTTGATGGTAAAGCACACTAGCTTATTAAGCCTATTCACTCAAAAAAACTGAGTGAATAGGAAGGAAGACGGCAGTTGAGCGAGGTGATGCAATGTTTAACCCAACAACACGACCAACGATGCTGCGCCAGAGGATGATCAGAGCCTTCATCCCGACACAACAACATTACACATCGGCACACATCGCAACACAACTGCTCAGACCCGTTCTCCGTACGGCTTCACCAGACATCATGCCGGAACACGACGAATCGCTTGGCGGCAAGACTTTGTCTGGTGGGTGGTAACTTATGCCGGCGGCTGATGTTGTTGCCTACCACCGAGAAATATAGAATATATATAGAAATATGTTTTTGTCAAAAATCGGTTTTCGGTAAGTGTTCCATCGTTTATATTTTTTTTTTTATATTGTAAGCTAGTGCTTGACTGCAATCGCGCGTGATGGTAAGCAGTGATGCAATCGTTGATGGTAAAACGCGCTAGTTTATTAAGAGCCTATTCACTATAGCCTTAAAGACACTTAAATTGTAGTCAGACGGAAAGACCAGCGCTGGCAGATTATTCCAGTCCCTCGATGTTCGCGGTAATAAAGACGAGGCGAAATGGTTTGTTTGGATCGTAGTGGCGTCATCAATATAAGGGTGAATACTCGTCGTACGACGGGTATCCACCCTTATGTTGACAGCCTCCGTGGCGTAGCGGTAGCGGACGCGGCCGCTACGCAAGGTGGCGCGGGTTCGATCCCCGCACAGTGCAAGTATTTGTATGCATGAATATGAATATTTGTACTGGTTTGGTCGTGCTTCGGAAAGCATGTTAACCCGTTGGTCCCGGTTGCCATACGAACATCTAGTGGCAGTCGTTACGGCTTGTTGGAGCCCTCAAAAGTCCAACAATTGGTCTAACTGCAATGCTTCGATGTCGCCTTCGGGTTGTGGAGGTTAGACGGCAGTCGCTTCACGGAAAATGTCGAAGTTTAGCCATATCAGCAGTTGGACTGGTAAAAGCGGACCCCAGACTCCAAAGCTGTAAAGGCTTCGGATGCGACTGGGATTAACCCTTGGATGATGATTATGACTCGTCGTACGACGGGTCGTCCCATGATGGAACGGAGATGGGGGAATTAAGCCATGCAGTTCCCGCCCCCGCACTCTAAAATGCATCCATAGAACACCGTATTTCTCCATCTTTCTAGTTGTTTGAGGATAAATATAGCATGAATGAAGACGGTTTCAAAGGAGAATTTAACGTACTTCGTGTTGCAATCAAACAGATTGTTTTACGCTAATCTTGATAGGTTAATTGATTTCTATTCAGCTTGGAAATTGAAACCGAATTGAGAACTTAAATTCTAGTCATTAATTGAAACCTCAAAATTCATTTAAATGAAATAATCAAATTAACCACATTTATTTGTGTAATTAGTAGTGCCTACCCTAATTGGGAAGACACTCCCTCGATATTGTTACTCCATTGCTCCATATATTTGAAAAATGTATCTACTCAACAACGTAAATAACGCAATGAATGTTGTTGAACTGTCAAAATGAAACCCATTGCTACTGACAGTGTGTTACGCCATTACCCCGTAAAACAAAGGGTAGGTATTACACGACCTAAAATCTGTCTCTTAAGTGACATACTTTGTCCAATTTTACACTAAGGTCAGCTTACAGTCTGACCGAGTGTAGCTGAATACCAGTATTTTACATAGAATAACCGCTTATCAGACCTTCATAACCCAATTATTAAATAAATACATATACAACCTTATTATTTGTATAGGTATGTGAAACCCGGAACTCGTGCCCAGTATTTTTATGTACAAAATTCCAAAAAGCTATCATAAAAAGTCTCTAAGTTATGAGCTTGTTATATTACCTACAAAAATATTGTCAACGCGCCGCTCGTAAGGCCGCGCCTACACAGTGGCCGAAAGTACGATGTTGTCTCCCGACCAGGGCGTCCCCTGCGGCATAACATTGACACCTCATTTCACCTACCTTTTCACGGTGACCTGCCCGTTCACGGAATTAATCACTATCCTATCTCATTTTTCGTAAAAAATCCGAAATGAAAAGTATAACCCGTTCACAAAAGCGCTTTTATTATAGCGATGTCGATCCGCTGCACAACAATCCATCTCCGATTCTCCGAACCGACGAAGCCATTTTTCAAATCGACAAAAATTCTCATAACAAACACAAGGGACCTTTTTGTAACAACAGGAGCAACAAATGTGTCTATCAATATGCTAAAATACAATACCTAATAAATTATCTGCTCCGTCACATGGCTGTCTGCCTAATCGATCATGCGGTGAGTGATATGTGGAGCTGATAAGTCAGACGTAATCCCTTTTGGAGACTAAACAAAAGAGATAAACACAAAGGTATCAATTGAGGTTAATAACGGTTTTTGTTCTGGTGATTCACAAGCGATGGGATACTTAATATCGTGGCCTGTGTGACCCGTCAAATACAATACTGTACACTCTCCACGACCAAACGTCCTCCGTACGGCTTCACCAGACATCATACCACGACGAATCGCAAAATCGGCAAAACTTTATCTGGTGGGTGGTAACTTCTGCCGGCAGCCGATGTTATGGCCTACCACCGAAAATTATTCAGCATTTATTTTAATTAAAACATTTACAGGCACTTTATAGCTGTCAAGTTTGTTCAGTCAGTCAGAAAGATAAAGCGAGTTGCCCATTTCTAAGCGTAGTTACTATGGAGTCGAACATGCAAGAAACGTCACGGACAAACTTTCTCAAAATAAACCTACACTATGTAGGCCTTGCCTTTTCCCAACGTTCAGGTCAGCTTCCAATTTCACCAGAGGCAGCAAACTACTAGTATTTTACATAAAGGGACCACCCAGTATTTTAATTATGGAGGTCAGATAAGTAGCTGACCTCTACAAGCAAAAAATTGGGTAATACCATACTCCTTGGTAAGACTGTTTGACAGACTTTCGGGTTTCTGACGACCCATAACTAACTACTTTCAAAAATCCACAATTGACAACATATACCAACGGCCAACAGAACTTTTGGACACTAACGGTCAGACTAGTCCATAAGTTTAAAGCCGCTCAGGGAGCTATGGAGCGGGCTATGTTGGGCGTCTCTCTGAAGGACCGCATCAGAAATGAGGTGATCTGACAGAGGACCAAAGTCACCGACATAGCTGAGAGGATTAGCAAGCTGAAGTGGCAATGGGCTGGTCACATATGCCGCAGGGCTGATAACCGTTGGGGTAAACGAGTCCTCGAGTGGAGACCGCGTCTTGGCAAACTTAGCGTAGGACGCCCTTGGGCGAGATGGAGCGACGACATCAAAAAGGTGGCTGGTAGTGGCTGGCGGAGAACTGCTCAGGATCGATCTTGTTGGCGTGCCATGGAAGAAGCCTATGTCCAGCAGTGGATGAGTAGAGGCTGATGATTGAAGCAGGCCTAGCCTTTTCCCAACATTCAGGTCAGTTACCAATCTAACCAGAGGCAGCTAACTACTAGTATTTTACATATAGGGACCACCCAGGGGGTTACCCAATACTTTGGTTATGAGGTAAGATTAGAAGCTGACCTCTACTGAAACTATCTAAAACTGGATAATACAAATACCCCTTGATATGACTGGTTGTCAGATTTTCGGGCTTCTGATAACCCGTAACTAATTTCAAAGCAAATCGTCAGGCGGGCGAGCCGAGCTGCGGCGAACTACGCCAGTCGTTTCCGGAGATCCAGTATGGTCGTACATGTAATCCTTCTGATATTTGTATTAGGGAAATGAGAAAGTAAAACATAGTTACAGTGCAAGTACAGTTTCATTTATATCAGGTGTCACCCACCCCTAAAAACCCATAATTGACATCCTATACCAACGGCTAACAGAGCTTTACGATACACCGACTGATTCCATACATATATCAATTGCAGCTAGCTTTGCTGGTTCTTATTTTTGAGATACAGACTAGGGACTATCTTGACTCCAGTTTCTTACGTAGCTATAAGTAACATCGCTTATCGCATTCACTCTGCATTGATTACTTAATCTGCTGTAAGCGGCGTCTTCAGCTCGGTTGACACTGAGACACTGATTAATCCTAGATAAAGCTCAATTATATCACAGTCTACCGATTTTGGCTTTTTGCGAAGGATCGCGTGCCAGCTTTTTGTTATTGAGTGGCATACGAAGACAGATGATTTTTTCTCCTTTGCATAATCAGCGTACACCTAATGTTCCTACCGCTTGGGTACTGGAAAAAGAGTAGGCAAAATGAATTACAAAGCAAATAAATTTTAATTTTAATCATCTTTTTGGAATGTATCCTTGGAGTGCACCGACCGCCTTCAGCTTTTGGGAGTTGAGATTTCCTCGAACCTAAACTTTGGGCGGTTCATTGAGTCTAAAGTCAAGATGGCTGCTAGGAGACTTGATGTTATTGCAAAGGTCGTGCGGTACTTTATACCAGGACAGCTTCTCATGTTATACAAAGCACAGGTCCGTTCGTGTGTGGAGTACTGCAGCCACGTTTGGGCTGGTGCTGCAAAACGCCACCTGGCAATTTTGGATTCGGTAGAAAGGTGTGCGAAGTGGTTTATTGGTGACTCAGAATTAGTTCAAAATGGTCTCCAAAGCCTGGAGCACAGGTCAAAAATAGCCAGCTTGTCAATGTTCTATAGGATGTATTTTGGAGAGTGTGCGAGAGAATTGCATGACTTAATTCCTCCGTCTCCGTTTCATCATCAGAAGACCCTTCGTATGTGGAGTATCCATCCTTACATTTTTGACACAACTACGATCCGGACGAAGCGCTACAATTTAAGTGGCTAGAGTGAATAGGCTCTTAATAAACTAGCGCGCTCTACCATCAGCGATTGTATCACTGCTCACCATCCGGCGGGATTGCTGATTATTCTTTTTATAATTATAAAAAAAAAAGTTTTGACGTGACGGGTATTCCGTTTTTCTCCGCACCAGCTCTTTCACGAAGATTTACAATATTCCGATAAGAACAAGATATAACAGACTCGTAGGTATTATAAGATAATAGCGGCCGCCAGCGACTTCGTTCACGTGGAGTTAGGTATGCTCCGCTCCTATCAGTCGCAGCGTGATGTTATATAGCCTAACGCTTTCCTGGGTTAATTAGCTATCCAACGCAATAAGAATTTTTAAAATCGGACCGAAATGTGTTCCTGAGATTAGCGCATTCAAACAAACAACCAAACTCTTTAGCTTTATATATTAGTATAGATTATTACTAGCCTGCTACGTTGCATCCAGGCATATTAATTACAATAATGTTCCCATCTCAGTTAACATTGGGACACTGACTAATCCTAGATAACGTTCGGCTCTACGATAGTCTATCTATATTAACCTTTTCCTTTGTGTTGCACTCCTTGGCCGAGTTAAATTTAATCTGTATAAAACTAAGCCAAATTATACTTCATATCACTCCCGAAGATGATTACCAATTTACATGCAGTACGTAGTATGGTGCCGTCCTTGTCACACTTTAAAGACTTTTCATAAAGAAAAGAAAAAAAAAAATATTCAAATACCCGCTCATCGACCCCACTCCGGTCTCACTGTCCTATGTTCATTACGTTTTTTTGTGCTGTCCGAGTCACACGCATCATTTTGTGCAAAAAATTACCGTTGCGACTAAGTTGTTTCCAGATTGTCCAATCTGATTTTGCGTAATCATGGTGAAGAAAAGTTCACGTTCGAAAGATATTGATGATTATACCTAGTGGTTTATTTATGAAATTAAAGAAATTAGAGAAAAAGTGAAACATAAATCTAGATTGAGATTGCCTTCAACGTCATCCTAAAGTGATCAGGTTAAGCGTGATACTCACCAAGAGGAAGTTATTGAAAGTAAGTAGCCTAATCTGTAGTTGCTAATATCTAATGTCTAGTAGGTACCTACAATGCGCAAGCGCCTGCCGCCACGCGCCGCCCGTCAGGCGCCACTCTGTCGGCCTCGGGTACCTACCGGTACGATCCTGCGTTGCCGCTATCACAGCACCGCTTAAAATTGTTTTTTTATCTACCATTTTATTAACTTTATATAACAAAGGTTTTATGTAAATCATGAAACAAGTTTTATTGGTACTAAGTATATTTAAACTAGTTATTAGATTGTAATAAGCAAAGATTAATCGAACTATAAAATGTATCTATTTGTATAAGTAGCTAGGTATTAAATGTATGAACGTAACGTAACGTCTTTATTAAATCGCGATATCGTTACCTATAAACATCGCTCGGCGTAAACCGCCTATGAGCGTGGACCTACCTATTTCTTTGTTTTTATTTACTTCGTGTATATTGCGCCTAAGTCTTATAAAAGTACTTACCTAATGTGCTCCGCGTAAATCGTGTCTGAGCGTAAAGTACTTGCACACCTTGCTCCGCGTAAATCGCGTCTGAGCGTAAAGTACTTGCATACTTTGCTCCGCGTCAATCGCGTCTGAGCATAAAGTGCCTACTTGTATACCTTGCTTCGCGTAAATCGCGTCCGAGCAAAAAGTACTTGCATACCTTGCTCCGCGTAAATCGCGTCCGAGCATAAATTACTTGTATACCTTGCTCCGCGTAAATCGCGTCTGAGCGTAAAGTACTTATCCCAACTTGCTTCGCATAAGTCGCATCTGAACGTAAAGTGCTTGCATAGCTTGCTCCGCGTAAATCGCGTTCGAGCGTAAATTACTTACCCAATTCGCTCCGCGTAAATCGCGTCTGAGCTTGGATTACCTATTTACATCCGCGTTAATCGCGTTGCATTACTAGAATGGCTACCAATATTGTTATTATAAAGATTTTGCTTGCTATTTGCTATAAAAGAAAGATTCTTGATATGTTAGGAGATGATCCTTCCTTGGATAAAAGTTTTGGTGAAACCTTACATGAAGACATTGCATCCAGGTGCGAGCACACAAGTAAAGAAAAGCGAGCTGATCGAATAAAAGAATATTTGCCTCCAGAAAACTGTCCTCACCTAAAAGACCCGGCGTAGAATCTCGAGATCAAAGCTGCGCTTACAGAAACAATTAATAAGAGAGATGTTTACAGCCAAAGTCACCAGAATCAGCTTGGTATGGTCTGGCTGCACTCGGAAAAGCGATCAATATAGCTCTAAAAATAAAACAGATTTCCGAGATATCATAAAGCCACTCAGTGATGCAGCTAAACTTTTTTGTGATATACACTATAAAGAATCTCTCTCAAGACGGTTTGCCGCTATAAATACTCTAAATAAGCAAACCCGACGTACTATAAGAAATACGCAAATAGACAATTTTTTATATTTGGTTCGGAGTTGGCCGAACACTTGAAATCGTCCAAAACTATATCAAAATCTAGTATGGAACTACGCCCTCGTATGCCAGCAGTGCGACCTGCCATTAAAACACAGCACGCGCTCTAATCTGGTCCATCCATATCAGCGCGTCGAGGGGCTTTAAACGCGAGGGGGGCGTCGCGGGCTGCCGCCGCCGGGCCGCGAGCGTATCCGCCCCACTAGACGGCCCGACAGCCGCTGTCGCGCAACCGCAACCCGATGCACACCAAGAGCCACACACGGTACCGCTCAAGGAGGAACTGACTTCAGAACCAGAGGTACACTCATCAATTGTCGGCAGATTGCAGTTTTATTATAATTATTGGTGTACTATTACGAATGACTCCAATATTCTGTCTTGGGGTCAAGGTTATAAAATTCCCTTTAAGGAGGAACCCGTACAAAAAATAATACCTAAAAATGACCGATTTTCTTCTTGTGAATCTAAAATAATCCAAGAATCTGTACTTAAACATCTTGATCCAAAATATATTTCATTGTGCAACCCCTGTGATGATCAGTTTTTTGTCGCCCGTATTCACAGTTCTAAAACCGAATGGTGAACATCATTTTATACTAAATTAAAGGAACTAAATAAATTCATCAAAGTGGAGCATTTTAAAATGGAGCATTACCGTACTGCACTAAAGCTCCTAGACCAAAATTAATTTATGGCTACATTTGATTTAAAGGATGCTTAGGCTCACTTTTTGATAACAATTAATAATGAAGAACGTAAAAAGCTACGCTTTTATTGGAATTCACAACTTTATGAGTTTAATGTTCTGCCATTTGAGCTTTGCACTGCTCCACTTGTTTTCACAAAGCTACTAAAACCTGAATTACAATCTCTACGTTCGGACGGCTAAATGTCGGTTAATTACCTATACGATGTTTTATGTATTGGCTCTAACAGTGAGTGCGTTGAAATGTTATTGCTACAAGAGATATATAAGAATCATTTGGACTCCTAATAAATAATTTAAAAAAGTCCAGTTGACACGAAAATTCGCATTAATAACGCAGTCAGGTCTTTTTCACAAACGAAAATGTGCAGAATAAGACAACTTGTGGAATTTTGACATCAGCATGCCCAGCCGTACAGTACGGATGGGTGTATACTAAGCAAAAAGAACGCGACAAATTCTTAGCTTTAAACTATTCTGATAATTATAATAAGCTTATGGTTTTGCCTAGCTGTCTACAGCCAGATTTTAAATGGTGGAGTGACAATATTGAAACAAGCTATTCATCTATTCAAAGTAATGATTATTTACTAGAAATATTTTGCGATGCATCTCGTACAGATTGGCGAGTACCATGTAACAGCGAAATACCTGGTGGTAATTGGAGTGCAAGAGAGATTAAAAATCATATTAACTTCTTAGAACTAAAAGCTGCCTTTTATGCGATAAAAATGTTTGGCTCTCATTTAAGTAATTGCAATTTCCTTCTCAAAATAGACAATACAACATCCATTGCTTACATTAATAAATTGGGAGGAATACAACACACTCGCTTAAACGATCTTACACGACATATAAAAGTGTTTTGAAAAGTGTAGAATTTTCATATTTGCGATATATTCAATCTAGCGATAATGTTGATGCAGATCGCGCTTCACACTAATAGTCCATCGATACCGAGTGGCAACTAGCTGACTACACGTTTTCTGAAATTTGAGCTAAGTTTAGCACCCCCCTTTTTGATCTCTTCGCAAGCATACAGAATCATAAGTGTGGCAGGTATGCTTCGTGGAAGATTGATCCGCAGTCAGAAGAAATTTATGCATTTACGTTTAAATGGACAAACATAATATAATTTTACGCATTTTCACCATTTTTCCTTATTACAAAAGTTCCTCACAAATTCGTAAATGATAAAACCGAAGGCATTATTGTGTTTTCCTACTGGCCCTCACAGCCGTGGTTTCCGCTATATCGAAAACTACTTGTGTCACAAGAAATATTTTTTGAGCCGAATACTAAGCTAATGCATTCTCCTTTCAGAGAAGCACACTCACTGTATAAGCCTTACCCTGGTGGCAGCTATATTATCCGGCAGTCGTTGATTGAACGTGGCGTACCAGTATCGTCAGTAGATTTACTCATGGCTTCGCTAGCCCAAAATACACTATCTCTGTATAATTCCTCATTAAAATTTTGGTTGGAGTTTGATCAACAAAAAACATTGCAGTTTCTGGATTGACGATATGTCTGGCAATAGAACATTTTTGTCAGATAGGCATAATGATGGGGCTAGCTATAGTACTTTAAATACCACGAGATCCACTTTAACGCTGGTTCGGGGTAATTCAATAATGAAAACTGATTATGTGAATAGATTATTGAAAGGTTCTTTTAGACTAAATCCTCCTACTCCTAAATATGATACAACATGGGATAGCTCCGTGGTTTTAAATTATTTAAGTGATTATTATCCTTATGATAATGTGAGCCTTAATGCTTTATCATATAAAACTGTCGCTTTGATTGCCATTGTGTCAACTCAGAGAATTTCAACTCTTAGCTTAATCAAAAATAATAATATTACTGAAGGTAATGATTCAATTGTATTAAAAAAAATACTGACTTAATTATATCGTCAAGACCCTGCGCTTACCAACCCCTGATCAGACTGCCTTTTTTAAAGAGAACCGTAATATATGTCCAGTCATCGCATCGAAAGCATACTTAGATAAAACAAGATCTATTAGAAACACTGAGACAAATAATTTATTCATAAGTTTTCGTAAGCTTCACAGGAAAATTGGGCTTCAAACTTTATCCCACAGGGTAAAGGATACTCTCCAAAGAAGCGCTGTGGACGTGTCAATGTTGGTGCACATAGCACAAGGCACGCGGCGTACATCAGTTCAGTCTGCAGGCGGTTCGGAGGGCTGTGGGCTGGACTAATATCTCTAATATTTTTCAAACGTATTATAATAGAGAAACTATTGAATCGATAGGAAATCGCCTCCCAAATTCATTGTTTACTTAATTGTATGAATCTTTATTCTTATTTACTGTTAACACAAAAACTGCAGTTTGCTAGTAAATATTGCAAATCAATTGTTTATAAATTTGTTTAATCATTACCATTTCGAAACAAAAAAGAAAAATCTGTATAAATTTTTTACACTCTAAACATCTGCATGTAAATTGGTAATCATCTTCGGGAGTGATATGAAGTATAATTTAGAATTAAACGAACTTACCTTGTGAAGTTCGATTCTAATTATACGAAGATCACGAACCGAAGATGATTACCACAACCCTCCCGGCCCTAAAGCCCAATATTTTTCTTATTTGGTTAGACTAGCCCTAAAACGTAATGAACATAGGACAGTGAGACCGGAGTGGGGTCGATGAGCGGGTATTTGAATATTTTTTTTTTCTTTTCTTTATGAAAAGTCTTTAAAGTGTGACAAGGACGGCACCATACTACGTACTGCATGTAAATTGGTAATCATCTTCGGTTCGTGATCTTCGTATAATTAGAATCGAACTTCACAAGGTAAGTTCGTTTAATTCTAAAATATAGGGGAAATAAACATTAAAAGCAGTTAACTATAGCGTAACTATACCTAGCATTAAGTGTACAATGTGCTGTCCCAGGCTCCATACATTTCTGAAACATCTCCTTTGAGTGGAAATTGGTTGTTATGGTATGAGCATGTGTTACTTAGGAATGAGGAAAATGTTATGAGGAAGTTTTGAGTATAAATTTCAATGGCTATAAAAGTATTCGAAGACCAATAAAACCATGTGAGCTGTCACGCCCTTTTTCCCTGAGCCTTTTTTACAATATGTAAAGAAAACCACGTCCGGGTCGGACGATAATGATGATATAGGTAAACAAATGATAAAATAAAGACTGAAATTTCACATAATCGCCATAGTAACAATACTAATGAATTATGAAATATTTTTTTTTCCGCGAATTAATTCCAACTTCCCCAAAATGTGGTAATTTTTCAAAAAGTAATATGGAGAATGCGAATAGCGATGCGACCGCGTGCCGCGTGCCCTGCCCCCTTCGCCCGCGCATGTATAACACGCGCATGTATACCGCACATGTATTAATTTACCTCCTTTTGCGAAATAATATTTTTTTTTAACCCGGCTTTGTAGGTTTTAGTAGAATCAGTTATCGATACCTACCAATACCTTCTTGAATCAGACATGGCTTTCTTTATATATCGTTTAGGTAATAAGTTTTTACTATTTACATTTCCATTTTAATGATTTTTTATTTCTTGTTTTTGCTTTGCTGGTATTTTGGCGTGGCTAGCTGTCATATGGTAAATAATTTAATCGTTGTTGTGTTTTCTTCAAAATCAATTTTATTTGTATAACATAGGTAGTGAATACAGTTCTTACATTTATGTTTATAGGTCGCAATGTTATGCTAAGAAGCGTACAAATATAAATAAATGCATGCAAAACATTAAAAAAATTTTTTAGTCAATCATGCTAGAGGCAAAAAACAAATCATTAATTATATAATGTCGTAATGAAACTAAATAATAATAAATGAATAAAAACAAAGTCACAGGTGTCACAATACGGAGTAATTTCGCTAGTCAAAATAAATAAGTCTACATTAATGTGTCATTTAGGAATTCATCAGTTGTATAATAACATTTCTCAATTAATAAGTGTTTTAATTTGGTTTTGAATTGCATAACAATCAAATTCTTGTGTTCATTACTGTACCTACATAGTATTGTATAAAGTCACGTGTTTTTTAATGAACAGACAGCTGTGCTGTAGGGAGTTTGTTCCGCCACTTCTTCTTCCCAGCGAAAGCACTAGGAAGTGGCGAAGGGCGGGGGCTTTGGGTGACTGTCTTATGTGTTATTGAAGTTCAAAAAGTGCTGATTCTCAGCCTAATTTGAATAAATGACTTGATTTTAATCTCGATTTTGATGAATGGGCTATGTGAATGATGATAATATGGTTGTATTATATTGAACTAGTTGCGCCTCGCGGTTTCACCCGCGTTTTTTTTATATACCCCGCTCCTATTGACGACGTCCGTGACGCAGCGGTCAACAGCCTGGGACGTGGAGGCCCCGGGTTCGATCCCCGGCCAGATCATGCTGGAAAACGATCTTTTCCTGATTGGCCTGGGTCTCGCCTGAGGGTAAGCAGAGCGCGCTAGTTTATTAAATCCATTCACTTAAAAAACCTTAGTGAATAGAAAGGAAGACGGCAGTTGAGCGAGGTGATGCAATGTTAAACCCAACAACACGACCAACGATGCTGCGCCAGAGATGGAGATTGATGTGCAGACCCTCCACGATCAAACTCCCGACACAACAACATTTGACGCATCGTACCCGGCACACATCGCAACACAAATGGTCAGATCCGTCCTCCGTACGGCTTCACCAGACATCATGCCGGAACACGACAAATCGCTCGGCGGCAAGAATTTGTCTGGTGGGTGGTAACTTCTGCCGGCAGCCGATGTTATGGCCTACCTACTTATTACCTACCTATTTATCTATTGGTCGCAGCGTGATGTTATATAGCCTAAAGCCTTCCTGGATTAATGGGTTATACCAAGCAAAAAGAATTTTTCAAATCAGATCAGTAGTTCCTGAGATTAGCGCGTACAAACAAACAAATAAACACTTCAGCTTTATATATTAGTATAATTTCAATGCTTAACTCCATCGATGACCGCTACATGCACACTTGAGCCAGAATAACGGCTTCATTGAAATGTCAGTTCACTAATGTGACTGCGATACTCAGCTCAATGCGCTCGCCTGCATCTGATTGATCAATTGACTGTTATATTAACATAAGTATGTTAGCGTTGTATCGTATTCATGCATTATTTGGATCGATATTCTACTCTTCAATGGCCTCTGTGGTTAGATAGTAACAAATTATAGAAATTCTTTATAGATTTTATTTCACAATAATGGCGGATATCGCCCATGACAGTTGAAAAAACGGCCGCGTGAGCCGACTACTAGGAGATTTGATGCAAAGCCATGATGTGGTCATTATGCTGCGATATTTCAATGTTCTTTATGAATTATTCACTGTATGCACTTTTTACTACATAAATCACGCGCTTTTATTTAGTAAACGATTTTTTTTTTTTTTTTTGATATTGCATCTCGTAGGTGGCTACTAAGAGACCGTAACTACTTAATCGGACTTTCCTGTGGATGCTTTAATTAAAATTAAAGCCTCCAGCCAGGGGCACTTAAAACTAAATTAAAATTAGGCGACTACGCACTAAGGGCACCCCCCGTGGGGTACGAACCTTGGCTTAGGGCGTCGCTAGAGAGGACAGCAAGGGGCGGCTGGATCGAAAGTTTTAGTAAACGATACTATAATTTAAAATAAATGAATAATTTAAAAGTTCAATGAAAAATGAGCGTGACATTCATCTTAGCTATCTTGTCAAAAACCAAAAAATAATTTCTATTCACGGCACCCCATTCTAACTGCAACACATGATTGTTTGTCATCTGTCAACCGCGAGGTTTCTGATTTCGGCCAATGGCAAAGCGAGATTGGTCGCACGGCAATTCGGACCCGGTCGACAAGAAATGTTGAAACCGCGTGTGCGTGGGCGAACGAGATATCGTACTCTCAGAACTTTTTTAAAAACTCTCAATCCAAAATCTAGAAAACGGTGTTGTTTCGTGGAACTGTTTTCAAGTGACTGTGCGAGCCTCAGAACCGAACATATTGGAAGTTGGGACACTCCATGACCGGTAAGTAGACCGGTAAGTAGACCGGTAGGTAGACCGGTAAGTAGACCGGTAAGTAGACCGGTAAGTAGACATACATTATGCTGAGCTGAGGCCCTTTTGGCATTATAAGCTGGGTTTTATAGTTTTAAATGAATATACTTTGCTGTATATTTGCTGTATATTGTGCATTTTTCTTTCTCTTTCTATCTTTCTTTAGACCGGTAAGTCGACCGGTAAATAGACCGGTAAGTCGACCAGTAACTCGACCGGTAAGTAGACCGGTAAGTGGACCTGTAAGTCGACCGGCAAGTCGACCGGTAAATAGACCGGTAAGTAGACCGGTAAGTCGACCGGTAAGTAGACCGGTAAGTAGACCGGTAAGTAGACCGGTAAGTCGACCGGTAAGTCGACCGGTAAGTAGACCGGTAAGTAGACCGGTAAGTAGACCGGTAAGTAGACTGGTAATTCGACCGGTAAGTAGACCGGTAAGTCGCCCGGTAAGTCGACCGGTAAGTAGACCGGTAAGTCGACCGGCAAGTCGACCGGTAAGTCGACCGGTAAGTCGACCGGTAATAGAACGGTAAGTAGACCGGTAAGTAGACCGGTAAGTCGACCGGTAAGTCGACCGGTAAGTAGACCGGTAAGTCGACCAGTAAGTCGTCCATTAAGTAGACTGTTAAGTAAACCGGTAAGTAGACCGGTAAGTAGACCGGTAAGTCGACCGGTAAGTAGACCGGTGAGTCGACCGGTAAGTAGACCGGTAAGTCGGCCGGAAAGTCGACCGGCAAGTAGACCGGTAAGTAGACCGGTAAGTAGACCGGTAAGTAGACCGGTAAGTAGACCAGTAAGTCGACCGGTAAGTAGACTGGTAAGTAGACCGGTAAGTAGGCCGGTAAGTAGACCGGTAAGTAGACCGGTAAGTCGACCGGTAAGTAGAACGGTAAGTAGACCGGTAAGTAGACCGGTAAGTAGACCGGTAAGTAGAACGGTAGGTAGACCGGTAAGTTGACCGGTAAGTAGACCGGTAAGTAGACCGGTAAGTCGACCGGTAAGTCGACCAGTACGTAGACCGGTAAGTAGACCGGTAAGTCGACCAGTACGTAGACCGGTAAGTAGACCGGTAAGTAGACCGGTAAGTAGACCGGTAAGTAGACCGGTAAGTAGACCGGTAAGTAGACCGATAAATCGACCGGTAAGTAGACCGGTAAGTCGACCGGAAAGTCGACCGGTAAGTAGACCGGTAAGTAGACCGGTAAGCTGCCGAGTAGCTCGCCTCAACCTTCTGGTTGAGGCGCACGGTCTAAACG
This sequence comes from Sesamia nonagrioides, assembly GCA_017933935.1. NCBI lineage: Eukaryota > Metazoa > Arthropoda > Insecta > Lepidoptera > Noctuidae > Sesamia > Sesamia nonagrioides. Next base: position 4,655,696 of record JADWQK010002280.1, on the reverse strand, counting down.
CGGTCACGATTCTTCGTGAATCCGCGACCGTTCTTTAGCCGTCCGTCGTTTTTCCGTCCTTCAAGCGACTTCGACTGGAACTGACTTGAACCATTTCAGAACTTTTTCTGTACTCATTACAAGTACAAGCGTACAAGCAGCAGCAGCAGTGTACAAGCGTGTATTTAACACTCATCCATGCCTCGGAAACCATGTTAAGCCGTTGGTCCCGGCTGTCATTTGTAGATCCTTGACAGTCGTAACGGGTCGTCAGGAGCCCGAAGATCTGACCACCAGTTATACCAAGGGGTTTCGCATTACCCAGTATATAATTGGTCCGTGAAGTTCAGATATGCAGTCCATAAACGTAAAATTCAGGTTTAACAAGATTCAGTCTAACCTAACCAGAGGCAGCTATTCAGCTGCGGCGGTATTATTGGAACTTATCAAGTCATTCATCCGCCATTTTGATAGATTTTGTCTACAGCGGTGATTTTTTTCAGTGATTTTCCAAAGAGAGCACTATAGATCTCGTTCGAAAGATTCTTGGAGTTTAACTTTTTTTTCTTCGAATTTGGGAAGTGGTGAATGCTTTTCTTTGCACGATTTGGTTCTCTATAAGGTGGTTTGTTCTAACCTGCGCAGAGTTCAGACCTATTTTAAGCCTACCCAAGGTCATTCTGTAAATATAGAGGGGAATATCGAGGGATGTCGGAATTGAATTCCTGAATCTTTTTTACCAGCTTGCATATGAAGGGTCCACTGCAATAACGATGAATGTCCTTTGTGTATTGTTTTGAGATAATTGAGTTTTAATTTTATAATTGGTGAAATAAAAACTCTGACCTGAATATAAGGAAATATTCATTTTTAAAATGAAAGAACATATATCATCGTAACATTTACTTTGTAGTTAATCATACTTTGAATAGAATAAACAAAAAAAAAAATATAATCTTAAGTAAGTCTTCAGAAATAAGGACTATAATGATGAATGTCCACACTGCTTTAACAGTCAATAATGATAGTTGTCCCAATGATTGTTTTAATTAGCTGTTGAATCTTTAATATTTGCAGCATGAGGAAGTTGATCATAATAGCGTTTAGTTTCAGGCCTACAGAACTTTTTCAGAAACTGCAGGTCGTTATATTTTGCTGTTGATATAGACAGCTTGTCTTTATAAGCCAAACCAGGTAATTTGAATTCTCCCTCAACAATGCCTGCCTTCATAGAGCGCAAAGAAGCTGGTGTGTTGATCACACTAGATTCCCATGGACTGTTATTATAATTTCTGTGAAACATTAGGCGTGGATGTTCTTTATGCACTCTAAATTCACGCACAGGTCTAATGGGAAATGGACAATTGCTTTTGTAAAATGGTTTTAGAAATGCTGTCCAGTTCTTGAATGCATCTTGTGAACATTCGATGACATTAAAAGGATTAGGTCTTTGCCGAGCTTCACGCACATGTTCAGCCCATTCTTCAGGGAGTTCAATCCTAGTCTTTTGATTCAAGAAAGCCATGTTTCGATCGCATTCCATGTATGAGTGCCCTCTTATCGGAAATATAACTGTGACAGATTCTATGCGATTGCAACAATGAACTATGTAATGTAACATTCTAAAGATAGTGTAGTTTTTATTTTGACCTCCACATGAGTCACAGAAAATTATAAGGGTCTTGGCCTGTTCTTTTAATGTATTAAATATGAAATGGAAGAGATGAGAGGCTACATCATCTGATCCTTTTTTTCCAATGCTCTCATCGTATGCGAAAAAATAAGAAGAGGAATCAGCCAGCACATGAATATTAAACATAAAATAACTAAGCTGCCTCTTGTAATATACATCGTTTGTAGTTATGTTAGGTATTGGTAGATTTTTGGAGAAATCCATTGCTATTGCTATTGTTGTGGCATCTTGCCTAGCACTTAAACGAGCTTTTCTTTTTTTGTCATAAAATACCTCAGCTCTCTTTTTGTGAGCTAAGTTGTCAATTTCGAGCTTACGAAGTTGAGACAGTAACTGAGATTTCTCATGACCGTCAGGTAGAGAAGAAATTTTGATATCAAGATGTTTTTTCTCTGTTTGAAATTCGTCGCAAGTCGAACATGTATCCATCCTGGGATAACCAAATGAAATGTTGAAGTTCTTATTGAAAAAGTTGCGATATGTTTCGTATGATACTTTGTTATTTGGATGACCTTCGTTAAACATTTTGTGAATCTTAGACAAGTTCAAATCATCTGACAGATATATTTTTTGACTCTCATGTAAATTGTAGTGCCCTTTTTTACCATTAATTTCTTTTAGAGTATTAATCTGCTGATACATCAATTCCGTAGTTTGATCAGAAAGCTTTGTTTTAACATGTTTGCCTCGCTTATCTTTTTGAACAACGCCATGCTCAGTCAGCGATTTCTGAAGAAACTGAAGCCTTCTTCCAGTGATGCCGTGTAGGGATATAAAGGCTTTTCTACACACCGGTAAATCGTAAGTATCATCCGCAATCATACGAATCTTGTAGGAATATGACTTATTATGTAACTTCGCATTTTCTTCACCTACTCGTGGACGGCGACGTTGTATATTTGATACAGTTATTAGCCCACATAAATAATTATCTTGGTCATACCTGTTAGCAAAACTATTAAATTGCCTTATAATTCTGGTCCTCTGATCTTGATTTATCATTTCGAAACATTTAAAACGTTCACATTTGCAGTCATCGCCAATTTCATGTCCCTGCAGTCGAAGTTTCTTCAAAACATCACTCATTCTGCCTGTCTGTTTTCTTTTTTTCGTATTTCGACACACAGTTTCGTTGTTTTCACCCATTATTAAAAGCAATAAGTTACTTAAATTCGTTTAATATAACCTTACACAACGACGATTATGCAGAGAATGACAAAACAATTCGCGGGAACGCCGCTGGTTTCGCAGTAAGACAGTAAGATGGCGCTCATTGCGAGCGATGGACATTTATCATTATTGCCGGGAACACCTGCGACGCTTAGCGTTTTAGCCGTGTAGCATAATATTAAAAACATATTTATCGCGAGACTGCAAGCGATATTGCTGAGTTTGTAAATGAAATAACTAACTACTTATTTCAGTCGACCGAATGACATTAGTCACAAAGGTTTTAATATTTTTGGACTTTGATCATTATTGCAGTGGACCCTTCATATGACATCAATCATTTATTAGGACCCTTCGGTGCCTTGAAAAGCACGTTAACCCTTTGGTCCCTTTGACTATCATTCTTATAGATATCATCTTTGCGAAGTTTTAGGGCCAATAAAATCTGGCATAGTGATATTAACAGGATAAATTTTTAACTAGTAGCCTAATTATAACCGTGTATTCAGTACATGATTCTGGAGCTCTCGGGGTAGAAATTTATAACACGATATTTTGACCGCGTAGGTACAGAAGACAGCACTTCAAGCTACTATAATCTATCAGATTTCTTTATTAGATTTTCAACTTTATCTCTAAAGCATTAAGACTCAAGGTCGATTGTGAATATTTGGCAGTTTCGGGTAGCTTGGCCTGCTGTCGTCCGATAACTAAATATTTCAAATCACGTACTGAATGCATGATGTTGGCATATTTTTTAAACCGCCTTTTTTCTGACCAGACTTTTACCTCTTTATTACAAAACATGGACTTTATTATGGTCAAGTTTAAATCACCTAAATGGTTATTGAATTGTGCACCTAACTGTTATAGAAATGCAGTTCTTTACATAAAAAACTAGCGACCCGCCCCGGCTTCGCACGTCGACAAATGATATAGGTACCTAAGTCTTCCTCAAGAAACGGTGGACCTTAAATAAAAATAATGTCTACTGTGCCGCCCATCAGCCAATATCTGACTCTGCAAGATACATCGAGCTTATCCTCCATGGATAGCCAGTTCCACCACCTTCAAACTCACTCACTTGTTCGAAATAATGATCGCCCGCTCCGGCCCACTAACTCCACGGTTTAGGAAGACATACACTCAAGTAGCAGGCGGCCGGCACGGGCGCGAGCGGCACGCGGATTTTTTCTGGTTTTAAAGTTTTGAAAATCGTGATATCTTCTGAATGAAACAACCAATTCCAACAACTCAAAAAGAGATCTGCTGCTACTAAAATTGCATTTGATATGACGTAATTTATTTTAATAAGGATTAATAATAAGGAATAAATAGTGGGCTCTGATTTCGACTGGCATTTTAATTAACTTTTCAAACATAAAAAAGTAGTCATAATAAAGAAACTATAGTAGGTAGACTGTGTCGCAAAATTTTTTGTAGAAATATTTAAGGTCTACAATACTGTAGTACATTATTTTGACAGCCTCCGTGGCGTAGCGGTAGCGGACGCGGCCGCTGCGCAAGGTGGCGCGGGTTCGATCCCCGCACAGTGCAAGTATTTGTATGCATGAATATGAATATTTGTACTGGTCTGGTCGTGCCTCGGAAAGCACGTTAAGCCGTTGGTCCCGGTTGCCCTACGAACATCTAGTGGCAGTCGTTACGGGTTGTTGGAGCCCTCAAAAGTCCTACAATTTGTCTAACTGCAATGCTTCGATGTCGCCTTCGGGTTGTGGAGGTCAGACGGCAGTCGCTTCATAGAAAATGTCGAAGTTTAGCCATATCAGCAGTTGGACTGGTAAGACGAACCCCAGACTCCAAAGCTGAAAAGGCTTCGGATGCGACTGGGATTAACGCTGGGATGATGATGACTGTAGTACATTATTTTGATCTATCTCATAGGGTTCAGCTAGCGTTGTATATAATATGTAAGCTCAAAAAAATGGGTTTATTTTGCGACATGTGTTAGAAACCTCAAAATTATGCATGTTATATACATACAAACCTTCCCCTTGAATCACTCTATATGTTAAAAAACTCTATCAAAATTCGTTGGGTAGTTTTAAAGATTCAATCATACAAAGCGACATAGTAAAATAAATGTGACTTTGTTTTATAATATGTAGTGACGACAGCTTAGTTTGGTACTAAGTTGTCATTTTTGTATTAAGAACTTTATTGATCAATAAAGTTCTAAATATATAACGACACATGGCCATCATCAGAAGAAGTTAGCGGTACAAAAGCATCATCTGGGGATGTTCCTTCTTTTTATGTTCCTTCTTCCTTCTTTCTCTTCGTTTCAAATGTCTGTGTTGTCTATAATGGGTGAATTTGTTTTTATTTTTTCTTTAATTATTTTTTTTGTACTATTTGTTTATCACCCTTCTTGATATATTTTTTTTCTTGTATTACCTGTATTGTGTCTTTTGTTGTTGCATCAAATAAATGTGCTATCTATCTATCTATATAGCGAAGAATTCATTGTAGACGTAGGTTATCGGGCAAGGAGATAATTAATTATAACGATAAATGTTAAATCACACTTTGATCACTCCAATTTACAATAATTTTCCTATGAAATAACGTTCAACTTGACATGAATCGCCAAGTTAACCGTTGACGAGCTGTCACCGGTCCCTATTGAGGACAAAAAGGCTTGGGCTTGAGCTGCGTCCGATTTCTATACACGGATTGTTCTTTGATTTTTCCTCTTGTAGTTTTAATTTGTAATTGTTTGTTTTCTTTTACTCAAAGCCAGTATTACACACTATGTAGCCAAGCATATTGTACGTTACGGAATTGCATCGCTGACAGGACTGTCCAGCACTGTTACAGCTACACAGGAGCTAATCTTAGTATTCGGTGACACTGTTGGAGCTGCTTAACATTGGACAAAACTATCTTTGCATTGTGTAGATTCAATTTCTTATGGTATAATTGCGAACACACGTGTGAGCATAATGTACTTGCTTTAAAGCATCTATTTGTTGGGTTAGCCTTTTTAATTGACTTGATTGTGCTCTGGCTGTTAAGAGTATGTCATACTTACTCAAATGCCTCGCTGGTGGTGGCGTGTGTGTTTGGTCATTAGGTTTCCTTCAATATGGTTGAGTTGAATAATGCTGATCCATGCGTCATGTTCTTGAACTGACGCCGTCAGAGGGGACTGGTCATCTCTTAGCTGCCACGGCGTATTTTAATTTCTGAATTGTCGTTTTATTTTTTTGTGCGTTTTTCATAATGGACGCTCTTAACGTACAATATATTTCTGCATCGTTCTCACACGGTTGATTTCAACATGAATGATGAAATCAAATATTTGTATCAATAGCTTGATAATTGAAAAGAGTGTCCATGGAGTTTCTTCGAATCTTTGGAATGGGCGACTAGCTTCACCTTACTGACTGACCGTTCTTCTGACAATTCAAAAGTGCCTGTAACTGGTTTATTTCAAATAAATGCTTTTGATTTTGATTTTTGATAGTGACGACACGGTTATTGCAGTGACTGAGTAATATACTGCTACGTTGCATATCGCAAGTTGGATTCTTTTTTTTATATAAATTATAAATTAGCGCTTGACCGCAATCCCGCCTGATGGTAAGCAGTGACGCAATCGTTGATGGTAAAGCGCACTAGTTTATTAAGAGCCTATTCACTCTAGCCTTAAAGACACTCAAATTGTAGTCCGACACCGCCGCTGGCAAATTATATTTGTACGCGATAAAAAGGAGGAGGCGAAACGCTTCGTCCAGATCGTAGTGGTGTTAACAACGTAAGGGTGGAAACTAGCCGTACGACGGATCCTCCGATGGTGGAACGGAGACGGGGGAATTAAATCATGCAATTTCCTCGCACACTCCCCAAAATGCATCCTATAGAACACCGAAAGGCTGGCTACTCTACGCCTATGCTCTAGGCTTTGGAGACCATCTCGAGTTAAGTCAGGGTCACCAATCAGCCTCTTTGCACGCCTCTCCACCGAATCCAGAGTAGCCAGGTGACATTTCGCAGCACCAGCCCAAATGTGGCTGCAGTACTCCACACACGAGCGGACCTGTGCTTTGTACAACATTGGAAGCTGCCCCGGTGTGAAGTACCGCCGGACCTTCGCGAACCAAACATGTGTATGGCCTACAGGTACTTGTTCCAGGTCTAGCTATTTGTGTATGTGAGTTTAAATGTTTATAAACGCACCCACGAGATAGGAAGTAATTTCAAATAAAAGAGGATACTTTGCAGAATATTTTTTTTTTCTAAACCTTGCCCGGTTTAAAAAAAAAAATATTCTGCAAAGTATCCTCTTTTATTTGGTTACCGAAACATTCCCATATGTTACGAATGGTGACGTATGTCGGTATTTTCCGGTACCAGATAAACAATATATTTCACGTTTCACACCACCAGATAGCTGAGGCAACAACTTATGACTCCTATATACGTCCTCTCAATGATTTATTTAGCAAATATTTCGGATATTCCGTTGTTTATATCTCTTTCAGTCAACAATTTTTTAAATTATAAACTAACTAGCTTTCCGCCCGCGGCTTCGCCCGCGTGGAGTTCAGTTATATCGCGCTTTTTAGATTTCCCTCGGGAACATCAAATATTTCCGCGATAATAGGTAGCATATGTTTTTTCTTAGGGTCTAAAGATTGTCTGTACGAAATTTCATCAAAATCGGTTGAGAGGTTTAAGCGAGAAAGCGTAACAGACAGACATACAGACAGGCAGAGTTACTTTCGCATTTATAATATTAGTATGGACAAATGCTTGACCGCAATCCCGCCTGATGGTAAGCAGTGATGCAATCGTTGATGGTAAAGCGCGCTAGTTTATTAAGCCTTATACGGAGGCAGCTGAGCAAGGTGATGCAATATTAAACCCAACAACACGATCAACGATGCTGCGCCAGAGGGAGATTGGTCTGGAGACCCTCCACGACTAAACCCCTGACGTCTTCCATACGGCTTCACCTATTGATTTTTTATCTATTTTGTGTCATGTTTTCTTTCTTATAATCATCATCATCTCAGCGTTAACCCCAGTCGCATCCGAAGCTTTTCAGCTTTTGGAGTCTTGGTCTACTTTACCAGTCTAACTGCTGATTTTGGTTAAACTTCTATATTTTCCGTGAAGCGACTGCCGTCTTACCTTCACAACCTGAAGGCGATATGGAAGCTTTGCAGTTAGATCAATTGTTGGACTTTTGAGGGTTCCAACAACCCGTAACGACCGCCATTAGATGTTCGTATGGCAACCGGGACGCACGACCAGACCAGTGCAAATATTCATATTCATGCATACGAATATATTTGCACTGCGCACTTGGGCTGCGGCCGCTGTCGCTGCCGCTACGCCACGGAGGCTACCTATGCTTTTTCATCTATTTTGTGTCATGTTTTCTTCCTATTTACATAAATAGAAAATATTTTGGGTACTTATCTGTTTATTTTTCTCAAATACATTTACACGGATGTCACATGTCGTATGCATGAGGTCGTATATAAAGATGACATGGGTGTTCGTTGGCGTCGCGTTCACAAAATCAAATACATTTAAGTTCAATGCATATATTTATTTCTGTTTCAATAAGGAAAGGACAGAAATAAATATTAATTTAGTCATGTAAATTAATTCTATTTTCTCATAGTATATATATACCTATAGTCATATTTTCTCGGTGGTAGGCCATAACATCGGTTGCCGGCGGAAGTTACCACCCACCAGACAAAGTCTTGCCGCCAAGCGATTCGTCGTGTTCCGGCATGATGTCTGGTGAAGCCGTACGGAGGACGGGTCTGAGCAGTTGTGTTGCGATGTGTGGCGGGTACGATGCGCCAAATGTTGTTGTCTCGGGAATTTGGTCGTGGAGAGTCTCCAGATCAATCTCCCTCTAGCGCAGCATCGTTTGGTCGTGTTGGTCTTGGGTTTAACATTGCATCACCTCGCTCAACTGCCGTCATCCTTCCTATTCCTAAGTTTTTTAAGTGAATAGGCTTCATAAACTAGTGCGCTTTAAACTCAACGATTGCATCATTGCTTACCATCAGGCGGGATTGCAGTCAAGCACTAGTTTATAATTATAAAAAAAAAAAAAAAAAAAAATTCGCGTCTGTCGTAAATTGACGTGTTTTTAGTAGCAATGTTTTTAAATCACGTCTAAGCTGTCTATCATCATCATCATCTACAACTATTTTTATCGTCCCACTGCTATATACAGGTGCTATATAAAGTTGAAAATCTAATAAAGAAATCTAACAGATTGAAGTAGCTTGATGTGCAGTCATCTGTAACTACGCGGTGAAAATATCGAGGCATAAATTTCTACTCAGAGAGCTCCAGAATCATGTATTGAATTCATGGTTATAATTTCGTCATCATTATCATCATCATCATCAACCTTTTTATCTTCCCACTACTGGGTACATGTCCCCTTTCATATAGCGAAGGATTGAGTGTAATCACCACGCTTGCTCAATGCGGGTTGGCGATTTCAGACTTGTCCAGGTTTCCTCGAGATGTTTTCCTTCACCTTGTAATCAGTCATTGGTGTCCAAGATAGACTTAGAAAGTACATATAACTTAGAATTGTTATATATTGGTTGGCCTGACCTAGAATCGAGCCCACACACTCATACTTCAGAGGCTGGAATTTTAACCACTAGACCACCACGAATAAAACTGACAATAGAGTATCTTAATTTGACAGGACTTCACTTATATTTATCTTCTGTCCTTCTTTTATTAAAATAGAAAGAAAAACTTGCACAAAACTTAATTATATTTTAGTTTGCGAAGAACGACATTGTTATTTTTTCCAACTCACTTTTTCACTTTTACCACAAGCTTCTCATGGACATTCTAAACTTACCCATTTAAAACAAACATACACGATTTAAAAGCTATATTAAGACTAAACTTTGCAAGAAGGGGCATTATAAAATCACAGATTATTTAGAAGACAATAAAGCTTGGGATTGAGCTGCTCGCTCTGCTTAGCAATTTCATTAAGCAATCTGCATAATTATCCTACAATTATGACATTTTATGACATCACTGTTGTTTTTAAATCACGTAAATTATTGTAAACCTTTTCATTTTTAATGTCTGGACTTGAAAAAAGACGATGATCATTGAGTTTGTTTCGGCTTTTCCTCTCAGAGGTAGTCGGTTAGAAAATGCCGGCTCCATCTATTTAAAAAAAATATGACGTGTAAAAGTGATCGGTAATTCTACTTGCATAATAAACGATTTCATTTCAACATTCCCATATTCTATCCTAGAAAACTTGATAACCATTAGATAGACCATTAGACAGTGACCACGACCATTAGATAGTGTCAACGAATGTTTTCTATGCGTTATGTTGCTGTTACGCAACAATGGAAATAGACCATAATCTAAAAAAATAGTAATACAAAAGGCCTATGTCCAATCGGCACCCTAATTACGTAACTCACATTTACTATCACATATGTATCTTAATAGTGTGTTATGCAATAAGGGTGCTGATTGGTAAGTTCACATGTTTGTCAGTTATCATGCAGCTTAGCAAAAGCAGCTTTGGCCTAGTGGTATTGAGCGCATCTTAAAAGTTGTAGGTCCGAACTCAATCAGGTTTTTTTTTTTATTTTTATTTTATTTATTCATCCATTTCAGGCATCAAAGCCATACAAACACAACAATACAATATTAAGATAACATCCAGAAATACAAATAAAGATAAAACATAATCAACTACAATGTACAAATATTTAATGTAAAATTTTAAACATCAAAAATACAGAAATAAAAGAGAAAATAAATATTTAGTAGCACGCCTGCCTCTGAGTCATTTGTTTGTTTGTCAGTACATTAATCATATAACAATGGTTAGTATACTGGTTATAGTCCTGGAGGTGATCCGGAGCCTGCGTCCCAGAGACGCGCACCGCTTTCGCATCGTCGTGTAAAAACAGTCGACGCGGGCATCGGCAAACATTCCAGAGGCGCTGCAGTGCCGGGGCAGCCCCAACAACACCCTGAACACATTATTGTACTGAACACGGAGAGCGCTGTACTGCTTCTGGGTATATGACACCCACAGGCCCGCCGCATACAGGGACATACAAAACGCTCTGAAAAGAGTTATCTTGACGGCCCCCGAGCAACGAACAAATCTGCGGGCGATCATATTGGCCCTCACAGACAACGCCCTCCGCTCTCTATCGATGTCCGCATCGTCCCTCAGGTCAGAGGTCACGATATGCCCGAGATATTTAAACTGCTGAACTCTATTCAACCCAACACCGTTCAACGTAATAGGTGGAACAGAATCCAAACAGCTCCGACCCCTGGCCTGAAAGACCATGCATTCGCTCTTCCTTGCGTTGTATGTATACCAAGCCATGGTCCTGCGCGTAACGCTCGCAAACGCCCAGCAATCTAGACAGACCACACACAGAAGCGCTCAGCAGCACCATGTCGTCCGCTTAACTAATATTGTTGACACAAACACCGTCAATATGGCAGCCGACACGTGTGCTACTGAGCTTTACTTGTGTAAATTATTTCATTATCACTGGTCTCTAAACGGTAAAGGAAAACATTGTGTGAAAACCGGTTTGTCCTAGAGCGAAAACTTCGAAGACAATATGTGGCATCTACCAACGCGCACTGGACCCGCGTGGTAGATTAACCCTTAACCACCTAGCACCTATTTCTGTCCTTTAGCCTCGTACGAGCGGTCACGGAGACCGCTGGCAAATTTATTTTATTTGCCCTGGCCAAACGCGTGCACGTACACACTCACCGAACGCTACTGCGACATTGAGTGGTGTGTAGAAACGGTACATGAACGCGCTTGGACGTATGCCAATCACACGCGGAAATATTTGAATTTGAAAAATCGTTGTGGTCTCTGAGACCGCAGCTAGGTGGTTAAGGGTTAAAAAATAAATAAATCCCACTCCTCTCACCGAGAGGAGACCTGTGTTCCAGGAACATTATAGCCTGATTATATTATGTATGCAGCAAATTTGGCAGTCAACATTTAAATTTCTTGTGGAAGAATCATAAACGGGCAGATTAAGAACTGAAATCCGACTTTAACACCTCGCAGTTAAATCTATTGTCATTTAAACCAACGTCTAACTTAGCGAAGATGACAGACAAAGTTAGTCGATAATTCATTATCAAATCCAAACTGTAACTGTTATTGTAAATTAGTTGGAATTATCTTTGAGAAACAGGTAATAAGGACAAAAGGAAATAGTGGTGTACGTTAATCCAAGTCGGATATCTCCGCCGCTGGATTATCCAAATATCCGCCGAAGAACCGAAACGGATTTATGCGTAGCTTTTCTGGATTAAGAGATTTTGTTACCGTGTGATGTAGTAAGTAAAGTAGATACCTAATGTATAAAGATTACGTGAGATCTTTTATTATGTAAGAAATAATTATCTAGATGTTCTAATATTAGGTTTAGGTTTGCGCATTGCGTCATCCATACTAATCTATACTAATATGTATTATAAATGCGAAAGTAACTCTGTCTGTCTGTCTGTTACGCTTTCCCGCTTAAACCTCTCAACCGATTTTGATGAAATTTGGCACAGACAATCTTTAGACACTGAGAAAGGATATAGGCTACCTTTTATCCCGGAAACATTTGATGTTCCCGAGGGAATCTAAAAAGCGCGATATAATCGAACTCCACGGCGAAGACGCGGGCGGAAAGCTAGTTTTCTATACGTGAATTTTGACAATGTGGTCTTAACCAGACCTACGAGAGTATGTGTCGAATTGCATGACTTATTTCCCTCATCTCCGTTTCACCATCGGACGACCCGTCCGCGTCGTACAGCGAGTTTACACCCTTACGTTGTTAACACCACTACAATCCCGACGAAGCGTTTTGCCTCCTCTTTTATCCCGCGTACATCAGGGGACTGGAACAATTGCCACCGGCGGTGTTTCCGTCGGACTACAATTTAGGTGTCTTCAAGGTTAGGGTGAATAGACTCTTAAAAAACTTAAAAAACTAGCGCGCTTTACCATTAACGATTGCATCACTGCTTACCATCAGGCAAGATTGAGGTCAAGCACTACATCCTTACTTCCTTACTTATATTATAAATGGGAAAGTGAGTTTGTTCGTTTGTTTATTCCCCTTCACGCTGTAACTACTGAACCGATTGCTTTGAAATTTTGCAGTCTTAAGGTTAGAAGTCCGATTTAAATAATAGGGTACTTTTTATCGCGGAAAAATTTGATAATCCCGAAGGAAATCTAAAAAGCGTGATATAAGCGAACACCACGCGGGCGAAGCCACGGGCGGAAAGCTAGTAGTTTATAATTTACAAAAAATTAAGTATACTTTAAATTTTCCTGCTAAATTAACTATTGTTATAATTTTAAATTATACCTGCCTACATTACCTGTGTTCCTGTGCGCGTTCCACATGCTGGTCCTGCAGTCTGCTGCAGTATGCTGCAGTCCCCTTTGGTGGTTATTTTTAACAGGTCTTAGCATCAACCGGATATTGATATAACTCCAGATGGAAACCAAACAACACTGTATGTATACTCATCGAACCCTAAATACATAATACTAATACGTATTACATTGTTTACATATACAATATGTAAAGAAAACCCTGTCGGACCCATAAGAATAATAAAGGTTAGATAAACACTTGACCAAATAAAATTTTACATAATCATCATAGTAACAATACTAATGAATTTTGAAATAATCCTTTTTTCCCGGGAATTAATTCCAATTATAAGCGAATAGCGACGCGACCACGTCGCCGCGTGCCCTGCCCCCCGCCGCCCGCGGAAGGGGTTGCTTACCGCACATGTATTAAGGTACCTCTTTTTGCGAAATAATACTTATTTTTTTAGGGGGATTTTTTTAAAGTTTAGCTTGTCTTTGTGGGCATTAGTAGAATCAGTTATCGATACCTAACAATACCTTCACGGATCGGACAGGGTTTTCTTAACATATTGTGTATTTACATGTGTATACAATGAACAAACTCTCACAGTATAGACGAAAGGGGGGCTGTTTTAATCGTCGTTTAAATATAGAAATATGTAAGTGTTTAAATCACAAATGTTAATTTATCATTATGAATGTTTATGTATATTATTGCAATCCATCATGTGATTTACAAGTTTTCTTATAAAGTAAATTATGTAAATATTTCGAATAATTATTGCAAAATATAATCACGATATGCTCTGGAATTGACACTATCAACTCAGGCTTATCAATCGCATTATATAAATGAGACCTTATTCTTCGAATCTGTATCCCATTTCCAATTCCCGTCACAGACATTTCTTTAAATCTTAGCAAATCGCAACATCCTATTTTAGCGTCCGTATCCGCATTTCAAAGTCGATATCCGCGGCTTTCGAATCTTATATCCGCCAAGCCCCATCACTATTGCTAACAATGCAAGATAATCGCGTTAACGAGTGTTGCTTCCTAAAGGAATGGGAGAGAGGGAGAAAGCAGTTATTTTCTCAACTCCCCTTTCAATTTTATAGTTCGTCTTTTGTTTTGAGAGATAGATTGTTGTTGTTTACGTTATTCAGGAATTGTTCACGCGGATATTGAGTGTTGGATATTTGGATTGGTTATGGATATAAATAGCTATGTTTACATCACTCATCGGGCGTTACCAAGTTATGTTCATATACATGATGTAATGTAATTAACGCACACCCTCAAATACCCCAATTAGAATATTATGTTATAATCATAATACATAGACTGATTGTTTTATTTAACATATTTTTTTTTTTTTTTACATATTATAAACCAGCGCTTGACCGCAATCCTGCCTGATGGTAAGCAGTGACGCATTCATTGATGGTAAAGCGCACTAGTTCATTAAGAGCCTATTCACTCTAGCCTTGAAGACATTCAAATTGTAGTCCGACGGAAACACCGCCGCTGGCAAATTATTCCAGTCCCTCGATGTACCTACGCGGTATAAAGGAGGAGGCGAAACGGTTCGTCCGGATCGTAGTGGTGTTAACAACGTAAGGGTGGAAACCAGCCGTACGACGGGTCGTCCGCTGGTGGAACGGAGATGGGGGAATTAAATCATGCAATTCCCTCGCACACTCCCCGAAATGCATCCTATAGAACACCGAAAGGCTGGCTACTCTACGCCTGTGCTCTAAGCTTTGGAGACCAACTCGAGTTAGATCAGCGTCACCAATCAGCCCCTTTGCACGTCTCTCCACTGAATCCAAAGTGGCCAGGTGACACTTGGCAGCACCAGCCCAAATGCGGCTGCAGTACTCCACACACGAACGGACCTGTGCTTTGTATAACATTAGAAGCTGCCCAAGTGTGAAGTACTGAAGTACAATATGTAAAGAAAACCCCGTCCGACCCAAAAGGATAATAAATGTTAGATATACACAAGACCAAATAAAATCTGAATCATCATAGTGACAATACAATTGGTTTTTAAAAAATAATCTTTTTTTTTTGCGAATTAATTCCAACTTCTCCAAAATTCGGTACTTTAGTAAAAATTGACAACACGATTTGTGACGGAGCGAATAGCGACCCGTGCATGTATGCCTAACTTATCGCCCACCGCACATGCACTAAGTCACCTCGCTGTTTCGAAAATAATATACAGTATGTTAAATAACAGAGGGCGTTCCCTTAAACTCGTCAATATATATCATTAATAGATTAAAATAAAAATATCAGCATAGAAAAATAAGCATAAAAAAATCCGAATAAAAAAAAAATCTAATTGGAAATAAATTTGAAACCTCCTGTTTTAAATCAAAATAGTAGTCGTCATGTATAATAAATAAATTGCGACGTTGCCGTCTTTCATGTTCGCGTGTACAGTGTCTTTCTTTTACATGTCAATTTAAAATTTTTATTGAATATTTTCATATTGGAAAAAATTTGAAAACATTTTGTTTTCGAATGGAAATATTTTTTTTTGCATGTATGTATGCTATACTATTTCGGGTTAACGGGAACGCCCTCTGTTAGTTAACATACTGTATATATTTTTAGGGGGATTTTTTTTTAAGTTTAGCCCGGCTATGTTGCCGTTATTAGAATCAGTTAACGATACCTAACAATATCTTCACGGATCGGACAGGGTTTTCTTAACGTATTGTATACAATATGCATGGCTATTTATTAAATTAGTTACACCTACCAATTCTTGGTGATCAAAGGCCATAACGTTCTTGAAGTAGATTTTATTTTGTATTAGCAGCTGCCAGCGACTTCGTTCGCGTGGAGTTAGTTATGCTCCGCTCCTAGTGGTCGCAGCGTGATGTTATATAGCCTAAAGCCTTCCTGAATTAATGGGCTATCTAACGCAAAAAGAATTTTTCAAATCGGATTAGTAGTACCCGAGATTAGCGCGAACAAACAAACATACAAACAAACTCTTCAGCTTTATAATTATATTATTATAGATGTATAGATATATTAGTATAGATTGTGAGAGAGAGGGTCTGTACAAGCAAGACAGTTAATATGACAATAATTACAGTAGTTTTAATTATTTTAGGGATAAAAAAATACATATATTAATAATGATATAAACCTATTCAGTAAACGATTTGGAACAAACTATTTACAGGAAGTGCGTTAATTAATTTACATGTTGTATACTTCCATTGAAAGTAAATGATGTTTTCTTTGCCATTTTGAAAGCAGTGGTGATGTGTGTGTAATTTACATAAAGCCTTAACGATTTTCGTTCGAACCTACGACCTGCAACCTTGTAAGTTGCGGCTACCGCTGCCACTAGGCCACCTCTGTCAGTGGTGATGATCCAAGTCATTGATAAAATATTAAACAGATACGATATATTCTAACAAACTGACCAAAAAAAATGTGCCGAACACAGCAGCAGCACACATGCATATTTTTATTCGGCATACATTGGTACAGTGTGAGTGAGATGGGGCGCAATCTAAAGCATAGAGAAGAAAAAGATGGCTAGTGTTTGTCGTTTGCGCTGTTAGTGTTTGTCGTTTGTTTTTACGAGTGTATCGAGAGTGACTAAAGCGAGATACAGGACTTACTTCCTTTTGTACGCTTCATTTTTAGTGCGCTAGTGACATAACTACCTTAGTTTAATATTTTATCAATGATCCAAGTATTATGTTTATTACATTCTCATCTTACTTAGTAGCGAAAAGTGTTCATACATTATGTGTGCTCTCTTCTCGAATGGGCACACACATTGATGAATAGCGTTTCAATGACAATCACTATGTCAGAGGCGTCAAACGTAACAGTAGCGCCACTATCTGCTGCCACGGTTGGGCGAATCTAACGATTTATCGTTGTCGCTATCATGGTTCACATTAATTTAGGAGATCGTAAGTTAGGTCATGTTACTCAAAGGCTTGACACATGCGGGCCATAGCCATTTCAGTAGTGGGTGGCCAGAGCCAGTGACATGTTTTGTACTAGCGACCGCCAGCGACTTCGTTCGCGTGGTTTAGTTATGCTCCGCTCCTATTAGTCACAGTGTGATGTTATATAACCTAAACCCTTCCTGGATTAATTCATGATTTATTTTATATATTATATTTTATATATTATTCCTGGATCCATGACTTATTTTATATATTATAAGCTAGTGCTTGACGGCCTGATGGTAAGCAGTGAATGAAGACCGGGCCAGCACGAGGATGTGGGGCCGTGGAAGAATTTAGACTCCCGCGGCCCCACGCGCGCTCGTGATAGAAGAGACACCGGGGTGGTTTTCGTCACTAAGAGTCTGACAGACCCCGTTGCCCACCCCAGGGCGGCCGACATCCATTGAGGATTTCCGCCCCGGAAAAAAAAAGGTGATGCAATGTCAAACCCAACAACACGACCAACGATGTTGCGCCAGAGGTAGATTGATCTGGAGACCCTCCACAACCAAACTCCTAATACAACAACATTTGGCGCATCGTACCCGGCACACATCGCAACACAACTGCTCAGACCCGTCCTGCTTATGGCTTCACCAGACATAATGCCGGAACATGACGAATCACTTGGCGGCAAGACTTTGCCTAGTGGGTGGTAACTTCTGCCAGCAGCCGATGTTATAGCCTACTACCGAGACCGGCGACCATCTTTAAATACCAAGAGCTCTTCCTGCCTCGTAAGCCACGTTAAGCCGTTGATTCTGGCTATCAAACGGCGATCTGTGACGCCGAAAATCTGAGAAGCAGTCATGCCTAAGGCCTTCGACAATCTTAACCAGTTATTGGGTTGTGAACCTCAGACAGGCAGCCACTCCATGTTAAATACTGGCAGATGATGGCCTCCTTTCAACGTCCCAATGGCCTATTTCATTAAAACCTTTTCTTAGAAATCATCAGCGCATTTAATAACTCCTAAACGTTTTAATATCTCCGAGAATGGCCTCTCGAGAACAATAATTAAGCTAACGACTCACCGGAAGTGACGCCATCTTGCGGCGCGCCGCGTAAACACTCATTTCCGGGGCCAACTGACAATAGGCTTAATTCCTTGGAGCTTTTTTATTGTTTTTGAACTCCATACTTACATGTATTTTGTAGAATGAAAAATAATTGGTGCTCTATGAAATGCTTTTATTATATTTTAGAATTCTTTAGAGGTAGGTGAAATTTTCATTGTTTGTGTGCGAGGGGCGGTTTTGGGGGACTGTCGTAAGTCCTTACTCTTGCTTACTCTATTCTTTTTTTCAGTTGAAAATTTGGGTTTCTACATAATATACCTCAAGCTTTGCCAGATACTACGATCCTTACATAGTACTTTATTGCGGGTAAAATATAAAATAAGAGGGAAGACCGACTTCAAAAATGGAGATTTCTCAATTCGACCGTATATGCTTTTGCTTTTCCATTCTTGGTTTTACAGAAAAAGACATTTGCACGATTGAGAGTAAGAAAATAGATATGATATTCATCATCATCTCAGCGTTAATTCCAGTCGCATCCGAAGCTTTTTCAGCTTTGGAGTCTGGGGTCTGCTTTAGCAGTCTTAACTGCTAATTTTGGCTAAACTGCGATATTTTCCGTGAAGCGACTGCCGTCTGACCACCACAACCCGAAGGCTATATTGAAGCAGTTAGAACAATTGTTGAACTTTTGAGGGCTCCAACAACCCGTAACGACTGCTATTAGATGTCCGTATGGCAGCCAGGACCAACAGCTTAACGTGCTTTCCGAGGGACGACCAGACCAGTGCAAATATTCTTATTCATGCATACAAATATTTGCACCGCGCCTCCTTGCGCAGCGACCGCGTTCGCTACCGCTACGCCACGGAGGCTGTCCCTTAAAGAACTCAATGCCATTGAGAATTTATATTCACTCTAAGTACTCTAATAGATATGACATTATATACTTTTTAATTATTATTCCGGGGGTTGATCGGGATAAAAAGTATATGATGGGCGTGGATCTAGAAGGCGCTAATAGTTTTTTTATTTTTTTTTATTTTACCTCCTCAGTGATCACATTGATAGGTGGCATCAGTGCCATTATGCAATGTTCACGTGAAGAAGCATTGCAATCCCACTGGGTGTTGGATAGATAATTTTTCCTGTGTAAAAAGAGAGATACTGCTACACATTTTCGATAGCACCATCCCTTTTCCTCAACGGGTTTTTGTACCAAAAATAATCTGCTCAATAACGCCATCATCATCATGATCAACCTTTTTATAGTCCCACTGCTGAACACAGGCCTCCTCTCATACAGACAAGGATTTACCGTATTCACGACACTTGCTCAATGCGAGTTGGCAATTTCAGACATAAAGTCCAAGTTTCCTCAAGATGTTTTCCTTCACCTTGTAATCAGTCATTGGTATCCAAGATATACTTAGAAAGCACATACTTAAAAAACTACGTGGGTACTTGTTTGACCTAGAATCTAACCCGCACACTCATACTTGAGAGGCTGATGTTTTAACCAATAGGCCACCACGACTTACACTAACAACGTAAATAACGCAATTAATATTGTTGAACTGTCCAACGCCATTGCTACTGTCAGTGTGTTACACAATTACCCAGCTGGTCATACACGCACATCGGTAGCGAGTTAAACCACTTGGACATAAAACCACAAACCTTATTCACGCAATGTTAAACCCACGTCAATATAGACCAGGCAAAACCGCACAACTACATCTGTATAGCACAGATTAATGCCCACTACAGATGCCTCGAATGGTCGGCTACCACAGCGAAAGCCTCTGGATCTGTAATTACTCTGTATTCCATTTGGATAGACGGAATGGAGGCTTGCTGCGTTTCAGCCTGCGTTTAAGATGTTTAGGCGATTATCTTTGATGTGTTTGAAATGGAACTAGCTTTTACGGTGCAGTTTATAAAGAAAGTAAGGAAGAAAATTATTTATTGGGACTTGTACTGAAAGATCATAAAAGTAAACGAAATTAAACACAATTAAAAATAAAAACAAATAATAAATGAAAAAATAGCAAAAAAAATTAAAGTCCATTAAGAAGCCAAAAGGCTCCCATCTCAGCGTGATGCTTCGACATTCAAAAAAGTCTCAGCGTTAGTTCTAATAGGGTCTAGTGCATCGCTATAACTAATGGACATGCCTTAGAGATCAGAATTGTGGCACTCCGAAAGAAAGAGAGGAAACGAAGTTTCGGTCTAACTTTATCGCTCTTAAAATCATCAATCATCTATGATGAAAGAGATGGTGCTAGACCGAAAGCATATGCCATCTCTCTCACTCTTTTCAAACAAAGAATTTACTGCAGATTATACGCGTACGCTGTGTCCATTAGTATTACCTAGTGATGACAGGGACAATCAGAGCAACATATAAATATATTATGATATAGGGTATAGTTAAAAAATATTATCAAATAAAATAAATAATTAACCCATCTTTACTCCGCGCGAGACATACCTTAAATGAATTGTCTAGGGGCATAAGTACTCAGTATATTTTTTTACTCTGTGGAAGTCATTAACATAGACAATATTAACATACATATTGTCAAGCTGAGTGTCACGCTCGTTTTTCATTGGACTTTTAAAATTATTTATTGTGTTGTTTACTAAATAATTACTCATGTCGAAAAAGACGGCCGCGTGAACCGTCTTACGAGGGAGGTTTGAAGCAAAGTCATGAAAAAACGACAAACGACGCTGAAAAAGTATAAAACAAGATTTTCAGAATACTGAACTGGACAAAGTTACTAATGTAGTTGCAAGTAAATGGACACAGTAGACTCTACCAAGATGCCTTCGTTGTAAATTGACAATAATGTCATACAATACTATTCTGAAGTATGCAATATTCACTATATAGAGATAAATTTTCATGTTTGGAAAACTGCAGTCACACGTTGTCAAAGTGCTACGGTAGGTAGGTAGGTATATGTAACGTGTGACTACGCCTTTCCAAACATGAAAATTGGCGTCGCTGGAAAGAACAGCACGAGACGGCTGGATGGAAATTTTTATTACTTATTAGTACGGTTTGATGACCGCGGCTTTTCCTAGTACAGTGAAACTAAGTTAAGTGGGACCTGGATAAGTGAGAAACCTCCATAACTGGAACTCATGCTGAGGTCCCAACACTTTGGCACCGAATTACCTCTGTTAGTGGGACGAGGTAAGCCTCTATATCTGGGATTTGTTCTTTCGATTTATCATCATAGTTACCTCTATAACTGAGACAGCGAGTAAATTTTATATGCATAAACCTCTGTAACTGAGATAACATTGTTTGTTTACTCATTCATTTGTATGATTACCTTTAAGTAGATGCATAAACCTCTGTAAATGAGACAGATATTTATTCATACCTGTATATCTGAGACACTGGGTAAGTGGAATACCTCTATAAGTGAAACGACAATGCAGGTCCCTTGATGTCTCACTTAACCAGGTTTCACTGAAGAAACGGCCGAAATAAACTCAGATGGCATAGTCGGAAATTTATATTTACTGGCTCAGCTGCGGCGCTAGCTGGCCTTCATCGGACAAGGGGCCTGTCAATCAGACAGCTGTGCTGTTTATAATAGACAGGCATAGAGTAGGTACGAGTTGCTACAAGTCTTCCAACTTTTTTTTAGCTTATAATGTATTCAAAATCTCATGGAAACAGTACTTTCGTTGAGTAAGGGGTCGGCAGAATCTTAAGAACAGTGATGCACTCATCACAGCAGGCATACAAAGTGCCGTCGCTAAATAAGAGCTTAAAATAAACCCTTTGTTCTTAAAATATATGCGCCTACTTCCCAAAACCGACCCACAGAATTTTTAAGAACAAACTAACCGACTTGGTTTTGCTAAAACCACCCTTATTTTCACATTGTTAAGGTCGGTGTGACGTGAAAATGTAACATTGTAATTCAAAACCATGTTTCATCTCTACCCCGCTCCATAAATTGTTAGTAAATACCATAAATGGAAGAATTTTGTTCATAAATAACAGCTATATAGCAAATTTGGGGAAATTTCTTAGTTAAATTTACATTTTCTGGTGTTTTGTTGGAGGTCAAAACAATTTTAATATAGAAGAAAACGAACGAAAAATAGAATAGAATAGGTAATCTTTCCAATTCAATTTAATATAGTTAATCCTTATTTAAGATACTACCAGACAAAGTCTTGTCGCCAGGCGATTCATCGTGTTTCGGCTTGATATCTGGTGAAGCCGTACAGAGAACGGGTCTGTGCAGTTGTGTTGTGATGTCTCCAGATCAATCTCCCTGTGGCGCAGCATCGTTGGTCGTGTTGTTGGGTTTAACATTGCATTACCTCTTTTTTTTTTCGGGGTGGAATTCCTCATAGGATGTCCGCCGCCCTGGGGTGTGCGACGGGGTCTGTCAGACTTTTACTGACTAAAACCACCCCGGTATCTCTTCTATCACAAACGCGCATGGAGCTGCCGGAGTCTAAATTCTTCCACGGTAACATTGCATTACCTCGGTCAATTGCCGTCTTCCTTTCTATTCACTAAATTTTTAAGTTAATAGGCTTAATAAACTAGCGCGCTTTACCATCAACGATTGCATCACTGCTTACCATCAGGCAGGATTACGGTCAAGCACTAGTTTACAATTACTAAATGCCTAATATTATTATTACCTATTGGTATTATTGCCTAGCACCGAGAGACTTACTAAACTAAAACTATTAATAAACTGAAAAAAAGCTAATATTCTTATTGAATAACTACCCGCGGTTTCACCCGCGTTAGAGTCGAGCCCGCCGGAATATCAGGTTGAAAAGTATCCTATGTGTTATTTCTAGTTATAAACAAACTGTGTGTCAAATTTCACTTAAATGGGTGCAGAAGTTTAGGTGTGAAAACAGAAATAACAAACTCATTTTCTCAGTTAAAATATTAGTAAGGATTTGTAGTTTATTTAGTTCTTGAAGTGTGCAAATCTGTAATTATATTTTTATGTTGCTTTTATACAAAATAATACTCATATAATAATTAAAAGATCATCACATAAAAAGCTAATACAAAAACCAGTAAGCCATTTTCCTCCCAAAGGTAATATTTCCTGTAAACTCAGCAAGAATCTCCCAATATCTGTAGACAGCATTAATTCTGTCCACGGAGTCAATTTAGGAAAGACAACCTCTTCTGAAAAACCTGCGTGTTACGAACTCAATATTTTGAAGAGATAAATTGCAAAGACGGGAAAAAATTGTATGAAGAATAAAACACATTTGTAAAGACTTTTTATTTTGCATATTGGTGGTTGTTTGATAATGTTATACTGATATATCTTCGATAGTGGAACTGCGTTTCTTAGGCGAGTTATGGGAAATTACTTCTCGAATTATTTCTCGGTGGTATGCCACAACATCAGCTACTACATAAGTTACTACCCACCAGACAAAGTCATGCCGCCAAGCCATTCGTCGTTTTCCGGCATGATGTCTGGTGAAGCCGTACGGAGAACGGTTCTGAGCAGTTGTGTTGCGATGTACGTGCCGGGTACGATGCGCGAAATGTTGTTGTGTCGGGAGTTTGGTTGTGGAGGGCCTCCAGATCAATCTCCCTCTGGCGCAGCATCGTTGGTCGTGTTGTTGGGTTTAACATTGCATCACCGCGCTCAACTGCCGTCTTCCTTCCTATTTAATCAGTTCTTTTGAGTGAGTAGGCTTAATAAACTAGCACGCCTTACCATCAACGATTGCATCACTGCTTACCATCAGGCGGGGTTGCAGTCAAGCGCTAGTATGTAAATTATAAAAAAAAAAATGCCATTACCATTATTTTCTCCAGAAGTAGCTTACTGACACATTATATGAGTTCATATAATTTGCTTTTTACAATCCACAAATATGTGAGCTGTCACGCCCTTTATGCCAGGGGATTTTATTTAGGTATGTAATAAGTTTTACTTTTTACATTTCAGTGATATTTTACTTTTTGTTTTGCTTTTATGGTATTTTGGCGGGGCTAGCTGGCATATTTATATATTTTTTCTCTTGTATTACTGTATCTACATAGTATTGTATAAGCTATTGTATTTTTTCTAAATGAACAGACAGCTGTGCTGCTGGGGAGTTACTTCCGCCACTTCTTCTT
The DNA here is from genome assembly GCA_017933935.1 of Sesamia nonagrioides. NCBI lineage: Eukaryota > Metazoa > Arthropoda > Insecta > Lepidoptera > Noctuidae > Sesamia > Sesamia nonagrioides. The sequence continues at coordinate 4,631,263 of JADWQK010002280.1, read as the reverse complement.
CCCAGCGAAAGCGCTTGAGAAGTGTCGATGGGTGGGCATTTTGGAGGACTGTCGTAATATTGACGTTCAAAAAGTGCTGATTCTCAGCCTAGTTTGAATAAATGACTTTTTGATTTTGATTTTATCTTCAAGCAGAATCAAAATGGGAAAAGGACTCACTGGTCACCGGGTTGTGATGGAGGCCTGCACAGATGTTCACTGGTCACTTTGTTGTTGGTTTCAAGGGGTAATTATTGATTTATAGATTTTTTATGATTGTCGGCCGGCTCGCCATGAAGCTTCGTTTTTGATGATGTGGTGTAGCAGAGAGAAGTTGGTTTTTTTTTGTACGTTTTTCCGGCTTAATTTCTAGGCCTTTATGCCAGAAATATATGGAATTAGAAATATATGGAATTAAATGGGAAGGAACCGGGAAATTTGAATGGGCTTGATGTAAGAATGGTTGCATGCTTTAACAGTGGTAAAAGAAGAAGATAGTGCAATTAAGTAAAGTTCACTATTCACCTCATTCAAATGACCGCACACAATTCGAAAGCGACCTTTCTATTTTTTTTTGTTCTGGGTGTGAAATCATCAAATGACCTCTCCCGCTCTGGGCGGAGCGGAAGGGCGTGTCAGAGTTTTATTGACTAAAACCCACCCGTGTTCCTTCACTTTCCTGTTGGCCAGGGCCACAGTTTCTTTTTTAACCAACCCGCAACCCTGACCCAGGAGGAATCGGTCTTCGTGGGCACCGTCACGATGTGCTGACATGACTTTGAGGCGCGAGTGAAACACAACGCGCCGTCGACTCGGGTATAGTCCTTACCGGGCGGCAAGCTGCTCGCTGCTCACCACCCGCAAGCCCGTGCCTACGGTGGCCGGGAGTTTGATATTGTTTCCCGACCAGGGCGTCTCCTGCGACGGCAAGAGGTGTAGGTGCGCTGGGATTCCCGCTCCCTCACGCGCTCCGCCTCCTCCTTTGCTAGCATCACTGCTTCGCAGAAGGAGGTGACGGCCTGCCATGCACTCTCACGCTCCGGACCGTGGCCTGAACCAGGGTCGGACGCGAAAGGTCGATCGACCAGTCCTACTGGACCATGTCACGGTATGCTGATATCTGTTTGAGACGCATGTAGATCTCAACGCGCCATCATTCCGGGCCTAGTGATTACCCGATAATCTGCACACTTCTCGCAAGACCGGGAGCTGGATATTGTCACCCGAAGTTCAGGGCATCTTTTGCGGCCACTAGGGACGTGAACGCGCATAGATTTCCGCTTCCGCGCTCCGCCTCGTCCTTTGCGAGCATTACTGCTTTGCAGAAGCGGACCCCAGACTCCAAAGCTGAAATAGCTTCGGATGCGACTGGGATAACGCAAAGATGATGATGATGATGACTGCTTTGCAGAAGGAGGTGGTCGGTCTAACATCCGACCTGAACTGTCACTCTGGACCATGGCCCAGACCAGGACCGTATGCGAGAGATCACCACCGCCGATCGCCGCTGCGAGAGCTCGGCGGTATTTCACCCAAACTGGACTAAGTTCCACTGTAAACTCCACCGTGTGCTCAGGGCGATCCACACAGTGGTTAAACCCGGAACAGGGACCTTCCGAAGCAGCCGTGTCCGGTGAGAACTTGCTTTAGTTAGAAGGTGAGGGCATCGTGGTACCAGAGACTTATCGCCGCAATTGTGGCGTGCCCAAAGCTTTAGCCTTTGCGCCCTTAATTACAACGTAGATAATACTCATGAAATATTTAAACCTTGTCGCCAAGATGACGACGCTTTGTAAATTACAGCAAATATTTCAGACTTATAGCGGCAAAAACTTCAGCTCCCGTGACCACAATAACGGACAGACTACGCATACATAAATCATAATGTATTTAAAAGCAAAATTCCCTCAACTCCACAAACTGTGGTAAAATTTTAATAAATACTTTAAAAAAAATACCTTTTAACTCCCACACATTAATTAGTATTCACAAAACAGACACGGGTTTAGAACAAAAAAAATAAACAATGGTGGAGAACTTTTTTACAAAACACCCTTCGAGTGCCTGAAGTGGGCTTAATCGGAAATTGTCGCTTGTTACCGGAAGCCAACAATTATCCCCCTTCCCCCACCCACTGGTCACCCAGTTTCCGTTTCAGATAACACGCCTCTTTGTGATCGTATTTTCGGCGTTGGTACAAATATTAGGTATATGTGTCGGGAATTTTTAATACTGACGCAAATGGGTAAAATGGATGTACAGTAATCAAAGAGTAAATATTGACCTCGATTCTCGTGTTCAAAAACTAAATTAAATTTAAGTTCTCTTATTCTTCCTATTTCTTTAAAAATAAAGGTCAGTGAATAAACATTAATTAAGTCCTGTCAAATAAGTCAGGACCTGCAGGCCAATTCTCGTGATTTAAAACGTTAAAATTTTGGTTACAGTCTCATCTGGGTGACAAACATTTTTTTTTTCTTTAATAATTATAATCTAGTGCTTGACTGCAACCCCGCCCGGGTAAGCAGTGATTTTTTTTAATAGTTATAAACTAGGGCTTGACTGTAATCCCGCCTGATGGTAAGCAGTGCTGCAATCGTTGATGGTAAAGCGCACTAGCTTATTAAGCCTTTTCACTCAAAAAAACTGAGTGAATAGGAAGGAAGACGGCAGTTGAGCGAGGTGATGCAATGTTTAACCCAACAACACGACCAACGATGCTGCGCCAGAGGATGATCTGGAGACCCTCCACGACCAAACTCCCGACACAACAACATTAGGCACATCGTACCCAGCACACATCGCAACACAACTGCTCAGACCCGTCCACCGTGCGGCTTCACCAGACATCATGCCGGAACACGACGAATCGCTTGGCGGCAAGACTTTGTCTGGTGGGTGGTAACTTATGCCGGTGGCTGATGTTGTTGCCTACCACCGAGATTCAATCGTTGAGGCTAAAGCGTGCTAGTTTATTAAGCCTATTCACTTAAAAAAACTTAGCAAATCCAAATATGAAGGAAGACGGCAATTCAGCGAGGTGATGCAATTTTAAACCCAACAGTACGGCCAAAATAATACTGCGCCAGAAGAATATTCAAATCAAATCAAATCATTTATTTCAAATAAACCTGTTACAGGCACTTTTGAATTGTCAGAAGGTTGGTCAGTCAATAAGATGAAGCTAGTCGCCCATTCCAAAGAGTGGGTACCTATGGAGAAGAACGGGCAAGAAACTCCATGGACACTCTTTTAAATTTTCAAGCTATTGTTACAAATATTTGATTACATCATTCATGTTGAAATCAACCGTGTGAGAACGATGCAGAAATATATTGTACGTTGAGAGCGTCCATTATGGAAAACACACAAAAATCAAATCAGAAATTAAAATACGCCGTGGCAGCTAAGAGATGACCAGTCCCCTCTGACGGCGTCCGTTCACGAACATGACGTATGGATCAGCATCATTCAGCTCAACCATATTGAAGGGAACCTAATAACCCAACATACACGCCACCATCAGCGAGACATTGATATGGAGACCCTCCACGACCAAACTTCCGACACAACAACATTTGACGCATCGTGCCCGGCACACATCGCAACAAAACTGCTCCGACCCGTCCTCCGTACGGCTTCACCAGACATCAAATTCATCGCGTCTAAACTGTCTATAGAATATATTAATTTGACACGACCGTTTCATAAAAAAAAGATGCACTAAACTTTCAAATATCGAAATCTAGGCCAATTATATAGGACTTCTATTGTATAGAAATCTAGGCCAATTATATAGGACTTCTATTGTATAGAAATGTAAGCCAATTATATAGGACTTCTATTATATAGAAATCTAGGCCAATTATATAGGACTTCTATTGTATAGAAATCTAGGCCAATTATATAGGACTTCTATTGTATAGAAATCTAGACCAATTATATAGGACGTCTATTGTATAGAAATGTAAGCCAATTATATAGGACTTCTATTGTATAGAAATCTAGGCCAATTATATAGGACTTCTATTGTATAGAAATGTAAGCCAATTATATAGGACTTCTATTATATAGAAATCTAGGCCAATTATATAGGACTTCTATTGTATAGAAATCTAGGCCAATTATATAGGACTTCTATTGTATAGAAATCTCACTGAAGCGAGCGCACACAATTCGAAAGCGAACTTATTCGTTGAAAGTAAGTCATCGTGGATTCACAAAGTTTGAATTTCCCTATGTTGCTTGAAAATTACACGACTTTCTGTATTTTTGTGGCAAATAAAAAGTACTGAAAAATCACCTGTTACAGAATGGAATTTGATTATAATTATTATATAACATGCCTTTTTTACACAGCAGGTGATCTAGTAGAATTAAATTAGTGCTGAATTTTCGGAGTAGATATTGTATAGCTCTTACCTGATTTTCCTGACTTTTGTTATCCCAAATCTTTCTTCATACTTCTCTATGAGACTTTTTTTTTTAAATTATAAAATAGTGCTTGACCGCAATCCCGCCTGATGGTAAGCAGTTAAGCAATCATTGATGTTAAAGCGCGCTAGTTTATTAACAGCCTATTCACTCTAGCCTTGAAGACACTTAAATTGTAGTCCGACGGATACAGCGCCGCTGGCAAATTGTTCCAGTCCCTCGATGTACCGATGTGACGGTGAAAATCGGGACTTAAGAACGGGTCTCAAACTCAAACCTAAAGCATTTATTTCATAAAAATCAATCGTCAAACTTCAAAACAAGCATTATGCTGAGATGAAAACATTTTGGCCTAGACTTTGTCTGTTATTTTTTTAACAATTTGTTTTCAGTGGTAGGCTATAGCATCAGCCGCAACTTACAAGTTATAGGTCGTAGATTCGATCGAGCCCGCCAGGCGCTTTCATCATCATCATCATGATCAACTTTTTATCGTCCCACTGCTAGGCACAGGTCTCCACTCATACAGAGAAGGATAGGCGCTTCTTCTTCAGCCTAAAGAGGTCCGCTGCTGGACAAAGGCCTCCCCCAAGGCTTTCCACAATGACCGGTCTTGTGCTGCCCGCATCCATCGGCTTCTCGAGACCTTCACCAGGTCATCGGTCCACCTTGTTGGGAGCCTCCCTACGCTGCATCTTCCGGTACGTGGCCGTCACTCCAGACCCTTATAGGCACTGTACTTCGTATAAATTATTTCATCACCACTGTTCTGATCCTGAGGCACCACATGTTCTAAAAGCAAAACTTTGTAGACATGTGACATCTACCCACCCGCACTGGGTCTGTGTGGTAGATTATGGCCCACTCTATCTCACCGAGAGGAGGCCCAGGAGTGGCAACATTATAGACTGATTATATATGACGGCGCGTGACTGTTAATTTTGAATATTGTGATCTGTTTTATCGTATCAGTGTCAATTGACCGTAAATTACTCTACTATTTTTTGAAGTCGATTAATCGGTCGATATTCGGATAAATTATGATTTTTATTAAGAGCGGGTAACACCATGGAGCGACTGGTAACCCCGACTGGAGTTGCGTTTTACATAGCGATCGATCGTTAGCGTTGGGCATTCAATGCTCAAGATTCGATCGAGTGGGGTGGTCATACTCAAACTCAGTGGCTCTTATCTGTTTTAATCTAAGATTATCATTGTAATCCCATACTATTAAAGTGATCTAAGTGTCTGTACAGTTAAAATAATAAGAATCGAACATCACACTATAGTTATTGTCCAACGTTTTCTGGAAATACCGCCCACGATGGATGCTCATGCGGATGAGAAGACACCTCAATTATCCGGAACTTCGGCCCCGCCTTCCTGACGGTTTTTCCCCGTCATATATGTTATGTTGTTTTTATTTTTTAATGAGTTCAATTTAGTATTTAAGATCTGTACGAGTCACAATAACTTCTTTTTCTTTCTTTCAGCGCATAGACTTTGAAATTGTTCAAGTCGTACAGTACTGTAATATAATATTTGTAAAATACATCAACATCATTTGCTTAGTCTGGTAGAAACAATATTTCATAGCAAAATTGAGAGTGTGTACTTTACCTTAATTGTCTCGCTCGTTAGTACCGTTTGTTTGCATTTACAGTATTTAGGAAAGCGACACAGCACGACTGTTTATTCTTCGATAATGGCTACTATGGCCCGGTAATGGTATTCGCATTTTGATCGTTAAAAATAATGCTTTAACTGTGGTTTTCTATGCAGAAAAGTATCAAGAGGAGAGAGAGTAAGTATTAGATGTATGGGTCGAATGTTTTGACACGTGCATCTATCTAATGTCCATCCATACTAATATTATAAACTAGCTGCCGCCAGCGACTTCGTTCGCGAGGAGTTAGTTATGCTCCGCTCCCATTGGTGGCAGCGTGATGTTATATAGCCTAAAGCCTTCCTGGATTAATGGACTATCCAACGCAAAAAGAATTTTTCAAATTGGACAAACATACAAACAAACAAACAAACTCTTCAGCTTTAAATATTAGTACAGATGCGAAAGTTACTCTGTATGTTTGTTACGCTTTCCTGCCTAAACCACTCAACTGATTTGATGAAATTTGGCACAGATAATCTTTAGACCCTGAGAAAGGACATCGGCTAACTTTTATTGAAAAAAAAAATTATGGTCCCGAGGGAAATCTAAAAAGTGCGATATAACCGAATTCCAGGCGGGCGAAGCCGCGGGCGGAAAGCTAGTATTTTATAATAATGTCAGTTTTTGCTGAGGGTAGCTCGGAATATAAGGTAGGTGCGGCTAATAAGGCCTAGCTAAGCGCGAATTGAAAAAAAAAAACAAAAACTATTGACATGAAGCAACAAATTTTAATGTTTATGAAACATTTATATCAATTAGCATCCATTATAAATTAAAAACTAGAGGATTTTCCAAAAAAAATGGCAAAACAAAGTATTTATAAAAACACTATATTTAAGCCTAGTTAAACCATGGTAAGGTAATAAGGCCTAAGAGTTTAACATACAAAACTAAACAAAATATACGTCTTATATTTAGAGATTAAGATCAATAATTATTAATTATGTAATAATTACAGTGTTCAGACTTAAAAATAACTCATCAAATGAAATAAATCATCAAATGACCTCTCCCGCTCAGGGCGGAACGGAAACGCGTATCAGACTTTTACTCACTAAAACCCGAACACGGAGGAACACGGGAGTGTTCCTTCACTTGTCTATGCATCAGGGGCCATGGTATCTTTTTCAAGTTACCCGCAGCCCTAACAGGCAGCGGTCTTCGTGGACCCCGTCACGATATACTGACCTCTCTTTGAGGCGCGCATGGAAGACAATGCACCGTCGACTCGGGCCTGAAGGATAGTCAGCACAAAAAAAGAAAAACATAAATAAAAGCTCAGCTCAGGTCTCATTCGTAGATGCTTAACAGCCATTGCGGAGGAGCCTAGTAACCAGTCTTAACAAGAGACCATCTACCACATAGACTTATACTAATGGACATGCCGAACGCGAATAATCTGCAGTATTTTTTTGGTTTGAAAAGAGTGAGAGAGATGGCCTATGCTTTCGGTCTAGTAGTATCTCTTACCTCATAGATAATTGACGATTTTGAGAGAGATAGATATGCTCTTCGTTTTCTCGTTTTCTCATCTCTAAGGCATATCCAATATTATATGGCGATGATCTACCATCACAAGTCTATGGTTACAGAGGTCAGATTACAAATATTCGTATTCATGCATACAAATATTTACACTGCGCGGGAATCGAACCCGCACCTCCTTGCGCAGTGGTCGCGTTCGCTACCGCTACGCCACGGAGACTGTCGTCAAGGTATACCTATTAAAAATTGGTGTATCTATTTAAAATTGCTTTAAGAAACTCACACTAACTGAAAATGATATTAGAGTATGTGTTTGTTTTTTCAAAAAAGGTTGATTAGTCAAAAAGGTCGCGATGTTATTTTACAGATATTTTTTTTGGTTTTTTTTTTTCTTTTTATATATTATAAACTAGCGCTTGACCGCAATCCTGCCTGATGGTAAGCAGTGACGCAATCGTTGATGGTAAAGCGCACTAGTTTATTAAGAGCCTATTCACTCTAGCCTTGAAGACACTGTCACGTAGCAAAAAATATAGCAGCAGGCGACATCTCGTGGACTAGGGCTGAACTCGGGTCACATATTTTACATCGAGCCGAGAGATGGCGTTGCGCGAAAGGACGGTCGTTAATATAATAAATAAATTTAAATAAAGAACGACCGGGTTAAATAATATAATATAAAAGAAGGACTTAAAATAAAGATATAAAAAAAAGTAAGAACCAACTCATGAGTCTGAAATAAAATACAAGTCGCGGAACGCACGAGTCTATGGTTCAGGAAAAGACAATTGGGAGCGGTCGGTCGGAAATGAGAGAAGCTTCGAGAAGAAAAAGAACTACCGAAGCTTGCGTGGTGTCGCGAGTTTTTTTGTGGAAATAGCCGGTACCCAAAGCTGGCTTGTGGCGCGATAAACCCCATGGGGTTGTGCGCTTACCGTCTGGCTCATCTCTCTGTGAGTATTCATTTCTGTACCCGGAATATTTTCTCCACGTGTTTTCTTGTTCTGTAGTGCTGAATTGGGTTAAATGTTGTTCTAGATTTGGCTCTATTGGCGGGCCTAGGGTGGGAACCCGGTTTGGAGGCGTCGCGTCATAATTTATCTTTGGTGGCCTTGATTCCCATTGGATCAGGCTTGTTGGAGTGGATGTGGCTGAACCCTGATGGTACGGCACATCAAGTTCTCTTTCGACGACGACTAGACAGGTATAAGCTGTCATGATTATTTTGCTCCTGGTGTTCCCGAGATACCTAATCCCGCAGGCCGCGTTCAACCGTGCATTAATCTGACACCCGTCAGTTAGTGAAGCCAAGGGTCTTTGTACCGTAATCTAGAAGCGTAATCCAGAGGCGTTAGGCAGGAGAGCTAACGTAATCTGGAAGCGTAATCCAGAGGCGTTAGTTAGAGGCGAAATCCAGAGGCGTTAGGCAGGAGAGCTAACGTAATCCCGAAGCGTAATTCAGAAGTGTTAGTTAGAAGCGTAATTCAGAAGTGTTAGTCAGGAGAGCTAATCTGAAACGTAGACTCCCTGTCCTTGTTTCTTTGTTTTGTTGTATTTAGTGATTGAGAGTGGGTTTCCGACAGGTTGTACGTAAGTAAGCTATTGGCTTGATATTGTGTGCACAACCTGAGATACTTTTGTAACGACTGAGCCGTGATCACAACGGTTCACCTCACGAATCCTCATCAAGCGACCCTGAGCTTGCTGAATTGTCTCATGTGGATTCCCTGTCCCACTCCGACCCGAGACGGAGTGAGTCAGGAAATCGTCTAGGTAAGTTAGGAGTTATGACACAGGGTAATTATAAAATAAATTTGTAATTGTATCCATTTATTGTTTTATTTAATGCTCCTAGCCACCAAGTATTTATTTACATGATTAAATTTACTGTAACTGCCGGGTAAGGGTGGAGTAAGACACCCTAGAGTTTTTTTTTTAAAGTGTTACAACACTCAAATTGTAGTCCGAAGGAAACACCGCCGCTGGCAAATTATTCCTGTCACTCGATGTACGCGGTATAAAGGAGGAGGCAAAACGCTTCGTCCGGATCGTAGTGGTGTTAACAACGTAAGGGTGGAAACCAGCCGTACGACGGGTCGTCCGCTGGTGGAACGGAGATGGGGGAGTTAAATCATGCAATTCCATCGCACACTCCCCGAAATGCATCCTATTTCCTTTTGAATAAGTGTCTGTATGCTGTTGACGATCTGTAACAGAATTCTATTGTATGTGTAGATATGCAATTTTGTACCTAATAGTTAAAGTGTTTTGTAATTTAGATTCTTAGTTTTCTCATTTGTTATTTCGTGATTTCAGATACATTTTTTGTTAATGAATAAATGACTATGACTATATAATGACCTATTTAATTGAAAAATTGCTTCTATTATAACATATTTCTTCCCCATTTTCTCGGTACGACTTCCTGCATATTTTCCGCGCCACTGAAGCAAGCTTTTCTATTTAGAACTCGGAGCTAAAGAATGGAATGGTCCTAATAATTTCTTAAGCAGCTTGCTAGAGTATTTTACACGTTTTTCACATTATGATTTTTTTACATTATTTCAACAGATTAGGATATATTGTTTACTACATTTCTTTCTTCGTGTTTCTTTCTGGGACGGTGATGTGAAAAAGTAACTTGAATTATTTTACACTGGTTCTTGCTTGCGGTTTCGCTCGCATTAAATTCGAGGTAACACGGTTCCCCTTTCCCAAATTACCATCCCCTATTTTAGGGGCTGCGGGAAAATTTCCAAAAAATACAAGACCGGTATCGTTGGTAATAAAGTCTGTGTACCGATTTTTAGCTTCCTTCCTTAAAAACTGTAAAAAGTCCCACGGAAAATTTCATCCCCTCTTTTAAGGAGTTGGGGGTGAATTGACTCACCGACCTTCTGACAATTCAAAAGTGCCTGTAACTGGTTTATTTGAAATAAATGATTTGATTTGATTTGAATTAAAAAATAATAATGCACGATATTTTTGCTAGTCACAAATAGTCGGCATACCAATTTTTAGTTTACTACCTTGAACCACCCGCAACTTGAAGACTCCTAGATTTTATCTGCCATATACATTTTATAGTTCCTACTCAATAACGTTAAAAAGTTGGTCTCGGCTCTCATAAGCTATATAAATATCACGCTGCGACCAATAGGAGCGAAGAATCAGTGGAAAATGTGAAAAAAGGGAGAAAATTAATCATATTTGAAGACTTCCATTGCGTGAGCTGCGTTAACGGTTTAAGTTACTCAAAAAATATGATAGAAAACTTCTTCATAACGGTCATAATAACAGAAATCATAAGATGGGAAATCGAAACTAAATTAGCACTCAAAATCAAAAGTCATTTATTCAAATTAGGCTGAGAATCAGCACTTTTTAACCGTCAATATTACATAAGACAGTCCCCCAAAACGCCCACCCATCGACACTTCCTAGTACTTTCGCTGGGAAGAAGAAGTGGCGGAACAAACTCCCCAGCAGCACAGCTGTCTGGTCATTTAAAAAATACATGACTTTATACAATACTATGTATCTATAGTAATGAACACAATAAAATACATGATGACGTGATGTCAGGTGAAGCTGTACGGAGGACGGGTCTGAGCAGTTGTGTTGCGATGTGTGCCGGGTACGATGCGCCAAATGTTGTTGTGTCAGAGGTTTGGTCGTGGAGAGTCTCCAGATCAATCTCCCTCTGGCGCAGCATCATTGGTCGTGTTGTTGCGTTTAACATTGCATCACCTCGCTCAACTGTCGTCATCCTTCCTATTCCTAAGTTTTTTAAGTGAATAGGCTTAATAAACTAGTGCGGTTTACCATCAACGATTGCATCACTGCTAACCATCAGGCGGGATTGCAGTCAAGCATTAGTATACAACGTGTAACAAAAAGGGTATATACATACCAAGGGCATGGCATCTTTAGATGATGTCAAACAATATCGGAAGGGTTTCAACACAAAATAAAATACTCAAAAAATTGGTACCAATTTTCGGTTTCGTGTGTTTCTTAAAATCAAATCATAACAAACGTGGCAGCACACTACATACGTTAATAACTACTCGTTACCCGTCACGTTACTTGTCAAAATCCGATAAATGTCTTCAATATCTCTTTGCGACTAGTATGATAGTAGCCTATCACAGGCGTGTTTTTCCTCATAACTTCCTAACATAAAGAGATAGAATTAAAATACCCTTCCAATAACGTTTGATATCATGTAAAGATGTCATGCCTTTGTTATGTATATACCCTATAAGTTACACGTTGTATAATATTTAAAAAAAAATACAACAACAATGAAATTATTTACCACATATGCCAGCTAGCCACACCTAAATACCAGCAAATCAAAATAAAATATTATTAAAATGGAAATGTAAATAAATAAAATATTATTAAAATGGAAATGTAAATAAATAAAATATTATTAAAATGGAAATGTAAATAAATAAAAACTTATTACCTAAATATAAGCCCCAGGTATAAAGGGCGTGACAGCACACATATTTATGCATTGTAAAAATTTAAACTGATGGTTTGATCTAGTTTGGTTTGAATTACGCAATTGATTGTCGAAGATGTCTCCCGCACATAGTCTCCAAAATGTATCTTATAGCATACCGACACTCTCACTACTCTACGTCTGTGTTCCAGGTTTTGGAGACCGTTTTTAACCAAATCTAGGTCGCCAATAACTCTTTTCGTACGCCTTTCCACCGAACCTATTAACTGGTGATAGTTGCCATCCGTGCATATATGGATTATATATTGAGCTGTTCAGCTGCAAATCATGTACCGAACAGATGCTCTGTTATGAGGACATTAAGGTCATTGTGGTCAGCTGAAGTTCAATATACTATTTTATTAATACTAAAACAATTATTATGATACTTTTACCATTCATTTTGTTTGCTATTCCCTGCCTTTATACTCCACAATGCTAAAGGCTGACTTTAATGGAACCTTAAGAAAATGGCGCGTTTTTATATCTATTATTTAATAAATGGAAGTAGAAATGGTGTAATTTTGAACACAATGAATAGTAATATAAACAATATGTTAAGAAAACCCTGTCCGACCCGTGAAGGTATTATTAGGTATCGATAACTGATTCTACTAATGCCTACAAAACCTGGCTAAACTCAAAAAAAAATTCCCCCTAAAAAATTAATAACTTAAATAAAATAAATAGGTAATTTCATGGCAACACAGGCACAGTTCATAACCTCAGTTGACCTCATGCATGTAGGTATAGGTAATTTATCCACGTTTATCGAGTCTCGAAACAAATGATGATACTTAGGCAGCTCGTGAAAAGAACTTTTTTTTTAAGTAGGAAGGTCGTCTGACTCTCCAAATGTATCATTTCATTCGATGAGCATAATCGCTGAGGCGGAGATGTTGTTCCATATTAATTTAAAAAATTAATTTATAAATTTCGTTCACTAATAACGATACAGGTCCAGCTGGTACCGTCGCACGAGATTAGCACGGACATGCACACAAATAAAAATCAAGTGGTGTCAAATCCGCGCTGACCACAGTTGGTCCGCCCTTACCAATCCACTGCTCGCCGAACTGATAATGGAGGTTCTCACGTACAGGACAAAGATATGGTGACGCACTGTCATACTGGAACCACATTGACCACAATCACCTGATCACAACACAGCAGTTGCTGCTACCTTCCATCAGCATATTACATTACACTACATTAGGAAACGACATGATCACACAATACACGAATAGTCTTCACTAGAGCGATGTTTACGCGTAACTGATAATTTAAAGTAAAAATGATTTTTATTTTTAAAATTGTACCTACGCGGCTGGCCTCGCGGCATCCTTTGAGTAAGGATGTGTAAGTAATCAAAATATTGATTTTCGATGGAAACAATTTACTCGTCTATTTTTGTTATCGATTTAGTATTGTAGTTTCTCATTCTCATTCTAGATTCAACATCGCATGGAATTGTTTAGAACTTTTACAAAACTTAAATTAGTTAGATACACTGCTGTAAATGAAAATCATGCCAAATTTTTAATTTCAGTTTCTGTCTCAAAATCGATGATATTGACCGTTAAAATATTTGTAAAATTTTACTAAAATTGTGTTTCATAAGTCCTTCTCGTTTCTGTTTACTAATACTTGTGTTATAATAATGTTATTAGTAGGTAATTAATCGATAAACAAACAAAAGTACTTTTACCATTGGGTAATCTGTGTTTTTAACAAATCATTCAACCAGATACAAGTTTCGATTAATAGCGATAAAAAAAAGGTTATTACGCAAAAATTAGTGCATCACTAGTTATAAGCCCCGCACGATGATATTGCGATGGAACCTTGTCACAATAACAGCGTTGTGACGTCATCTGTCACACAAAAGGACAGCTAGCAAAAGAATGTTAAATGCAAAATTAATATTAGGGTTAAGGGTTTATTTGTATTATATAATTTTATTACACTCTTTATAAAGAGTGTATGTATAAATTAATATTAGGGTTAAGGGTTACCTACTCACCCATATTCTGACAAACAAACTTTCATTATTAAAAATTTCAAGGAAATAATTTTTGTAGACGTAAGAAAAATATACTTATTCGTATATCTTTCTTACATGTATACTATTTTTTCTAACTACATTTCTGTTAATTTGCGAGCGGGAATTGAACCAGAGTCCACTGTGTAGTAGTCATGTTTTAATTACTACCTACATCTATCAGCTTATAAATAAAACCAGGATAATATGTAAAAAAATGTATGTAGTCTTCCAAATCAGAACTGCTTTCTGTGTCTGTCGTTTCCGATTCACTGTCGTCGCCGTATTTATGACAAATAACTCGTCAGTTATTCGGTCTTTATTCCAATATTCCTCTTCAAGCCGTTTAACATGATTGACTTCCTTTCGTCAGTCATCTGGAGTTATTGACTCCGACGCCTCCAACGTCAGAGCTTCAATGCGACTTTCCAACTGCTCCACATTCTTTTCTGACACCCTCGTCTTTACCAGGTTCCAGATGTACTCAATGGGGTTGAGGCCGCAGTTGTAATCTAACGACTTCATGGCCATTGCCAGCTAATAAATTGTCAATTTTATAATTTTTCGGCGGTCTGTGCCGTTTAATTAATAAATACAGTTCAGGTTTTGTACTGTCGTTGGGAAAGTCGATGTTGTGATCTTGTAGCCACTCAACAATCAACTGTTTTTTATTGTTCATACTTGGTGGCCTATTCTCATCCCTACTGTGATAAGGGGCGTTGTCCAACACAATTTTTGAGTTGCGTGGTATGTTGGGTACTAATTTTTCTGTAAGCCACTTGGTGAAATTCTCAGCATTCATTTGATCATAGTAATCCCCTGTTTTGGTATCTGCTTTAAACATTAAAAGGGCATAGTCAACAAAACCGCATTAACTTCTTTATCCATCGGCGACCGGGGCTGTCGTTCCATCTCACTCCATCGGTTGCTGTTTGCCAACATTTTTCTAAATAAATAACGGGTCTTTTGTCTTTTATTTTTCACCAAGCGAGTAATTTTCTTTCATACGTCGTTAATATTTAGCCCTCCACGCTTGAATTTGGGGTCTTTAAATTGGGGCCAGTCTTTTTTGGGAGCATCGTTTAAATTGGTAGCCTAAATCACATTTAATTATTTTTCTTAATGTAGTTTCACTGCCAGTATAATTAAGGTCTACTTTTGAAGCCGCCAAGATTTTGCGCATTGTGGGTATTTCTCTCCTCACCGTATACATTGAATCTATAATATTTCTTAAAGCTGTTAAGGAAAACCCGTCGAAATATTTCTTCTTTTGTCTTTTTCCTTTAGTAGGAGTTCTCATTTTGCTGCCACTGGCTGTTGCTGACTCATGCTCTCGTATCAATTTCGCCACAGTATTTTTTGCAACGCCTGTGGCACATGCCACACACTCCGTGACTTTGATAGAATTTTGCAAAATATTTTTAATAACTATAAGCAGTTGCTTCGGTATTAAAATGTCCGAAGCACTTTTTAAAGCATGGTTTATACTTTCAAGAACTAACTTACAGTCCTCTTTCTCCTTAACAAAATAATTGTCCACTTTAATTATAATTTCACGAGCACGACTATTAATTAATTTCTTACTCATTTTAACGAGTAACAGCTAACAAAACTAAACAACAAAACTCAAGAACAACAATAAAACAGGATAACAAAAACAAAAAGCTAACAAAAATATTCGATGTGCGTAAGTGGGTAAGCGCGGACTGAACTTGCGAACGGTACCGACGGTCCGAGTTCGACTACGTCACCAAGATGGCCGCCAGTCGCAATATCATCGTGCGGGGCTAGTATTTCTTTTACGTCGCCGACAAAGCTCACGCGCGACGCCGCCAAAGAAATAAATAATCTAACAAAACAATAAAAGGAAAGCCGACAATTATACCGCCTAAAATGGTGTTGTCATTTTTTTAAAAACACCAAATTTTGGGGAAGTTAGCGTAAATTCGCGGGGAAAAAAGATAGTTTTAAAATTGATTAGTATTGTTACTATGATGATTATGCAGAATTTCAAATTTTATTTGGTCATGTGATTGCCTAACCTTTGTTATCCTTATGGGTCGGACAGGGTTTTCTTTACATATTGAATATACGAACAAATCACACAGATTGAGCTAGCCCCAAAGTAAGTTCAAGACTTGTGTTATGGGATACTAACTCAACGATACTATATTTATAATAGGTACATATATAGATAAACATCCAAGACCCAGGCCAATCAGAAAAAGATCGTTTTTCCATCATGACCTGGCCGGGGATCGAACCCGGGGCCTCCGCGTCGCAGGCAGGCGTGTTGACCGCTGCGCCACGGAGGACGTCAAATAAAAGGATCGTGAATCATCATCATCATCATTTCAGCCGAAAGACGTACACTGCTGGAGATAGGCCTCCCCCGAGGATCTCCATGACGACTGGTCCTACGGCTCCCGCATCCAGTGGTTTCCCGCGACCCTCAGTAAGTCATCTGTCCACCTCGTCGCGGGCCTACCCGTGCTTCGTCGCCACTCTAGAACCCGTCGGCCCTAACCCGTCGGTCCTACGGGCAATGCGCCCGGTCCACTGCCACTTGGGTCGTGAATGTCCTATTCCTAATTCTCACCGATCATTGATTATAAGTTTATTAGGACTTCGGGCTGATTCTATAATTAAGAGGGAATTCTGGTGGTGCTTTCTCTATACAAACGTATTCCGCTGTTTTCTTCGTGGATAATGCTTTTAGAGCAAATACTTTTTTTTTTACAATTTTACACCGTGATTATACGTGCCCCTATCATTTGATTTTTTCCGAAACTTAATTAATAAAAGAAATACGATACTTCAAAATCGCGAAAATATAACCCATTTTTACCGTGATGTTCAGATGACTATTAGACAAACGTGATAGGTTTTTGACAAAAAAGAAAATAACAGAAGCATAGGTATACTTTTCCTCTAAATTTTGGTATAAAAATAATTGAGATCTGTCGTGTTTTGAAAAAGAAAACAGCGGAATACGAAACGACTTTTGGTCAACGTAATCTGTAGGTAATATCAGCCTGAGTTGCAACTGTACCTTTCGTACTTTTCGGAGAGAGGTTAGAAGCGGTACAACGGCAATCGTTTCATCAAATACCTATTTTTCAAATTACTTGACACTAGAGTCCCCTTTTATATACAGGCGTACATATCGACCGAACAGGTTAACCTACGCTTAATGTGGTTGGTCTGTGCGTGATCATCTAATACCCTCTCCGTATCTTGTCTCCATATCTCGTATAATTCATGCAAAACTGGTCCATGCTGGTATTCTTCCCTCATCATCATCATCTCAGCGTTAGTCCCAGTCGCATCCGAAGTTTATTCAGCTTTGGAGTCTGGGGTCCGCTTTACCAGTCTAAGTGCTGATTTTGGCTAAACTTCGATATTTTCCGTGAAGCGACTGCCGTCTGACCTCCACAACCCGAAAGCGACATCGAAACATTGGAGTTAGACCAATTGTTGGACTTTTGAGGGCTCCAACAACCCGTGACGAGTGACGACTGCCGTTAGATGTTTATTGTATGGCAACCGGGACCAACGGCTTAACATGCTTTTCGAGGCACGACCAGAGCAGTGCAAATACTTACCCATATTCATGCATAAAAATAATTGCACAGCGCAGGGATCGAACCCACGCCTCCTTGCGCAGCGGCCGCGTTCGCTACCGCTACGGCGCGGAAGCTGTCTCTATGCTGGTAAGTATTCTTCCCTAAAACCATTTATTTTGCCGAGCGTACAGAAACAGTGGCAGTTATTATAATGAAAACAATTCATTAATCATGAAGTATTAGGCAGTTACTGTCAGTCAATTTTAGCTCGTGCTTGTCATAAGGTACTGTGGGTAGGAAGAGATTTACAACAAGATTATTTCATGTCGAGGAGTGGCGTGTACGATATTATACATACGGCTGGCTTTAATGGAAATCAGAAAAGCGATGTGTGTAAAAATACAATATTGTGAAAATATGGATTTATATTTAAAAACTTATTTTCATCAAATTACTGTTAGATTATTTAGTAGTAGCTTTATTCATGAAGTCGGGGTGGCCTAGTGGTTAAAACACCAGCCTCTCAAGCATGTCCACGGGCGAGCGGCGCGTTTACCATATTTTTGTAGGGACAACCAGGTAATATAACAGACTTATATATATATGTGTAGATTCAATTTCTTAGTATGGTATAATTGCATGGCACACGTGTGAGCACAATGTGCTTGCTGTAAAGCATCTATTTGTTGGGTTAGTCTTTCTTTGATGTTGTTTTTTTTTTTGTGTGCTTTCCATAATGGACGCTCTGTAATATATTTCTGCATCGTTCTCACACGGTTGATTTCAAAATGAATGATGTAATCAAATATTTGTATCAATAGCTTGATAAGAGTGTCCATGGAGTTGCTTTGCCTGTTCTTCTCCATAGGTACCTACTCTTTGGAATGGGCGATTAGCTTCACCTTACTGACTGACCGACCTTCTGACAATTCAAAAGTGCCTGTAACTGGTTTATTTGAAATAAATGCATTGATTTGATTTAACTTTATAGTTTTTATGATAGCTTTTTGAAATTTTGTACATAAATTCTTTCGATAGAAACACTGGATACGTGTTTCAGGTTTCGTATATAGACAAAATAACATTGTATAACTATCATCATCATCATCATCATCATCAACCTTTGTAACGTTGTGATTATTTCTTATTTTATTTATTATTTTTTGCCTTTACTAAGCATAGGGAAACGCACCTTTTTGTGGTCTATGGTTATTGATACTAATTGTCTATTACTATTTGTTTTGCTTTATCTGTGACATTTATTGTCGTTTTGACGTTTCAGTGTGACAGTTTTTTTGTCAAATTCCCAAGTTGGTGAGGAGTATGGTTTTGTAATGTTTGCATGGCATTTTTTTTTGTATATCAACAACGTAATGGTCGCTGCTTTCATTGTGAAAATGAATTGTCGTATTTTTTTCATTAAGGGATTTTTGTAGACCAAGTTATATTTTGGATTTCTGCAGATTGGAATCTTGTAAGCGGGGAAATCTCCCACCGTTCAAAGGGGTAATTTGGTTTCGGGTGTTTGGCACCGAGAGAGATTCTGGACAGCAAAAGAAAAGGAGGCGAAAATACCTGTGGAGTCACGTAGCGATCGGAAAAAAGGCTTTTCGATGTCGATAGATCTGACCGGCAGGGCGTCGGGCAGACGGCCTGGACGGGCTTAAAGAAAATAAAGGCTTCTGACACGGTGTGCTGATTTTGGGACAATCGCGGCCGTGTGGACCAGCCAGCAAGCAGCACTAGGCCCAAGCAATCCTGTGCATGTGGCTGGGTCTCCCAGGCGGAGAATTTTTCTATTGGAGCGCCGCCTGGGCGTGTCTTTTTTTATTTTTGTCATATTCTTCTACCTTCAACCCCGTTGGTTTGGAGAGGCAGGACACATGGTTTCAGGGACAAAGAAGGCCAGGAACTTCCAAGGATGTGTCGCAAGTACCCTCTTATCTCAATTAAAATAACATTCTTGTACCCGTAGAAAACTCATTTACTATTATATTACCGGTGGTGACCTTTTGTGACCTTTTGTGACCTTTTGTGACCTTTTGTGACCTTTTGTGACCTTTTCTGATATATAATTTTCCCCATTTTTGGATTTGTATAATTCTGTAGTCATAGTGGATGAAATCCACAGCCTGAGTAAGCTGAGCTAGAGTTAGTGGGCAATCTGCTAGGCTACTGTTGCGCGTGAAACCTGGACGCTCCAACAGACCACTCTTGGAGCCGCTAGGATTGACCCAACCTTATTGAGGTTAACAATAAAGCTATATTGTTTATTTACATTTAATAAGAGTTAAAGATAGTTTCCTGTTGTTACATATAAAAGCTTGTAATTAAAACATAGTAGTCCAACAAACTATCATTTTTTTTATTTTCACACCCGATTAGCCGAACCTCTACTTTTCTCTTTTTTTGTCAGGGAGTAAAACCCGGGCAACCTCTAATTTTACACACACTGACAAATGGCGCCCAACGTGGGGCACTGGCGGTTATTTTTGCGGTAGAGAAATTTCAAGCCTATTTAGGTTCCCGACCTTTCAAGGTGGTGACGGATCACTCATCGCTGAAGTGGTTCATGAACTTGGAGAATCCAACCGGAAGACTTGCTCGTTGGGGTTGCCGACTGTCTCAATTTGAGTTTGAAATTGAGCACAGGAAGGGCTCTGACAACGTCGTTCCGGATGCATTGTCCAGGCTTATGAAAGTAGAAGCGGTGAATGATTCCGACAACATAGAGAAAGATGAATGGTATGACAGGACCTTTAATAGTTGTAAAGCCTTTCCTAAAAACTTTCCTAATTTCTGTGTCAAGGACGGGAAGCTCTATCGTTACTGCAAGAGCAAGTATAATTTACTGAGTGAGTTTGATTGGAAGGAAGTGGTAAAGAAGGGTGATCGGCTGGAAGTTATTAGGGCAAACCATTGTGAAGCTACTGCCGCGCACTTGGGGGTGTTTAAGACGCACAGACGGCTGTGCTTAACGTATTTTTTGGCCAGGCATGCATAAGGATGTCGTGGAGTTCATTAAAAATTGTGACGTCTGTGCCGCCTATAAACATTCTACAAAGGCTACACCAGGCTTAATGGGTCAACCAAAGGTTTGCCATAGACCTTTCCAGGTAGTGTCCATAGATTTGGTAGGTCCTTTACCACGTTCCCGTGCAGGATTTACGTTTTTGTTAGTCGTAACATGTTGCTTTTCAAAGTATACCTTATTGTTTCCATTGCGTCGTGCAACCAGTGCTCTTGTGGCAAAACATTTTGAACGGGATGTTATTTTAGCTCACGGTGTCCCTGAAACCGTAATTGCAGATAACGGAGTGCAATTCACGGGAACGGAATTCCGGAATCTACTGAAACGTTACAACATTCCCAAAATACATTATTGCCCACGTTATACGCCGCAGGTTAATCTGGTAGAACGGTATAACAAGACAGTTATGACGGCCGTAGCTTCCTACGTGGAAGAAAACCATAGGAACTGGGATGAGCAACTGCACCGTATTCAGTTTGCTATAAACAGTGCAGTAAATGAGTCCACTGGGTTTTCTCCTTTCTTTTTAGTACATGGTAGGGAACCGGTCGTAAACGGGTCCTTCTACAGAGATACTGAGGCGGAGTATGAAGTGGCCATGCCTCGCGACGAATACGCTGGGGAATTAGGTTGTTTGAAGGACATTTTTGGTCAGGTTAGGTTGCATTTGTTAAGGGCACATGAGGCTAATTCTAAATATTATAATTTACGCCGTAGACCGGCTAAGTTTTCAGTAGGGGATATTGTTTGGAAGCGCTGCTATACGCAAAGTGATGCAGCTAAGTTTAAAATGGCTAAGTTAGCACCCAAGTACGAGAAGTGCAGGGTAAAGGCCGTTTTGTCGCCCTTAGTTTACGAATTGGAAAGATTAGATGGCCATCCCATTGGGTCATGGCATATTAAAGACTTGAAGAGTCACTAGTTTTTTTTCAGTGTTTTGATGATCTGACAGCAGCCGCATTGTAGTGTCGAAGTGATACAGCTGTGTGTCTGTATTCCGTGGACGCACGACCCGCCGTTATCTCGCGAGCTCGTCGTGCCGCCACGGTTTACGAACCGCCGGTTGTTCACGGAGATGACTGCATACGTTGTGGAGTTTAAATGGTTGAATTTAAACGCCGTTTTGGTAGGTGTATTGAATGGTTTTATTCCGACTCATTACTCTGTATGAATGATGAAGGAAGAATGAAGGAATGAAAGGTAAATTCACTAAGCGCTTAGTGTTAATAAAGACGAAGGATATAAGGATATATGAATGTTAAATAAAGAGAGGATTCGCGTGGAACGTATGGCTGTCTGTCTATCATGAGTATGGTTGTTGAGGAACCAGTCTTGTTTCCTACGTTTTTTTTTATTACCGGATCCGGGTTGTTTTATTTATTTGGGGTTTTACGTAGGATCAAGATATATTGTATTCTCAGTATTACTGAATTGTTGTTATCACTGTATCAGTGGATCGAAAGAACGCGTTCGATTTTTTTAATTTTGGTTCCGTCAACGTTTTTTTTTCCCTTACCACATTTTGAATTTCCGGATTGTCCTTGAAACCAGGTGGAGGTCGTGCTGCTCGAAACACATGCACGCGTATTCGAGAGAGTATATGCGACGTTTTTTTGTTTCGCTTTGCCGAATTTTTTTTTTTTTTTAATTTGTACTAAATATTTTTTTTGTTTTCCTCATGGGATTATTGCCCTAATGAGAAATTGTTTCCCCATGCTGGCCTGGGGACAAAAGAAAATCTTAGAATGTGTCAGCTGCATCTCTTTCCGTGCAGATCGTAAGAGGCGACCGAGGGATATGGGCCGAGGAAGGAAGCTTGGTGTTGGGTTTAGTGTTTTTTTTTAATGGTTTCTTCCATGATCAAACAAGCTCAAGGTTTTGTTTTGTTCTGTTTTGTTTTTTTTTTTTTTGGTTGGACTACTCATTGTTATGACCAATACTTATCATTAATTACCCATTAACTTCGTTTATTTAGTTCGCTGAGGGCAGCGAGCGGTTCTCCTTGGTTGAACCTTTTCCTAGGAGGGGGGGTATTGTAACGTTGTGATTATTTCTTATTTTATTTATTATTTTTTTGCCTTTACTAAGCATAGGGAAACGCACCTTTTTGTGGTCTATGGTTATTGATACTAATTGTCTATTACTATTTGTTTTGCTTTATCTGTGACATTTATTGTCGTTTTGACGTTTCAGTGTGACAGTTTTTTTTCAAATTCCCAAGTGGGTGAGGAGTATGGTTTTGTAATGTTTGCATGGCATTTTTTTTTGGTATATCAACAACGTAATGGTCGCTGCTTTCGTTGTGAAAATGAATTGTCGTATTTTTTCCTTAAGGGATTTTTGTAGACCAAGTTATATTTTCATTGGATTTCTGCAGATTGGAATCTTGTAAGCGGGGAAATCTCCCACCGTTCAAAGGGGTAATTTGGTTTCGGGTGTTTGGCACCGAGAGATTCAGGACAGCCAAAAGAAAAGGAGGCGAAAATACCTGTGGAGTCACGTAGCGATCGGAAAAAAGGCTTTTCGATGTCGATAGATCTGACCGGCAGGGCGTCGGGCAGACGGCCTGGACGGGCTTAAAGAAAATAAAGGCTTCTGACACGGTGTGCTGATTTTGGGACAATCGCGGCCGTGTGGACCAGCCAGCAAGCAGCAATAAGCCCAAGCAATCCTGTGCATGTGGCTGGGTCTCCCAGGCGGAGAATTTTTCTATTGGAGCGCCGCCTGGGCGTGTCTTTTTTTTTTATTTTTGTCATATTCTTCTACCTTCAACCCCGTTGGTTTGGAGAGGCAGGACACATGGTTTCAAGGACAAAGAAGGCCAGGAACTTCCAAGGATGTGTCGCAAGTACCCTCTTATCTCAATTTAAATAACATTCTTGTACCCGTAGAAAACTCATTTACTATTATATTACCGGTGGTGACCTTTTGTGACCTTTTGTGACCTTTTCTGATATATAATTTTCCCCATTTTGGATTTGTATAATTCTGTAGTCATAGTGGATGAAATCCACAGCCTGAGTAAGCTGAGCTAGAGTTAGTGGGCAATCTGCTAGGCTACTGTTGCGCGTGAAACCTGGACGCTCCAACAGACCACTCTTGGAGCCGCTAGGATTGACCCAACCTTATTGAGGTTAACAATAAAGCTATATTGTTTATTTACATTTAATAAGAGTTAAAGATAGTTTCCTGTTGTTACATATAAAAGCTTGTAATTAAAACATAGTAGTCCAACAAACTATCATTTTTTTTATTTTCACACCCGATTAGCCGAACCTCTACTTTTCTCTTTTTTTGTCAGGGAGTAAAACCCGGGCAACCTCTAATTTTACACACACTGACACCTTTTTATCGTCCCACTGCTGGGCACACGTCTCCTCTCATACAGAGAAGGATTGAGCGTAATCACCACGCTTGCTCAATGTTGGTTGGTGATTTCAGAATTAAAGTCCAGGTTTCCTCAAGATGTTTTCCTTCACTTTCAGTCATTGGTGTCCAAGATATACTTAGAGTACATACCTATAACTTTAGAAAAGTTACATTGATACTTGCCTGACCTGGAATCGAACCCGAGCACTCATACTTGAGAGACTGGTGTTTTAACCACTAGGTCACCACGACTTATTGTACTTATGTAACAATATCGCACTTTATTTATTGACAAAGACAACAATTTCAATTTATAAGCTAACTCTTGTAATATGCAACGTTTAACATAAAGGGTATATAAATACCAAGGGCCGGAACGGTTTCAACTCAAAATAAAATACTCAAAAAATTGATACCAAATTTTCGGTTTCGTGTGTTTCTTCAAATTAAATCATAACGAACGTGGCACTACACTACATATGTTAATAGCTACTCGTTACACGTCACGTTACTTGCCAAAATCCGATAAATGTCTTCAATATCTCTGTGCGACTAGTATAGTAGTAGCCTATCACAGGCGGTGTTTTTCCTCATAACTTCCTAAGATAGGATTAAAAAACCCTTCCAATGTCGTTTAATATTATGTAAAGATGCCATGCCTTTGTTATGTATATACCCTTTATGTTACACGTTGTATACGTGTAATGGAAACGGTATACACATATCAAGGGCACTGCTTCTTTAGGTAATATAATCCCTTAAAAATTGATAACAAATTTTCATTTCTATCTTCTACATTTACTTCAGCCTATAGAAGCCCACTGCTATACAAATACCTCCCCCAAGGCTTTCTACAATGACCGGTCTTGTGTTGCCCTCATCCATCGGCTTCCAACAACCTTCGCGGTCCACCTTGTTGGGGGCCTCCCTACGCTGCGTCTTCCGTTAGGTGGCCGCCACTCCAGAAACTTACTGCCCTATCGGCCATTGATTGTACGAGCAACGTGCCCCACCAACTACCACTTAATTTTAGTGACTCGAACTTTCGGTTCGACATGATTGTTTCTTTAATTCAAGTTATAACAAACGTGTCACCACTCTACGTATGTAGATCAATAAGTTTCCATGGTACTTGCCAATATCACAATAAAGAAAAGCAGAATCTTATTTGTCATCAAAAATTAGTCCGAATAGCTGTCAATAAGAAAAGTGCTCTTAAGGCATCGCAATGACTGAAGGTGAAGGAAAACATCTTGAGGAAACCTGGACTTTAAGTCTGAAATCGCCAACCTGCATTTAGCAAGCGTGGTGATTACGCTCAATCCTTCTCTGTATGCGTGGAGACCTGTACCCGGCAGTGGGACGATAAAAAAAGATGAAGGCATTGCAAAGTGGTTGGCTGACAATTACCGCTATCGCCACCCAACGTTGGATGGCGATACTGGTGCTTAGGGTTAAAACTAAGCCAGCCCTCCGATCGTGAAGAAATCAGAAGGCTGCGTGTTCAAATCACGCCAGAGTTATCAGTTTAGAGGTATTTGGAACAGGGTGCAAAGTTTACTCATTCTCTATACAAAAGGGGGGGTCCTCCGACCACACGGGTGTTGTGTCTGGCGGGCACTTGCCCAATGGTTGATGTTGGGAAGTTGTATGTATGGTAGTTGCACGGGAAACTCTGCTTTTGAGATGCAGGATGCGTGACGTCAGTATTACGTGTTGTTCTCATGTAGCGTTTGTAAATACCGCTACAATGTTTTTTTTTTACTAATTATAAACTAGTGTTTGACTGCAATCCCGCCTGATGGTAAGCAATGATGCAATCGCTCATGGTAAAGCGTGCTAGTTTCTTAAGCGTATTCACTTAAAAATCTTAGTGAATAGAAAGGAAGACGGCAGTTGAGCGAGGTGGTGCAATGTTAAACCCAACAACACGACCGACGATGTTTCGCCAGAGAGAAATTGATATGGAGACCCTCCACGACCAAACTCTCGACACAACAACATTTAGCGCATCATACCCGGCATACATTGCAACACAACTGCTCAGATCCGTCCTCCGTACGGCTTCACCAGACACCATGCCGGAACACGACGAATCGCTTGGCGGCAAGACTTTGTCTGGTGGGTGGTTTCTAACTTCTGCCGGCAGCCGATATTATGGCCTACCACCGAGAGAGTGTCTTATTTCAGAATTTGCTTTGCCATAATCTATAATAATACTATAAAGCTGAAGAATTTGTTTGTTTGTTTGAACGTGCTAGTCTCAGGAACTACTGGTCCAATTTGAAAAATTATTTTTGCATTAGATAGCCGTTTAATCCAGGAAGGCTCTAGGTTATATAACATCACGCTGCGACCAATAGGAGTGGGCATAACTAACTCCATGCGAACGAAGTCGCTGGCGGCCAATAGTCTGATATAATATTATGGAAAAAGTGTGTGAGTTAGTCTAGTGTTTTATTGTAAAATATTTAATAATACTAATAATGTTTTCTTTTTATTGTTTCAGGTAAGTTCCAAAGCCTTCTAGTCAATGTTTCACGTAAGTTAAATCGTCGAAGTATAGCTGTTATCTGGAAATGGGCCCAGCATTCTGGCAGCATTGCCACGTTTCCTGGCAACTGCTTTGATAAAATAACGAAGGTTATTTTTCTTCTGAACATCCTCGCTTGGTGCACTATTATAACACGTTTATACCCAAAAAAGGAATGTTCTGTTTTTGTACTAACCAGTAACAAAAAGGAACGGACGTAAAAATATTGAGGCAATGTTTTATTGCGCACTGCACTTTCAACTTTCGGTGTGTAGCCAAGCTTTGAGAATCCAACCGAGCAGACAACAAGAAAGCTCGTGAAGAAAGATACGCTATTGAATTGTCAACCTTCGGCTCTCATTTATTTCACTACTTTTCCATTTATTTCGGAATGGATTAAATGGTTCTATCTTTTTCTAGCAAATAAATTAAAAAAGGGGTTAATTTAAGGGGGTAAGTTTAAAATAACTCTGAAAACCTCTTGTAACTCAGGTTCAGCTTTACTAAGAAGAGCTGTATTGTACCCAGTATCTGGGCTGTGAAGTTCAGATAAGCATTCACTACATGTAGATAAATTGATATTTATCAATTTACTCAGCATTTATTTATTCAGCTCCTCCCTTAGTCTCATAGTCCCATCAAATTTATTGAACAAGGCTCTACAGAAAACTAAAATGATAAACCAGAAAAAGCCGTCAAGCCAAACCCGAAACTAAGAAAATGCCAGTTAAAACTAAAAAGAGAGGTAAAATCAAAATCAAAGGATTTATTTCAAATAAACCAGTACAGGCACTTTTGAATTGTAAGAAGGTGCGTCAGTCAGTTCTTACTGACTGACGGACCTACTCTTTGGAATGGGCGACTAGCTTCATCTTTGAAGCTAGTCGCCCATTCCAAAGAGTAGGTACCTATGGAGAAGAATGGGCAAGAAACTAAGGTCTGGTATGAGGAACAGGGTATAAAGTTCACTCATAATCCATAGAAAAGGGAGGATCCTTGAACCAAATGGGTGTTGTGTCTAGCGGGCACTTGCCTGGAGGATGATGTTAGGAAATGATATATTATATGCTAGTTGCACGGTACACTCTGTTTGCGAGATGTAGAATCCTAGTGACATCACGCTCTTCGCAGCTTCCTAGTGCTTCCGCAAGGAAGAAGAAGTGCCGGAACAAACCATTAAAACATGACTTTATACAATAATATGTATGTTAATTAACTAACACAAAGAACATTGAATTAAATTATTTACCATCTAGCCAGTAAGCCACGACATTTTACCAGCAAAGCCAAAAGAACACATCGAGGGACTGGAACAATTTACCAGCGGCGATGTTTCCGTCACACTACAATTTGAGTGTCTTCAAGGCTCTTAATAAACTAGTGCGCTTTACCATCAACGATCGCATCACTGCTTACTATCAGGCGGGATTGCAGTCAAGCGCTGGTTTGTAATTTATAAAAAAAAAAAACCTAAATAAAAGCCTCCAGGTATAAAAGGCGTGACAACTTACATATTAGACGACGTCAGCATCGGCGGAGCGATAGGGTCATCACCAGTGATCGGAATAGGTAGAATGATTTTAGGTACTTATATCATAAATGTTCACAGAAAGAATAACGTGGATAACCAACCCATTTTCCCAGAATGTAATTCCGGATACAACTAAATATTGTTAATGTTGGTAGTAACATTATTACTACTCAATTCATTTAAAGGAAGGTAACAAAACTAAACTCATTTATTATTTCCTAGTTTAAAAATAAAAACAATCAAATGAGAAATGTCAATGACGAATGTCCATATTAATATATACGTTTCCGATCAATGACTCCAATTCACTCTACCTATTCCGATTACTGGTCATCACTATCTTGGTCTGGTGGTACCGGCTTCATTTCGTAGGTGGTGTTTTGAATATAAGCACGAAGTGTAAATATACCCTCCAATGTTGGCAATAACAATTTGGATAGGCAAACCGACAGTTTTGCCACGGGGAAGTGCGCTGGTCCGCGTCTCAATACTAAGTCCCCGTTTGACCATCCCCACTTTCCAAAACGAGTCTTACCACGTGCCGCCATTAGAAAATAACGTCACAGTGTTTGCCCCACTACTACATAAATAAAATGAGCAACTTTTATTTAAATTATATCACTATCCACGACATATTTATTTCGGGTGAAAATATCCAAGTTTGCTTTGAATACTAAGACTTCACTACGTGTCATCATGAAGACGGCGACTCCAATGACCATAATGACACCAAGGAGTCTTCTGAATCCTCTCATTTGATGAAAACCTTATGTCATCCAGCAAGTATATCAGAAAATTAGACTTTATTGTCTCCCACACTGGGACGTAATTACGTCATTCGAGAGGTAGTTGCTAAAAATCAGCGCTATTGACGATAGGTTCGTTTGAAGTCACAGCATTTTGTTGAGCAACGACTTGTACCCAAATTTACGACACAATATTACTCTCAATTAAAACCATTTTAAAGCATATTGGTAATTCATTGCTCCGTATATTCTAAGATTGTGTTTGCTCAACAACATAAAAATCGCAATGAATATTGATGAGCTGTCAAAATGAAACCCATTGCAACTGATAGGGTGTTACGGAATTAACTTTATGTTCTTGCACAGATGCGACGCACGGTTTAATTGTTGTTTACTTCGTAACACAATTAAATATTTCCACTCACAATTGTCTCTTTTGTATTTGTTTTGTTGTTTTTTGGTTTGTTGTCATCAGCCAGTACCGCGGGCGCATCCTGAATGACGGACGAATATTTTGTAAATTGTCAATGTCAATTCTCTTCTCCTTTTTTCAAGGAGAGATTCAACTTCAACTCTCAATCAATGGCCTCTGTAGAATAGATACCACAATTTTGCTAATAACACGTGTAACGCATTCATGAAATTTTTTGAAAATTTTATTTCACAATAATGGCGGATATCGCTAATGGCAGTTGAAAAAGACGACCGCGTGAACCGTCTATGAGGACGGTTTGAGACAAAGTCAGTCAATAAGCTGCGATATTTCAATGTTCTTTATTAACTATTTACTGAATCCACGTAATCTACATAAATCACGCGCTTTTATTTAGTAAACGACACTATAAATAATTTTAAAAGTCCAATGAAAAATGCGCGTGATCCTAGCTTTACGTCAAAAAAAAAAACTCAAATGTCAATTCTCAAATAAAATAATGAGTGTTGTCGTTGACTCTAGGTCTGACATCAGGAAAATATTGTTTAAAAATTTTATTGTTTAAGTTATATGTACTTTCTAAGTAGGTATATCTTGGACACCAATGACTGAAGGTGAAGGAAAACATCTTGAGGAAATCGCCAACCCGCATTGGGCAAGCGTGGTTATTACGCTTAATCCTTCTCTGTATGAGAGGAGACCTGTGCCCAGCAGTGGGACTATAAAAGGTTGATGATGATGATGATGATTAATCATCCTCATCATCATCATCATTTCAGCCGAAAGACATCCACTGATGGACATAGGCCTCCCCCAAGGATCTCCATGACAACTGGTCCTTGTTATTATTTACTTGCAATATGCGTTTCGTTTCTACGGAATACAGCATTTTTCTTTCTTTTTATCCAGTTATAAAGATGAAGGCCTATTGTTTTTCGTAAAACGAAAATATAATACCGCATTATGTGTCCCCTAATGGAATTATATACAGGATGATGTAAGCTATCTCAAATGGAGTTTGGATTATCCTGATTAAATTTACATGCGATTTGAATGAATACGGCGGAATATTCGTTGAAATTCCTCTTATTTTACGCTTTTGTATCATCTTTTAAATGTATTAAGAGTGTGAGTAACCCAGAAGCACGCTAGGACAACCCTAAGGTTTGTCAAGTGGAGCTCTGCCCAGCTTGGGCGGAGCACCGCCATGTCCTCGAGGCGCCGATCGGCGGCGATCTCTCGCGTCCGGCGTTGGTCCAGGCTATGGTCGAAAGCGATAGTGCATGGCAGGGCGTCACCTTCTTTTGCGAAGCAATGATGCTGGCAAAGGAGGAGGCAGAGCGCGTGAGCCAGAGGACGACCTGATTGGTAGACAACATCAAACTTCCAGCCACCATAGGCGCCGAATGGCAAGCTGCCCCCTGCTCGTCGCCCGGTAAGAACCAGACCCGGATCGCGGCGCTCGACCGCCCGTTTTGTTGCGCGCATGCTTCAAAGAGATTTCAGCACATCGTGACGGAGTCACAAAGACCGATGCCTGCCACACAGGCAAGTGAAGGAACACGGGTGGGTTTTAGCCAGTAAAAGTCTGGCACGCCCTTCCGCTCCACCCAGAGCGGGAGAGGTCATTAGATGATTTACCATCCAAAATAAAAAAGTTGCAAATTGACATGTCTAAGCAACTCTGGTCACTTGAAAAATGAAATAATATTAAACTTGCTTGGGAATTGAACATTATCACAGATAAAATAGGCATTAAAACACATATATGTTCTGTGCGCAATGCGCATTCGGAACTAAAAGCAAATACGACAAAATTATGATTTTTGTCGTATTTGCTTTTATACATCGACAGATAAAATTCATGCTGTCACATCACTAAACCATAGACAATTTCGAACGGCCATTATTGTTTATGACTTTGGTAAATTTCGAAGCGTCAGACCTCACAGTTTGTTGACCTATGAGCGTTGTGAGACGCGAATGCCAAATAAGATGGCAGTAGTAAAATGTACGTCTGTTTTCGTAAATGACTCGAAGTTTACGGAGGACTAACCTAACGTTTATTGACAAACATAAAATTCTTGAGACTTTTACTAACTAAAGCCCACCCGTGTTTCTTCACTTGCCTGTACGCCAGGGCCACGGTTTCTTTTTTAACCAACCCGCAACCCTGACCCAGGAGGCATCGGTCTTCGTGGACCCCGTCACGACGTGCCGACATCTCTTTGAGGCGCGCGTGAAACACAACGCGCCGTCGACCCGGGCTTGGTCCTTACTAATAGTGTAAGACACTATCAATGTCAATACGAGTAATTTTGAAGGATATTTTTATTCCATTGCTTTATGTGGTTGAAAAATATGTCGGCCTTACAACGTAAATAACGCACTGGATGCAAAATGAAATCCAGCCTACAGCGCTGTTATCTGTGCTACAGATAACATGTTACGCAGTTACCCTATCATAATAAACTTAAAACATAATCTTTCTTTAATAGTTATAAACTAGTGCTTGACTGCAATGCCGCCTGATGGTAAGCAGTGATGCAATCGTTGATGGTAAAGCGCACTAGCTTATTAAGCCTATTCACTAAAAAAAACTGAGTGAATAGGAAGGAAGACGGCAGTTGAGCGAGGTGATGCAATTTTTAACCCAACAACACGACCAACGATGCTGCGCAAGAGGATGATCTGGAGACCCTCCACGGCCAAACTCCCGACACAACAACATTAGGCACATCGTACCCGGCACACATCGCAACACAACTGCTCAGACCCGTCCACCGTACGGCTTCACCAGACATCATGCCGGAACACGACGAATCGCTTGGCGGCAAAACTTTGTCTGGTGGGTGGTAACTTAATTAATTACGCTTAATCTTTGTAATTTTAATTAAATACGCTTATCGAAACAAACTCATATAACGCTCCTTTGTGGTACCTTCACAAGTTCTGGCCTTACAGACTTCAGTGCCTTTTTCAAAGCTTTTCAGAGAAAAAAAAAACGCTGTAATTTAGAAAGTCCTTGAAATAAATGAGAAATTAATTACGTAGGTGATCATTAAAAGAGGGGCTTTTTAACAAAACAGGTTGAGTGCGGACCGTATAACGGCCTGGTCACTGAGAACTTGATTTTTGTTTGAATAATTTAATTTTACGGGTGAGAGGACATGGACGTATTCTTTTCATTTTAAAGACGAGAATACTAAACGAATGAGATGGAAAAATAGTACAGACCAGTAGGCCTAGTATGAGTTTTCATTACGAGACTCGATCGTCGATATCGAGCGCGTTTCACTCATCGATTGGCCCGTTTCAAGGTTCTAAGAACTCTCAACCAATGAGAGCGCCAAAAGCGCTCGATATCGACGATCGAATCTTCGTAATGAAAACTCATGGTAACCACACGGGGCGTCTCCTGCGGCGGCTATAGACGTGAGGGCGCTGAGATTTTCGCTCCCTCACGCACTCCGCCTCCTAAGTTATCACCCACCAAACAAAGTTTATCAGTGGTAGGCCATAACATCGGCTGGCGGCAGAAGTTACCCCCAACAGATAAAGACTTGCCGTCAAGCGAGGGTCTCCAGTAGGCCTAGTATGAGTTTTCATTTCGAGACTCGATCGTCGATATCGAGCGCGTTTCACTCATCTATTAGCCCATTTCAAGGTTGTAAGAACTCTCAACCAATGAGAGCGCCAAACGCGCTCGATATCGACGACCAAGTCTTTGTGCCTCTACCATGAGTTTAAAGCTATAGTATGTATTTCTCGATACTCGCTATCGACTAAAGTAAATGTGTTAAGGACCTAACTAAGGTTACCTATTAATAAAAGTCAGGTGGACTGAAAACTAAATATACTGGTTCAAGACAGTAAATGTTGGAAACTATGATAATGACAAGTGCGCGCGCGCGTCCACGACCGAGTCCGTAGCAGAGTGAGGAGCCGGCCGCAATCCGCCGGTTGCCGCTGTCGTCCCGCGCCGCACCGCCCTCTCCGCGCGTCCGCTGGCGCGGACTCTGTTCACGCCTTCGTAGTCGTGAACAAATGTTTTGTATGACAAATTGGACAGCGCATCTAGCGGTCAATTACGGAACTATGGAAACTCATACTAGGCATACAGCATGGGAATTACGTAACACACTATCAGTACCTAGCAATGGGTTTCATTTTGACATTTCAACAACATTCATTGCGTTATTTACGTTGTTGAACAGACATTTTTATAAAACAAATGGAGCAGTGGATTAGGAATTGGTTTGGAAATGATTCCAATCTATACTAATACACTACTACACTACACTACACAACTACAACTATACTAATCTATACAGACACTTTTTCGCTAATTCATTTGTTAACTTGTTCTGTTCAGTATCTATGTATTTATTTATGTATATGTATGTATTTGTGTATCTATCTTAATATAATAGGGGATTTTTTTTTAAGGTTAGCCCGGCTTTGTAGGTTTTATTAGAATCAGTTATCGATACCTAACAATACATTCACGGATCGGACAGGGTTTTCTTTACATATTGTATATGTATAATTTTGGATAATTATGTATGTATTTATGTATCTACATATTTTAGTATATTGTTTTAATAATATTTGCACCAACGACAGCGGTTGTGGTGACCATTTGTGGTTCGGAAGAATCTGTCCATTCCTTGGTTGCCTGGAAGAGATCGCATTAGCGATAAGGCCGCCCATTGTATGTTTTTTTTTTGTGTTGATTGTTTTGTTTGATATTTGGTGTACAATGAAGAATATATAAATAAATAAATAAATAATATATACAGCTGAAGAGTTTGTTTGTTCGCGCTAATCTCGGAAACTGCTAGTCCGAGTTGAAAAATTCTTTTTGCGTTGGATAGCCTATTAATCCAGGAAGGCTTTAGGCTATATAACATCACGCTGCGACCAATAGGAGCGGAGCATAATAATTCCACGCGAACGAAGTCGCTGGCGGCTGCTAGTTATTAATAATAGTGTATTGCCCTGTTGTCGTCCGTACCTTTCTTGTGCGAATATTTATTTATTTGTATATTCTTTATTGCACATACATACATTGGTCAAAAAATTATTCAACACAAAAAAAAACATACAATGGGCGGCCTTATCGCTAATGCAAACTCTTCCAGGCAACCAAAGAATGGACAGATTCTCCCGAACCACAAATGGTCACCACAACCGCTGTCGTTGGTGCAAATATTATTAAAACAATATACTAAAATATGTAGATACATAAATACATACATAATTATCCAAAATTATACATATACAATATGTAAAGAAAACCCTGTCCGATCCGTGAATGTATTGTTAGGTATCGATAACTGATTCTAATAAAACCTACAAAGCCGGGCTAACCTTAAAAAAAAATCCCCATAAAAAACAAATATTATTATAGGCAACACGGTAGGCATAGGTACATGCGCGGGTGAATATCCCATCACTCATAATAATACTGTACAAAATGGTGTTGTCACTTTTAAAATAAATACCAAATTTTGGGGAAGTTTGAATTAATTCGCGGGAAAGAAAGATTATTTCAAAAATTCATTAGTATTGTAGTAGTCGTAGTAGTAGTCGTGTCGTTGTAGTGTGTTGTAGTAGTCGTGGTGGCCTAGTGGTTAAAACACCAGCCTCTCAAGTACGAGTGCGCGGGTTCGATTCCAGGTCAGGCAAGTACCAATGTAATTTTTCTAAAGTTATATGTACTTTCTAAGTATATCTTGGATACCAATGACTGAAGGTGAAGGAAAACATCTTGAGGAAACCTGGACTTTAAGTCTGAAATCACCAACCCGCATTGAGCAAGCGTGGTGATTACGCTCAATCCTTCTCTGTATGAGAGGAGACCTGTGCCCAGCAGTGGGACGATAAAAGGTTGATAATGATGAATGAATGAATTAGTATTGTTAGATGATAATGTAAAATTTCATATTTTATTTGGTCATGTGTTTACCTAATCTTATCATTTTGGGTCGGACGAGGTTTTCTTTACGTAATGTACTTGATACTGAACATAACAGGTAAGCAAATAAATTAGCCAAAATAGTTGAATAAAAAAATCTTGAAAGATATATGTAATTAAACTTCAGGGTCAACCTAAAACTATTTCCTTAGTAACGTTTTCCTGATTATCCTACATCTGTTGTAAGCCACTAAGAGGTTCCCTAATGGCACATTTAGTGACAAATACTGTGAGATCAGACGGCCTCTTTAGAGGTGACCTCAAGAGTGTTTCACACACTATTTACCCTTGTGTTATCCAATGTCAATGGTACCAATGTATTTACATTTATGTGTATTAATTAACTTGTCTTAAGTTTGACTTTCATGCTAACCCGCTGGTCCCAGTTGTATTTTTTTCTATTTTTATAAGTTTATATAATTTATTCTTATTATTATAGTGCTTGACTGATATCCCGCCTTATGGTAAGCAGTGATGTACCTAATCGTTGATGGTAAAGCGCACTAGTTTATAAAAAGCCTATTAAGTAAAAAAGGAGTCAATAGGAAGAGAGATGGCAGTTGAGCGAGGTGATGCAATGTTAAACCCAACAAAACAACCAACGATGCTGCGCCAGATAGAGATTCCGTTCACCTTGGCTCCTACTTTTCGAAATGTGTCCTTGGAGTGTTCCGACAGCCTTCAGCTTTTGTGAGTTGAGATTTCCTCGAACCTTAACTTTGGGCGGTTCATTGAGTCCAAGGCCAAGGTGGCTGCCAGGAAACTTGGCGTTATCGCAAAGGTCCGGCAGTACTTCACACCTGGGCATCTTCTAATGTTATACAAAGCACAGGTCCGTTCGTGTGTGGAGTACTGCAGCCACATTTGGGCTGGTGCTGCCAAGTGTCACCTGGCCACTTTGGATTCAGTGGAGAGACGTGCAAAGAGGCTGATTGGTGACCCTGATCTAACTCGAGTTCGTCTCCAAAGCCTAGAGCACAGGCATAGAGTAGCCAGCCTTTCGGTGTTCTATAGGATGCATTTCGGGGAGTGTGCGAGTGAATTGCATGATTTAATTCCACCATCTCCGTTCCACCAGCGGACGACCCGTCGTACGGCTGGTTTCCACCCTTACGTTGTTAACACCACTACGATCCGGACGAAGCGTTTCGCCTCCTCCTTTATACCGCGCACATCGAGGGACTGGAACAATTTGCCAGCGGCGGTGATTCCGTCGGACTACAATTTGAGTGTCTTCAAGGCTAGAGTGAATAGGCTCTTAATAAACTAGTGCGCTTTACCATCAACGATTGCGTCACTGTTTACCATCAGGCAGGATTGCGGTCAAGCGCTGGTTTATAATATGTAAAAAAAAAAGACCCTCTACGACCAAACTATCAATACAACAACATTTGGCGCATAGTACCCGGCACACATCGCAATACAACTGCTCAGACCCTTCCTCCGTTTGGCTTCAGCAGACATCATGCCGGAACACGACGAATCGCTTGGCGGCTTGACTTTGTCTGGTGGGTGGTAACTTCTGCCGGCAGCCGATGTTATGGCCTACCACTGAGCAACAGAGCATTTGTAGAAGCCTGATACCCAAGGGTCTTACCAAGAGTATTTCCATTAGTTGTGTTGGTCAGTCAGGTCGGTTGCTATAAGCTGATTAAACTGGAAGCTGCGACTGAGTAGTCGGGAAAAGGTTATGCTGTTGATGACCAAATCAAAGATCTGTTACAAATTATGTGGTTCCAATTGTGGTTCATCGCCACTTTTCATTAGCATTAGCTGTAGGTAATTACGTTATATATATTTATAGTATTTTTAAGTTTTTTTGATACTATAGTATATAGTGTATGTTTATATGGCCCTTGATTCTTGAAATGAATGGATAAATAAAATCTGGTGTTGATTCTGGCGGGCTCTTGCCCGACGGTTGATGTTGGGAAGTTGTATGTATACAAAACCCGCCACACTGTTCCCAACCCACTGCAACTCCTGAAAGCCAGAATCAACAGTGGAGACCGCCAGAAAAACGCCGAGCAATGAAGCTCGACGAGTCCCGGAGAAACGTTTCAACTGTCTTGGGTCCCGCAACGAAATTAATCAGAAAAGAATAGCGGAGGAGTAAGAAAAAAGATATTTTTTTTCCACTTCCCTCCATAATAAGCAGGAGACAGAAAAGAACTAGGCCAATCGGCACAAAGGGACATTATTGCAACTGGGAGAAGCCCAGATTGCCAAGCACCACGGAATAACATTTGATTAAGTTAATGGGTCCTAAGTAGTTATGTGCTGTTACAATTGATTCCAATAATAGGTATGGCAAACGCGCCTGAACGCACGGAAATTAGTTCTAGTTTCTACAAGGCCCGTATAATAAAGAACTCCGGATGTAACTTGTACACTATCCAACATAATATTGCGTTCATTCTGCCAAAGAATACACTCCCACAAGATGTGATGTGCGGACTGTTCAAATTCACAGTTCGATGTAGAACACTGACACAAAGGCGAAGGAACAAGTTTAAAAGAATACAGTTAGAAGTACGTAGAAGTTGTATGTATGCTAACTGTATGGCAAACTCTGCTTGCGAGATGTAGACGTATGTAGTATGACGCGTTGTTCCATGTAGCGTTGGTAAGGACCAGGCCGGAGTCGACGGCGCGTCGTGTTTCACGCGCGCCTCAAAGAGATGTCAGCACATTGTGACCGGGTCCACGAAGACCGATGCCTCCTGGGTCAGGGTTGCAGGTTGGTTAAAAAAGAAACCATGGCCCTGGCGCACAGGCAAGTGAAGAAATATGGGTGGGAATTAGTCAGTAAAAGTCTGACACGCCTTGCCGCTCCGCGAAGAGCGCGAGAGGTTATTTGATGATTTCCCATCCCAAACAAAAA
Source organism: Sesamia nonagrioides (assembly GCA_017933935.1). Lineage (NCBI taxonomy): Eukaryota > Metazoa > Arthropoda > Insecta > Lepidoptera > Noctuidae > Sesamia > Sesamia nonagrioides. The sequence goes on along the minus strand of JADWQK010002280.1, from coordinate 4,593,069 downwards.
AAGGGTAGATCTTTCTTCTACGACTCCTGAAAAACACACACCTGTAAAACAGTCAGTAACATCCCTATTAACATAAACATAGCATAAGTAACATTATCCCGTGACCTTAACTAAGTTACCACAAACAGCCACTAAACTTATTGATGCCTTACTGACGTGAAAAACTTGTAACTTTACCCGTCTTCACCTATTAGAGAAGCTATTTGATAAAGCTGTCTTACTTTACCGGCTTAGTAAAGTAAAATGCGGTAAATAGTGGTAAAGTCCTTATAAGGTACTTCTGCGCTTGGATTACTTGAAAGGATAGGTAGTTATCTAAGTTTTACAGGAGGAGCAAGGCAAGATCAAATTTCTCGGTGGTAGACCATAACATCGGCTGCCAGAAGAAGTTAACAGCCACCAGACAAAGTCTTGCCGCCAAGCGATTCGTCGTGTTCCGGTATGATGTTGGGTGAAGCCATACGGAGAACGGGTCTGAGCAGTTGTGTTGCGATGTGTGCCGGGTACGATGCGCCAAATGTTGTTGTATCGGAAGTTTGGTCGTGCAGGGTCTCCAGTTCAATCTCCCTCTGGCGCAGCATTGTTGGTCGTGTTGTTGGGTTTAACATTGCATCACCTTGCTCAACTGCCGTCTTCCTTCCTACCCACTCAGTTTTCTTTGAGTGATTAGACTCTTAAGAGGGAACTCTAGTGGTGCTTTCTCTATACAAACGTATTCCGCTGTTTTCTTCGTGGATAATGTTTTTAGAGCAATTATTTTTTTTCTACAATTTTACTGTGATTATATATCATGATATACGTGCCCCTGTCATTTGATTTTTTCCAAAACTTACTTTATAAAAGAAATACGATACTGCAAAATCGCGAAAAATAACCCATTTTTACCATGATGTTCAGATGACTATTAGACAAGTGATAAGTTTTTGACAAAAACGAAAATAATAGCAGCATAGGTATACTTTTCCTCTAAGTTTTGATATAAAAATAATTGAGATCTGTCGTGTTTTGAACAAGAAAACAGCGGAATATGAAACGTCTTTTGGTCAACGTTTTTGTAGGTAAAATCAGCCTGAGCTGCAACTGTCCTTTTCGCACTTTACCGGGAGAGGTTGGAAGCAGCGCGACGGCAACAGTTTCTTCAAATATCTATTTACCAAATTCCTCGGCGCTCGAGTCACCTCTTAATAAACTAGCGTGCTTTACCATCAACGATTGCAGCTTTAGTTTATAATTATAAAAAAATGTGAACGAAAGTATGATATGAACATATAAAGCGTGAGAGTGAGTTGTCAATGGTGTTGATCTCTTATCATTAATTGCAATGACAACTCATTTTACTTCAGTTTTTATGGTCAGATTGCTCTGCCCGAAAGCTATTTAAACTAAACTAAATCAAATTAACCTCTAAAGTTGAGAGTCAACTGAAACTTGACAAATAATCTGTAATTATCTTTCAAATAAAACTTGCAGGTAAATAATGGATTTCAGTTATCAAAAGAAGTCGCGAAGTCACTTAATCTATTAAAACTTGGTAATAAGATTACTATCAAAGTATTATGTAAATTATTTTAATCCATAGTAATATTATAAATGCGAAAGTAACTCTGTCTGTCTGTCTGTTACGCTTTCCCACTTAAACCTCGCAACCGATTTTGATGAAATTTGGCACATACAATCTTTAGACCCTGAGAAAGGACATGGACAAGGACAAAGGCTACCTTTTATTGAAAAATTTGATATTGCCGAGGGAATCTAAAAAGCGCGATATAACCGAATTCCACGTGGGCGAAGCCGCGGTCGGAAAGCGAGTAAAATTATGTAGGTAGGCATTCAATTTATTGCCACAATATTTTAAAGATAAAAAAGATACATACATGTGTAGAGTATAGGGTTGCCAGACCGGGATCGAGATCCGGGATTATCCCGGAATCTTGCCTCTTGTCCCGGAATGAGCGGTAATTGTCCCGGATTCTAAAAAGTTATTAATTTTGTAACAAAATAAACCAGCAACGAATGAAATGATGAATGCCGTGGTTGCCTCCTCTCTGTGTGATCATTTTTCATTTCTCGACATCATGGGCTCTGTAGTACCGAAACGTAACTCTCCTTTTTTTTAGACGTTCTTTTTCCTAGTGTCCCTGTCTGTCTGCGACTGTCCCGGATTTCGAATGAGCTTTTTTTTAGACGTTCTTTTTCCGAGTGTCCCTGTCTGTCTACGACTGTCCCGGATTTGGAATGACCTTTTTTTTAGACGTTCTTTCCGAGTGTCTCTGTCGACAACTGTCCTGGATTTGGTAGCTTCCTATCTGGCAACCCTAGTAGAGTAGCCAGCCTGTCCGTGTTCTATAGGGTGCATTTTGGAGAGTGTGCGAGGGAATCCGTTCCACCATCACACGACCTGTCGTACGGCGAGTATCCACCCTTAGGCGTTGTCTTACTTGGCATAGATCGCACGTTAACACGATGCGTTCTCATCGTGCGAGGAGTTCAAACATACAGATTTCATCAGCGTGTCCTAATTTGAACCTCACCCAACCCTAATCATGCGAGCACATGAAATGCTTAATAACGATCGTACGATTGCATCAGTGCTTATCATCAGGCAGGATTACGGTCAAGCACTAATTTAGAAGTATAAAAAATAATATGTCATACTAGCTTTCCGCCCGCGGCTTCGCCCGCGTGGAATTCGGTTATATCGCGCTTTTTAGATTTCCATCTTGAACATTTTTTTTTCGGGATAATAAGTACCCTATTATTTAATCCGAACTTCTAACTTTACGTCTGCAAAATTTTAAGTTTAATAGTTTCGGCGTGAAAGCGGAACAAACAAATAAACAAACTTTTTTTTACTTTTTTAGCTTTACAGTCTGGGGTCCGCTTTACCAATATAACTGCTGATTTTGGCTAAACTGCGATATTTACCGTGAAACGACTATCGTCTGACCTCCACAACCCGAAGGCGATATCGAAGCATTGCAGTTAGACACGTTAAGCAACGGCTTAACGTGCTTTCTGAGGCACGACCAAACTGGTGCAAATATTCATATTCATGCCTACAATTACTTTTACTGCGCGGGGATCGAATCCGCACCTCCTTGCGCAGCGGCCGCGTTCGCTACCGCTACGCCACGGAGTCTGTCAAATATATAGTATTGTAACTATAGTATATGTTTGTTTGGCCTTGTTGCCTGAGATAAATGGGTAAATAAAAAATAAATAATGTTCAAAAAATGTATCTACTGAACAACGTAAATAACGCAATAAACTGTCAAAATAAAACCCATTGCTATTTAAGTGTGTTTCGTAATCACCCCAACTGGCGTCCCAGAAGTGGGAACATGCTAATTGTGCGTGGGTATAGGATTTGTCCCATTGCTGTTGTAAATGCCTGTTTTAATGCAGACAAAGAATGGGTATTGCTCTCTAGCTTGTAGTTAAGGTTTTCTTAAGACACCGCCGACCTTTTACGCAGTTTGCCTCACCATGGGAATTTAAATAATTTCTCTTAATTTAAAACAAAATTGCATGAAGTAGCTCGTAGTTCATGTATCACCTTCATCATCATCATCATCAGCCTCTACTCGTCCACTGCTGGACATAGGCCTGTTCCATGGCACGCCAAGAAGCTCGATCCTGAGCAGTTCTCCGCCAGCCACTACCAGCCACTTTTTGAAGTCGTCGCTCCATCTCGCCCAAGGACGTCCTACGCTACGTTTGCCGAGATGCGGTCTCCCTGTATCACCATATTGAATGAATAGTTATATTTTATTATATAATAATAATAATATTAATTATTGGTAGTAATAATGATACACGGTTATTTGCAGTACATGAAGGGCTAATATAGAATGTATTAGCCCTTCATGTACTGCAAATAAGAAACAGAACATAACAAAGAACATGTAGTACATGTAAGTATTGTACAGTATGTTAAATAACAGAGGGCGTTCCCTTAAACTCGTTAATATACAATATGTAAAGAAAACCCTGTCCGATCCGTGAAGGTATTGTTAGGTATCGTTAACTGATTCTAATAATGGGTACAAAGCCGGGCTAAACTTAAAAAAAAATCCCCCAAAAAAAAAAAATATTATTTCGAAAAAGCGAGGTAACTTAATGCATGTGCGGTAGGCAACCCGATAGCCCCGCCCCCCTTCACCCGCGCATGTATGCGCGGGTGAAGGGGGGCGGGGCATGCGGCACGTGGTCGCATCGCTATTCGCTCCGTCACAAATGGTGTTGTCAGTTTTTTAAAAATTACCAAATTTCGGGGAAATTGGAATTAATACCCGGGAAAAAAAGATTATTTCAAAATTCATTATTATTGTTACTGTGATGATTATGTAAAATTTTATATTATATTTGGTCAAGTGTTTACCTAACCTTTATTATCCTTATGGGTCGGACAGGGTTTTCTTTACATATTGTATATCATTAATAGATTAAAATAAAATTATCAGCATAGAAAAATAAGCATAACAAAATCCGAATAAAAAAAATTCTAATTGGAAATAAATTTGAAACCTCCTGTTTTAAATAAAAATAGTAGTCGTCATGTATAAATAAATTGCGACGTTGCCATCTTTCATGTTCGCGTGTACAGTGTGTTTCTTTTACATGTCAATTTAAAAATTTTATTGAATATTTTCATATTGGAAAAAATTTTAAAACATTTTGTTTTCGAATGGAAATATTTTTTTTAGCATGTATGTATGCTATACTATTTCGGGTTAACGGGAACGCCCTCTGTTAGTTAACATACTGTATACAATACTAGCTGACCCTTGCGAAAAATTCGCACTATATAAAATAGTATTCCATGGTACCAGGGACGAATATCTGTCGATTGGTGGGTCGAACGTTCAGATTGGTTCGATAGAAAGAGAGAAAAAGGGAGAAAACGGTTTCAGACCCTTGGAGAAATAATATATGTTGATGTAAAGAAAACCCTGTCCGACCCATAAGGATAATAAAGGTTAGGTAAACACATGACCAAATATAATATAAATTTTACGTAATCATCATACTAACAATACTAATGAATTTTAAAATACTTAATCTTTTTTTCCCGCGAATTAATTCCAACTTCCCGAAATTTGGTAATTTTTTAAAAAGTGACAACACCATTGTGCACGATCGAGATCGATGCAAAGTACCTTCCTGATGGAAAGACCTTCTTGTTGTTTATATTTTTCTATTGTTCTTTTTTTGTATTATTATTCGTTGTCATGTTGTTTTTAATTGTCATATATAGTTAGTATAAGTTTGGCTGAATAAACAGAAACACGAAAACATATTTCCTACATTTTTACTCATCAGCCATCAGGAAAATTGGTCCTTCGAGATAGGGAGTAGTGTTTATAGGATACAAATGGTTGTCACGCGGAGCCAGACTCGGCTACAGCCCGATGCTGAGGCCGCACAAAATAGCGTGCCTCGTCCTGCGTCATCGGCAGCGCCCGCTAGCGCTGCGACGCCGCCGCCAGTGCAGTCTACAGTCTCCACGGCCCGCACACTCGCCAGTCCATCAAAAACACACTCTGTCACCAGCCGCTCATCGGTAGTGGCAAGAAAGCTCTCCGCCGAAGCACAACACGCCCGTGAACTCGCCCGTCTGGAGTTAGCTGCAGAAGAGGGGAAACTGCAAGCTCAACTACAGCTAACAGCCAAAAGGCTTGAGTTGGAAAAACGGACTGCTGAGCTGGAACACCAGGCTGCAGTTGCTACCATTGAGGCCGAAGAAGCAAGTAGGTGCAGTAGAAAATCTGGTCGCAGCAGGGCCAGCATTTCAAATTGGGTAAACGGTAGTGTGCAAGTCATTGAGTCACAAACCGACAACAAATACAATGACACTGTTGTACACTCTGAGAATCCCAACCCTGCTCCACCACGAACGTCTCCATCATCACACGTAAGAAGTGGAGGCATTTCGTATTGGGTCAACGATGACGTGCAGGTCATTGAGTCACAAACCGACAACGAATACAATGACACTGCCGTACCGTCCCAGAATCCCAATCATGCATCGCCACGACCTTCACCATCATCACACGTAAGAAATGTTGATTCATTCACCATTCACAATTACCCTAATACAGTGCATTACTTTGAGCCAGGTACGTCACATTACCAATATCACAGTAACCCAGTTAACTATATGGGACTAGAGGAATCTGCTAGACCCGAGTTCGATCCAGAGGGAGTTGCCTACGCCGAGTCCTACGCAGCGGTCGCCCCGGCTCGTGAGTACCGGAGCGCCCAGGATCCGGTGAGTCAACTTGTCCCCGCATTTGATAGTCTGGTAAGGAAACTTCCTTTCAACAATAGTTCCAACAATAATAACAACAGACCGGTCCAGAGGTCAAATCATATAAACTTACCTGTGTTCGACGGCAGAGCACCACTTGACTGGCTCGTGTTCAAGCGGTCCTACCTAGACTCTGCCAACACATATACACCCGCTGAAAACCTTGCCCGCCTCGGTGTGTCATTGAAAGGTACAGCACGTGAGGCGATGTGCGTTCTTCTGTCAACAGCCTTACACCCTGACATAGTTTTAGAAGAACTAGATAGGCGCTTCGGACGACCTGAGCAGATAGTGCTACAAGAGGTTGCAGCCATCCGTGCTTTACCTAAAGTGAACAATGAATTGAGAGACCTTCCTGCGTTCTCTTCACGCATTAGAAATTGTGTAGAGGTTGTTAAACTTTTAAATGAATCAGACTATCTGTATTCCCCAGAATTGTTTATTGCTCTTATCAATAAACTACCCCTACTGGTGCGCACAAGGTGGATGGACTTCGCTGCGACACGTGTCGGCGCTGGCCCTACCTCCAGCCTGGGCAAGGTGGAGCTGCTGTCTAGGTTCCTGGCCCAAGAGGTGGACCTACACATCAAGTTCGACAGCACTTTCTCGGACTTGTCACATAATCACATTCATAGAGAACGCACGCATGCAGCCGTGGAGGAGGCGGAGCTAGTGAACACAGTGCATTCGTACTCTGAAAAACATTCATCTACCGAAAAAACACGAAATATTCGTAGGTCGTCTTGTTTATGTTGTAAAAAATCATCACACGACATTTCGACATGTGACAAGTTTAAGTCAATGTCAATTCATGAAAAGTGGCAGTTTATAAAAGAAAATAAAATTTGTTATCGTTGTCTAGAAAAAAGGCCGCATACTTTCCGGTTCTGTAACAATAATAAAAATAAATGCCAAATAGGTGACTGCAAGAATAGACACCACACTCTATTACACAATCCCGAGTTCACATCGACATTAGCTGAACGAGATGCTTCGCCACACAACACGCCTCCCTCCCAGGGTTCCAGCGCGGTGCGGGAGATAGTCAACCACACAGTCGCGGCGCCGGACGCATCCAGGGAGCTCGCTGTGGTTCCTATTCATCGTCCCCTTCTGAAGATGGTAGCAGTCACCGTATCGGGACCTGCGGGTAAGGTAGACACTTACGCGTTGTTGGACGACGGGTCGATTTCGACGTTCATCGACTCTGACATTACTGACCGTATAGGTGCTAGCGGACCGTATGCGCAGATACATTTGGATTGTGTCGGCGGGTTGTCACGGGAGACAGAGGTACGGTACGTCGACTTCGAGATAAAGGGCAAGCATGTAAACGAAACCTTTACCATTAGGAACGCGCGATCAATAAAAAATTTAGGGTTAGCATGGAAACAACATGCCAGCCGCAACGACCTGCATACTTACCCCTATCTGACTGACATAACTCCAAAGTTGTGTTACGACAACGCGAAGCCTATGCTAGTGATCGGAATTGATAATTGGCATCTCACCATAGCGAACGCCACGAGAAAGGGTACTAAGTATCAACCGGTAGCGATACAAACGGTGTTGGGCTGGGTACTTTTCGGTTTCGCGTGCAGTAAAACTAGGCCGGTAGAAAAGCTATACCACACTGCAGATACCGCTGCTAGGGATCCGGAGCTTGACGAGTTCATCATAGCGCAGTATAGACTGGACGCAATAGGTATATCGAAGCACGAGGCGCGTAGCACCGAGAACCAACGCGCGCTCGATATCCTCGACCGCACGGCGCGCCGGCTTCCCGAAGAACGCTTTGAAGTAGGTTTGTTGTGGAAGACCGATAAGTTAAACTTACCGAATAGCTACCCGTTGGCTCTATTCAGGTTTAAGAGTCTTGAGGCAAAGATGATTAAAGATCCCGCGTATGCCAAGAAATACAGTAAAAACATCCACGACACATTAGTCAAAGGCTATGCCGAGGAATGTAGCGAGATTAAACCGGTGGGTGTTTGTTGGTACTTGCCACATTTTGGCGTGGTAAATCCCAACAAACCAGAAAAACTGCGCGTAGTCCATGACGCTGCAGCACGATCACGAGGAGTGTCCCTGAACTCAATGCTGCTGCCCGGACCCGACTTTTTACAGTCCCTACTAGGCATCTTAATGCGCTTCAGGGAAGAAAGGGTCGCCGTTACCTCTGATATCAAGGAAATGTTTCCTCAAATAAAAATAATCGAGCGTGACCGCGATGCCCAACGCTTCTTGTGGCGCGACGATCCTTCTGGCCCTATCAAACTATATAGGATGTCTTCGATGATGTTCGGGGCCTGTTCTAGCCCATCGACGGCAATTTATATAGTCAATCTAAATGCTGCACAATTTCAAAAAGAGTTCCCCGAGGCCGTGGCAGCCATTAAGTTGAACACCTACATGGACGACTTCATTGGTAGCTTCGACAACCTGAACGATGCAGCCCGGCTGGCCTCTGAAATCGTTACAATTCACAAACGCGGTGGTTTTGAAATGCGCGGCTGGATTTCCAACGAACCAGCAGCACTGGCCCAGCTGCCAGCCGAGCTGATATCCGAACTGGCTAGTAGTAGAGACATAGAGTTGTGTAGAGACTCAACCACTAGAACGCTAGGTGTCCTCTGGCAGCCAATCCGCGATGTCCTGAAGTTTAATTCTGGAGTGTCTGTCAACATTTCAGCTCCAGTTACTAAACGTCAGGCACTGACCCAAGTCATGCGTGTGTATGACCCGCTGGGTTTTCTAGCGCCAGTTGTAAGCAGGGGGCGAATCCTATTCCAAAACTTATGGAGAAAAGGTTTGGAATGGGACGAAACTAGGATGCGCGGGCCGCCTTTCCTATTGTTGCCTTTTGCCGAATGGCCCTCGGAACCAGCACAACGTAAAGTCGCAAATGGAAATGAGCTCAAGTCATCTTCTTCATTACTAACCCCATTTTGTAGAGTCAACGCTAATGTAGAAGTTGAGTTGTCCGTACCTGTCGTAGCTTAGCTTTTCATACTTTAGCTCATGGTTTAGGATGGTAAGGGCGACTGCTAGAATTCACCAGTTCATTGCCATCTGCATAACTAGGGTTCGGGGGGTGTGTAATAATTTTATTCTTTCCCCACATTGTAGCCAAACTTCTTCAGATGCATTTTCCCTCGATGTCGCCCTACGACCGTTGTCAGTAGAAAACCTGAATCATGCGGAGATCCATATTTTCCGTCAAAGCCAGAACAACGTCTTCAATCGGGAACTGCTCTGCAAACGCGCCGGACGCTCACTTCCTTCAAAGAGCCAACTCGTCAGCCTCTCTCCAGCCCTAGATCAGAGAGGACTAATGTATGTGCAAGGACGTGCCGCCGCCATCAGAGATGTAACCACAGATACTAAACCAATCATATTAAATGGGAAGGACAATGCTGTTCGTCTGCTCATCGCACACTTTCATGAAGAGTTCGGTCATGCTAACACAGAAACGGTGATCAACGAGTTGCGGCAAAGATTTTGGATCTTGGGTTTGAGAAATACCGTCAGATACGTCGTACAACGCTGTCAACGCAGCAAATTGGCACGCGGATCACCGCCCCGCCCCTCTATGGGAGACTTACCTCTTGCCCGACTAGCTCACGGATGCAGACCATTTTCATTCGTGGGTTTGCAGAAGCTATAGTAATTCTCGCCCGCTCACGCATATATCACCAGATCTAGCAGATCCAGAAGCGTTGACGCCATTTCATTTCCTGCTGGGCACCTCATCGGTCTATAACTTCCCTGCTCAACTCACGGACGCAGATTTATGCAGCAGGAACCACTGGCGTAGGGCCGTAAGACTGGCCGATCTTTCTGGCGGCGGTGGGTTCGAGAATACCTACCAGAGCTAGCACCACGAAGAGTCCACGGCGGTGAAGTGTCGGTCAAAATAGGAGACCCTGTACTGATCGCAGATGGAGACTTTCCGAGAGGCACATGGCCGCGAGGCGTGGTCACAGGGCTGTTCCCTGGTCGAGACGGAAACGAGTGGTCGACGTCAGGACCTCTGCCGGCATTCTCCGCCGACCTCTAAAGAAGATCGTTTTGCTTTGAAAGGGGGAGCATGTGCACGATCGAGATCGATGCAAAGTACCTTCCTGATGGAAAGACCTTCTTGTTGTTTATATTTTTCTATTGTTCTTTTTTTGTATTATTATTCGTTGTCATGTTGTTTTTAATTGTCATATATAGTTAGTATAAGTTTGGCTGAATAAACAGAAACACAAAAACATATTTCCTACATTTTTATTCATCAGCCATCAGGAAAAACCATATTGACGGTAAGCTTATGCGATTCGATCACGCGTCGCGTGCCCTGCCTTCCCGTCGCCCGCGGAAGGGTGTCCTACCGTACATGTATTAAGTTACCTATTTTTTCAAAATAATATTTATTATTTTAGGGGGATTTTTTTTAAAACTTTAATCCGGCTTTGTCGGCATTAGTAGAATCAGTTATCGATTCCTAACCATACCTTCACGAATCGGACAGGGTTTTCTTTATTATTATATATTTTAGGTACACAACTACTTAACCCTAAATACACCGTCACCACGGGCAAAAAGTATCCTATCTAGTATTCCTAGTTATAAACCATCTGTGTGCCAAATTTCATCCAAACCCGTTCAGTAGTTTTCATGTGAAAAAGTAACAAACATAATATATCCATGATAATTTACCCATAGATAATATAATTTGCCAGCTGCGGTGTTTCTGTCTACCTACAATTTAACTGCCTTCAAACAAGAGTGAATAGCCTCTTAATAAACTAGCGCGCTTTACCATAAACGTTTGCATCACTGCTTACCATCAGATGGGATTGCGGTCAAGCACTATATTCTCGCCAAGCTCCATAAAGAATACAGGTAAACAAACCAATTTCGAGTTATCTCAACTCATGTTTTACAAATCTCCTCTTATTTTTAAATAAGAGGAGATTTGTAAAACGTGAGTTGAGATAACTCGAAATTCAAAGTCGAAAAGTCGATAATCATTTATTATTATCGACTTTTACATGCTATTTATTAACAATTTCTATTGCAGCATATCTTAATAGAATCATAAATATCTTCATATCATAAGCCTACAAAAAAAAGAAGCTGGATGAAATTCAGGTATTAAACACATTTTGTGGAATACAACCAATGAATAAAGTTGAGACATTTGTCAATACAATTTTGCGTATTTCAATTACTTTCAAATCAATTGCAAAACACATGCATTGTAATACTTTCAGGTAGGTATGGAATAAGTATATATATATATATATATATATATATATATATATATATATATATATATATATATAAATTACCTATTAGGAAATTAACTTCCATGTGTGTCATATTTCATTCAAATCGCTTAAGCGTTCTATGCAAATCATAAATATCTAAACAAATAAACTGTTTACATTAGTAGGAAGTAGAATTATTACTTTTATGAGAATCATCTATCTAGAAAAGGTTGTTAACATCTGTGTTTTAGGCGTAAACTACTCGTTGCCTAGCAACGGTTAGTCTACCTCTATTCTTCATCCAATTTGGCCGACATAATTAGTTTATAATTAAAAAAAAAACACTTACATACCTCCTCTCATACTTTTGCATTTATAATATTAGTAGAATTAGGATAATTATGTTTAGCGGTTTACAATTATTTCCAACTCTTGTTGCAATGCAGGTTTTGACTGCATACAATAAAGTTGAGTGCAAAACTGGCTGTTAACAATAACATTGACCTATTACACAGTAAGAGACTTTGCAAAAAAATCCTTTGACAAGCATCTCTAATAAGAAAGAGAAATAAATCATCATCATCATCATCTCAGCGTTAATCCCAGTCGCATCCGTAGCTTTTCAGCTTTGGAGTCTAGGGTCCGCTTTACCAGTCTAACTGCTGATTTTGGCTAAACTTCGATATTTTCCGTGAAGCGACTGCCGTCTGACCTCCACAACCCGAAGGCGATATCTAAGCATTGCAGTTAGACCAATTGTTGGACTTTTGAGGGCTCCAACAACCCGTAACGACTGCCACTAGATGTTCGTATGGCAACCGGGACCAACGGCTTAACGTGCTTTCCGAGGCACGACCAGACTAGTGCAAATATTCATATTCATGCATACAAATATTAGCACTGTGCGGGGATCGAACCCGCGCCTCCTTGCGCAACGGTCGCGTTCGCTACCGCTACGCCACAGAGGCTGTCCAACTGCTGGTGGTTTTGACTGCATACAATAAAGTTGAGTGCAAAACTGGCTGTTAACAATAACATTGACCTATTACACAGTAATAGACTTTGCAAAAAAATTCTTTGACAAACATCTCTAATAAGAAAGAGAATTAAATATTCCATTATATTTTGTCTCCGACGATATCAATTACATCTTCCTCAAACAAGACTTAAATCTATAGAAACTGCAAAAGCATGAAAACTGGGTGACTAGCCACGGAATATGTATTTACAAAAGGTTAGCTCCATATAATCAGTGTAAACATTCACTACATATGAACAGCGAGTGTGAACACAATGTCGATCGGTATAATTGTTTAAGGTGAGGTTTGATTACACGATGCGACCAACACCTTTTTGTTTTTTTTTTTTTTTGGATTTTTTTTAATATCATTGTTGCCCCACTCTATGATGTACGTTTCAAACATATATAAAGTCACATACACAAACAGCCAGACCCGGGACAACTACTTGTATGTCATACAAATATTTGCTTCCTTGCGGAGATCGAACACTCGACATGCAGCGCAGCAGTCAATAGCTTAACCCCTTTTTTTTTTGACGCTCTGGTAATGCATTTACGCACCGTACCCCGAAGGGCGTGTGTGGGACTTGCTCAGCCGAAGCCGGGAATACCCACTAAACCCACAGCGGCACAACCACATCGCCTGAGTGGCGGGGTCATGGGAAATGGCAGAGCCTGTCTACCAATCCCCCGCCGGCGATTCCCGCCAAAAGGCGGGCCCACAATGGTCCCCCCATAAGGAGGGGCCGGACTGGGTACGTCTTCTAGTGCGAGAAGACGCAGCAGCCAAGGGTTTTTTAGCGAGGTGTCCTTCCTCTTAGCTCTACTCGTTTGCCGGAGGCAAACGGGGTCCCCAGCTCCTCTCAATGAGGAGACCGGGTTGCCCGACGGTGACCCGGAGTTCGGGTCACGTCAGCCACCTGGAGTGGTGGCCGACCCGCCGCACATGTGACCGCCGAAGCGGTCCCCACTTCTGGTTTTGGTCCGCGCCGGTAAACCAGTAACCCCCATATCTGGGGGCCGTTGCCCTATCCGCCACCTGGGGACGCATCCGCTGGCAGGCCAGAAACTGCACACGGAAATAGCTTAACCCCTGCGCTAACCGTGCTGTCATTGATTGTCGAAAATCAAAATCAAAAGTCATTTATTCAAACTAGGCTGAGAATCAGCACTTTTTGAACGTCAATATTACATAAGACAGTCCCCCAAAACGCCCACCCATCGACACTTCTTTGGCGGAAGAGACTCCCCAGCAGCACAGTCTGTTCATTTAAAAAAAACACAGTAGTTTATACAATACTATTGTTATGAAATCATACACCTCAAGTACAGCTTTAATAACGTTTATTCACTTTTCTCTCTACACAATTAGGTTATACACTTACACACACATACACATACATATTACACAGCAAGATATAATAAATGTAGCACGGAACCGTAAGACATGCTTACAGTTCGACTTCTGGCCAAAGAGACTCGGTCTGTTCAAGCAAATCAATTGCCAACCGAATGTTTCCCGCCTTTAAAGGAAGTGAACACTCAGCCGACCATTCGACCAATCAGAGTAAACAGGAAATATTAAAATTACTTCACTAAAATATATGAAACTAAACATAACGACTTAAACAATAATTATTATAAATAGAGATATAAACAGTATTGATTTATTAATAATTTTACAAATGAATATAATACTATCTTAAACGGATGTATAAACTACATGCAACCACTAGCGCCATCTATCGCTTATGATGAGTCTTATTTCTACTTATTTTACAAAATCATTACATTCGGCCATCCGACATCGTGCGATCTCCTGACGCACGATCCTACAATATTCTGAATGACCATTACATAACATCAGCCTTACGTTTTTACAATCATTACATTCGGCTATTTGTTGATCTCAGATACGATCCCGGTATATGTTTTGTCGTTATCGTAAATACTTTCAGTACCAGAAGATGAGCAGTTCATTTCATTTATTTTCATTCATAAAAACAATTTACATTGTGTTGAATATCTACATATGCAACCTACACACAAATATAAAGAACTGAGAATTATTCATTTACATACATTATAAGCGAAATTTATATATAGTGCCAAACAGTTTTAAATATAATGTCAACCAAAATCAAATACAATTATACAAGTCAAAAACAGTTACTAATTGAATTTCAAAAGTTGTTTACATCATATGTACTAATGTCTAAATAAAATGTCAAATAGTTTTCAATTTAATGTCAAAGCAATTTACAGTATAATATCAAACAGTTATATGTCAAAAGTTTCTAGATTCAGAAAAAAAGAAAAAAAAATCATTTATTAATTTGTGACCTTAGTTCCGATACATTGTACAAACATTTATCTAATGAAATTAAATTATGATCATGAGAATGAATACTTATTCAAGGTTTTACACGGTCTATTTTAACTCTATTTTTCCGTTTACTAAAACTCGGAATTTCAGCAATTTTAAATCGGTCATTACCCAAAACTTGTATAATTTTGTACGGATATGACAAAATATTTTGAAAGTAGCTATAGTATTGCTTTGTAATTGAAATAAGTTCTAGTAATCTTGACCAAATCGCCTTTGTAAATACTAGCAATTATGCTACCGGCATCATAATAAATTTTTTTTGTCAACGTGGATATTGGTGCTGACCTCGTCTAATGAGGTTCGTAACGTGTCTGGTATGGGGTCAGCTTCAACATACAATTTTTTTTATATAACCTGTCTTTGAATCTAGTCCCAGTAGTCAATCCAGTGGAGGAACTAATGGAATTATTTATACCCCACTGAATTTTGGTAAAAAGATGTGTGCATGTCCCAGGTCCATCATTATGGTTTTGCCAAGCATTCAAAATACTCAGGTTATACCTTTCAACTTGGCCCTTGGCCCTGGGATATGTTACAGCGTATAATGACTTACGCAAACACTCTTGAAAGAAGCTGAAGTTAAAGAGGTACCGCGCTCACATATGTATGTTTCCAAATGATAAACCAGTCATAAAATGTATTTTCAAGAACCTTCGCCTATAGCGAACCTAGTTTTCGTATCCTTTACCACTTCTACAAATATGTGCTTTTAAATGACTAGCGACCCGCCCCGTCTTGGCACGGGTGCAATGCAGATACTAAATACACTACAGAAAAACTGTGAACGTTGTATAAACAACATATCGGCACACTGCTCCCACGCCGCAATTTCAAATCTGTAATATCTTCGAAAATATTCATTTAAATCATATTATGCATTAGGCGATATAGATCTATAATAAATCAACAATGTATTTAAGGTTATAAATTGGATAAAGAATAATGCTGTATTGGTTAAAATCGCTTCGAAAAATAGCCAGTATTTGTCGTAAAAAGTGAATGCCAACAAAAATGTAATTGTGGGATATTCATAATAGATAGACATATACCATCGACTTTTTTGTAGACCTTTTCAATTTGTACAATACTTTTATGATAAATCTAGTAGGGTTCAACCTGCGTTTCACTGGAAATGCGCATAAATGTACTTATTTACGACATCACATTAGAAACCTCGATAATAGCATTTTTCCACGATTTAATGGATGTTATCATACATTAAAACCTTCCTCTTTAGTCACTTTATTTAAAAAAAACCGCATCAAAATGGATTACGTAGTCTTAAAGATTTAATCATACTATGTAGTGAAACCTTCAACTATGGTAAGGATGTTGCGCTTTCTACTCTTCACAAATTGGACAAGATGATCAATGACTAATATGAAACAGGGTGCTCACTTTATCTATAGGGTATAATTGTCCAGTCTTTTGCCTAGAAACATCATCTTTATTGTAAGCACACAGAATACAAGAAAATACTAAAACACTGAATTCAAAAATATTTCTTTATCAACCGCCTTGACTTTGGAAACCAAAACTGAGAATGAATTATGTCAGTAGTTGTAGGAATTCCTTAGTGTCCTACGTCATCTTTATTATAACTAATGATGACTTTACAATAAGTCATCAAAATTTTTGCATGGACCTGTTCTCTTTATTTATGATATGATAAACGATAAGGACTATAGGAGACAGGTCTATCGTCAAGTAAATTATGTTCATTTTAATAGAGTCACTCTAATCTATAGCACTCAAATGAAACGCAAAACCACGATCACGATACAACTCCAATAGTCCGTAGAGTCCTTAATAGTCCTTTGTTTTGTCGCCAACTTGTGGACCGACTTTAGTTTCAAATTTATCGAGAACGAAACTAGTAACGTTCTTTCGGCCAATATTGCTTATATAAAATTTCTTTTTCTTCATAAGGTATCGTTTTGGCAATTACAGTGTTTTAGGCAAAGCTAGAAATATATTCAGAAAGATTTGACAGAACAAGGTAACATATTTACCAGCATTTGTACTATAATTACACTGATGTATGTGAATTATATTCTTAATAACCTTCTATATAAATGACTCCAGAACATGAACCTAAAGCAGAGACTCAACTTTCAACGATTTCGAATTTGTTTCTGGCTGTTAGGTACTATTTACTATTTACTTTTTTCGCAACTCTAGGGCTCAGTCCTGCATCGTCGGTGCATTTACAAACATCTAAACCCACTCCCATAAACATCCATCCGCTCAGAAATCGAACCCGCGACATGCAGCGCAGCAGTCAATCGCTCAACCACTGTGCCAACAGTGCAGTCGCGTCAGTAAGTTTTTCGCGAATTCAAATCACTGGCTTTACTACGCAGCCCAGGAGGTTTGTAAAAGAATATCGAACTATCGTCTTTATACACAGATACTAATAGTAATCCAGTAGAATTTTGAACAACTAGTGAAGTTGTCAGCATAAAGTCATCATTAACAATCAGTACCCCTATACTTGATTCAATTTTATCAATTTTAAGGATCTATCAAATTAATCAAATCAATTTTACCAAAGTGCCTACTAGCCCCGCACGATGATATTGCGATCGGCGGCCATCTTGGTGACGTAGTCGACCTCGCACCGTCAGTACCGTTCGCAAGTTCAGTCCGCGCTTACCCACTTACGCACATCGAATATTTTTGTTAGTTTTTTGTTTTTGTTATCCTGTTTTATTGTTGTTCTTGAGTTTTGTTAGCTGTTAGGTACTCGTTAAAATGAGTAAGAAATTAATTCACAATCGTGCTCGTGAAATTATAATTAAAGTGGACAATTATTTTGTTAAAGAAAAAGAGGACTGTAAGTTAGTTCTTGAAAGTATAAACCGTGCTTTAAAAAGTACTTCGGACACTACTGAGGACATTTTAATACCGAAGCAACAGCTAAACCAAAGTCACTGAGCGTGTGGCATGTGCCACAGGCGTTGCAAAAAATACTGTGACTAAATTGCGACGAGAGCATGAGTCGGCAACAGCCAGTGGCAGCAAAATGAGAACTCCTACTAAAGGAAAAAGACAAAAGAAGGAATATTTCGACGGGTTTTCCTTAACAGCTTTAAGAAATATTATACATTCAATGTATACGGTGAGGAGAGAAATACCCACAATGCGCAAAATCTTGGCGGCTTCAAAATTAGACCTTAATTATACCAATAGTGAAACTACATTAAGCAAAATAATTAAATGTGATTTAGGCTACCAATTTAAACGATGCTACCAAAAAAGACTGGCTCTAATTGAAAGACCCCAAATTCAAGCGTGGAGGGCTAAATATTTACGACGTATGAAAGAAAATGACTCGCTTGCTAATAACAAAAGACCCGTTATTTATCTCGACGAAACGTGGATACACGCACACTACACGGTAAAAAAATGTTGGCAAACAGCGATTACCGATGTCCTTACACGCACACTACACGAGTGAGACGGAACGACAGCCCCGGCCGCCGATGGATAATAGTTCACGCGGGAAGTGAAAGCGGTTTTGTTGACAATGCCCTTTTAATGTTTAAAGCAGTCACCAAAACGGGGGATTACCATGATCAAATGAATGCTGAGAATTTCACCAAGTGGCTTACAGAAAAATTAGTACCCAACATACCACGCAACTCCATAATTGTGATGGACAACGCCCCTTATCACAGTAGGGAAGAGAATAGGCCACCAAGTATGAACAATAAAAAACAGTTGATGGTTGAGTGGCTACAAGCTCACAACATCGACTTTTCCAACGACAGTACAAAACCTGAACTGTATTTATTAATTAAACGGCACAGACCGCCGAAAAATTTAAAATTGTCAATTTATTACCTGCCAATGGCCATGAGGTCGTTAGATTACCACCCTACAACTGCGACCTCAACCCCATTGAGTACATCTGGAACCTGGTAAAGATGAGGGTGTCAGAAAAAAATGTGGAGCAGTTAGAAAGTCGCATTGAAGCTCTGACATTGGAGGCGTTGGCGTCAATAACTCCAGATGACTGGCGAAAGGAAGTCAATCATGTTAAACGGCTTGAAGAGGAATATTGGAAAAAAGATCGAATAACTGACGAGTTATTTATCATAAATACGGCAGACGACAGTGAATCGGAAACGACAGTTACAGAAAGCAGTTCTGATTCGGAAGACTGTATGAGTGGAATTGAATAAATAGGGTAAGATTATATTGAATTATATATATAAAAAAATTACATACTATCCTGGTGTTATTTGGTACTCTGGTTTAATTCCCGCTCACAAATTAACAGAAATGTAGTTAGCAAAAGTTAATAAACATGTAAGAAAGATATACGAATAAGTATATTTTTCTTACGTCTACAAGAATTATTTCCTTGAAATTTTTAATAATGAAAGTTTATTTGTCAGAATATGGATGAGTAGGTATGTGTATGTATAATAAAATTATAAAATACAAATAAATCCTTAACCCGAAAGAATGTTAAATGCAAAATTAATAAACTATAATTTTGCATTTAACATTCTTTTGCTAGCTGTCCTTTCGTGTGACAGATGACGTCACAAAGCTGTTATTGTGACAAGGTTCCATCGCAATATCATCGTGCGGGGCTTATATTTACTTCGCTGACCTATTATGTTCAGTGTATATGTGTTTATTTATGTATGTATGATTTTGGATATGTATGTATCTGTGGTATTTTAGTGTAATCTATTTATAATGTATACACCAAAGACAGTCCCATCTATCGTTGAGGAGAATCTGTCCATTCCTTGGTGGCCCGGAAGAAATTACATTAGCGATAAGTCCGCCCAATGTATATATATATATATATATCTATATATATATTTTTTAACAAATTTTTAATCATTGTATGTTTTTGGTGTACAATAAAGTGTATACAGGAGCGTGGAGTTTTGATAGAGTTATGGAGGGATTAAGACTATTTGCGTCAGATTCACACAAGACTGCACTCGCTGCCAAAATCTACGCACTCTAAAAGCTCGGTGGATCTTTTAGACTTGTTTATGCAACTTTTTATTTCGAGTACTAAGTATATTATCGTTTACTCTGTGACACTTCACAAGAGGTTCGGGGCATTTGATCTAATGGCGTCCTTTACTACGAAAGTTAAAACAAGTCATTGAGCTATCATTTGACGTTAATGTTGTGGAATGATCACGTCGTTATTTTTTTTGTGTGTCAGTTTCCGAAGAAACACGCTGGGAACTCAGAAAATTTTAACAAGTCTTCCGGTTCATTACAATTTAAAGCTGGAGCTCCTTGAAAAACATTTAAAAGATTCAGTACCTCATTTTTTTTTTCCGAGATTCTCTTCTGCATAGTTGTCCTGCTTAAAGATGAAGAGGTCGAAATAGAGATTCTGTGCTCCCTTTAAGATCGCTTCTTTGCCTCTGCCTTGTTCGACACAGGATCTACCCGGCTTTCCTTCTGCAATTTCACACCATCAGATTCCATTGGGTACTAGAAATCGGAAAAATGAAAAATCAGAAATCATAAAATCAAATTACTGCAAACGAAAACTTTTGAAAGTATACTTAGCTTCTATCTTATCTTCTTCTAGCTATCTTTGGCATACATAGCCTCATTTTGGCACACTTGGCCTCATTTTGGCACACATGGCCTCATTTTGGCACACATGGCCTCATTTTGGCACACTTGGCCTCATTTTGGCACACATGGCCTCATTTTGGCACACATGGCCTCATTATGGCACACATGGCCTCATTTTGGCACACATGGCCTCATTTTGGCACACATGGCCTCATTTTGGCACACATGGCCTCATTATAAATAAATAAATAAATAAATTTCGGCACACATGGCCTCATTATAAATAAATAAATAAATAAATTTCGGCACACATGGTCTCATTCTAGAACACTTGGCTTCACTTTAGTACACTTTGCTTTACTTTTAACACTCTTGGCTTCACTTTTAACACTTTTGGCTTCACTTTAACGTACTTGGATTTTACTTTAGCCCACATAGCCTTACTTTAAGCAATTTTAAACTATTTTTATTTTCACTATAAATGTAGGTAATCCCACTTCTGAGATGTTATGAAATCATACACCTCAAGTACAGCTTTAATAACGTTTATTCACTTTTCTCTCTACACAATTAGGTTATACACTTACACACACATACACATACATATTACACAGCAAGATATAATAAATGTAGCACGGAACCGTAAGACATGCTTACAGTTCGACTTCTGGCCAAAGAGACTCGGTCTGTTCAAGCAAATCAATTGCCAACCGAATGTTTCCCGCCTTTAAAGGAAGTGAACACTCAGCCGACCATTCGACCAATCAGAGTAAACAGGAAATATTAAAATTACTTCACTAAAATATATGAAACTAAACATAACGACTTAAACAATAATTATTATAAATAGAGATATAAACAGTATTGATTTATTAATAATTTTACAAATGAATATAATACTATCTTAAACGGATGTATAAACTACATGCAACCACTAGCGCCATCTATCGCTTATGATGAGTCTTATTTCTACTTATTTTACAAAATCATTACACTATGTAGGTACAGTAATACGAAATAAAAAATATATATAAATATGCCAGCTAGCCACGCCAAAATACAAGAAAAGCAAAACAACAAATAAAATATCACTGAAAGGTAAAAAGTAAAAACTTATTACATATCTAAATAAAAGCCCCTGGCATAAAGGGCGTGACAGCTCACATATTTGTGCATTGTAAAAAGCAAATTATATAAACTCATATAATGTGTCAGTAAGCTAATTCTGGAGAAGGAACACAAACATTGTCTTGAGTTAATCAGAGCGACCAGCTATTCTTATCATTTAAATAGTCATTTACAGAATAATATGCCTTTGAACAAAGCTTGGATTTGATTTGTACTTTAAATGCATTGTAAGGCAAGTCTAGCAAATCAGAGGGTATCTTGTTAAAAAAAAAGTTATACCAAGCCCAACAAAAGAGTTATGAACCTTTTGAAGTTGGTGAGTTCGGGTGTGTTTTCGGGTCGATTTGACAGAAGACATGTCCTCTGCTAAGCTTTTGCGTGCATCGAAGGACAGGAATAATTTGCCTGCGGTGGTCTTCCCGTCAGATTACAATTTAAGTGTCTTCAAAGCTAGAATCAAAAAGCTCTTAATAATCTATTGCGCTTAACCATCAGTACTAGTAACGTTAAAACAAAGACAACAGAGGCAGTCCGCTGTATACTGGTGGTAGGTTATTACATCGGCTGCCGGCAGAAGTTACCACCAACCAGACAAAGTCTTGCCGCCAAGCGATTCGTCGTGGTCTCGTGTAGCCGTACGGGGATCAAACGCGAGCCTCCTTGCGCAGCGGCCGCGTTCGCTACCGCTACGCCACGGAGGCTGTCATGTCTGTGTGTGTGTGTAAGTACATTATAAAGAGTATTCTATTCTATTGCCTATGGACTTTTGGTCACCACTGTATGCCGCTAGTGTGTATGTCGCTTGTTGTATGTAATCGACCTTCTGTAGCACTATCTACTCGGTCTAGCGATCTCGAAGTAGGTACAGTCACACACAAAGTCAAAGTAGGTCAACTGTGGTACACTCATTATGCGAGACGATGCTGCTGTTTTTAATTTTCTACACTAAGATGTTTTTATGCTAGCTTCGATTTTTTACTTGGTTGTATTTTTAGTTTGTTAATGTATTCATTAACAAACTGCTACAACGTAAGGCGCTCCGAACGAAGCGCTTAGCCTGGTCTTTTTTACCGCGTACATCGGGGGCCTGGTACTATTTCCCAGAGGCAGTGTTTCCGTCGGACTACAAGATATGGCAGTGGAGGACAAATAGGCAGTAGAAATAAAAAAAATCGTGTGTTTGCGGTAAACAAGACTCAGAAAATTACAAAAAAAAAAAGAAATGGTAGTGATGGTTGGCAGGTAGGTTTAGAGTGTCTTCAAGGCTAGCGTGAATGGGCTCTTAATAAACTAGCGCGCTTTACCATCAACGATTGCATCACTGCTTACCATCAGGCGGGACTGCTGTCAAGCACAAGCTTATAATAAAAAAATAAAAAAAAATAAGAGTGGATGATTCAGTACGTGGTATTGTTACGAATGCATATTTCGATGGCATAAGGTTCAATATTGCGTGCCATGCAGTGTAAAACTTTTAAGCCCTATATTTCCAGATCTAGACATTTCAAAGGTGTAATATAAAAACGCATTGCTAGACTTAGGATAACCTATCGAATGGTACAGGTGTCAACAATTTTGTCAACAAAGTGTCGACATCGAAGTTTCCAGAAACCTGTTTCCGGGAATTACTATAGGTACTTATTGAATGACCTCGAAGTTATGCGCTATTATTATTACGTCTAAACGAATCTGGAATGTTCGATCAGCTGACCTATATATAGCGCCGTGACGCCGGCGCAGGGTCAGTCTGCATTCGACTAGCGATACGAGAACACGCGACAGATAAGAAGCGATCTTTGAGAATACCTACTGCGACAACTGTAACGAAAACTTTGAGTACTACGTGAAGTATCATCTGTAGTGTTACTGTGTGTTTACGACACGGACTTCGTGGACGTAAGAGAAGACTTCGGTGCGACATCAGCTACGTTCTACTTGCCATTGCCTACAATCGTCTGTACCTTCGCTGCCAATAAACTTCGTAACCCCTTAACCGGCGTTTTAGTACCCCCAGCCCGTAACATTATGTTTTGTTAAGCAACTCTGTGGATACAAAATATCAATTTATTATTAACTAACTGCACCACCCACGTAGGTTTCGATATGCTCCGCTCCTATTGGTCGCAGCGTGATGTTATATAGCCTAAAGCCTTCCTGGATTAATGGGCTATCCAACACAAAAATATTTTTTCAAATCGGACCAGTAGTTCCTGAGATTAGCGCGTCCAGACAAACAAACAAACTCTTCAGCTTTATATAATAGTATAGATTAATTTGCACAAACATGTGTAAATTATTATATACATAAATTATTACATACTAGCTTTCCACCCGCGACTTCGCCCGCGTGGAATTCGGTTATATCGCGCTTTTTAGATTCCTCATTTTCAGGGATTAATTATCGTATCATTTAGCTTCTAATAAAAATATGTAATAAATACATGTGCAGATTCGTTTGCAATAAATAACTTTGTTTTAAACGACACACAGCGCCATCTATCACCGAACTGGTATGAAGCTGGTGAAGCCGTGCGGAGGACGGGTCTGAGCAGTTGTGTTGCGATGTGTGCCGGGTACGATGTGCCTAATGTTGTTGTGTCGGGAGTTTGGTCGTGGAGGGTCTCCAGATCATCCTCTGGCGCAGCATCGTTGGTCGTGTTGTTGGGTTAAACATTGCATCACCTCGCTCAACTGGCGTCTTCCTTCCTATTCACTCAGTTTCTTTGAGTGAATAGGCTTAATAAGCTAGTGCGCTTTACCATCAACGATTGCATCACTACTTACCATCAGGCGGCATTGCAGTCAAGCACTAGTTTCTAGCTAATAAAAAAAAAAAGCTAAGAATATTTTTATTTTCCCTCGGGAATATCTTTTTGTTTTTGGGGTAAAAGGTACCCTATTACTTAATCCGGACTTCTAACTTTACGTCTGCCAAATTTCAAAGCAATTGGTTCAGTAGTTACGGCGTGAAAATGGAACAAACAAACAAACCCACTTTTCGATTTGTAATATTAGTAAGGATTCATATGACAGACTAGCTGCCGCCAGCGACTTCGTTCGCGTGGAGTTAGTTATGCTGCGCTTCTATTGGTCGTAGCGTAATGTTATATAGCCTAAAGCAAACCCATTCTTTGAAATTCAAATCTATCAAATAATACAGTAATAATTTTTGAAATATTAATATGAGTGTGTAATAAATGTCATGTCATATAAAAAAGAAGAAATGGCAATGGGTATAATAAAATAAATAATATCAAGTGAATATAATATCAAGTATAATAAAAGAAATAATATCAAGTGAATATAATATCAAGTTTGATATCAAGTGACATGAAATTTATTAGTTACTAGCGGCTGCCAGCGACTTCGTTCGCGTGGAGTTAGTTATACTCCGCTCCTATTGGTTGCAACGTGACGTTATATAGCCTAAAGCCTTCCTGAAATAATGGACTATCCAACGCAAAAAGAATTTTTCAAATCGGACCAGTACTTCCTGAGATTAGCGCGTTTCAACAAACAAACAAACATACAACCAAACTGTTCAGCTTTATATTATATTAGTATAGATATGTGACGGCACGATTGGCGCGATTGATTGCGCGGGTCGATTCCCGCACGAAATAAATATTTGTATGACCTACAAGTAGATTATTAGGGGGTTTTGACGGGAAAGCTAAGATGAGTGTCACGCGCATTTTGCATTGGACTTTTAAAATTATTTATAGTGTTGTTTTTTTTTATCCATACTATCCATACTATACTAATAGGTATTATAAATGCGAAAGTAACTCTGTCTGTCTGTCTGTCTATCTGTCTGTCTGTCTGTCAGTCTGTCTGTCTGTTACGCTTTCCCGCTTAAACCGCTCAACCAATTTTGATGAAATTTGGTACAGACAATCTTTAGACCCTGAGAAAGGACATAGGCTACCTTTTATCCCGGAAAAAATAGATGTTCTCGAGGGAAATCTAAAAAGCGCGCTATAACCGAACTCCACGCGGGCGAAGCCGCGGGCGGAAAGCTAGTATATATATATTATAAACTAGCGCTTGACCGCAATCCTGCCTGCTGGTAAGCAGTGACGCAATCATTGATGGTAAAGCGTACTAGTTTATTAAGAGCCTATTCACTCTAGCCTTGAAGACACTCAAATTGTAGTCGGACGGAAACACCGCCGCTGGCAAATTGTTCTAGTCCCTCGATGTACGCGGTATAAAGGAGGAGGCGAAACGCTTCGTCCGGATCGTAGTGGTGTTAACAACGTAAGGATGGAAACCAGCCGTACGACGGGTCGTCCGCTGGTGGAACGGAGATGGGGGAATTAAATCATGCAATTCCCTCGCACACTCTCCGAAATGCATCCTATAGAACAGTTACAGTCCTGTTTACTAAATAAAAGCGCGTGATTTATGTAGTAAAAAGTGCTTTCAGTAAATAATTCATAAAGAACATTGAAATATCGCAACACAGTGGCCACATCATGACCTTGCATCAAACCTTCCTCATAGACGGTTCACGCGGCCGTCTTTTTCGACATGAATGAAAACTTATTACGTATCATTGGCGATATCCGCCATCATTGTGAAATGAAATTTTCAAATAATTTCTAAAAGTTGTTACACGTGTTATTGGCAAAATTGTGGTATCTTTTCCACAGAGGCCATTGATCAAGAGTTGAGGTTGAATCTCACCTTGAAAAAAGAAGAAGAAGAACTACGTTTTGTAAAACTAAAGTACTTTATCGCCATATATTATTTCTCCAATGGTCTGAAACCTCTGAAACCGTTTTCTCCCTTTTTCTCTCTTTCTATCGAACCAATCTGAACGTCCGACCCACCAATCGACAGATATTCGTCCCTGGTACCATGGAATACTATCTTAAAATTATTAGTATAGTGCGAATTTTTCGCACGGGTCAGCTAGTTTAATTAAAATAGGTATCAGGTTATTGGCCCCAACCACGTTTTTTTTTTGCTTAAAAGTAAAAAGAAAAAAGTGACAAGTGCAAAAATCGTTAAAAACTGTGACTGTGCAAAACAGTGTAATTCCGTATAACCTCAAAAATTGGCACGTGTTTTATTTCAACATTCTTCATTAGCAAAAATGTCAAACAATACGATGGCACTGATTGAAAAGCTATCAGGAAGAGAAAATTTTCCTACGTGGCGGTTTGCAGTGCAAACCTATGTGGTGCCACGACTCCAAAATTCTTCATGTATTCAGACATGAAGAATTATGGTGTTGTGTCACCGCGACAACGACAGAGAAGATTGATCCCAAACTTGATACAAAAGCGAAGTCAAAAATTATTTCATTGGTACATCCCATCAACTATGTCTACATACAAGAAGCCACAACAGCAAAAGAAGTTTGGAATAATATAGCCAAAGATTTCGATGACAAAGATTTAACACGCCGAGTTGGTCTGTTGAGAGATTTTATCATTGCAACGCTTGAAAATTGTCTGAACATTGAAGATTATGTTAACAAGATCATGAACACTGCTCACAAGTTAAGGAACATTGGTTTTGAAGTAAATGACGAATGGCTAGGGACCTTATTACTGCCCGGCCTACCAGTAATGCACCAACCAATGATTATGGCACTTGAAAGCTCCGGGGTGACAATAACTGCTGATTCAGTTAAGACTAAGCTTTTACAAGATTTCAGAAACTCTGAGTCTAGTGCCTTGTAGGTTAAAAGCAAGGGAAATCAGCATGTCCAACAAGCTCAAGACAATAATAAAACTGGTAAAGGTCCAGGGTGCTATGTGTGCAACAAATATGGGCATATAAGTAAAAATTGCCGAAATAAGAAAATGGAGCATAAGTCTAATGAGAACACAGATTCTGGTTATGTCACCGTGTTATCTCCAACAATAAACAACGACAATAATTGGTACATTGATTCTGGAGCATCAATGTATATGACAATGACCCGCACTTAGTACTTTAGTACTTCTGTGACTGAAGGTGGTCCTGATAGTAACACAACTTTACATTATACGAATTTATCAGGAGATACTAAAGATGAATCTAGCGACGATTTTTATTCAGATGAAGCATCTTTGTATGAACCAGAAATAAAAATAGGTACCTCAGACTATACTAAACTATTTTAGTTAAAATAGTTTTAAAAAAGACACTTCCAAAGCAGTGAATAATGTCCGTGGTTAACAAATTAACTTACTATGTATATAGCTATTACGCAGCTCTGCATAATAACGTTACACTGCTTCTGAAGCGGACATGTTTGAACTTATCACAAACTAAGTTCTGCAATGTCTGCGTTGGAGTTTAAACCTTTAATAGTCTGTGAAAGTTGAACATCCAATTTCAGTTGTAGAGATTAATGACTTGAATAGAGGGAATTCAGTATTTTTCCGTCCACTGGCGCTTATGCGATTAGACTTTGGGGTATTCATATACTCATATTTATAACTTGCTTTTTTTTACCATAAATTTTATATTCTATTTCTTCGACAAGGTTGGCTCAGTGATTGAGCGATTGACTGCTGTGATATCGCTGGTTCGATTCCCGCACGGAGCAAATATTTGTATGGCCTGCATGTTGTTCCGGGTCTGGCTGTTTGTGTATGTGACTTTCAATAAAATCAAAATCAAAAGTAATTTATTTAAATTAGACTGAGAATCAGCACTTTTTGAACGTCAATATTACCATAAACGGATTAGCTCTTTGAAGTGGAAGTGTGCGGGGCACATAGCACGTAGAACCGATGGGGCAGAAAGATTCTTGAATGGCGACCACGTACCGGCAAGTGCAGCGTCGGACACCCACCGACTAGGTTGTCGGATTACCTGAGTAAAATCGCAGGGAAGTGCGGGGTACAGACTGCATCCAACCGGTCTTTTTGGTAATACTTGGGGGAGGCCGTTGTCCAGCAGTGGATTTCCTGTCCCCTTTTTTGTTTTAATGGGAAATCATCAAATGATCTCTCCCGATCTGGGCGGAGCGGAAGGGCGTGTCAGACTTTTACAGACTAAAACGTACGCGTGTTCCTTCTGTTGCCTGTGCGTTAGGGCCAAGGTTTATTGTTTAACCAACCCGCAACCCTGGCCCAGGAGGCATCGGTCCTCGTGTACCCCATCACGGTGTGCTGACATCACTTTGAGGCGCGTGTGAAACACAACGCGCCGTTGACCCGGTCTTGGTTTTTACCGTGCGGCGAGCTGCCCATCGCTCACCGCCCGCAGGTCTGTACCTACGGTGACCAGGAGACCAATGTTGTCTCCCGGCCAGGGCGTCTTCTGAAGCGGCTTGAGGCGTGAGGGCCCTGGTATTCCCGCTCCCTAACGCGCTCCGCCTCCTCCTTTGCCAGCATCACTACTTTGCAGAAGGTGACGGCGTGCCATGCACTCTTACTCCGGACCATGGCCTGGAGGGTCGGACACAAGAGATCACTGCCGATCGCCGCCACGAGGACACGGTGGTGCTCTACCCAAGCCGGCCAGACTTCCACCGTATGCTCCACCGTGTCCTCAGGGCGATCCACACAATGGTGACACCCAGGCGTTCCCTCCCGCCTTATACGGAACAGGAACCTCCCGAAACAGCCATGTCTGGTGAGGACCTGCGTCACGCGAAAGGTGAGAGACTTACCGCCGCTATCGTGACGTGCCCAGCACTCTCAGGTTACGACAATCACTCTCTTCATGTCGGCATGAGATCTCGCCGGAGCGACTTCCTGTGCCTGACATGGTGATGATGATGGTTACATAAGAAGTCACTGGGAAGAAGTCGTGAATTAGTTTTCCTTTTTTTTTTTACATATTATAAACTAGCGCTTGTTCGCAATCCTGCCTGATGGTAAGCAGTGACGCAATCGTTGATGGTAAAGCGCACTAGTTTATTAAGAGCCTATTCACTCTAGCCTTGAAGACACTCAAATTGTAGTCCGACGGAAACACCGCCGCTGGCAAATTGTTCCAGTCCCTCGATGTACGCGGTATAAAGGAGGAGGCGAAACGCCCCGTCCGGATCGTAGTGGTGTTAACAACGTAAGGGTGGAAACCAGCCGTACGACGGGTCGTCCGCTGGTGGAACGGAGATGGGGGAATTAAATCATGCAATTCCCTCGCACACTCCCCGAAATGCATCCTATAGAACACCGAAAGGCTGGCTACTCTACGCCTGTGCTCTAGGCTTTGGAGACCAAGTCAAGTTTTTATACGTACATCTTTATCCTTTTGATATATTCGTTTATATATATTTTGTAAATGTGAGCACTTTGTAGACCTTATTGTGTAGATCTTAGACCATTTTTACATGCTTTTTATTAGCTTCACTTATATGTTTGCTTGCTTGTTTGTCCCTCTCTAACTCTTTGGACTACAAGTGAGCGGCTCATTACTGTAAAATATCCCACCGTTTTCAATACGTTCGTTCGTTTTTTTTTTTAAGGATATCGTACTAAAAAGTTAAAAAATATAGTTTAAAAAACTAAAAAACATGCTTTTAAAGAATATCAAACTAAAAAGTTAAAAATAATTTTTAAAAAAGCTTGAGGCGTTTAATATACAAAAATTATGGCACAAAGCGCCTCACGCTTTTTTAAAAATTACTTTTAACTTTTTAGTTTGATATTCTTTAAAAGCATGTTTTTTAGTTTTTTAAACTATATTTTTATATTATCAAATAGCACATCCAGCGTATTTCTAAAGTCTTTAAAGGATCATTGGTCCACCGAAACCTGAATCTAAAGATTAACTGAAAGGAAAGTTCTACTAATTTAATTCTCACAGCTAAAACCTTTATTCCTCAATAAAAAAAAATACTATCAAACGTAAGTAAATTAAACACGAAAGGCTGATAAAAGTCTGGCATAAAACGGGGCATTTAAGAACACGTGGTCTTCAGTTAGCCTTTAATTCGGTTACGGTTCGGTTCCGGGAGCCGGTTCAGCGGCCATCTTGTATCCGGTCCGGCCTTCATATCCGTTGAGACGGGATGTGATGTAATAATCGAGTGGGTAGGATTTTACGATTCTTTTTTTTTTGGGTGTAACGTAGATATATGAAACGTTCGTAAGTATGTGCTAGCTTCGGTAAACGTATGTTTAAGCCAAAAAGCATCACTAGATACAGTAAGGGTCAAATGTGGAGTACCACTTTTGACCCTTGATTACCTTATTGTTATTTCAATAAAGTTTAAAAGTTGCACTTTTAAATATTTGATTGTACATAGTATAAAAACAAAGCCGCTTTCTCTGTCTATTTCCCTATGTATGCTTAAATCTTTAAAACTCTTAATAAGTACACCATATAAATTACAGAACATAAGATTTTACAAAGGGTAACAGAATGGGCGGTCTTAACGGTAAGAGCCATCTTTTACAGACAACCTTTGGATTGAACCAAGGGAAAGGAAGAGTATAAAAAAAACAACTGCCGTCTTCCTTCCTATTCACTCAGTTTTTTTGAGTGAGTAGGGTCTTAATAAATTAGCGCGCTTTACCATAAACGATTGCATCACTGCTTACTATCAGGCGGGATTGCAGTCAAGCACTAGTTTATAATTACAAAAAAATAATGATTTTCAGCCACATTCGGTTAAACTGGATGTCAACCCCAATATTATAGAGAAAAGGATAGATATATGTTCATCAGGATAACGTGCGAAAATGGAACTGCTACCCTTATCTACTTGACGAGCCCACCTTCGTATGGAACAGAGAAGATAAGGCAAACGGATTATGTTGATGTGATCCTCTGGAAGCTATCAATTGTCGCTTAGCGCTAGCTTATGATCGCCTTTGGTAGTGAAGTAACATACCTCATAATGCTGTTTGAAGGTTCTTTTTTGATAAGGATTACATTAAATTTGTAGGTTATGCATAGAAAGTAACACCACAATAAAGATTCATCATCATCAACAATTTTTTTATCGTCCCACTGCTGGGCACAGGTCTCCCGTCATACAGACAAGGATGGGCGTAATCACCACGCTTGCTCAATGCGGGTTGGCGATTTCAGACTTAGAGTCCAGGTTTCCTCAAGATGTTTTCATTCACCTTGTAATCAGTAATTGGTGTTCAAGATATACTTAGAAGTATACAACGTGTAACAAAAAGGGTATATACATAGCAAGGGCATGGCATCTTTAGATGATATCCAACGATATCGAAAGGGTTTCAACTTAAAATAAAATACTCAAAAAATTGGTACCAAATTCTCGGTTTCGTGTGTTTCTTAAAATCAAATCATAACAAACGTGGCAGCACACTACATACGTTAATAACTACTCGTTACCCGTCACGTTACTTGCCAAAATCCGATAAATGTCTTCAATATCTCTGTGCAACTAGTATGATAGTAGCCTATCACAGGCGGTGGTTTTCCTCATAACTTCCTAAAGAGATAGGATTAAAAACCCTTCCAATATCGTTTGATATCATGTAAAGATGCCATGCCTTTCTTATGTAGGTATATACCCTTTATGTTACACGTTGTATATAACTTAAGAAAAGTTACATTGGTACTTGTCTGACCTGGAATCGAACCATCGTTTTAACCACTAGGATAGCACGACAATATGATAAAGATTAGCGAAGTTTGTTTGCTACTTATGGTTTACAATTTTCTTCTTCTGAGTCAATCAATTAAGATCTGAATAACTGCCTAGGCAAATGT
Source organism: Sesamia nonagrioides (assembly GCA_017933935.1). Lineage (NCBI taxonomy): Eukaryota > Metazoa > Arthropoda > Insecta > Lepidoptera > Noctuidae > Sesamia > Sesamia nonagrioides. The sequence continues at coordinate 4,560,748 of JADWQK010002280.1, read as the reverse complement.
CTCTCTTTACATAAGACGGTGAACGATACAGAACGGTTTCCTGGAAAACAGCCTGGGTTCAAAATATTCCATGGGATTCCAGAAGGCTCCATCCGAGAATATTCTAGAGAATTCTAGCCGAGTCTAGAAGGTGCCCGTCAAATCCAGAATGTTTGAGAAAGTTCCATTTATTCCTTAAATATTTCTGAATTATCCACCGGAGTCTAGAATATTCCATAAAGTTCCCAGCCAGTCTGGAACGCTCTCGCCACACATTTTTAGCGTAGTGATTATGGCTTTTCCCTATCGTTCAGATATACCTAAAGGGCTTACAACGCTCCGCTTATCCAACACAACAATGCATTCAAGGTTCTGTATAGTCCCAACATCATTTTGCACTCGATAGCCACCCGGGCAGGTGATTCCCTTTGAGTAGTGGGCGTTTGCCGAGCGAACAAAATCTGTTTTAGTTACTACTAGCGACCCACCTAGCTTCGCATGGATGCTATGTTAATACTAAATACACTACAAAAATAACTGTGAACATTGTTTAAAAAACATACCTGCCGCTCCCGCCGCTATGGTCGGCCGGCCCGCAAACGCGACGCCCGCAGTTTTTAAATCTGTAATATCTTCGAAAATATTAATTTAAATCATATACCGTAAAGCGGAATATAGATCTATATTAAATGGACAATGTATTTAACGTTTTAAATTGGATTAATTCTGTATTGGTTAACATCGCTTCGAAAATTAGCCAATATTTGTCGTAAAAAGTTAATGACAAAAATATGTTATTATGGGATATCTATAAGATATAGACATATACCATGGCATGACAGCCTCCATGGCGTAGCGGCAGCGAACGCGGCCAGGGCAAATATGAATATTTGCACTGGTCTAGTCGTGCCTCGGAAAGCACGTTAAGCCGTTGGTCCCGGTTGCCATACGAACATCTAATGGCAGTCGTTACTAAAAAATTCAACAATTGGTCTACCTGCAATGCTTCGATATCGCCTTCGGGTTGTGAAGGTCAGACGGCAGTCGCTTCACGGAAAATATCGAAGTTTAGCCAAAAACAGGAGTTAGACTGGTAAAGCGGACTCCAGGCTCCAAAGCTGAAAAAAAAGCCTCGGATGCGACTGGGATTAACGCTGAGATAATGATGATAGACATATACCATGGCAGACTTTTCTGTAGCCCTTTTCAATATGTACAATATTCAGTACATTATTTTGATAAATCTCCTAGGATTCAGCCTGCGTTTCACTACAAACGCGTAAAAAATTTAATTATTTACGACATCACATCAGAAAGTTACCACCCACCAGACTAAGTCTTGCCGCCAAGCGATTCATCGTGTTCCGGTATGATGTCTGGTGAAGCCGTACGGAGGACGGGTCTGAGCAGTTATGTTGCGATGTGTGGCGGGTACGATGCGCCAAATGTTGTTGTGTCGGGAGTTTGGTCGTGGAGAGTCTCCAGATCAATCTCCCTCTAGCGCAGCTTCGTTTGGTCGTGTTGGTCTTGGGTTTAACATTGCATCACCTCGCAGAATTGCCGTCATCCTTCCTATTCCTTAGTTTTTTAAGTGAATAGGCTTGATAAGCTAGTGCGCTTTACCATTAACGATTACATCACTGCTTACCATCAGGCGGGATTGCAGTCAAGCACTAGTTTATAATTATAAAAAGAAAACATCAAAAATAATACTATTTCTCCACTATTTAACCTTCCTTTATATTTTTTATCAGTTGCGTAGTTTTATGATTTAATCATACATAAGGACATAGGGAAAGAGAAAGCGACTTTGTTTTATACTATCTAGTGAAGTACTAACATAAGCTAACTAAAATTGGTACTGGCACAATGAACCGCATTTGTCTCACTTAATTATGAAAAAAATATGAGCAATTCGTCCTCTTTTTAACCGACTTCAAAAAGGAGGAGGTTACTCAATTCGACCGTATATATGCTTTTTTTTTATGTATGTTCGCGCATAACTTCGTCGTTTATGAACCGATTTTGATAATTCTTTTTCTGTTGGAAAGAAGACGTTCCCAAGGTGGTCCCATGATAAGGATATCAGGGTTTGATGGTGGAAGACCAGAGAAAACAAGGGGAACTTTTAAAAATTGCAGGGGCGACTAGTGCATTTCTTAGCATTTTCATTAAGTATTTTTAAGCACTACAATTTAATAAAGGTCTGGAGTAGATCTGATGATGGAGCCGGGAGACAGTCGAAGGAACTCCTCAACAATTCACAGCAGCTACCTTGTGTTTGGGCTCGAATAATTTGTATTGATAAGAACTTTACACCTAGATGGGTTGTGATTGTCATAAGAGCTCTGATGATGAAGACAAAGGCCAGTTCCGGGAACTCCTCAACGGTTTACATTAGCTACTTTGTGGTTGGACTTCATTCATTTAGGTATATTGATGAGACCATAGCACCCATTGGGTTAAAATAATGGTCTGCAGTAAATTTGATAATGAAGATCATAGGCAGTTGAGGGAATACTTACGGGTAAATATTAAAGTTAACAAAATTACGTCGTTTCCCAACTATATTTGCGTCAGCTTCCAGTTTGACCGGATGCGACTGAATACATAGTACTTTTAACAACTAAAAAGTGTAAAATAAAAACTTTTTTACAAAAAAATAACCGACTTCCAAAAACCACTACAAAGTGAAAAATAACTAATTTCGGAAGTCGGTGTCAAAAAAACAAAATATACAAAACCAAAGACACCGACTTCCAAAATTAGTTATTTTTCACTTTGTAGTGGTTTTTGGAAGTCGGTTATTTTTTTCTAAAAAAGTTTTTACATGCTTTTTTTTATTAGCTTCACTTGTATGTTTGCTTGCTTGTTTGTTTGTCCGTCTCTAACTCTTTGGACTACGAGTGAGCGGCTCATTACTGTAAAATGTCCCACCGTTTTCAATACGTACGTTCGTTCGTTTTTTTTAAAGAATATCGAACTAAAAAGTTGAAAATAAATACAGTTTAAAAAACTAAAAAACATGCTTTTAAAAAATATCAAACTAAAAAGTTAAAAATAATTTAAAAAAAAAGCGCGAGGCGATATACAAAAATTATGGCACAAAGCGCCTCACGCTTTATTTATAATTGTTATTAACTTTTTAGTTTGATATTTTTTAAAAGCATGTTGTTTAGTTTTTTAAACTATATTTATTACAATCAATGGCTTATAAGCTTATATTATATTGTAAGCATGCTTATGTCATAGGTAAGCATGGCACCATCATATTGATACGGACAGGTTCAGTGTTTAAAAATTCGAAGCATGAATGTGTCGGGACAGTTGATATTGTTCTTTAAGTTATTGCAATAAGGTTGAGTATTTCTTGAGCGAATACCCACTTATCCTAATATTCATATCAACACACTTCAGGGAAGGTGATTGGGGAGCGCTATCATCCCTTCTTGAAGAGTTATGAGGAAACTAGCGGGGTGAAATGTAGATAAGAGCCAGTTTCGAAGGATGACGCAAATTCTGATATGGCTTATTATAATGGTACTAGGATTTTTTTTCTGCTACCTCCAACAATAAACAATATTGCAGCCTATTCTTATCAGTTCTCATTCATTGTAGTTCTCACATTGATTCTTCTCGCACTTTCATCCTTCATACGTGATCTTTCTTTCATTCCATGTCCTCATTCACATCTTTTCTGGGTGGGTTGTCCAGCTAATATTCCTATGTAGCTATCTATCTCTGTATCTTTTCTTATGTCTATTTATTTATTTATTAAAAACTTTATGCGCAAATAAACATTGCACAATGGCGGACTTAACGCCTTAGGCATTTCCTACCAGTCTACCTTAAGGTGATGCAGAGACAAAACATGGTAGGTGCAAAGATATAAAAGAGAAGTTGAAAGAGAAACACAAAAAATAAATAAATATTATAATAAATACATACATACAAAATATAAACAGTAGAGAGATATAAAAAAATATAGATAGAGAAAAAATAAATAAATTATATGTTTGATGAATCTGCCAATTTCTTGCGTAAGTATTCCCGAGCTTTAATTTTAAATGTGTACCGACTGGTCGACGTCCTGATATTTTGAGGAAGATCATTCCAAAGGAAAACCACCTGGACAAGAAATGAAGACTTAATTATTGAAAATGAAGACTTATTAACTTCTTCGGGTGTACACAATAAGCGGGGAGCCAAAATCTTTATTCATATTATGGTACTAGGTTAGAGTATTCCGCGGTTTTATAAGTAAAGGTTTAGGATAAACTTGCTAAGATACCATTTTAATTATTATTTTATTTTTCCTCAACAAGAGCGCCTTGATCCTCTCTCCTATAACAAAAATTAAACAAAACACTTTGCTGTGCCCAACAGGGTCCATAATTGATTCTATACTTTAATATACAAACTATTGTTACAAATGGACCTTATGTCGACGGCATAAGGTTCAATATCGCGTGACATGCAGTGAGTCACTTTTAAGCCCTATTCCTCCAGATCTAGACATTTTCTAGGTACAATAATAAAACGCATTACTAGACTTAGGACGACCTATCGAATGGTACAGGTCTCAACAGTTTTGTCAACAAAGTGTCGACATCGAAATTTCTAGAAACCCGTTTCCGGGAATTACCGTAGGTACTTCCGAGTGACCTCGAAGTTATGTGCTATTATTATTACGTCTAGAGAAATCTGGAATGTTCAATCAGCTGGACTATATATAGCACTGTGACGCCGGCACAGAGTCAGTCTACACTCGACTAGCGATACGAAAACAGCGACAGTAAAGAAGCGATCTTAAAGAAGACCTACTGCGACAATTATAACGAGAAGTTCGAGTACTACGAGAAGTAACATCTGCAGTGTTATTGTGTGTTTACAACACCGACTTCGTGGACATAAGGGAAGACTTCGGTGCGACATCAGCTACGTTCTACTTGTCATTGCCTACAATCGACTGTACCTTCGTTGCCCCAATAAACTTCGTAACCCTTAACCGGCGTTTAAGTACCCCTAGCCCGTAACACTATTATGTAGCATTATGGAATGGAATAAAGTATTGAGTAAGAAGGTGTTAAAAGTGAGTGCTTTGAGGAACGTAATCCACATCTGCACAATTTTCTCAACCATGTCGTTACCGGCTTTTTCTAACATTATAAACTAGTGCCTAACCAAGATCCCGCCTGATGGTAAGCAGTTATGCAATCATTGATGGTAAAGCGCGCTAGTTTATTAAGAGGGGACTCCAGTGGCGCTTTTTCCATACAGACGTATTCCGCTGTTCTCGACAGCCTCCGTGGCGTAGCGGTAGCGGACGCGGCCGCTGCGCAAGGTGGCGCGGGTTCGATCCCCGCACAGTGCAAGTATTTGTATGCATGAATATGAATATTTGTACTGGTCTGGTCGTGCCTCGGAAAGCACGTTAAGCCGTTGGTCCCAGTTGCCCTACGAACATCTAGTGGCAGTCGTTACGGGTTGTTGGAGCCCTCAAAAGTCCAACAATTGGTCTAACTGCAATGCTTCGATGTCGCCTTCGGGTTGTGGAGGTCAGACGGCAGTCGCTTCACGGAAAATGTCGAAGTTTAGCCATATCAGCAGTTGGACTGGTAAAAGCGGACCCCAGACTCCAAAGCTGAAAAGGCTTCGGATGCGACTGGGATTAACGCTGGGATGATGATGATGACGTATTCCGCTGTTCTCTTCCTGGATAACGCTTTTAGAGCATTATTTTTTTCTACAATTATACACCTTCATTGTACGTGATAATATCATTAGATTTTTTCGAAAACTTAATTAATAAAAGAAATATGATATTTCAAAATCCCCAAAAATAACAAATTTTTACCACGATGCATTCTTCTAAATATCATGGTAAAAATTTTACTATTTTGCTATTATTATCTCTTTATTTTTCCGTGTCTACATATCGTTTTACATTTTTAAATATTTATATAAAAAACATACAAAAACATTTAAAAATATAAAAAAAAAATAGTGTTCCACCGATGGCGGGAGCAGGGTCCAAGCTACCGGTGGTTAGGGCTCCAGAGACAGGAACCTCCTCACTATGCGGGCCGTATCGAGGAGTACTGCCTTTTGAATCAGGCCTTTGATCCAACTGCCTAACGAGAGCCTCAATAGATGTTGGTCGAGGCTCTTGGCTATCAAACCATTGGCTGACACGACACTATTATTATTATTATTAATTTGACTTTTTCATGAATGTGATAAGTTTTTGACAAAAAAGAAAATAATAGAGGCATAGGTATACTCATTCTCTAACCTATGATATAATGAATATAATTTTGATCTATCGTGTTTTGAAAAAGAAAACAGAGGAATACGAAACGTCTTTTGGTCAACGTTTTTGTTGGTCAAATCAGCCTGAGTTGCAGTTGTCCCTTTCGCACTTTACGGAGAGAGGTTGAAAGCGGCGCGACGGCAATAGTCTCTTCAAATACCTATTTTTCAAATTCCTCGGCACTATAGTCCCATCTTAAAAGCCTTGGTATGCGCTCTAATCCATACTAATATTATAAATGCGAAAGTATCTCTGTCTGTCTGTTTGTCTGTCCGGCTTTCACGCCAAAACTACTCAACCGATTGTAATGAAATTTGGTACACAGATGGTCTCTAGACTATCTGTGTACCAAATGCTCTGCTCCTGTCTGAGAAAGGACATAGGCTAAAAAACATCCCCCTATGACCAATAGGAGCAGAGCAGGAACAAAAAATGTTGCGGAAACGGGTGCTAACGCGGACGTACTACATATTGCTCCCATTATTTTAACAGGCGCTTATTTTATATCAACTGAGCTCATTTGGCTAGAAGCTTACGCGGGTGAAACCGCGGGGCACAGCTAGTCTTGAATAAACTTAAATTATAGTCAGTCGGAAACACCGCTGCAGGCAAATTGTTCCAGTCCTTCGATGTAGGTACTCTGTATAAAAGACGAAGTGAAATGCTTCATCCGGATCGTAGTGGTGTCAACAACGTAAAGGTGCATATTTGCCATACCACGGGTCATCCGATCATGGAACGAAGATGGCGGATTTAAGCTATGCAATTCTCGCGCACACTCTCCAAAATGCATGCTATAGAACACAGACAGTTGTTATGGATATTGCTTACCTGAAGTAAACATTATTGTGTAATGTAATGTACGGACGACAGCAGGTCAAGTTACCCGAAACTATCAAAATATATTTCCAAATAACCTTGAGCCTTAATGCTTTAGAGACAAAGTCGAAAATCTGGTAAAGAAATCTAATAGAATATAGTCGCTTTATGTGCTGTCGTCTGTACATATATTCACACTGACTGTTTGTCATCATCAACTTTTTTATCATTCCACTACTGGGCACAGGTCTCCCTTCATACAGAGAAGGATTGAGCGTAATCACCACACTTACTCAATGCGGATTCTTCCGACTTAAAGTCCAGGTTTCCTCAAGATGTTTTCCTTCACCTTATAATCAGTCATTGGTGTCTAAGATATACTTAGAAAGTACATATAACTTAGAAAAGTTACATGGTACTTGCCTGATTTGGAATCGATCCCGCACACTCGTACTTGAGAGGCTGGTGTTATAACCACTAGGCCACCACGACTTGAACTTCATCTTCGTCTGTCGTGTTTCGGCATGATGTCTGGTGAAGCCGTACGGTGGACGGGTCTGAGCAGTTGTGTTGCGATGTGGGCCGGGTAGGATGTGCCTAATGTTGTTGTGTCGGGAGTTTGGTCGTGAAGGGGCTCCAGATCATCCTCTGGCGCAGCATCGTTGGTCGTGTTGTTGGGTTAAACATTGCATCACCTCGCTCAACTGCCGTCTTCCTTCCTATTCACTCAGTTTTTTTGAGTGAATAGGCTTAATAAGCTAGTGCGCTTTACCATCAACGATTGCATCACTGCTTACCATCAGGCGGGATTGCAGTCAAGCACTAGTTTATAAGTATTAAAAAAAAAAATTGTATTCTCACTTATTTGCATTCATTACACCAGGGCTCGTTACTCATCCACAATCAGCTCACAGACTCCCTTTAACTTTAACGCTAAGTTTTGACGACTTACTGGTATCTTAGCATTGAATTTCCGATTCATTTCCTGTACTGATTAAGAATTATTGTACCATATACTAGGTGCTGTTCTGATGATACATGCGTATAGGAATGCTTATTCTGACTTGCCTTCATGGGCGTACCTAGCTTCTGGCCTGTGGGGATGGAGGGCAAGTTAGGCCTAGGGGGGGTCCCAACTCCCAAAAGCTGAAGGCGGTCAGTGCACTTCAAGGATACATTCTAAAAAGTAGGAGCCAAGGCGAACGGGCTCCTTTTGGCGGTGAAAAGACACGCCTGTGTTTTGGCGGCATTGAATGCTACAAGATTGGCTTGGACCCATTCGGAGACTGCCTGCAGTACAGCACTCGTAAGCTCTACCATAGCCTCTTTTTCGGACCGTATTGATTCCTTACTAGCCCGAGCTTCCGGCAGGTATCTCTCCACAACTGTGCTGCCATCTACATACCTTTAGATACCGGGCATCAGCAGATTGTTAATATGCAGCAGGAACAGAGTTGCAGGGAGTACAGAATAGAATAGAATAGAATACTCTTTATTATGTACACCATATAGATTACAAAAACATAAATATAAAAATTTTACAAAGGGTGACACAATGGGCGGTCTTATCGCTAAGAGCGATCTTTTACAGACAACCTTTGGATGGAATAGTAAGGGGAAGCAGAGAGAAATAATGTAGGTAGTCTACAGTGTACTATTTACAATTTTACATAGTTTATATAATAAATATACACGTCAAGTGTATCATACTAGTACAATAAATACTTATATACATATAATTAATAAAAATCATACAAAAGCAAATAAAAAAATCATGACATATTTAAAGAGAGAGGAAATGCTTTTTTACCATGGTTTTAAAAGTGGGCGGAGTTTGAGCACGCCTTACAGACACGGGCAAGTCATTCCATAGCCGAACTGCTTGTACAGTAAAGGATTTATCTTAAAAACTAGTGGAATGCATCGGTATGTCTAATACCTATCAGGTTTTACAGACCCCTGAGGAACACCAGCATTGGCACACCAGCTTGTGTCAGATTACGGCATTCCCTCTAAACCTAGAGCAGGCCTGGGTCCCAGGAGTGAGAATATTATAGACTGATTATGTTATGTTATATATGAATAGGAGATAGCCTTCACTTTGCGAATGAATATATCTTCATTATAAGTTAAGCCACAATAAAGTTAGAGGTATTCTACTCAGAAGTTTAGAGCAAGTTATAATATCTTTAGATAAGTTTTATTTTCTCGGTGGTAGGCCATAATATCGGCTGGTGGCCAAACTGGTGATCCGGAGCATGAACTTCAGCGCAGCCTTCGTGCAACAAATCCAGCGTGATGTCATCATCATCACTCCCGCAAGCTTTAGTGGCGAGTCACTTAGCCAGTCAGCGCCCACGACTTCAACGGGTATTTTTACCACAAGCATGCAGCGGCCACGCATACCTGGTCATCACCCTCAGCCTCGGCACAGAACACTGCACTTACGGCCAGTCAGCAAGAAGAGTTTCGTCAAGATCCCCGGTGGTAGGCCATAATTCGGCTGCCGGTAGAAGTTACCACCTACTAGACAAAGTCTTTCCGCCAAGCGATTTCTTCGTGTTCCGGCATGATGTCTGGTAAAGCCGTACGGAGAACGGATCTGAGCAGTTGTGTTGCGATCTGTGCCGGATACGATGCGACAAGTGTTGTTGTGTCGGAAGTTTGCTCGTGGAGGGTCTCCAGATCAATTTCCCTCTGGCGCAACATCGTTGGTCGTGTTGTTGAGTTTAACATTGCATCGCCTCGCTCAAATGCAGTCTTTCTTCCTGTTCACTCAGTTTTTTTGAGTGAATTGGCTTAATGAACTAGCGCGCTTTACCATCAACGATTGCATCACTGCCTACCGTCAAGCGGGATTGTAGTCAAGCAGTAGTTTATTATTATTAAAAAAAATATGTTGTCCATCTTAGTAAGGTGAAACAAACATACTTTCTTAATAGAAATAGTGAAGTTATTTCCCGGGTACGAAAACAATAATATTCTCATTTTTTTTTTGCATTCCCGCACAGCTATACGGGTCCATCGATCATAGATATTTGAAAGGCGTTACGGGTCAGAAGTCCGACAGTTTGACAACAAGTAGGTTTTTCCAGGGGTTATAGTCATAATCATCATCTCAGCGTTAATCCCAGTCGCATCCGTAGCTTTTTCAGCTTTGGAGTCTGGGGTCTGCTTTACCAGTCTCACTGCTGATTTTGGCTAAACTTCGATATTTTACGTGAAGCGACTCCCGCCTGACCTCCACAACCCGAAGGCGATATCCAAGCATTGCAGTTAAACCAATTGTTAGACTTTTGAGGGCTCCAACTACCCGTAACGACTGCGACTAGATGTTCGTGTGGCAACCGAGACCAACGGCTTAACGTGCTTTCCGAGGCACGACCAGACCAGTGCAAATATTCATATTCATGCATACAAATATTTGCATTGTGCGGGGATCAAACCCGCCCCTCTTTGCGCAACGGTCACGTTCGCTACCGCTACACCTCGGAGGCTGCCGGAGGTTATAGTATTACCCAATAAGTGGATTGTGGAGGTCAGATAGGTATTCGCTCCATCAAAATACTGGTCTTTAGCTAAATCAGCTTATATTGAAAGCTGAGGCCTAAGTTAGTTAGGAAGAGCAAACGAAACAAAACACACATTACCAGTAAATATCATAAAATAATAAAAAAAGGATATATAAAAAAAAATAAAGGCAAAAATCTTGTACTCAAAAATGCAAACTTAAAAACAAAGTTGACTTCATGTCAAAGCGAGGGTCATAGTCAACACCATAGATATAGGAATAGCAATGAAATCCTACATCTATGGTCAACATACATTATTTGACAATTGACAAATAGATACTTCTGTCACCCGTGATGCGCCCCTGACACTGGCAGATGACAACAAACCAAACAGAAACAAAAAAATGCAAAAAGATGATGCAGAATGGAGACAATAACTAATTGCGTTACAAATTGAATAACAGTTAATCTGATATTTAATTTGCAACTGTGCAAGAAAAGGTTGTTGCTCCAATCGAAGCAATTTTGTTTACTTGAAATTTTACCCCTAATTTGTGGTTAAAAAGCAAACAACTGAACCGATTTTGATAAAACACCTATGGAACCAAGCTAAAAGATATCCTTCCACATAAAAAATCTAGTAATCATCGACTTCGGTTGGCGAGGTAATGAGCTATTCGTCCATTTGTCACGCACATACCTAATAAAAAATTCCTATACGGTTTTCGAATGCCATTATCAGAATTGGAACAACGTGAAATAAGCGCGGGAAGCACCAGCTTCCAAATAAAAAATCATCAAAATCAATTCAACCAGTTCTGAGGCGAGAAAGAAAACAAAATACAGTCGAATTGAGAACATCCTCCTTTTTTTGAAGTCTTTTAAATACTTTTCAAAAGAACCCGCCTTTAAGATAAAGGCCATAAAGTACTAAAGCAGAGGGCTCCTCGGTACTCTCTACCCTGCTCGATACACTCTTAGGTACCATTTAGTGCCACTTGAACCCCGTCTAGCTTTCTTACTTAAAGACTCTTTGTTGGGAAGCCTCTTTACATGGTTCTAAGCAAATACCCTTTTTGGGAGAAAACAAAAAACGAGTTGTAGAGAAAGATATTAGAATATGCATTCTTCAGAGATTCGGATAAGCCAGACACTAGTTGGTGGGGGTAATACCCGGTTAGGTACTCAATCGCTCCACGTAAAAAAACTGGGCCTGTAGACAAAGTAACATCGCTTCATACCGAAGCGAAATCGAAAACCAAACCAACCAATGGCGGGAACGATTGACCACGCGACGCGATAAATCACGTGGTCAATCGTTCCCGCCATTGGTTGGTTTAGTATTCGATTTCGTTTCGCTATTAAGCGATGTTACATTGGCTACAGGGGCTGGTTTTCGATTGCATCCAGTTGGACTTCAAGCCACAATTAGTGTACTATAAAATCTTTTTTTCTTTTTTTTTTTAAGGTCGGATTCAACCACAACTCTTGATCAAAGGCCCCTGTGGAATAGATACCACAATTTTGCCAATAACACGTGTAACAAATTATAGAATGTGAAATAAAATTTTCAAAGAAAAATTTTATTTCACAATAATGGCGTATATCGCCAATGACAGTTGAAAACGACGGCCGCGTGAACCGCCAATGAGGGAGGTTTGAGGCAAAGTCATGATGTGGCGATTGTGCTGCGATATTTTAAGGTTCTTTATGAATTATTTACTGAATGCACTTTTTACTACATAAATCATGCGTTTTTATTTAGTAAACGACACTATAAATAATTTTCTAAGTCCAATGAAAAATGTGCGATGATCTTAGCTTTCCCGTCAAAACTCCCACTATAAAATCAACCAGACCAAAGGCTAGTCTCCGCTGAAATTGGCAATGACAGGACTACGTCAAATACAAAAGAGTTTTGATTGGTGTGGAGGTGTGAGAAACAGGGTGCAAAGTTCAGTCATCCACTATAGAAAAGGGAGGATCCTCCGACCACAAAAGTGTTGTGTCTGGCGAGCACTTGCCCAGCGGTTGATGTTGGGAAGTTGTATGTATGCTAGTTCCGCGGTAAACTCTGCTTGCGAGATGGAGAAGCCGTGTGACGTCAGTATGACGTAATGTTCGCATGTGTCGCGGCGTTTATAGGTACCGCAACATCACTGGAGACCGGAGGTCGATAATGGATTGAGTCTTATTATATACCTTGTGATGCTGGTCACGCCTGCTGAGGTTCCATTGAGGCGAAGCTGCTGCATAGTTCTTAGTGAGTCGAAACTGTTTACGGAAATTCTGCAGTGAGTCGGGGTGGTGGCGCTGCGTTATACTCCAGTGCGTCGGATGTCGTACAGTTCCGAGTTTACGCTGGCTGATGCGTCAGCCAGGTGAAGGGGCTCTTTTTTTATAATAATTATAAACTAGCGCTTGACTGCAATCCCGCCTGGTGGTAAGAAGTGACGCAATCGCCGATGGTAAAGCGCGCTAGTTCATTAAGCCTTTTCACTTAAAAAACTTAGTGAATAGGAAGGAAGACGGCAGTTTATCGAGGTGATGCAATGATTGGCCCAACAACGCGACCAACGATGCTGCACCTGAGGGAGATTGATCTGGATACCATCCACGACTAAGCTCCCGACACAACAACATTTGGTGCATCGCACCCGGCACACATCGCAACAGAACTGCTCAGACCCGTCCTCCGTACGGCTTCACCAGACATCATGCCGAACATGACGAATCGCTTTGAGGCAAGACTTTGTCTAGTGGGTGGTAACTTTTGCCGGCAGCTGAATTATGGCCTACCACCGAGGATCTTGGCGAGGCTCTTCTTCTTGACTAGCCGAAAGTGCAGTGTGCTGTGCCGAGGTTGCAGATGAGGCTCATGGTGTTATCCAGGTTATGCGCGGCCGCTGTATGCTTGTAGTAAGAATACCCGTTGAAGCCGTGGGCACTGGCTGGCTAAGTGACTCGCCGCTAAAGCTGGCGGGAGTGATGATGATGACATCACGCTGAATTTGTTGAACGAAGGCTGAGCTGAAGTTCATGCTCCGGATCACCAGTTTGGAGGGATGAGGAACAGCGTGTAAAGTTTAACCATCCTCCATAGAAAAGGGGGGATCTTCCGACCACACAAGTGTTGAGCCTGGCGGGCATTTGCCCAATGGTTGATAATGGGATGGTATCATCATCATCATCTCAGCGTTAATCCCAGTCGCATCCGCAGCTTTTTCAGCTTTGGAGTCTGGGGTCCGCTTTACCAGTCTAACTGCTGAATTTGGCTAAACTTCGATATTTTTCGTGAAGCGACTGCCGTCTGATCTCCACAACCCGAAGGCGATATTGCAGTTAGACCAATTCTTAGACTTTTGAGGGCTCCAACAACCCGTAACGACTGCCACTAGATGTTCGTATGGCAACCGGGACCAACGGCTTAACGTGCTTTCCGAGGCCCGACCAGACCAGTGCAAATATTCATATTCATGCATACAAATACTTGCACTGTGCGGGGATCGAACCCGCTTCTCCTTGCGCAAAGGCCGCGTTCGCTACCGCTACGCCACGGAGGCTTTCAAATGATGATGTAGGGATGTTATCATCATCATCTCAGCGTTTATCCCGGTTGCATCCGCGGCTTTCGCGTTGGAGCCCGGGGTCCGCTTTTCTGCATATTCTCCTCCATTTCGCACGATCTTTAGCATGCCGTGGTAAGAGCTTGTTGGCACGCATGTCATCTCTTACAACGTCAAGCCAGCACTTCTTTGGTCTACCCCGCTTGTTCCGGCCCGGCGGAGGCGCCATGGCAAGACATCTGTTACCCACGTAACATGCCGGTTTGCGTAAGACGTGGCCGTACCAGCGTAGGCGAATCTCCTGCAGTTTGTCTGCAATGTCACGGACACGAAGGCTGCCCCGGATGCGGGAGTTCCTGATGCGGTTTTTCCGCGTAACCCCACACATACACCGCAGCATATTCATCTCCGTGACACGCCGCTCCTGCTTGTGTCGCTCAAGCACAGGCCACACCTCACTGCCATACAGGAGAACAGGTCTAATGATGGTTTGATAGACCTGCCCCTTAAGCTTAACCGGCATTTTGGGGTCACAAATGACACCTGTCACCTCACGCCATTTCGCCCAAGCTGCGGAAATACGTGCCCTGACGTCGCAATCAATGTCGCCGGACGCGTGAAGCACAGACCCCAAGTATTTAAACTGGTCCGTGCACTCGACCATGTCTTCGCCAATGCGCACAGACATGGGGTCTGTCGTACATGGGAAGGAATCGGGAAATTGGAATGTGTTTCATGTAAGAATGGGTGCATGCTTTAACAAAGTGTTTTTGGTGTGTAGTGAATGGTAGAGTGAGCGTATGTTGCATGATGTAGATACCGCTGGGCACACCAAGATTTGGTTTGGACGCCTATTCTATTACATCTTTTCAGTTCTAAGTAAATATTCTCTCATTGCCCTCCTTTGACACAATGTAAGCAATTTATTTTTCTGAATAATATTTTGTAATGGCTACGACATTTTAATTCGGGACGTGACCCATCTCTACTTGACGTCATTAACATAAAAATGTCATATTTTCAGTAATATTTTGAGAGAAAAATTCACAAATTGGATTGTCAGTGTCTCAACGTAGACGTGTTGAGCACTGCCGACGCCAGATCCGGTGGTGGCTGCTTGATGAAAATAAGTACCAGGAGTTCGCTTCGGTTATTGGCGACAAGTGCGCTGGTACCGAGGGAGAATCTGTCCAAGATCACTGGGACAGAATCCAGGCAGCTATTACTAGGGCGCGCGGGTGGTGCTCGGCGTGTCTAAGGGCGGTCGGAAAAGTGACAAGGAGACCTGGTGGTGGAACGACACAGTCCAGAGGGAGACAATGGTGAAGAAAGCCCTCTTCAAAACGTGGCAGGCGACCGGATCTCCTGAAGATCGTGACGCATACAAGGTTGCCAAACGTGCCACTAAAAGAGCTGTAGCCAGAGCCAGACGAGACCACTTGCAACCGCTCTACGAGAAGTTGGAATTTTCTGAGGGGCAAAAGGTCATTTATAAGCTGGCACGTTCTAGGGTGAAAGCGGCACTGGATATATGTGGACAGGGAACAGTTGGTGCGGCGGGTAAATGCATGGAAGAACTCGCTTGAGAACGGAGGTCTTATACTCAATGTGGCAAAGACGGTGTACATGGCCAGCAACACCACAGACCCTATGCCTGTGTGCTTAGGCGGAGACATGGTCGAGTGCACAGACATTTCCGCAGCTTGGGAAAAATGGCGTGAGGTGACAGGTGTCATTTGTGACCCCAAAATGCCGGTTAAGCTTAAGGGACAGGTCTATAAGCCCTGTCCTTTTGTATGGCAGTGAGGCGTGGCCTGTTCTTGAGCGACACAAGCAGGAGCTGCGTGTCACGGAGATAAATATGCTGCGGTGGATGTGTGGAGTTACGCGGAAAGATTGCATTAGAAACTCCCGCATCCGTGACAGTCTCCGTGTCCGTGACATAGCAGACAAACTGCAATAGAGTCGCCTGCGCTGGTACGGTCACGTCTTACGTAAACCTGCAGGTTACGTGGGTAACAAATGTCTTGCCATGGCGCCTCCGTCGGGCCGGAACAAGCGAGGTAGACCATAGAAGTGCTGGTTTGACGTTGTAAGAGATGACATGCGTGCCAACAATCTCACACCACGGGATGCCAGAGATCATGCGAAATGGAGGCGTATTAGTAGGAAAGCGGACCCCGGGCTCCAACGCGAAAGCCGCGGATGCGATCGGGATTATACGCTGAGATGATGATGATATTAAAGGTAATTTTAGTAGCAGCAGATCTCTTTGTGAATTATTGGAATTGGTTGTTTCATTCAGGAGATTCACGATTTATTCAAAACTAAACACCAGAAAAATTCCGCATGCCGCTCGTGCCCCTGCCGGCCGCCTGCCACTTGCGTGTTTCTCTGCCTAAACCGCGGAGTGAGTGGGCCGGAGCGGGGGACCATTATTTCGAACAAACTTGCTATCCCGGTAGGCTTTCATCCTGTTTGAAGGTGGTGGACTGGCTATCCATGGACAATAAGGTCGATGTATCTTGCAGACATTATTTTTATTGAAGAGCCACTGTTTCTCGAGGAAGGCTTAGGTACCTATATCATTTGTCCACGTGCGAAGGCGGGGCGGGTCGCTAGTACAATACAAATACCAACTATAAAATGTGAGAACTAGCCTAAGCCTGGCTAAATAAGTTAGTCAACGTGACGTCCTTAACTATTTATAAATGTCACCTAAAGAAAAGGGTTTCGCAATTTATTGTTTAACCACAATAGCCTAGACTGGGCCTGGACGATCGAGGTTGTAGATAAAATGGCAGGTCATCTAATTTATCGTCCAACACCCTTGGTCAATAAATTTCCATGAATGGATAATTCTAAAAACTCCTTTTTTATAGATTATAAACCATTGCTTGACCGCGATGCTGTCTGATTGCAAGCAGTGCTGCAATCGTTGATGGTAAAGCGCGCTAGTTTATTAGGAGCCTATTCACTCTAGCCTTAAAGACACTTAAATTGTTCTAGTCCCTCGATGTACGCGGTATAAAAGAGGAGGGACGCTTCCCCGGATCGTAGTGGTGTCAACAACGTAAGGGTGGAAACTCGCTCGACTGGTCGTCCGATGATAGGACGGGTATTGGGGAATTAAATCATGCAATTCCCTCGCACACTCTCCAAAATGTATCCTATAGAACACCAACAGACTGGCTACTCTACGCCTGTGCTGGTTTTGGAGACCGTTTTGAGTTAAATCTGGGTCGCCAATCAGCCTCTTCGCACAGCAAAACTAGCAAGATACGAGTCAGACTTATGCACGAAAGATTCCCTACCACTATCTATACAATTAATTAGCATAAGTGAAATCTGAAATCATTAAAAAAACAGAATACACAAATACCAAAAAAAAACTTCTACCAGTAGTCCGTATAGTATCGCGAGCTTGGTCGTGGAAGGTCTCCAGATCAATCTCCGTCTAACGCAGCATCGTTAATCGTATTGTTGGGTTTAACATTGTATCACCTCGCTCAACTGCCGTCTTCCTTCCTATTCACTCGGTTTTTTTTTTATTGAAAAGTCCCTTAATAAACTAGAGTGCTTTACCATCAACGATTACATCACTGCTGACTATCAGAAGGGATTGCGGTCAAGCCCTAGTTTATAATTATAGAAAAAAAAGTCATGAATGGATTATTCAAAAAACCGGCTAAATAGGACTCAGACTCATGCACGAAAAATTCCCTATCTATAAAAAATTGCAGTCATGGGACTGACCGACATATGTGAAAATTGAAATCATAATACATTGAATGCACAAAAAGTAAAAAACAAATACCAGCACAGTGTGAGGTCGGTCATGCTCACGCGAATTCAATGCTTTTTTGTGTTCAACATCCATATAGAAGTTTTTACTAGAATAATGTTGCAATGTTTTTACTGAAAAGCCATTGGCAATGGATTAGTAACATGCTTCAAAATGATAGCAATATTTGTGTTACGCAATCTGGGTGCGGATTTGTACGATTTTTTCAGTGCGTTACAAATTTATTAGGTTTCGGTAATTTACGATCATTTGCTTTCCCTTTTAATTTCGGATGAGCTGTTTCCATTAACTGTGATGCTCTTAAGCTGATTAAAATCGACATGGGATTTAATCGATGGTAGGCCATAACATCGACTGCCGCAGAAGTTACCCACCAGGCAAAGTCTTGCCGCCAAGCGATTTATCGTTTTCATGATGTCTGGTGAAGCCGTACGGAGGACGGGTCTGAGCAGTTGTGCTGCGATGTGTGGCGGGTACGATGCGCCAAATGTTGTTGTTGCGGGAGTTTGGTCGTGGAGAATCTCCAAATCAATCTCCCTCTAGCGCAGCTTCGTTTGGTCGTGTTGGTCTTGGGTTTAACATTGCATCACCTCGCTCAACTGCCGTCATCCTTCCTATTCCTTAGTTTTTTAAGTGAATAGGCTTAATAAACTAGTGCGCTTTACCATCAACGATTGCATCACTGCTTACCATCAGGCGGAATTGCAGTCAAGCACTAGTTTATAATAATACTAGCGACCCACCCCGGCTTCGCACGTGGACAAATGATATAGGTACCTAAGCCTTCCTTATGAAACGGTGGCCCTTCAATAAAAATAATGTCTACTGTACCGCCCATCAGCCAAAATCTGTCTCTGCAAGATACACCGACCGTATTGTCCATGGATAGCCAGTTTCACCACCTTCAAGCAGCATGAAAGCCTAACGGGGTAGGTAGCAAGTTTGTTCGAAATAATGGTCCCCCGCTCCGGCCCACTCCTTCCGCGGTTTAGGCAGAGAAACACTCAAGTAGCAGGCTCGGCACGGACGCGAGCGGCAAGCGGAGTTTTTCTGGTGTTGTTTTGAATAAAACGTGAAATCTCCTGCATGAAACAACCAATTCCAATAATTCAAAAAGAGATCTGCTGTTACTGAAATTACCTTTGATATGACGTAATTTATTTGGATAAGGATTAATAATAAGGAACAAATAGTGGGCTCTGATTTCGACTGGCATTTTAATTAACTTTTCAAACATAAAAAAGTAGTCATAATGAAGAAACTATGGTAGGTAGATGTATGGTGTTGCAGACTTTTTTGTAGGCATTTTTAAGGTCTACAATACTGTAGTACATTATTTTGATCTATCTCATAGGGTTCAGTCAGCGGTTGTAATATAAGCTCAAAAATATGGGTTTATTTTTCGACTTGTGTTAGAAATCTCAAAAATTATCAGTGTTCCTGTTATATAGTATGCATGTTATATACATAAAAACCTTCGTATTGAATCACTTTATCTTTTAAAAAAAAACTCTATCAAAATCCGGTGCGCAGTTTTAAAGATTTAAGCATACAAAAGGAAATAGGGACAGAGAAAGCGACTTTGTTTTATACTATGTAGTGATAAAAAAAATATTGCTAATCAATTGCTCTATTTATTCCAATAATATTTTTGTTAAACAACGTACATAAGGTAATGAATGTTGTTGATCTGTCAAAATGAAGCCATTGCTACTAATAGTGTCTTACCTGCTTTAGCCATTAGTTATTTTGTAGTTATTAGCCTGCTGGTCTGAACAGTTGTGTTGCGATGTGTGCCGGGTACGATGTGCCAAATGTTGGTGTGTCAGAAGTTTGGTCGTGGTGGCACTCCAGATCAACCTCCCTCTGGCACAGAATCGTTAG
Source organism: Sesamia nonagrioides (assembly GCA_017933935.1). Classification (NCBI taxonomy): domain Eukaryota; kingdom Metazoa; phylum Arthropoda; class Insecta; order Lepidoptera; family Noctuidae; genus Sesamia; species Sesamia nonagrioides. The sequence goes on along the minus strand of JADWQK010002280.1, from coordinate 4,540,870 downwards.
TCGTGTTTTTGGCTTTAACATTGCATCAGTTTGCTCAACTACAGTCTTCCTTTCTTTAGCGCGCTAGTTTATTAAGAGCCTATTTAGGCTCTTAAGAGGGGAGCTAGTGCCGAGGAATTTGGAAAGTAGGTTTCAAAGAAACTATTGCCGTCGCGCTACTTCCAACCTCTCCCGGTAAAGTGTGAAAAGAACATTTTCAGCTCAGGCTGATTTTACCTACAAAAACGTTGACCAAAAGACGTTTCGTATTCCGCTGCTTTCTTTTTCAAAACATCACAGATCTCAATTATTTTTATACCAAAATTTAGATGAAAAATGTACCTATGCTTCTATTATTTTCTTTTTGTTAAAAACTTATCACGTTTGTCTAAATAGTCATCTGAACATCACGTTAAAATGGGTTATTTTTCGCGACTTTGAAGTAGCATATTTCTTTTAATAATTAAGTTTCGGAAAATCAAATGATAGGGGCACGTATAATCAGTGTAAAATTGTAGAAAAAAAATAATTGCTCTAAAAGCATTATCCACGAAGAAAGCAGCGGAATGCGTTTGTATAGAGAAAGCACTACTAGAGTTCCCTCTTAATAAACTAGCGCGCTTTACCATCAACGATTGCATCACTGCTTACCATCAGATGGGATTGCGGTCAAGCACTCGTTTGTAATTATAAAAAAAGAGAGGTTTTTTTTTCTTCTATTACGCCTAAAGTAAGCTTAATAGAAATAAGAGTAACTCTGCCCGTCTTTTACCTTTTTGCTGCTTTAATGGCTGGATTTTATCACATTTCACATAAAGTATGTATAAATAAAAGTTTAAAATATCAGAGAATGTATCTTCTACAATAATTTGGTACCTTAAAATAAATAATAAATAATAAATTTGGATGCTTATGGCATTTTTTATTGGAGCACTCACTAACTTTGATGACAGAAATTTACAAAATGGTGACTTCAACTTCACTTCAAAATATTAAATAAAATTTAGTCTATGGATGTTGTGAATTTGCGCTCATTCGGCACATGTGTTACTAGTCTATGATTTTAATAGGTTTTGAAAGGTCTCTAACGTAATAATATTAGATTTTTAAGTCGTTTAACAAAAATGAAGACTCTGCAACAATTGTTTCCACGAGCAAAGTTCGGATTTTTTGTTTGGAACGATCGTTCCCAGAAGCAACCGAGCGGATAGTACGTTCCCGTGGGACAACTTTAAACCTCACATTCGGCCGAAGCTACGGCTAGTCTGTTTTTCTATAAGTAGGGAAAGTTACTCAGCTTACACAAGGCAAAATTGTGACTTGGCCGGTCAGTTGAGATTCAAAAAAAAAAATCAAAATCAATGCATTTATTTCAAATAAACCAGTTACAGGCACTTTTGAATTGTATGAAATGGCAGCAGGTCACGGGAACAATCCGCGACTCCCGCATTCCCCTTAAACTTAAGGGGAAAATATATAAAACCATGATCCGACCTGTTGTCTTGTATGGATCAGAATGTTGGGCTACGAAAGGGATGAATGAAAGGCAATTGCATGCAGCCTCGATGAGAATGCTAAGAGGGATGTGTGGTGTTACACGAATGGATAGAATAAGAAATGAGTACATAAGAGGAAGTCTGAAAGTGGCACCGGTAGCTGAAAAGTTGTGTGGAAAGCGGTTGTCATGGTACGGGCATGTGTTACGGAGAAATGAGGAGAATGTCGTGAGGAGAGTTTTAATTGTGAATGTTGATGGCTATAAGAGTAGGGGAAGACCAAAGAAACGATGGATGGAATGTGTGAAGGATGATATGGCTAAGAAGGGGGTGACTGCCGAGATGGCTTCTGATAGGGATGTATGGAAGAAAAAGACATGTTGCGCCGACCCCAAATAAATTGGGATAAGGGCAGGAGAATGATGAGGCACTTTTGAATTGTCAGAAGGTCGGTCAGTCAATAAGATGAAGCTAGTCGCCCATTCCAAAGAGTAGGTACCTATGGAGAAGAACGGGCAAGAAACTCCATGGACACTCTTAAATTTTCAAGCTATTGTTACAAATATTTGATTACATCATTCATGTTGAAATCAACCGTGTGAGAACGATGCAGAAATAAATTGTACGCTGAGAGCGTCCATTATGGAAAACACACAAAAATCAATTCAGAAATTAAAATACGCCGTGGCAGCTAAGAGATGACCAGTCCCCTCGACGGCGTCCGTTCACGAACATGACGTATGGATCAGCATCATTCAGCTCAACCATATTGAAGGGAACCTAATGACCCAATACACACGCCACCATCAGCGAGACATTTGAGTGAACATGACATACTCTCAACAGCCAGAGCACAATCAAGTCAATATAAAACGACTAACCCAACAAAAAAATGCCTTACAGCACATTCGTACATTGTGCTCACATGTTTGCCATGCAACCTCCAACAGTGTTCCCGAATACTAAGTTTAGCTCCTGTGTAGTTGTACAAGCGGCAATGATTCAATCTGTGTTCCGAATTAAGATATCCGCCTGATGGTAAGCACTATAGCCTTGAAGGCACTTAATTGCAGTCAGCCAGGAACACCGCCTCAAGGAAATAGGTCCAGTCCTTCGATATAATAATAATAATAATAATAATAAGCCTTTTTATTTCTAGTTTTACAATTGATAGTAATAATTTTACAGGAAACACAATTAATATTCCTATGTATTAGTAATGTTAGTAATATATGTAGGTTTATAATATGTTAGTAGTGTTATTAATCAACAAGAACCCCGGTTTGGGTAAAGGCCTCCTCCAAAGATGCCCATTTTTGTCGGTCTTGTGCTATGGTGTACCAGTTGGTGCCCGTTGATCTTTTCAGATCATCCTCCCAGCGAATTAAAGGTCTCCCCCTCTTTCTCTTGCCTGGTGGTCCTAACCAGGTAGTAACCCGCGATGTCCACCTTCTGTCAGTCATTCTCGCCACATGTCCAGCCCACTGCCATTTCCGTTTTCGAGCATAAATCAAGGCGTCTGTAACTTTAGTGACTCCTCTTATCTTTGAATGTCTTATTTTGTCCATTTTCTTTATATTTAACATGCTTCGCTCTAAACCTCTTTGACATGTATTAATTTTATTCATGGCTTGTGTAGAGAATTTCCAGGTCTGGCTTCCATAGGTGAGGCTCGGTATAAGACATGAGTTCATAACTTTAGCTTTGAGAGTTATTGGTAGATTACTCTTAAATAGTCCTTCGATATACGAGGTAAAAAAGGATGAGGTGATTTCGTAAGGCATCCTCCTTTCACAGAGCTAACATTCACTCTGCTTTCATTATCCTATTCGGTTGAGTTTTATCGACTTTAGGATCAATGTTACCCTAACTTTGAGCGTTAAGCAATAAAAAAAGCGTATATCAGCTTAGCATCAGCACGTTTTAAAACAAAGTTAGGCCACGCTGGCACGAATTTCTCGTGCACTGAATTTTCGACTCTTGGTATAAAGCTGATAGTCGAAATTGTAACAAAGCGCAATGCAGCGCGTCAAAAAAATACGCTGTTGGATTCTCAACGTTCGGCTATAGGTAGTACGTTCAAAATCCATTGTGTGAAATAAACTGTAGCATTAAAACATATCCGTGTGTATCTGGAATGTTACATTCTTTTTACTGACCAACCCGATTTATCGATACTTCAGTACTTTTTGGGATTAATTTCTCTCCTCATCTACTTCGTTGCTGAAGGTCATGTCGTGTCGCGTTGCCTCTCTTACGGTCTGCAGTATATTGCAGGGCAGCAGCTGTACTAATCGCACGAGTTAACTGTACACCTCGCTGGAATGCGACCCCTCTCCCGCTTCCCCGTGCGGCGCCCCGCATTTGTTACTGCTTACTTGCTTCAATTATCTACTAAGGCCGCTGCCTCGAATCTTGCGGGCAACGGGGCGGCGGCGGCGGCGGCCAGTGAGCGGCAAGATCTTATGCGTAAAATCAAACGGACCGGTTCGAAAGAAAACAGCGGCGCGGCAGCGGGGCGGTGGCGGGCAGCGACCGGTGTACTTCTCGCGCTTGAATCTTGCGAGCAGCGGGCGAGCAGCGGGCGGGGCAGCGAGCGGTGATCGAGCGTTAGGAATAAATTTGAATCAAAAAGATGTTGCCGCCATTATTCAGACATTTCTTTCGCGAATAAAAACAAATATCTTGTCGACACAATCGTGAACACAACACTACGCGGCTATAGTGACGCGAGATCTGCCCGCTAGTTTCGAGAACGGGTCTTTGATGCCCGCCCGTGCCGCTGCCGCTGCCGCCGCCGCCCCGCTGCTGTCCGCAAGATTCGAGGCAGCGGCCTAAGTGATCGCCCGTGTGGAATTTTCCCTCTATCTTGCCTACATCCATTATCTTGACCAGATAATAAGACTGTAGACAAGCTATGACCGAAGTTTCTGACCGTTGGGTTGTATCTTAAAAAATAATTTAATGATTTAATTATCTATAAAAAATATTGAACACGTATTTTATATTTTTTCTTTCATTCAATTACTAAGGAAGATATATTGATTTGAAATGTCGCTTCACGTCACGTCGTGGTACAAAATATACCACGGCGTGAAGTAATTAGCCCCCGCTCCGTAACTTTAATATGCTATAATCTCAGTAGGTTTTGGTAATTTCGACAAAATAAAAAATACGGGTCTTAATTTTTTTTAATTATCTATAAGACGGACCATTTATTTTTTTGTTTTCAAACCTTGGATAAATCCCTATCCTGTAATAGAAAACCGGTTATTCGAAGTTACGCCGGGATATCCATCCTGATAAAGGCTCTGTATGGTAACAAAAATCAAAATCAAAAGTCATTTATTCAAACTAGGCTGAAAATCAGCACTTTTTGAACGTCAATATTACATAAGACAGCCCCCCAAAACGCCCACCCATCGACACTTCCTAAGTGCTTTCGCTGGGAAGAAGAAGTAGCGGAAGAAACTCCCCAGCAGCACAGCTGTCTATTCATTTAGAAAAAACAAACAAGTGTTTATACAATACTATGTAGGTAGTCAAATATGAGCGTTAGAGATTTATATTAAAAAATATTTATTTCAAAAATACACGTCTGCTCAGCATGAGCTTTACAATTATAATGATTAATATCGAACAAAATAAGAACGCTTAAATCTAAGTTACATATGCTTATATACTAAATGAAGGTTTGCCTGTGTGTTTGCGACTCACAAGAGGAATCTGTTATGCGATGCTTATTGCTTTGTTTGTCACTGATTTCATCAGAATGAAACTTGAACTTAATGGCTACCGGGAGCAACTGGGTGGCATGTTATGATGTTGTGTCACTATTACTATGCGAGGTAAGGGCTGGCTATGCATAACTCCTCCCTCCGTAAGTTCAAAATCATCATTCGAAGACAATTCATGAGGTTGATGATTTTGACTAAATTTACATCTTAATACATGTCTATAACGATACATAGTTATTATTAACATAGTAAGTAGAATAACGTAAATTACAATAGTTCCTATACTAACACTATGCACGTTCACAAAATGGTTTTCACTGTTTATCACTTCACTGTTATCCTTTAGGGCATGTGATAGAAATTGTAGATTTTCTAAGTTGATTTCATCTAAGCTGATAGTCTTGCGGGATACGTCTTGTGGTGTCACGATGCTAGGTAGATGTATGGATGGTGAGCTGCGGAAGACAACTTCTCCTGTTTGAAGACGATGTTTTCTCAGCGTCGTTGTTCCAAATTTTACTTCACAGGCATTGTTCAGGGTTAGAATGTAGGTACCCATGATGTCGTGTTGGCTCATGTCGTTGCCACAGTATTCTGTTAAAAATGTAGGGAAACCTGCGAAAATTAGCCAAGAGTCTTGTTGTATGGATTTAATTTTAACAGTTGATGCATTAACTGTAAGAGGCAGGCATGATGTTATCTTCGTAGAGAAGGTCATCAGATCTACGATGCATTTTGTTTCTTCTTCAGGAGACACGATGTCGTCGTAACAAAGGAACTTTCCTTCGTCTATTTCTCTGCAAGGCTGAGAGAGTGATACTATTTTCGACCCTTTCGCAAGGATATGGGAATGTTTAGGAGTTATGAGGAATGATAATTCAAGGTGGGAGTTGTACATGGGAAAAGGGTGTAAGGTATAGTAGTTATAGACATCTGCTTGGACTGTTGGTACTGACATAATAAAAGTTATTTGTTTGCCCTTTACATAAGCTTTTATATCAATACAATGTTCTATGTTAACTAAATTTCCGATGGTTACAGGGAATGCTAACTTATCTATTTTCTCAATGTCTATAAGAATGTTAAATAGTTCGGATGTATTCAGTATAGACTGATGTAATACATTCACTCTACTGAATGCTACTGCTGTCTCCACTTCATCTAAGCGGGTTAATAATATTTGAAAATTATGAATTAACATGTCATATGTATTTATAATCAAGTTTTTACTCCTTTGAAATTGGGTGTTATTTAAAATTTCTTCTATTTCCTTAATAGTTTTGTCCAGTATGATAAAGTTGTTTCTTGTTGAATTTGTAAAGTTATTAAATGTATCAATTATTTCGGAAATTAAAGTAATTTTGTTCATCGTTACATTTTGTTGTGATTGTAGACTGTTTATCAAGTTATCATATCTAGTAGCATCATCATTGTCTAAATTTCCAGTAATTGCTTTAATTATTGATCCAATTGGATTGATAAGTCCCCTTTTCATTCTTATGTTTGGAATTAACTGATAGTATCGTTCTATAGTAATGTTCATTATATATTGGGTTTGCAATTCAGCATCAACAAGGCTACCGTCTAAAATGTATGTATCTAATTTATCCTTCATATAATTGGTTATTTCGTAATACTTTCCTATATTGTAGTCTAAATTCTTATGAACTAAATTTAAATCTAATATCTTAATTATATTCCAGTTATAGAGGCTTAGCGAAGCTTGGCCTTCTTTAACAGGGAGTATTCCTGGATTATCTTCAATCCTTTGAAGTTGAAGGGCCAGGTTCAGGGTTGCTTGCATCACTATCACGAGGGCGAACCTGTGGAGGACGCTTTATGTCTTTAATTGGTATTTTCTTTATTTTGCGGGCTTTATTTGCTACTGTTACGGTATTTCTATTAACTTTATCGAGTATTGTTGCCTTTTGGTATCTAGGCTTATCTTTACTACGTCTTGTATTAACTCCTTTCATGTAAATGTTGTCTCCTGTTTTGATGTCAAATTGTTTTTCTCCTCCGCGTTTCTCTATTATTTTTTCTTTAGATTGTAACATTTTATTTGTTAAATAGTTATAAAGGTATTTGGTACGTTTAACGTGATCAGTTACTAATTGTTGGGTATAATTTTTATCAAAGTTTACTGCAAAAATGCTCGAAGCGTCAGTATGTCCAAAGACTACTTCAAATGGAGTCAAACCAGTAGTTGAATGGATGGATTGGTTATATGACATGACAGCGTAAGTCATGACAGATGCGGCGTCGGTAATCTTTCTTTCATATTTTGCTAGTCTATAAATTTCTATGATAGTTGAATGGAATCTTTCGACAAGTCCCATAGAATTTGGATTATGTGGTGTACCTATGTGTAGATCTATTTTATAAAAGTTTAGCATTTCCTTTAAGAGGTTATTATTAAATTCAGATCCAGGATCGGCACTGATCTTTTGAGGGACACCATAAATAGAAAAATATTTTAATAGTGCTCTAATAACTTCTGGTGTGGATCTGTTTGATATTTCAATCGCTTGTCCTAGTTTACTAAATGCGTCTATAATAGTAAGGAAATAGGTTCCTTCTATAGAAAATATATCCATAAAAATTTCTTGAACAGGTTTATTTTGTGTTTGAGTTAATTGCAGTTCAGGTTTTAAAGGTTTTCTGTCGTATTTCATTTGTTTGCACAGATCACAAGAGTTAATTATACTAGCTACGGTTTGTTCTAAGCTATTCCAATAGTATATTCTTTTTAAATGGGCTATGGTTTCTTTGATACCACGATGACATGTTTTTCCGATATGATATTTCGTTATTATTTCTCGTTGTTCGTTTTCGTCTTCTACATAAATAACTCTTTCAGTGCACTCATAAATGCTTATTGTGTCTTTTTTAAAGAGATTTATTATTGTTTTTGAAAACTGTTGTCGATGGCGTTGGTCTTCAAAATAAATATAATATTTAATTTTCGGACGGATATATTTTTTTAAGAAATCCTTGATTAAATCCGGTTTGTCTATTGGTATGTGTACTTCAAATACTTTCTGTTTGTTTCTGGATAGATTTTTAACACTATACTCATTTTTATACCAAGTATATACTAGTATTTGATTCGGTTTCGTATCTATGGCTTCCTTTAATATCGGAATATCAGAGGAATCAGTGTTTTCTTCTGAATGAACTGTTGCTAAGGAAGGAGAGTCTGCTCTTTCCGAGGCTGTAACTGTTTCACTACCTATCGATGGAATCGAATAGGGTGATCTAGTTCTATCTTTAGAAACGCTAGATGAAATTGTAATATTATCACCTTCGTCTGATGAGATGACAATGGTTTTTGAGCTATCTGTATTGACTATCATTGATACATCATCTAAAGCATTGACTTTTATTCTGGATAGTGCATCTGCATTACCGTTTTGTTTACCGGGTTTGTATTTAATTTCGTAATCGAATTCAGAAAGTCTAAGTCTCCATCTATTGAGTCTACTTCCGGGCTCTTTAATAGAATTTAACCAAACTAATGGTCTATGATCACTTAAGATAGTAAATTTTTTACCATACAGATAGGGTCTAAAATGTTTACATGCCCAAACAACTGCTAATAGTTCCTTTTCTATGGCACTATAGCGCGTTTCGGCATCGTTGAGAGTTCTACTCGCGAAAGCTATTGGTTTGTCACTACCAACGGGACCTTGAGATAGGACCGCTCCTAGTGCAAAGTTAGATCTATGCGTCTGTTGTTAAGAGGAAAGGCTTGTCAAAGTCTGGAAATTGTAATAATGGTGCATTGGTTAATAACTCCTTGCACTTTTCGAATGCGTTTATGTACTCCTTAGTTATTGTAACTTTATTTTTCTTTTTAAGGCAGTTAGTTAAGGGTTGTGTGATTTTAGAGAAGTCTTTAATAAATTTACGGTAGTATCCTACTAAACCTAGGAAACTTTTAATTTCCGTCGGTGTTCTAGGCAAAGGGAATTTTAGGACTGCTTCAATTTTGTCGTTATTTGGTTTAAGACCATCCTTTGTTATTGTATGTCCTAGATATAACACTTCCTTTTTTAGGAATTCGCATTTATCTAGAGTGGCTTTAAGATTTGTTTGTCTAAGTCTATCAAATATTTTCCTGAGCTTATCTATATGTTCTTGAAGGCTGGTTGAATACACAATTATGTCATCTAAATATACTAAACAATGTATGCCTTGTAGTCCGCGGAGCACATTGTCCATTGCACGTTGGAAAGTTGCTGGGGCTGTCTTTAAGCCAAAGGGCATTCGAGTAAACTCATAATGTCCTGATTGTGTTGTAAATGCAGTTTTAGGTTGATCATCCTTTTCGACCTCTAATTGATGATAACCGCTAGCTAGGTCTATTGTAGAGAAGTACGAGGCTTTTCCTAACCTATCAAACAAATCTGTTATATTAGGTAATGGATATTTGTCGTCTATTGTTATTTCGTTGAGTCTCCTATAATCTATGACCATTCTAAATTTTTGTTCACCCGAGGAGTCCATTTTCTTTGGGACTAGATGAACCGGGGCACTCCAAGGTGAGTGTAATTCTGTTATAATATTGTTTTTTAATAGTTTATTGACTTGTTTCTGTATTTCTTGGTTTTGGCTAATAGGGTGTCTATACGGGCGTATGTATATTGGATCTTCATTCTTAGTACGGATTTTATGTTTGACCTGGTTTGTAAAAGACAGAGGTACTTGTTCGCAGTGGAAGATGTCCTTATATTCTGCACACAAGTTTGATATTAAAGATTTTTCTTCTATATTGAGGTGACCAAGGCGTAATTTACTTAAGTTTTCATTAAGTAATCTGTCAATATTTAAATTATTGTCTAATTTATTTACTATGCAACTATTTGGTAATTCTTGTTCTATATTAAATACAGTAAATGGCTTTTCAAATGTTATAGACATTTCAGTATCAGTGGTGTTCTGAATGACTGTTTGAGCTAAAGAGTCTACGCAGTTGACTAAGGCATCAGGCATGCGAACTCCTGGACAGAATTCGACGTGGTTTAAGATTGCAGTGCCATTGTCTAACATTGTTGGTACCTTTACGCGTGTTTCTGATCTAGGTGGTATTATTAGTTGGTAAAATGGATTATATAAAATTGGGATGTCAGTAGTGCTTGTCCTCAATACCTGATTTTTCATATCTATATTGGCTTCTAACCTTTTTAATAAGTCTGAGCCAATAAGACCGTTATATTGTTGATCTACTGTGTAAATATAGAACTTGTGATAGATATCTGCATTGAATGTGTCTGTTAAAGGGATGTATGCAACTTCGCTATGCTTGCTACGTCCGTGAGTACTAATGACTTCGAATGGTTCTACATCTATATAGTACTTAAAGAATTGGTCGGCTAGTTCTTCATTAATAAATGACCGTGAACTTCCTGTATCTATTAGAAAAATTGCATCTATCTCCGGTAAATAGATATGTGGTAGTCTAAGACCATTATAGTTTAATTGTATTATTTCGGCTGGTCCGTTACAGAGGCTTCTGTTGGAAAATTTTCATTTTCTGATTCGTTTTGTACGCAGTTTAGTTGGTTATTATCTTCCTCTGGGATTGCTACACACTGATTATCGTCGCAAGAACATAGTTGGTCATAGTTAACGTCACAATTAGTGGATTCATCTAACATATTATTTTGTACCGTTCTCATGGAAACGTCGGTGTTTTGTCTGGGTGGTTGATTGTTAACACCAAAACGAAATTGTTGGTTTGGATTGGCTTTGAAAAAACCTGAATTTTTATAATTATTCATTGTCCGTGGAAGTTGTTGTGGTTGATGAGGAATCTGGGGTTTTTGATTCTGATTTTGTGGTTTAGGTGCTTGCGGATGAATACCACATCTTTGATTACCATGATTATGATTCGGGGTAAAGTTTGGTTTAAAAGGTTGTTGCGAATTATTGTTTGTTGGAATACCGAACTTATGTTGAGTTGGTGCCGTAAAGTTAGGTCTAGGGTTGTTTAAACTGGGATTGTTATTGTTAGAGTTTGTTTTATTTTTATTTCGGGAATTGTATCGGGTTTGGAAATTAACTTCCTCGATAACGACACTTAATGCGGATTCTAATGTATTGCATTTATTTAATCTAACAAATTTTATCAAATCTTCCGGCAAGTTGTATAGAAAGACGTTGAGAGCTGTGTTATTATATATAATATATTTAGCTGCTTTTATACCTTCGTCAGTTAAAAGGTTTACTTTAGAAATTAGCGAGCTTCTTACGTTCTGTATACGGTGGCAAAAGTCTATATAAGATTCACCATGTTTAATTTTAAGGTTTTCTAATTCTATGCTTATACAAGCTTCTGATCTAGGGTCACCAAAATGTTGAACAAAGAGTTCTTTTAGATCTTCCCAAGTAGTAATATTTTCGCGTTCACTTATTAAAACGGCGGCTCTTCCTACTAACCTACTTGTTATACAGTGAAATAAATAAGTTTGTTGAGCTGGATTGTTCTCCCCTCTGAAACTTCTAATAACATATTCACATTTAGAAATAAAAAGGTTTAATAACTTATCATCACCATCGAATCTGGGAATGATGCTTTGGATTTCCTTTGGGATAAGTTGAATATTCATTTTGTTAATATTTAAAGCAAACAATTAACGTATTTGACGATTTTAGTCCAAATTACGCGACTTAATCTAAAAAAATGTAAAAATCACTAATGTTCGAGTAATTTTCACAAAGTAACAGATTGGCAATGTAAGTCCAATTTGTTATATTAAAACTAAATCTAGATTTGACAATTTTGACCAAAAATAGATGAGTTACGTTATCGGCGATGTCTAGTCCAATAAATCGTAAGGAATATAGACAAGGGATGGGAGACAGTGCGAATAAGGGTCTACTCACAGTTTGCTCGATCCCATGCCGGTTCTTGTTCTGCTGCTGCTGCTGAGCTTGCGCCTTTTGACGAATTTATTTGTTAGGTTCTTTACAGACTAGAAGTCTATGCGACTAGGATGACGTTACGACCGATTTTTGTGTCTATTTACGATCACTTGTACGCGACTTGCTAATCCGACCCGGCTGCGCCAGTCAAATATGAGCGTTAGAGATTTATATTAAAAAATATTTATTTCAAAAATACACGTCTGCTCAGCATGAGCTTTACAATTATAATGATTAATATCGAACAAAATAAGAACGCTTAAATCTAAGTTACATATGCTTATATACTAAATGAAGGTTTGCCTGTGTGTTTGCGACTCACAAGAGGAATCTGTTAGGCGATGCTTATTGCTTTGTTTGTCACTGATTTCATCAGAATGAAACTTGAACTTAATGGCTACCGGGAGCAACTGGGTGGCATGTTATGATGTTGTGTCACTGTTACTATGCGAGGTAAGGGCTGGCTATGCATAACTAGGTACAGTAATACAAGAGAAAAAATAATAAAAATATACAAATATGCCAGCTAGCCACGCCAAAATACCAGAAAAGCAAAACAAAAAATTAAATATCCCTGAAATGTAAAAAGTAAAAACTTATTACAAACCTAAATAAAAGCCCCTGGCATAAAAGGACACGCTTAGCTGTCCAGAGAATTAGCAGTTTTCTTTGCCATGATATTCATGTACTATGGGAGTATTATTTTTATTGAGAGCAGAGGTGACCAAGAGGAATCGGCAGCGATTTGCAAGTTGTAGATCGTAGATTCGAGCCCCATCAGGCGCTTGACTTTATGTAAATAATTTCATATCCACTGCTCTAAAAAGTGTGAAGGAAAACATCTTGAGGAGACCGGCAGATGTCCTAGAGGCAAAACTTTAAAAATCAAAATCAAAGCATTTATTGCAAATAAACCAGTTACAGGCACTTTTGAATTGTCCGAAGGTCGCTCAGTCAGTAAGATGAAGCTAGTCGCCCATTGACAGTTGCAGTGACATAGCAGACAAACTGCAAGAGAGTCGCCTGCGCTGGTACGGTCACGTCTTACTTAAACCGGCAGGTTACGTGGGTAACAAATGTCTTGCCATGGCGCCTCCGCCGGGCCGGAACAAGCGAGGTAGACCAAAGAAGTGCTGGCTTGACGTTGTAAGAGATGACATGCGTGCCAACAAGCTCTTACTACAGGATGCTAAAGATAGTGCGAAATGGAGGAGAATGTGCAGGAAAGCGGACCCCGGGCTCCAACGCAAAAGTCGCGGATGCAACCGGGATAAACGCTGAGATGATGATGATGATGAGGTATATTTGTCCCGGACAAATATATTTGGAGGCGGCGACGCCCACCACTACTAGCCACGCCAATAGCCAGGACCAATTTACTTGCCAGGACGCTTCTTCTCAGAGCGATGGCCACCATAAACCTTCTCCATATGAGGCTTGATATAGGGACATGTCACTTTAGTGAGTTCGCAAGAGTTCTTTTAATGACACAGTGCTATTCAGCATCATAATGGAGTTTCGCAGTGAAATGGAATCTTTTTGAAGATAATTGCTAATCTATTTCTCCATGTTCGGAAATATGTTTGCTCAACAATGTAAATGATGTAATCAGTGTTGTTGCACCGTCAAAATGAAACTCATTGTATCAAATCAAATCAAATTAAATCAAAGCATTTATTTCAAATAAACCAGTTACAGGCACTTTTGAATTGTCAGAAGTTCGGTCAGTCAGTAAGATGAAGCTAGTCGCCCATTCCAAAGAGTAGGTAGCTATGGAGAAGAACAGGCAAGAAACTCCATGGCCACTCTTTTAATTAATCAAGCTATTGATAGAATTATTTGATTACATCATTCATGTTGAAATCAACCGTGTGAGGATGATGCAGAAATATATTGTACGCTGAGAGCGTCAATTATGCAAAACACAAAAAATAAAAACAACAATTCAGAAATTAAAATACGCCGTGGCAGGTAAGAGATGACCAGTCCCCTCTGACGGCGTCCATTCAGCTCAACCATATTGAAGGGAACCTAATAACCCAACACACACGTCACCACCAGCGAGACATTTGAGACTTCGAAGTCATGTGAGATCTACCAACCCGCACTGGGCCGCGCGGTAAAATACGGCCCACTCCCTCTTACCGAGAGGAGTCCTGTTTCCCAGGAGTGGGTTTTACTCGGTGGTAGGCCACAACATCAGCCGCCGGCGTAAGTTACCACCCACAAGACAAAGTCATGCCGCCAAGCGATTCATCGTGTTCCGGCATGATGTCTGGTGAAGCCGTACGGAGGACGGGTCTGAGCAGTTGTGTTGCGATGTACGTGCCGGGTACGATGCGCGAAATGTTGTTGTGTCAGGAGTTTGGTTGTGGAGGGCCTCCAGATCAATATCCCTCTGGCGCAGCATCGTTGGTCGTGTTGTTGGGTTTAACATTGCATCACCGCGCTCAACTGCCGTCTTCCTTCCTATTTACTCAGTTCTTTTGAGTGAGTAGGCTTAATAAACTACCGCGCTTTACCATCAACGATTGCATCACTGCTTACCATCAGGCGGGATTGCAGTCAAGCGCTAGTTTGTAATTTATATAAAAAAATATAAAAGTGGTAGATAATTTCACGGTCCTTTTATTTATTAAGATACTCGGAATTCGTCAACCAGAACGCATTTGAGATGAGTAAAATCGATACAGGATTTAATATAATCATATGAAACCTAGCAAGTATTGATATGACTTGATGATCATAAATCACTGACACAGATTTCCTTGTCCCCAAACTAAACTCAATTTCAGTGCCGGGCATCTTTTTATTACATGCTTTTTATTAGCTTCACTTGTATGTTGGCTTGCTTGCTTGTTTGTTTGTTTGTCCGTCTCTAACTCTTTGGACTACGAGTGAGCGGCTCATTGCTGTAAAATGTCCCACCGTTTTCAAAACGATCGTTCGTTCGTTTTTTTTTATAAGAATATCGAACTAAAAAATGGAAAAGAAATATAGTTTAAAAAACTAAAAAAACATGCTTTTAAAAAATATCAAAAAAAAATATAAAAAAAAGCGTGAGGCGCTTAATATACAAAAATTATGGCAGAAAGCGCCTCACACTTTTTTAAAAATTATTTTTAACTTTTTAGTTTGATATTTTTTATAAGCATGTTTTTTTTAGTTTTTAAACTATATTTATTTATATAATACTAGTTAGTAGTTGCGCCCCGCGGTTTCAGCCGCATCGGTTTCGATAATACAGAAGTATTGGATTAAGAGGTATCCTATATATTATTAGTTTTATGTGAAAGAGTAACAAACATCCAAAAAAGAAGAATAAAAAAAAATGTTGGGAACCTCAGCAGACTCTTCGCATCATCGCCATTTGTTTCAGCCAGGACATTATGAAATGTGCCTATTTCAAGTCTGTTCAGCCTCAAAACCCTGAACAACTCATTTCTACCAGAACGTAGATCTAAGTCGTATGAGCCGTAACAACTAATTTTCAACTTAAATTATTTTTTACTAGCTTTCCGCCCGCGGCTTCGCCCGCGTGCAATTAGGTTACATCGCGCTTTTTAGATTTCCCTCGGGAATATCAATGTTTTCCGGGATAACAAATATTCTATTATTTAATCCGGACTTCTAGCTTTACGTATGCAAAATAATCGGTTTTGTAGTTACGACGTGAAAGCGGAATAAACAAACTCAAATTCCGATTTATAATATTATTAAGGATAAGGATAAACCAGGGCACACGAAAAGGCTGACTCTGCACAGTTTTGTACCAAACCCCTTTGTGTAAAGAACGCTTATCAGACCCCAACATTATTGGAAAAAAGGCTAGGGGGGGGAGGGGGGGTTACATAATGATTACCCTCATCGCGACACTTGGTCCGTGTGATCGTTTGCGAGGAGGATGCATGCAAAGGAGGCTGCGGAGAAGGAGAGAGAGCATGCTGCTCACTCCACTCGCACCAGAAGAGCCGCCGGGCATCGAAGGGCGCTTAACAGTGTACGGCCACCAGAAGAAGGACCATGCAGCTGACGAAATTAGGGCTGTGTTGTTGCTCGAGCTCTAAGGCTCAACGATGCAGTATGTGCCGCTTAGTGGGAACTGTGGGAAGATGTGCGGTCGTGGCATCGGCCGCACTTGGTGATGTCGCCCGCTAGGGATGGCGGGATGACACCAGATGGGGATGCGGTGAATGCAGTAGTATCTCTCGGGCCCCCGGCTCATGATATTCGAAGGAATAGTGGGGTTGTTGTCGGTAGGAGTCTGATATTACATTTCGTTATTCCCAGACGGAGGGAATCCAAGAGGACTTTCTCACGAAACATAAAAAGCATGCAAAATTTACTACGGCTGCCGGTAGAAGTTACCACCCACCTGACAAAGTCTTGCCGCCAAGCGATTCGTCGTGTTCCGGCATGATGTCTGATGAAGCCATACGGAGGACGGGTCTGAGCAGTTGTGTTGCGATGTGTACCGAGTGCGATGCGCAAATGTTTTTGTGACGGGAGTTTGGTCGTGGAGGGTCTTCAGATCAATCTCCCTCAGGCGCAGCATCGTTGATTGTATTTTGGGCTTAAAATTGCATCACCTCGCTCAACTGCCGTCTTCTATAATAGCACGCACTACACGCGCGCACTATTCTTTAATAAGATCTTAATAAACTAGCGCGCTTTACCATCAACGATTGTATCACTGCTTACCATCAGGCGTAATTGCAGTCAAGCACTAGTTTATAATTATAAAAAATAAAAAATAAAAGTTTTTTTTTATTGCTTTTTCATGTTCAGCAACATTGATGTTATTTAAAACTCAACATTCAAAAAGCCTACTTAGCAAAATAGCAGAGGAAAAAAACTGTCCACTTTATAATAACACCCAACGTAGAGCAAAACATTTCTCTACAATCTACATAGAGACGCTTTGTTATAACTTTTTCAGGAAATGTAGAGACTGGGAAAACTTTGAAACATGTTTGCTAGAGGAATAAGTTTAGACCGCGTTATCTCCATGAACTTCTAGATTTTCATCGTTGGGTTGGTCTCTATGTAGAGTTTAAAGTTTGTAGTCTGTACCTAGTCGGCTCATCAAGTTAATTTATCTTCACGATTGTGTGGCCTGAAGGGGTCGGCAGAAGTGTAGGTACAAGCTGTATTTAAGTCCTTTATAATTGGGAATGCGGGTACTTAACATAAATGTATTATATTAGAGTCACGCCCTCTATTTCTGGAGGCACTTATTTATGTAATAAGTTTGTTCTTACATTTGTAAATTTAATACTTTTTTGGCTTTGGCGAAATATCCTTAGTAATATTATAAATGGGAAAGTGAGTTTGTTTGTTTGTTTGTTCCACTTTCACGCCGTAACTACTGAACCGATTGCTTTAAAATTTTGCAGACGTAAAGTTAGAAGTCCAGATTAAATAATAGGGTACTTTTTATCCTGGAAAAATTTTGGCGGAAAGCTAGTTGTAAATCTTTATATATATAATTCTGCTGTACGTGTGTATGTCATTGAACTCCTCCTAAACGGCTTGACCGATTTAAACGAATTTTTCTGTATGCGTTTGAGTGGTGCCGTGGGTGGTTTAGATTCACAAATCAGCCCGGCTGATGGCGCTGATTGCTTGAAAAAGCATGTGATCTCGGTAACGTTATTTCTACTTCTCAAACAATTTTGTGCTACCCTGGTACCTAGCACCTCCACCAAGTAGGCAAAATAAAACTTCTTCCATGTATTATCTATAATTATTATACAACATATTTTTCAAGAATGGCTGAACCTATTTTGTTGAAAATTGGTAGGAAGCAGCTAAGAACTGGGAGAAGGACATAGGATACTTTTTATCCCGTTCCCGTGGGAATGAATGAGCTTCATTGTTTCGACTTCTACAGTTTTGTGCTACCCTGGTACCTTGCACCTCCTCAAAGTAAAGAAAATGAAATTTCTTCTATTTATTGTGATTTAATGATGAAATGTTACAAGCCCATTTCAAGGTGAAGGAAAACATCTTATGGAAACCTGGACCTTAAGTCTGAAATCGCCAACCCGTATTGAGCAAGCGTGGTGATTACGCTCAATTCTTCTCCTTAAGAGAGGAGAGCTATGCCCAGCAGGGGGACAAAAAAGGTTGATGATGATGATGAGTTTCATTGTTTCGACTTCTCCTACACTTTTGTGCCACCCTAATTATCCTAATTTAAAAAGTAAAAAATAAGATCATGTTATATTGTTGCCTTTAAGGCGGAACAAAGTTCGCCGGGTCAGCTAGTAATTTATATATCTTGTAAAGTTAAGTCATGTATATGAGTCGTGGTGGCCATGGTGGCCACTGCTGGGCACAGGTCTCCTCTCATACAGAGAAGGATTGAGCGTAATCACCACGCTTGCTCAATGCGGGTTGACGATTTCAGACTTAAAGTCCAGGTTTTCTCAAGATGTATTCCTTCACCTTGTAATCAGTCATTGGTGTCCAAGATATAGGTACTTAAAAAGTACATATAACTTACAAAAGTTACATTGGTACTTCCCTGACCTGGAATCGAACCCGCACACTCATACTTGAGAGGCTCGTGTTTTAACCACTAGGCCACCACGACGTCTGAATTGATTACGTATAAGTAAATCCAGACTTCGGGTATAGAGATATTTAGGTATAACTTAAACCCATCCATACTAATATTATAAATGCGAAAGTAACTCTGTCTGTCTGTCTGTCTGTTACGCTTTCCCGCCTAAACCTCTCAACCGATTTTGATGAAATTTCGCATAGACAATCTTTAGACCCTGAGAAAGAACATAGGCTACCTTTTATCCCGGAAAAAAATGAGGTTCCCGAAGGAAATCTAAAAAGCGCGATATAACCGAACTCAAAGCGGGCGAAGCCGCGAGCAGAAAGCTAGTTTAGAATAATTGCTATCGCGTAAAGTTAAATCTTGCATAATTAACAACTCATCCTTTTGCACGATTAAACGCAAATAAAAGATACTTAACCACCTACATTGGTATAAGTACAGCCAACAGTGTGTTCATGGCAACATTGACATACCAATTTAATACTCCTGCGCCTTTATTTCTTAGCATTAAGGGTCATTTTCGTAGTTTCCGTTTCATAGGTTGACTGTACTTATGTAGTTGGATTTTTATGGCAAAACTTTTATGTTTATAGTCGGATATAAAATTTATCATTGGTTTTTAATAAATGTTGTTGCAATTGGGATTTTTATAGTGATCCATAAAACCTTTTTGGATCAGCGGGTCAAGTCAATCAGCCATTATATGCCTGGCCTTTTCCCAATTACCTATGTTGTTTATACGGTTCGATCGATTATTTTAAGCTACGCTTACTTACCGCGGGTGGAGTGTGCCCACCACTACTCAATACACACATACAATATGTAAAGAAAACCCCGTCCGACCCATAAGGACAATAAAGGTTAGGTAAAGACATGAAAGAAATACAATATAAAATTTTACATAGTCATCATAGTAACATTACCTACATTTTTTCCGGGAATTAATTCCAACTTCCTCAAAGTATGATAATTTTCAAAAAGTGATGCGACCGTTTGCCGTGTTCCCTGCCCCCCTTCGCCCGCGCACGTATAGCCTAACGCACTTTTATTAAGTTAACTCTTTTTGCGAAATAATATTTATTTTTAAGGGGTTTTTTTTATTAATTTAGCCCGGCTTTGTAGGCATTAGTAGAATCAGTTATCATTACCTAACAATACCTTCACGGATCGGACAGGGTTTTCTTTACATATTGTATATACGACAATCAATATATAAGGAATTTTGGCTAAACACTAAATAAATCACTAAGTGGTACAAGGGAAAACAGGAGGACAAACACTCTTGAGGTCACCTCTAACGAGGGCGACCGATCTCGCAGTATTTGTCACTAAAGGTGCCATTAGGGAACCTCTTACTGGCAGGCGACAGATGGAGGATGCTCGGGAAAGCATTAGTGATTAAGGAAATGGTGGAAGGTAGACCATGACATTGAATGATTCTCTCCAACTTTTGATAAGATAAAACTTTAATTGCCTGAACAATGGTACGAGTGTAGTATGATGGTGTTACAGTCTTACTTAAATACTAACTGTGCCACAATGTGTAGCGATTTCACTCGTATAAGTTAAAAAAGACAGCTGGATAAAAATTATTCCATAAAGGGCGTATCTGACATCGACGTACAAACGAGTACCATGGATCCAGTACATGATTCTGAACCGCCAGTGATGGAATTATACGTCGGCTTTTTCCCGATTAAAAAAAAATAATATGCAGTTTTTTTCACTTATACCGTTCATAATTGCTATACATTTATAACCCAATAAGATTTTAAAGTAAACATTAATTAATTCGTTAATTACACAAAAAGCGCAATGTGAACAATACTAGAACAAGTATCAGCTGATTTAATAGAGTTCGCATCAGGGGTCAACGTCATACCTACAAACACGCACGGCGGCACGCTTGCAACGTTCAAAGGCCGAGCCGACACTTTATTTAAACACTGTTATGTCTCTAACCCGCTCATTAACGACATAAATGACTATCATAATTTTCTTAGTGGCATGCGGTGTAGTCTTTTCGTGAAGTTTGCGTTACGATGTCAGATGCACGCTGTATACAGTATGTTAAATAACAGAGGGCGTTCCCTTAAACTCGTTAATATATTAAAATAAAAATATCAGCATAGAAAAATAAGCATAAAAAATTCCGAATAAAAAAAAATTCTAATTGGAAATAAATTTGAAACCTCCTGTTTTAAATCAAAATAGTAGTCGTCATGTATAAATAAATTGCGACGTTGCCGTCTTTCAGGTTCGCGTGTACAGTGTGTTTCTTTTACATGTCAATTTAAAATTTTTATTGAATATTTTCATATTGGAAAAAATTTTAAAACATTTTGTTTTCGAATGGAAATATTTTTTTTAGCATGTATGTATGCTCTACTATTTCGGGTTAACGGGAACGCCCTCTGTTAGTTAACATACTGTATTATTAGTGGTTATATACGATCTGTGTTCAAAATTTCATTCAAATCCGTTCAGTAGTTTTTGCGCAAATGAGTATCAAATATACATCCGAACTTCCATGTTTTGATTACTGGTAGGATAAAAGTCAAACTCTCATGTCGCACCCACTCCAATTCTAGTTGGTTGTTTTGCACTCAAAGTTGTTGACGAGTATATATATATACCTGGGACAAACACTCTAGTGGAAGACGCAGCGTAGGGAGGCCCCTAACAAGGTGGACCGATGACTTGGTGAAGGTCGCGGGAAGCCGATGGATGCGAGCAGCACAAGACCGGTCATCGTGGAAATCCTTGGGGGAGGCCTTTGTCCAGCAGTGGACAGGCTAGAGAAGAAGAAGAAGAGGAGAGAATAGGCAATCATTTTTAAAATGTTGCCCCACGCTAGGAATTACAATTATATCGTGGGTGCGTTCACAAACATTTAAAATCACATACACAAATAACCCGCACTGGGCCTTCGTGGTAGATTACGGCCTACTCCGTCTCATTGTAATTAGACCTGTGTGCCAAAAGTAGAACATTCTAAGCCAATTCTGACAAAAACCCAGAATAACTCTCTGTAGGTCATAGAAATATTTGTCCCTTACGGGGATCAAACCCGCGAACCAACCGTGTCGTCAACAGTTTTGAAAAGTTTAATTATTATAAGAGGAATGCCAAATAGATCAGCAGCTTTTATCTCGTAATAATGGGGTGTTTGCTAGTAAAGTAAATGTAAATAAAATACCATATGACTTAAAAAATATATGAAATAATATGTACCGACAAATCACACAGATTGAGCTAGCCCCAAAGTAAGTTCGAGACTTGTGTTATGGGATACTAACTCAACGATATTGTATTTATAATAGATACATATATAGATAAACATCCAAGACCCAGGTTAATCAGGGAAAGATCGTTTTCCAACATGACCTGGCCAGGGATCGAACCCGGGGCCTCCGCGTCGCAGGCAGGCGTGTTGACCGCTGCGCCACGGAGGTCGACAAAACTTAGTAAACCAACTAAACGTAATACCAGTCAGTAGTCACTTCAGTTGTCATAATGTTGTTGCCATAACATCGGCTGCCGGCAGAAGTTACCACCCACCAGACAAGGTCTTGCCGCCAAGCGATTCGTCGTGATCCGGTTCTAGTGAAGCCGTATGGAAGACGGGTCTGAGCAGTTGTGGTACGATGCGCCAAATGTTGTTGTGCCAGGAGTTCGGTCGTGGAGAGTCTCCAGATCAATCTCCGTCTGGCGCAGTATCGTTGGTCGTGTTGGTCTTGGGTCACCTCGCTCAACTGCCGTCATCCTTCCTATTTCTAGGTTTTTTTTAAGTGAATAGGCTTAATAACCTATTGCGCTTTACCATCAACGATTGCATCACTACTTACCATCAGGCGGGATTGCAGTCGAGCACTAGTTTATAATTATTAAAAAAGATATATATAATTATGATCTAGTGTTTGACCGCATTCCCGATGGTAAGCAGTAATGCAATCGTTGATGGAAAAGAGTGCTAGTTTATTAAGAGCCTATTCACTTAAGCCTTGAAGATACTAAAATTGTAGTCAGACGGAAACACCGCCGCCGGCAAGTTGTTCCAGTCCCTTGATGTACGCGGTATAAAGGAGGAGGCGAAACGCTTCGTCCGGATCGTTGTAGGGTTATCAACGTAAGGGTGGAAAATCACCCCGATGGTGGAACGCAGATGGGGAAATTAAATCATGAGAAAAAAATTTCATGAGAATCTGTCAAGCCGTTTCGGAGGAGTATGGGAACGAAAACTGTGACACGAGAATTTTATTTAAAAGATATTGAAAATGTAATACAGAATTAAACAAAGTAATACATAGCATGTGAGAATAAAGAAAAACTGTTTATATTTTATTTTTGAAGAATTTATCACAGGCTTCCAAAGGTACTGCATCCATCCATACTAATATTATAAATGCGAAAGTAACTCTGTCTGTCTGTCTGTCTGTCTGTTACGCTTTCCCGCTTAAACCTCTCAACCGATTTTGATGAAATTTGGCACAGACAATCTTTAGACCCTGAGAAAGAACATAGGCTACTGTTTATCCCGGAAAAATTTGATGTTCCCGAGAGAAATCTAAAAAGCGCGATATAACCGAACTCCACGCGGGCGGAGCCGTGGGCGGAAAGCTAGTATTATTATAAATGCGAAAGTAACTCTGTCTGTCTGTCTGTTACGCTTTCCCGCTTAAACCTCTCAACCGATTTTGATGAAATTTGGCACAGACAATCTTTAGACCCTGAGAAAGAACATAAGCTATCTTTTATCCCGGAAAAAATTGATGTTCCCGAGGGAAATCTAAAAAGCGCGATATAACCGAACTGCACGTGGGCGAAGTCGCGGGCGGAAAGCTAGTTAATAATAAATCATAACAACAGTCACAACATGCCTTCCTTCAATAAGGTAACACCAGTGTTACATTCAGTCACTTTCCCTTCTTCTTTTCAGCCTACAGAGGTCCACTGCTGGACAAAAGTCTCTCCCAAGGCTTTCATTACCTTGAGGGGTTTGTGCCCATGCTTGGCAGGCGAATTGGGGATCGCAGTAATTTGATATTCCACAGGAGAAGCGCCGCTACCCGCTTCCCTGGTGAGATTTCCCTTAGTCGCCTCTTACGACACCCACGGGAGGATATGGGTTGGTGCTATTCTAAGCTCGGTACTACACGGGTTTTCCTTTCTGATGTTATCAAAATATTGTTATAATTTTAGTACGATAAGGAAACTAAATTTCCTTAACGGAATGAATTGGCATCATTTACTCCCGAAGAAAACCTATAAAATATTCAAATAAGATGAAAGCTCTGGTGTATGACATTCGATTCCCGTTTTTCGATAAATGGTTAGTAGGTAATTTGCATTCGTTGTTGGTAAGCAAATTTTTGTTGTGTTTTTTGACAAAGTTGACTTTTTTACCACATATAAACACCTCATATTTTTGTCATATAGAACGTAATTTTTGTTTCCTGAACCTGAATATAGTTTGTTCAGAATAAGCAACTGAATCGATTCCAAACATTTTTACACCATGTTATATTTTTCCCAAATACATTTAGAAATTGTTGCAATGTGGATACCGAGCATGCGCATGCAGCTTACGATAGATCATACTACTTCTCGCGCAATAGCTGACGCCAGAGGTCAACGCACCGCGCTTGGCCCCCCGAGCGGAGCTTTGACCTTATTTATGTTGGAACAATTAAGCTCATAACTTTGTGGTTTTTCTTACCCTTAACATTATCACTATTTACCGCCTGATCTGGCATAGGCTTAAAAAATCTTGACGTATCTGAGGAGCCTAAAACTATTCAGAAGGCTCTAAAAATGTAAAATCCACCGATATCTTTTAACAGCCCACATTCTTCGTTGTTACTCCAAAAATTCTCCTTTGGAACCGTTTTATAGGCCCTAAACCGGTTTAGGTCGGTTTACGACTGTAACGTTACGGAATAAATAAACCGGATTTATTTGACCGAGACGTAGTACATAGAGGAATGTTAGATACGTAGATAGTCGTTGAGAGGAGAAATTGTAGAGTTTATTGGTACCAATTTAAAGTATGTAGACAACAAAATAAAAAAAAAAAACAACGGATCGCAATCCGTGAATGCCGGCAAAAGCGAAATGGAGATGTTTCATTTTGGGCCACACTGTGTACGCTAGGTAAAATAGAAGATTTTCATAAAAATACTACTAAATTAATTTTAATAAAAATACAAGTATATATACATAAGTACACTTGTATTACTGAGGGTAATACAAGTGTACGCACCAACGGCGAGACACTCGGGTGAGGAAGTAGAATATATGTATGAGGACATATCCAAGGCCTTGCACAACACCACAAACGCCCACTTCAACGTTGTCATGGGACATTTCAACTCTAAAGTGGGAGTACAGACTTGTGGCCAATCGTTAGTAGGATCACATGTTTTCGGTATCAGAAATCATAGGGGGCAAATGCTCGTCGACTTTCTTGAAAAATAGGGTCTTTTCTTGATGAATTCGTTCTTCAAGAAACGGCCCCAGCGAAAGTGGACGTGGCAGAGCCCCGACGCTATGACGTTAAATGAGATCGACTTCATCATGACGGACAAGAGGCGGATATTCAGAGATGTCTCTGTGATCAACAGGTTTAAAACCGGAAGTGATCACCGATCAGTTCGAGGCACTCTGAATATCAACTACAAGCTTGAACGTCTCCGTCTGATGAGGTCTACGCTCCGACCCAACCTGAACCGAACCATTGCTCGATCTGAAGCGTTCCAGCTAAAACTGGAGAACCGATTAGCGGCCTTGGAAACCACAATCGACGTTGACATTGACCAGGACCTCGATCGGGTAGTTGGAATCTTGCGAGAAGAAGGCGCCAATTTCAGCGGAATGAAACGAACTGGTAGAGGATCTAAACTTTTGCAAGAGACTCTCCGGCTTATGAAGGATTGACAAGAAAACACACCATCAACCTCGTCAGAACTTAGGGCCTTCAATAAACCATCTCAAAAGCGGTAAGACAAGACCTCCGGAGCTTCAACACACGCTGCATAGAGGAAGCGATAGAGCTAAACCGGGGTTCGAAAATCTTCGTACAAAGGCTTAGGAGGAGCTATCTGACGAAACTGACGACATCGGATGGGAGAGTCGTTACTTTGAAACCGGAGGTACTTGCGGGAGTTGCTATCGTTAACTGTTTTTAATGTCAATTTTCTATATTTTGGCTTAGTTTTTATACAGGTTCAATTTAACTCGGCCAAGGAGTGCAACACAACTACTAACAAATATGGTGGTCAACAATAAGCGAAATAAAATTTTGACAGTGACATTTGATTAATTACAAGTCATGTATCTAAGGCTATCGTATCTATATTATCTACTATATAACTGCCTAAAAAAAACAAAACATTAATTCCGAACATACGGCCCATTAAATAAACACAATCAACTCAAATCAACACTCGACACGACCGCAACGGGAAAATAGAACTGTCAAAGTCGCCAACCAAACGTCATAACCACTGTCATGGCTACCTTAATAAAGGGTTATCTTACTAAAAAACTTTCCATTAATTAATTATATATACTTGTATTTTTATTCAAATAAATTTAGTAGTATTTTTATGATTTTTTTTTTCCTTTTTATCTATATAGCGTACATAGTGGTGGCCCAAAATTTATTTTAATTGGTCATGTGTATACCTTACCTTTATTATCCTTTTGGGAGGACGGGGTTTTCTTTACATATTGTATAGCCTAAAACCTTCCTGGATGAATTAGCTATCCAACGCAGAAAGAATTTTTCAAATCGTAACAACAGTTCCTGAGATTAGCGCGTTCAAACAAACAAAGAAACAAACTCTTCAGCTTTTTATATTAAGTATAGATTTGTGAATGCTTAAGCACTCATTTCAAACATATATTCATGTCTTGAACTTAATCGTACACAAACATGAAACGATTTCTTACTTCATAGCTGCACATTATCATTTCAGCTGAAAGACGTCCACTGCTGGACAAAGGCCTCCCCCAAGGATCTCCACGACGACCGGTCCTGCACCTCCCGCATCCAGCGATTTCCCACAACCTTCACCAGGTCGTCGGTCCATCTTGTCGGGGGCCTACCCACGCTGCGTCCATCGGTTCTGCGGATCCTTGAACCTTGAGCTTTCTTATAAGGCCCATTGTTAGCGACCACGTCTCAGTTCCATAAGTCATCACTGGCAACACACACTGGTCGACGATACATGTCTTGTACTTACGTACTTGTGTGCGGTATTTCGTACGAGAAGATTCTACGTAGCTTCCCGAAAGCAGCCCAGCCGAAATAGGATATACCTAGGTAGCTAAGTGTCGCGACACATCTGCGGAACGTACGGCGCCGAAAGTTCGGCTAAATACGCTCGCAGTGTATTTCAAGTACTTTATGAAACATCAGTCGAAATTACGCCGCGTTCGGCGTAGGGCCTAACCTTCCTTCGGGCGGTTTTTCAGCTAAAACGCATTTAATGTGTTTTGCATAGCAAGCGACATATTACGCGATTCGTTGCGCGACCTAAAGTTCGGCGCACCTTGCTGAACGTTCGGCGTATGTTGTGCATTGCGCGCGTGGCGGTAGCGAAGAGCGGCAACGTCTTCAAAGCCCTCTATAATAGCTAATATTCTAATTAAAGCCATTTTCTGAGCAATTCAGGTACGTCACAAAAACCGCACACTATAAAGTGTCGACACAGACAGACTGTCGATGACGCCACGTAACTTTCCGTCGCGTAGCGCGCTGAACAAGACGCCGCGTTTTGACCGTTTGGTTTGTCATAACAACTGAATATTGCGACTGACACTTCAGCCGCTGAGCTTTCGGCGCCGTATGTTCCGCAGATATGTCGCTACCCTAAAGCCAGAAGTTAGAAACGTAAAAAAAAGATTCCGGCGAATTGAGAACCTCCTCCTTTTTTTGTTAGTTGATTAAAAAGTCAGATCAAATGGTATCTACCAATAAAACACTTATGACCATTACAAAACATGTATGTTATTTAGATCAGGTTTAAACCACATAAATGGTTATTGTATTATGCACCTAACCGTTATAGAAATGCGGTTCTTAATACAAAAATGACAGCTTAGTTCGGTACTAAGTTGTCATTTTTGTATTAGGAACTTTGACTTAACCTCAAAAAAGTTCAAAATACAAATACTGACTCAAAGGTTAAGTCTGGAAGACGCAGGTCCTCACCGGACACGGTTGTTTCGGGAGGTTCCTGTTCCGTATTAGGCGAGAGGAAACGCCAGGGCGTCACCATTGTGTGGATCGCCCTGAGGATACGGTGGAGGTCTGCCTGGCTTGGGTACAGCACCGCCGTGTCCTCTCGCGTCCGACTCTGGTCCAGGCCATGGTCCAGAGCGAGAGTGCATGGCCGGCCATCACCTCCTTCTGCGAAGCAGTGATGCTGGCAAGGGAGGAGGCGAAGCGCGTGAGGCAACGGGAATCCCAGCGCCCTCACACCACTAGCCGCCGCAGGAGACGCCCTGGGTAGGGAGACGACATCAAACTCCCATCCACCGTAGGCGCGGGCCTGCAAGGGGTGAGCAGTGGGCAGCTCGCCGCCCGATAAGGACCAGGCCCGAGTCGACGACGCATCGTGTTTCACGCGCGCCTCAAGGAGATTTGACGGGGTCCACGAAGACCGATGCCTCCTGGGTCAGGGTTGCGGGTTGATTAAACAAGAAACCGGTGCCCTGGCCGTCGCACAGGCAAGCGAAGAAACACGGGTGGGTTTTAGTCAGTAAAAGTCTGACACGCCCTTCCGCTCCGCCCAGAACGGAAGAAGTCATTTGACGATTACCCATCCCAACAAGAAAAAAAGTTAAGTCTGGGACAAAAGTTAGATTTCGTTTTGTAATAAGGGCTCCATTATGACCGAGGTCTTATGTATATGAAAAATATCACCTGTTATGCGACGTATTCTTCTAAAAATACAGGACACGTCCATGATACAGCCATACGCCATTTTTTACTTGTCTAGCTTTATAGCATCAACCTGGAACAATATTAAACAACCGACTCGTGAATCTAACTTACCCAGGGTACTAAGCTCATCCGTCGTCGCTACCTTCATCATGATTGCTATCATCATCATCATCATCCCACACCTTTCATCACCTTTTATCGTCCCACTGCTGGGCACAGGTCTCCTCTCACACAGACAAGGATAGACCACCACGCTTGCTCAATGTGGGTTGGCGATTTCAGACTTATTATGAGTTCAAGTTTCTGCCAGTACATCAATAAAGCCTTTATTATAATTATCTCTAAATAAAAATGTTCCATGAAATATCAAATGATTGGAAACAGTCTCATAATTTTCCGAAATCCAACACACAATTTTTTATAGTCATAAAATGGCGCGAAATATAGGTACGAAATAGGAAACAAAGAACATCAGTCGATATACATAGAGCGAGAGGAAAAGAATTCGAAATTCAAAACGAGGAGCCACTTATCATTGTCGAACAATAGCTGTACGGAGGAAATATGTTCAGGTTACGCTATGTAAAGAATTGCAAATGTAGAAAACTTTAATTATTATTGGAACACTATACAATAACAAATGTATAATCCATACTAATATTATAAATGCGAAAGTAACGCTGTCTGTCTGTCGGTCTGTCTGTCTGTCTGTCTGTCTGTCTGTCTGTCTGTCTGTCTGTTACGCTTTCCAGCTTAAACCTCTCAACCGATTTTGATGAAATTTGGCACAGACAATCTTTAGACCCTGAGAAAGAACATAGGCTACCTTTTATCCCGGGCAAGTTTGATGTTCCCGAGGGAAATCTAAAAAGTGCGATATAACCGAACTCCACGCGGGCGAAGCCGCGGGCGGAAAGCTAGTAAATAAATAAATAAATATTTTTTTTAGGTTTGAAACATATCATATAAAATTCAACTCATGGCTTCTCAAATACGTAGTTGGCATCCGCCCCTTGTAATTATCTCGGCTCACTGTTGAGCGAAACTCTCGCAAGTTGGCTCCATAACTCTCAGGTTTCCGCCTCACCGAAACAGTTTAGTAAAACGGATTGTGTTAGGTTTTAACTGCGGTTGTTCTTAATATTTATCGTTTTATATCACAATCCTTTGAGGTTATTTTTTATGCATTTTTGTCCTTGACAATATGCCTTATAAGATAAAGCTCTATACTCTATAAATTAAGTTGAGACTGAAAACATAAAAAGCCATTATATTTCAGGTTTTTGTAATTGCATGTATCAATCTTGAGCCTTAATGCTTTAGAGAAAAAGTCTAATAAAGAAATCTAACAGATTGTAGTAGCAGCTTGAGGTACTGAGTTATGTACAATTATTTATAAGTGGGTCCAAATACCTGCATCAATTGGGTATTTCGTCAAGCATCCGTCATCGATGACATAGTATTGCTTAAAAATATCAGTCTTCTCCTAAAATCATTTTCCATCCAATACCATCGTTGGTCAGAGCGGGCCAAAATGTACTCGTTCTATCCAGATTACGTAACACAACGCAACGTAAGCTAGGAATGTCATCAATGCATCGATATATTCAGTTCGAAATACAAACTCGACGAACAAGCAATTTGACTATTTGAATTCTGGGAACGTTCGAAATACTGGCAGCCTGTACCATAGAGTTTCAAGTCGAAGATACTCAGATATTTTACTATTGATTTTGCAGCACTGACCAAAGCACGGTGAACTTTATTCTCATTGGAATAAGATTGCTTGTATTTTTTGTATACTAGATTGATTGTATACTAGTGCTTGTCATCCAAGACCCAGGCCAATCAGGAAAAGATAGTTTTCCATCATGACCTGGCCGGGATCGAACCCAGGGCCTCCACGTCGCAGGCAGGCATGTTGACCGCTGCGCCGCGCCATGGAGGACGTTAAGCCGTATATAAGTATATAGCCATATTTTAAACGTCAACTTCCATCCGCTAATATCATGATAAGCCAAAACCTAAAATAATTACAATTTCCCACGTATCATCCATTTACGAAATCACTTAGCCTGATTTTCGCTTCGGCCATCTTCGTGGTGATTCGGGCGCAATCGGGTGTCATGGCCGTCCGCTTAGGCATGCGAGTATTCGAATAATAACCGTTGAGATATACGGATTGCATTCCGGAATATCGGATGCCGGAACGCCGGTATATATCGGAATAAATACTGGCTCGATTCTATAGGTATTGGTGATCATTATTGGAGGGAAACGGGAGAAAAAATATTTGTTTTGGTATTCACAGATGTCAATCGCAACAGATTAAACAGAATTAGGTGTGTTCTTTGTGGATATAAACTGTCAAATTGGTTGTTTTTAATTGGGCGGGTATTTTTTTAATGTATGTTTTGTCTTAATAATTGTAGAGCTCTTTACATAATGCACATTTTGAATTGTTTTTGTTCTAATGTAATATATTGATATGCCTTCCTATTTTATAATTGCTTATTTATGTTAATTTTCTTTTCAAGCGGGAAGTGCGCTTGAAAAGAATTCAAAATATAAATAATTCAGAATTCTTATAGTGCGTGCAAGCAGAAATTTAAACAAGTTGTGTAAGCAGCATGATATAGATCCATTTTTGAGTAGTGTGTCTTTGGTAAGGAGGTGCTTAAGCCGTAACTTTTTCATTTAATCAATTATTAGTTTTTGGTTATACGCGTACCCACTTATCTAGTGTCTATAAGATGTTTTTAATAATCTGTAATTTATAAGTGAGGACTTGTTATTGGCTGTCAGTCCAACTTACTGTTTCTTAACTGATTTGTTTAGCTGTAAGTCCTCCATGCTTAATAAATAAATAAAAGAAAATGGCGCTAATTCTGTTGTTTATAAACTAAACTAATTTTAAGTTATCTTAATTAATACACTCTATAGACAGTTTAGACGCAATTAAAAACATGGCGACTATAAATACGCTAGCTTACGTCAGGAGCGCACTAATTTGACAGGTCTAAACTGACATTTTATCTTCTGTCCTTTTCTTAACGAAATGGAAAGAGAAAGATGCACATAACTTAAATTTGATTTAGTATTTGAACAAAAGAATCGGAGCCACTGTCATCCTAACGAAAAGTATGTATTTTCCCGCTCTCCGGATAAAGGTAGCTTATATGCCTTGGTGTGACAGCGGCTTTCAGCCCAGATATCTGGCCTTACGTAGTCTTTTCTATAAAAATATGATAGCTGTGAAAATGTGCATTAGGGTTTTATTTTGGATCGAATTTTCTGCCAAAGCTTTTTCCAACTATGTACAGTAAGAGTCAATAGTTAGGTGTAGGTTAGTGCAATAAAGTTAAAAAGCGGTAATGCACTTTTGACCCTTTCTGTATATATGTTGACTGGTTGTCAATCACAAGAAGTTGTAGTTTCATCATCAACGTTTTTTGTCGTCCCACTGCTGGGCACAGGTCTCCTCTCATACAGAGAAGGATTGAGCGTAATCTCCACGCTTGCTCAATGCAGGTTGGCTATTTCAGACTTATAGGCCAGGTTTCCTCAAGATGTTTTCCTTCACCTTGTAATCAGTCATTAGTGTCCAAGATATACTTAGAAAGTACATGTAACTTTAGAAAAGTTACACTGGTACTTGACTGAGCTGGAATTGAACCCGCACACTCATACTTGAGAGACTGCTGTTATAACCACTAGGTAGTTGTAATTTGGCAAGACTAAACTAATAATTTTATCTTCCGTCTTTTTCTCAATGAAATAAAAAGATGCATCTTTAATTTAGTTTAATTTTAAAACAAGGGAATCCGTACCGGTACTTAATTTAATAATGATTTACTTACAGTAAGGGTCAAAAGTGGAGTACCATTTCGACGATTTTTTTTTTCTTAAATTATAAACTAGTGCTTGACTGCAATCCCGCCTGATGGTAAGCAGTGATTCAATTGTTGAAAAGCATTACTACTTTTGAATTTTATTGCAATAACAATAAGTCCCTTAATAAACTAATGCGCTGTACCTTTATAAAGGTAAAGCGCATTAGTTTATTAAGCCTATTCACTTAAAAAACTAAGGAATAGGAAGGGTGACGGCAGTTAAGGGAGGTGATGCAATGTGAAACCCAAGACCAACACGACCTAACGAAGCTGCGCTAGAGGGACTTATTGTTATTGCAATAAAGTTCAAAAGTAGTAATGCTTTTCTGACCCTTCATCATCATCATCAGCCTTTTTATCGTCCCACTGCTGGGCACAGGTGTCCTCTCATACTGAAAAGAGTCTTTTTTTGACCCTTGCCTGTACATAACTCAAAATACAACCAACCAATCTCTACGACTTCATCTAACCGAAAATAAGATTTCTCTTCTACAAAAGTCCGTTGGAGGAAAAACTGCGAAATCATCGGAAACCGGTGAGGCTCACAAAACGTCGGTATTCCAGCGAACAGAGGGAAAATTAGATGATAGTTGGACCGCTCCTGGCACAGAGTATGTAGTAGACTACAGAAGATCAGCAGGCTGCATACAGCGAGCGAAAACGCCTCGTACGCACACATAGACGCGTAGAGATCGTCTAAAGCGACGTGCCTTACCAATATTTTATCTTCTGTCCTTTTCTTAATCTATACTAATATATAAAACTGAACACTTTGTTTGTTTGCTTGAACGCGCTAATCTCAGGAACTACTGATTCGATTTTTAAAAAATATTTTTGAGTTGAATAGCCCATTAATCCGGAAAGGTTTTGGCTATATAACATCACGATGCGGCTTATGCGAGCGGATTAAATAAAAAAAAAGCGAACGAAGTCGCGGATGGCCGCTAGTAATAAATATACGAATGTACAAAACAATAGTGTCAGTTATAAAATTAGATTCCATTTTTTAAATTACATACACTGATTGGCGTTCATGAATGTGCAAAATGCGAGTCATTGTGTGCGTGTGTTATCACTTGTATGTAGCCGGCCTTCTGTACCCCATCTACTCCCTGATCCTGCGGAAATAGGTCAGGGATATTCCGTTAAAGTCTTTATGTAATGTCAAAATAGGATTACTTCGAACGCGGAGACATTTTCCAACTTGAATTAAAAGTTCTCTTGGAAGGCTTGTCCAAGCTGTAGTTTAGTTTTAGATAACAATAAATACACCACCAACAGGACACCACCGCGATTATACCGCGATTATTAGTCGATACAGTTGGTGCAGTGGCTGAGCGATCGACTGCTGCGCTTCGTGTCGCGGGTTCGATTCACGTTCGGAACAATTATGTATATGAGCAGCGCTCACAGGGTGATATGTAGTTTTTTAATATAGCTAAAATATTTTAAAATGTCCACTACGTTTCAGTTAATTACGTCTGAGCTTGTAGTTTCAAAGACAAATCACCTGTGACAGACAACCGGACACAATAAATTGGATGCTATAAATTTTGCTGTAAAGATGGAGCTACAAACTCCTCAAAGTAAGCGAATCTATTCGCTTTAAATTAGCGTGAAAAAAAAAAAGAAAAAGATAGAAATACATTTATTTCCGGGAAGAGTGACACATAAAAGACAACACAAACACAAAAAGAAAATAACAAGTTAGGAGAAGGAGTAGGAGAGGAGGCGCCCGTGTGTATGTGCTTGTGTGCTTGCATGTGTATGTCAGTGTGTGTGCGTGCGTGCGTATGTGTCTGCGTGTGTGTGTGGGGGGGGTGTGTGTGACATCAAAAATACTTTCTCTGTCGGGATTGTATCATTCACTCTCGGTGTGTAAGCGTATGTGTGTTTTTCTAAGAACTCATATTATATGTGTTGGTGTGGCGAATAAATAAACAATTAAAACAAAACAAGAAGCCGATAGTGGAGAGGAAACGAACTATTGTAACAAACAACATTATTATGAACAATTAATTAGTGCGTCGCCTCTGCGCATGACAAGCACTATTAACTACTCACCAAACTGGCGACTTCGATCAATCTTCAACAGCACTGATTTTTACCTTCCATTGATATAGAAAATGGCATTGATAAAATATTAAACAGATACGATATATTCTAACAAACTGACCAAAAAGAATGTGCCGAACACAACAGCAGCACACATGCATATTTTTATTCGGCATACATTGGTACAGTGTGAGTGAGATGGGGCACAATCTAAAGCATAGAGAAGAAAAAAATGGCTAGTGTTGTCGTTTGCGCTGTTAGTGTTTGTCGTTTGTTTTTACGAGTGTATCGAGAGTGACTAAGGCGAGATACAGGACTTTCCTTCCTTTTGTACGCTTCATTTTCAGTGCGCTAATGACATATCTACCTTAGTTTAATATTTTATCAATGGAAAATGGTTATAATAATAAGATTTTCTTTTTATTCTCACACATACACAGACGCACCACACACTACACACCACACACACACACTACACACCACACACGAGCATGCAACTCATTTAATGATATCTACATATTTATGTTAATACTGTAGCATGGAAAGTTATTTGTCCAAAAAATCGGGTGAAGACACTGACTCCTGTAACACAGGTACCACCTAGCACGGGAGTCAGGGCTTCAAATTAAGTGTAACTCCTTTTTATGTCAACAAAACTTTATTATTATTATTATTATTATTTTTAATAATTAAAGACTTGTGCTTGACCGTACCTACTCCCGTCTAACCGTCTCCGGTAAACGGTGATGCAATCGTCAAAAACTGGCACGTTACGTGGTTAATAAACATCGTGAATATTTTTCTTTTTATAATTTTAATCTAGTGCTTGACGGCAATCCCGCCTGATAGTAAACAGTGATGCAATCGTTGATGGTAAAGCGCGCTAGTTTATTAAGAAGCTATTCACTCAAAAATCTGAGTGCATATGAAGGAAAACGGCAGTTGAGCGAGGTGATGCAATGTTGAACCGAACGACATGACCTTTTTGGCGTATCGTACCCGGCACACAACTGCTCAGACCCGTCCTCCGTACGGCTTCACCAGACATCATGCCGGAACACGACGAATCGCTTGGCGGCAAGACTTTGTCTGGTGGGTGGGAACTTCTACCGGCAGCCGATGTTATGGCGTACCACCGAGAGAGAGATATGTGCTCGATGGTAACAAATGTCTTACCATGGTACCTCCGCCGGGTCGGAACAAGAGGGGTAGACAAAAGAAGTGCTGACTTAACGTTGTAAGAAATGACATGCGTGCCAACAAGCTCTTACCACAGGATGCTAAACATCGCGCGAAATGGAGGAGAATGTGCAGGAAAGCGGACCCCGGGCTCCAACGCGAAAGCCCGGATGCAAGCGGGATAAACGCTGAGATGATCATCATTATCATCAATCTTTTATCGTCCCACTGCTGGGCACAGTTCTCCTCTCATACAGAGAAGGATTGAGCGTAATCACCACGCTTGCTCAATGCTGGTTGGCGATTTCAGACTTATAAGGTCCAGGTTTCCTCAAGATGTTTTCTTTCACCTTCAGTCATTGGTGTCCAAGATATACTTAGGAAGTACATATAACTTTAGAAAAGTTACATTGGTACTTGTCTGACCTGGAATCGAACCCACACACTCATACTTGAGGGGCTGGTGTTTTAACCACTAGGCCACCACGACTTAGATGATGATGACTAATATTTTACATGGAGGGTTCTCGGTATACAGAGTGGTGCTGACAATACGGCAATAAATTAAACATTGTGTACCTCAACACATTCTCAGTCTACCCATAAAATATCATATAAACATGTCCATTAGTTTAGTCATAGGAAATTATTTTTCATTTTTCACATTTTCTGCATGATGTACATGTTGATAACGAAGCGCTTACAGGTTAATGACCGCCGCATCCAGCGGTACTAAACTTTAATAATAATGGCGCCAAAAAAAGCAAATCCATACAGGACCGCGCTGTCCACGATCGGAGGTCAGTGAACCAATATTTTTAAAGGATGTTCTGTTCCGTTTGCACTTTTATGCGATTTAGTTTGTATGAAATCTTCGTTTTTTTTTTTTTTTATTTTTGATGCGAGGTTTTTTTCTGTGGTTTAGGATTATTCCTATGAACCAGCATTGTTCGTGTTTTCATTTATTGTCGTATTGTTAGCACCACTCTGTATAAAGTTTGTCACCCATCCACAGAAAAACTGCGGCAAGCTTGTAAAAAGACCACATAGTTGTTTCTATATAATTTTCGACCCATTGTCCGGTTTTTAACGTCGGTTTATGTCATTGTCGGTATTGTCCGGGGGTAGCGAAGCATTTTATGAAGTTTCATTCAATATTGAAGGGTCTACAATATTGTTATAAAAAGGTACGGACACAATAACGTTATCTGTTACTGTTGGGTACTTTTGGCAGGTTTATTGTGGCTGTTTAGTCGTTATATTTATGAAGTATTCTGTATGTAGGAAGTATTGTGTTTCGCGAGCTATGGAGTGGGCTATGTTGAGCGTCTCTCTGAAGGACCGCATCAGAAATGAGGTGATCCAACAGAGAACCAGAGTCACCGACATAGCTGAGAGGATTAGCAAGCTGAAGTGGCAATGGGCTGGTCACATATGCCGCAGGACCGACAACCGTTGGGGTAAAGGAGTCCTCGAGTGGAGACCGCGTCTCGGCAAACGTAGCGTAGGACGCCCTTGGGCGAGATGGAGCGACGACATCAAAAAGGTGGCTGGTAGTGGCTGGCGGAGCACTGCTCAGGATCGAGCTTGTTGGCGTGCCATGAAGGAGGCCTATGTCCAGCAGTGAACGAGTAGAGGCTGATGATGATTCTGTAAAAGTAATAGGACGTTACACTGTAATAGGACTTTCAGGGGCCCTAATCTTGGGTCAGGGTTACGGGTTGGTTAAACAAGAAACCGTGTCCCTGGTCGTCGCACAGGCAAGTGAAGAAACACGGGTGGGTTTTAGTCAGTAAAAGTCTGACACGCCCTTCCGCTCCGCCCAGAGCGGGAGAAGTCATTTGATGATTTCCCATACCAACAAAAAAGAGTCGTCGGCCACCTGGAGTGGTGGCCGACCTGCCGCACATGTGACCGCCGAATTGTACGCGTACCCCTATGTAACCCTCATATCTGGGGGCCGTTCCCCTATCCGCCACCTGGGGACGCGTGCGATGGCAGGCCAGAAACTGCACACGGAGCAATCTCCCTCTGGCGCAACTTTAGACGTGTTGTTGGGTTAAACATCACCGCTCTCACCTGCCGTCTTCCTTCCTATTCACTATTAGTCTTTTTAAGTGAGTAGGCTCTAATAAACTAGCGCGCTTTACCCCCTTTTTTTGCTTGTTGACACCACAGTGGTCTGAAAGTCCTCCATCCTAACATATTTAGTATAGCCCTACAATCTTTTCTTTATATTTTTATAATTCTATGGCGCATTTATTTTGGTGTAATGCCAATACGCTAACGATTCCTTATTTCTTTCTTTCTTTCAAAATGTTTTGGTTGCCGCTTAGTAATGATCCATTAACAGGTTGTGAAAGCGCCAGTAAGATCTTTTACCACATAATGAATGGAATAGCAGAAAGAAACTCATTTTGAACCAGAATCCGGGCAACATTATTTTCTCGGCTTATGTATATTGCTTAAAGAATATTCCATCCATTTTAAAACCAGGCGGAAGAAATTTTAAAGTAATGCTTAAAAGCACTCAACAGAATAGAAAAGAATATCTACTCTTTATTAAACACTATGTAAAGAAAACCCTGTCTGATCCGTGAAGGTATTGTTAGGTATCGATAACTGATTCTACTAATGCCTACAAAGATGGGCTAACCTTAAAAAAATCGCCCAAAAAAAATATTTCGCAAAAGGAGGTGAATTAATACATGTGCGGTAGGCGATACACGCGCGGGGGAAGGGGGCAGGGCACGCGGCACGCAGTCGCATCGTTTGTTCCTGATAATAATACTGCTGTTGTCACTTATTAAAAAAATACCAGATTTAGGGCAAGTCGGAATTAATTCGCGGAAAAAAAAAATTATTTAAAAATTCATTAGTATTGATACTATGATGATTATATAAAATTTCATATTTTATTTGGTCATGTGTTTACCTAACCTTTATTATCCTTAAGGGTCGGACGGGGTTTTCTTTACATATTGTATACACTATAGAGATTGCAGAAACATAAATATAAAGATTTTACAAAAGGTAATACAATGGGCGATCTTATCGTTAAGAGCGATCTTTAACACTTCATTAGTCGCGCCTCTATTTGAGACGTTAGTAGTCGCGCGCTCTACTTATGTAGAACATTTTTAATATAAGGTTTTCTAAGGAAAATGTTTTTTTGTACTTATAAGAAAACCTATATTATAAATTTACAACAAATATAACATGACTAATTTATACATGTTAAGAACCAAAAATCACACTTCTTGTACATAACTGAAATAAACACAAAAATTATAAGATAATTTTTTTTTATTCGCTCATGTCCTCCACTTCTAATTCTTCGTTTTTAGAGTAGTGTGGACATAGAATAACCTGATGATTAGGGCAAATCCCCTTGGTAAATGTGTAAAAATGCTTCCTGGTTGAGTTGTTGCGCGCTCTGTCACAGAAGGAACATTTTCCAACGCGACCGCTATTGGGGGGTTGTGCCGGACTCGGGTTCAATTCGGATGGATTGTACAACCCCAAAAGAATTTAACCTTTTAATTCTAATGATTTTGGAATGTTTTCCATAGATATTCTGCCCTTTATGCATGGAGCCACAAGTTCAAAAACAACTTCATGCAAATATTTTTTTCGTGACTTGTTACTGTAGCCTCTGTTCATTGTATACACAATATAACCGTTTATTGCACTTATATTCATCATATCAAATAATACAGTAAACGGCCATCGGCTGGAGTTTCTGGAGACATCGTAAAAACTTAGGGGTACATCATCTTCAGATCTTCAAATTCAGATCGGATTGTTGAGTGCCTTGTTCAATATTTTCTAAGTCAATCTCGGTGCTACTTTCTTCCTGTTATGTGTCCATATTATGTGTGGATTCTTCTAAGTAGTCTTCATCTAAGAAGAAATATTCAGGGTAATTCTCCACGATATCTGCACCATCAGTGTCTTCTTCTTCGGGACATCTAGAAATTCTCTGTTCTTCACTCCGTGAAGCCATTATTCCAGAGAAAATCATCCCTCTAGTTAGTACTAACCTTCTTATAAATTGTATATATCATAAAAACATAAATAAAAGGTAATAAATATATTTACAACAAATAAACACCGACCGCAGCTCTCGAAAAAAATGTCACGCGAGTAGTCGCGCGCTCTACAGTTGTAGAAATTCACCTTTGACGGCAAATTTCTCCGGCATTTGGACACATCTGTCGCCTCAAGGACACTTAATATATTCATTGACTAGTAATAGAAGAATAATAAGACCGTGTGCGTATTTTACCTTGAGTAACCGATAATATTCGACGAAATGTACAAGGGTTCTACTATTGT
This sequence comes from Sesamia nonagrioides, assembly GCA_017933935.1. Taxonomy (NCBI): domain Eukaryota; kingdom Metazoa; phylum Arthropoda; class Insecta; order Lepidoptera; family Noctuidae; genus Sesamia; species Sesamia nonagrioides. The sequence continues at coordinate 4,500,740 of JADWQK010002280.1, read as the reverse complement.
AGAACGCGCGCCTAATGGAGTGTTAAAGACAACCTTTGGATGGAATACTAAAAGAAGGAGAGAGAAATAATGTCGGTAGTCTACAGTGTACTATTTCTTGTTGTGCCTCGGAAAGCATGTTAAGCCGTTACTCCCGGTTGCCATACGAACATCTAATGGCAGTCGTTACGGATTGTTGGAGTCCTCAAAAGTTCAACAATTGCTCTAACTGCAATGCTTCGATATCGCCTTTAGGTTGTGGAGGTCAGACGGCAGTCGCTTCACGGAAAATATCGAAGTTTAGCCAAAATGGGCAGTTCGACTGATAAAGCAGACCTGAGACTCCAAAGCTGAAAAAAAAGCTTCGGATGCGACTGGAATTAACACTGAGATGATGATGATAGTTTCGCCAAGTAATTCTGTCCGTCCACGGATTCTCTCAGTGTCCGTCAGCACTAGAGAGCTGAAATTTGGTACCGATAAGTACCTATATCAATCACGCCGTTTTATTAAGTGGGGAGTATGTTTTTTTTTCTCGTTTCACCCTAAAGTGTGATATATTGCTGGATAGGTGTATAAAATGAAAAGGGGATTATTAAAATAATTTTCTACTATTATTAATATTTTCGGAATTAATCGTTCCAAAAGAAAAAATATTTCAACTATAAGTTTAAATATATATATCGAACTTTAAAAAAATATGAAAATAGATACAAAAGTAGAACTTTATACTTTCACGATTATTTTGAACTTGATAGGTTGAATAGTTTTTGAAAGTAGAACTTTATACTTTCACGATTATTTTGAACTTGATAGGTTGAATAGTTTTTGAAAATTTTTACTGTACTGTGTTCGTAATTCAACCGTATATGCAAGCATATTTTTGCTATCTTAGTTTACATACATATTTTATTATCCTGCACGTATATTCTTTCAAATAATAAAATAAAAGAATTATTAACATCGGTTCACGCAATCCAAAATTACCACTGAAAATCCAACATACATAACCTCTCTAATTTGTATAAATTAGTAATCAATATTCCCGAGAGATGGCGCTGTAATTTTGGCTACATCGCGCTGTTAAGATTTTTCCTGAGTGGATGGGGTCGAAACGGGTATAAGCTACAGAACAGTTTTGATATATAACTCTTTCTTTAGTTATAACCGTCCTTTCAGGGCCCGTTTTTAGAATTCCGTATTTATTATCTCAACACAGTGTAACAAATAGCCCATTTTTTAAGTAAGTAAGTAGGAACACTTATTGTGACGTTCAGAAAACTACGACACCCCACTGAGTGTGGAGGGATGAGGAGCAGGGAGCAAAGTTCACTCATCCTCCATAGAAAAGGGAGAATCCTCCGACCAGACGGGTGTAATGTCTAGCGGGCACTTGCCCAATGCTTGAAATTGGGAAGTTGTATGTATGCTAATTGCACAGTATACTTACTCTGATTGCGAGATGTAGAATTCGTGTGACGTCAATTTAGGCACGCGGTATAAAAAAACCGACCAAGTGCGACGCGGACTAGCGCTCGAAGTATTCCGTAAGTACCTTTAAGAACGGCAATAAAATCACATTTGTTGTATGGGAGCCCCCTTAATTTTTTTATTTTTATTTTTAGTAAGTATTTGTTATCTTTGTTGTATTTGTTCGTATTGTGTCTCTGAAAATTTCCACTGTCTAGCTGTTACGGTTCATGAGATACAGCCTGGTGACAGACGGACGGACGGACGGACAAACGCACAGCGAAGTCTCATGAATAGGATTCCGTTTTACCTTTTAGGTACCGATCCCTAAAAACGAGGCGAAATGCTTCGTCCGGATCGTACCGGTTTCAACAATCTGTTTGAAAAAACACCATTTATTGGATTGATAGGTATGACATCGCGATATGGCTTCGTACGCTAAATAAAGATAACAAAATATAAAAGAATCTATGAAATGGATAAATAAAATATAATATCCTATTCAAACTAAATAATACAATTGCCATTATAATAATAAATAAACCATTGAAATGATGTACAATCGTCGACAGGTTATTTGTGTCACACTATCAGTAGCAATGGGATTCATTTTGACAGTTTCACAACATTCATTGTAATATTTAAGTTGTTGAGCAAATACATTTATCTAACACTAGCGGCCGCCACTCGCCAGCGACTTCGTTCGCGTGGAATTAGTTATGCTCAGCTCCTAGTAGTCGCAGCGTGATGTTATGTAGCCTAAAGCCTTCCTGGATTAATGGGCTATCCAACGCAAAAAGATTTTTTCAAATCGGACCAGTACTTCCCGAGATTAGCGCGAACACACAAACACACAAAAAAACATACAAACAAACTCTTCAGCTTTATTTATTTATTCATGTTAATACGGCTTCCAAGAGCCAATTACATTAACATACATACAAAATGAAATAACACAAATAGGTACATAATGAAATTCAAATAATAATATAAATCAAAATATAAACAGAAAAAAAAAGACAAATCAGAGGAGCAATAAAAACGGGAATAAAATAAAAACTAAAAATTAAAACAGTAAACGAACTAATTATTTCTTTTTTTCGCAGAACGCTAAGCTAGCGCGCAGTATTTTATATATTAGTACTAGCTTTCCGCCCGCGGCTTCGCCCGCGTAAATTTCGGTAATATCGCGCTTTTTAGATTTCCCTCAGAAACATCAGATTTTTCCGGGATAAAAGGTAGCCTATGTCCTTTCCCAGGGTCTAAAGATTCTGTGCTTTCCGCCCGCGGCTTCGCCCGCGGAGAGTTCGGTTATATCGCGCTTTTTAGGTTTCCCTCGGGAACATCAAATTTTTCCGGGATAAAATGTAGCCTATGTTCTTTCTCGGGGTCTAAAGATTGTCTGTGCCAAATTTCATCAAAATCGGTTCAGAGGTTTAAGCGGGAAAGCGTAACAGACAGACAGACAGACAGACAGACAGACAGAGTTACTTTCGCATTTATAATATTAGTATGGATTAGTATAGATATGGAGCAATGGATTAACAATATGGTTCAAACATCATCATCATTCATCATCATTTCAGCGGAAAGATATCCACTGCTGGACATAGGCCTCACCCAAGTACCTGTAGTGGCGTTTGTGGTACCGCTACATCATACTTTACTTATTTTCTATGCAGGATGAGTGAACTTTACACCCCGTTACTCAAGCCTCCAAACTGGTGACCCCGACGTAGTGGACGTCAGCGCAGCCTTCGTGCAAAAACTCCAGCGTGACGTCATCATCATCATCACTCTCGCAATCTTTGAAGGCGAATCAGCTAGCCAGCCCATCACCCTCACCCTCAGCCTCATCAGCAACCTCGGCACAGCACACTGTACTTTCGGCCGATCAACAAGCAGAGTCCTCTCTCCTGGTTGACGCAGCAGCCAGCCTCAACCCGGCGCTGTACGACATCCGACGCACTGAAGAATGCAGCGCCACCGCCCCGAATCACTGGGGAATCTCCGAAGACAGTTCCGACTCACCGTGAACTACGCGGCAACCGGTTCCGACTCACTGGAACCTGAGCTGGCCTGGCAAGCATTGCAAGATACATGACTCAGCCCACTATCGACCTCCGGTCTCCGGAGGGGAGTGATGTGACGGTACCTACAAACGCCACATGCGAACAACGCGTCATACTGACGTCACACGGATTCTACATCTCGCAATCAGAGTTTACCGTGCAACTAGCATACAACTGCAACTACCGTGCAACTTCCCAATGTCAAGCATTGGGCAAGTGCCCGCCAGACATAACACCCGCCTTGTCGGAGGATCATCCCTTTTCTACGGATGATGAGTTAACTTTACTCTCTGTTCCTCATACCTCCAAACCTGTAGTTCAACCAGTTCTGTTTGTGCTTCTCGCTTCTAACTTTGGTGCAAATTTGAGGAGGCTGTTCTGTGCTTAATCAAATTAAATTACGTTACCTGGTAAATCATTAATACTGTTACGGGCTGTGGGTACTAAAACGCCGGTTAAGGGTTGCGAAGTTTATTGGCAACGAAGGTAAAGTCGATTGTAGGCAATGACAAGTAGAATGTCGCTGACGTTGTACCGAAGTCTTCACAAATGTCCACGAAGTCCGTGTCGTAAACACCCAATAACACTACAGATGTTACTTCACGTAGTACTCAAAGTTCTCGTTACAGTTGTCGCAGTAGGTATTCTCAAAGATCGCTTCTTAACTGTCGCTGTTTTCGTATCGCTAGTCGAGTGTAGACTGACTCTGCGCCGGCGTCACGGCGCTATATATAGGCCAGCTGATCGAACATTCCAGATTCCTCTAGACGTAATAATAATACCCCATAACTTCGAGGTCACCGGCCAAGTAAGTACCTACGGTAATTCCCGGAAACGGGTCTCTAGAAATTTCGATGTCGACACTTTGTTGCCAAAACTGTTGAGACCTGTACCATTCGATAGGCCATCCTAAGTCTAGCAATGCGTTTTTATATTGTGCCTAGAAAATGTCTAGATCTGGGGAAATAGGACTTAAAAGTGACACACTGCATGTCACGCTATATTGAACCTTATGCCATCGACATAAGGTCCATTCATAACAATACGTAATATCAGCTTTTTCAATAATATTTTAGAATAACCCACTTTCACAGAACAGAATGAAAGTAAAAACTTAAATAATGTTCTCACTATGGTGTGTTGTAGTTTACTTCAAATACGACACATGTTGGCAGCATGTAATCATTGAAAACTGGTTCAACACCCAGTTTTTTCAGCTGTAAATCCACCACCACAAAGGCTCAAAGGAAAAACGTGCTCAAAATAAATTGAGGTTCTCCAAATATACACCTTATTGACACTGCGCACATGCTTTTTCTATTTGAGCAGAGTTATTTGACTAAACTCACAGAAAAACTAGACCAACAGAGACACAGAGACTAGACAAAAAAGGTTTTCCAATGTTTTTCTTTAACCTACGTAGTACGGCTTAAGATATCTATTCTAGTTTTTATAACAGGAGCAAAGACAACTAGACTATTTTTACAACAAAATAGCACGTTCATTATTTTGACCGTCTTCTCGTTTCTTTGCATTAAAAGAATCTTAAGAAAAAAAAAAATAATACAAAAGCCCCATTTTTAACAAACACGAGAGACGTTCCACAAAACTTTTAGCTTTTAAACAAAAATTTTTATCTAAAGAAAAATATAAAATTGTGTCATAACCGAGAGTCGGGTTCTACCTACAAGCGGCCACAAATACAGCTAGGGATCGTTAGAATTCATAGCCTGTTTCCCGGGGGAAGGCCATGTCAAAGCCTCTTTATAAATGCCGTTGGAAAAGTCGAAATATTCCGGTACGAAATTACCTAAGCATGTCTTTAGGTATGTTTCAACTGTTGATGTCGCCTCTAGTGGCAGAATATGAAATTACTAGAGTTTCTATACAGCGCCATCTGTTGTTGTACTGAAGCAACTGTTGGTTGAGAGATAAAACGGTTACATGCTTCAACATTCGATATGAAATTTCACTAGATGGCGGTTCTCTGTAACAGACCATTTAGTTCATTAAATATCCGCTACATGACGCGGCTTACAGTTGTAAAAAATGTTTTAATTCGTTTAGTTATGGATAGATGGCACTGTGTAGTTCTTAAACATCTCAATAGATGGCAATAATTTTCTTGACAGGCACTTCTCATTGCTCTTTGAACGTGTTCCTGCTAGTTGCTCGTTAGTTGGCATGTAGTTTATCAAACTCCCACTCGATGGCAGTATTGGATGCTTTGTGTGCAGTTTTCACAAACAGCGCTTTTCTTTTTGTAATCTTCCGTCAGTTTTCTTTCAATAAATGATAGTTAGCAGCCATATAGCAGCGATTAAGAGGGGACTATATTGCCTAGGTATTTGAAGAAACTATTGCCGTCACGCTGCTTTTACCCTCTCCCGGTAAAGGACGAAAAGGACAGCAGCTCAGGCCGATTTACCTACAAAAACGTTGACCAAAAGACGTTTCCTAATCCGCTGTTTTCTTTTTCAAAACACGACAGATCTCAATTATTTTTATATCAAAAATTTGAGGAAAAGTATACATATGCTTCCATTATTTTCTTTTTTGTCAAAAACTTATCACGTTTGTCTAATAGTCATCTGAACATAACGATAAAAATGGGTTATTTTTCGCGATTTTGAAGTATCTTATTTCTTTTATTAATTAAGTTTCGGAAAAGATCAAATGATAGGGGCACGTATAAACACGGTATCAAATTGTAGAACAAAAATAATTGCTCTAAAAGCATCATCCACGTAGAAAACAGCGGAATACGTTTGTATAGACTAGAGAAAGCACAACTAGAGTTCCGTCTCAAAGTCTGGGGGGCTACAAATTTACAACATGCTGTTTCTTTAAGTTTATATCAGTATATAAACTTAAAGAAACAGGGTATTGTATCTGTATACAATACCCTGTTTCTTTAAGTTTATACTAATAAAGTTAAAGTTTAAGTTAAAGTTTAAGTTTGTACTAATAATTTATGCGAATAAAGGAAGCGCAAATAAGTAGCTTTTACTGTTAAAAGCTACTTATTTGCGCTTCCTTTATTCGCGTTTTCACTATTCGCGGATTAGAAATATGCGACCAATTCCTATATTCGCGACTAAATTTTTTTTTATTCGCGGATCTAAAAAAGTACATACATAATAATAAAATTATTCCAATAGATATCCAACACAATATCCTTGTCAAATGAAGTAATAATGAAGTAAAATAGATCTTATGACAGCTTTGCCTAAAGATATCGCCGAGATGGGTTCGAACAGATAGAATCAAGTGACATTCAGGAATTGCTTGAATCGCAAGATGAAGATTTGGCTGAAACCAACTTGGAGAAAATGTTAATTTCACAGCCCATGGAAGAAGAGACTTCAACAAGCACTGGAAACGTGACATTTAATTTGAAAAATCTTAGTGAAGGTTTAAAAAAGGCAAATGAGCGTTGCGATTTCTTTATCAACGATTCTTTATGATCCGTCTATATAACGAAGTCTTATTTTTACCCGACTACGGCAAAGCAAAAGGAGGGTTATGATTTTGACAGGCTATGTATGTATGTATGTATGTATGTATGTATGTATGTATGTATGTATGTATGTAGGTATGTATGTTCATCTGTTCCCTCGTAACTTCTAAACTACTTATTCGAATTCGATAAATGACATATCATTAGAAGCGTCTTAATTGTCTGCTGGTTATAGGCCATACGGAGTTTCACAAAATCTAACGTGGCGCCCTCTAGCGGACAAAATATACAGAGTAAAAAAATAAAGTTAAGATAAATATGCCGTGTTTGGTATCATTTGAAAGGGCTTAACTTGTATATTTTGAATATATATATATTACTAGCATTTGCTTGTGACTTTACCTGTATTCATGGGCTGATTGCATATAATTCACATCTTTTCGTTCATAGATAGCTTCTTTACTACTTATCAGAATAAGACCACTGCAGAACCATTAGAAGGGCCTTGATATTCTGTTGGTTATGAGCTATAAAGCTTGTCACCAAATTTAGTATTACGCCCTCTAGCGGACAAAAAGTTCTATGTTAATACAAAATTAAAATAAATATACCGTATTTGGTATCATCTGAAAGAGCTTCATGAGTACTTTATGTTTGTACACAATCCCTAGTATTGCTTCGTAGAAATTTGAATGTAAACCAGGGTTTGGTAAACGGAGCGATGGGAGTGGTGAAGGCCTTCGAATGGCCTGCTCTTCGGCGCGATCAGTTGGAACAGGAGAACAGCCAAGCGCTGTTCTCATACAATTTGACGACGCATCCATAAAATCAGATACTAACGGACTTATCAAAATCGAGCCTTGCCTCACTGAATTTGACGGCTTGAGGGGTTCTGGGCAAATTTAGCGTAAAATGCTCCCGCTGATTCTTTCTTGGGGTTGTACTGTACATAAATTATAAGGTTTTACTCTAGATAAAAAAGTTACAGATCTAGGAAAGTCATTTTTTGCTAAAGGACAGGCCTATGTCGCTCTCAGTAGAGTTAAAACCATAGAGGGATTATTTATAAGTGCCTTGGATCATAATAAATTACTTAAAAATCCACATGACAGTCGATTGTTAGCAGAATTAGATAGATTAAGAAATCTTCCCAGGTCCTCTTAATATAAGTTTTTTTTTTTAATAATTATAAACTAGCGCTTGACTGCAACCACGCCTGATGGTAAGCAGTGACGCAATCCTTGATGCCTGCGCACTAGTTTATTAAGCCTATTCACTTAAAAAACTTAGGAATAGCAAGGATGACGCCAGTTGAGCCAGGTGATGCAATGTTAAATCCAAGACCAACACGACCAACCATGCTGCGCCAGAGGGAGATTGATCTGGAGATTCTCCACGACCAAACTCCCGACACAACAACATTTGGCGCATCGTACTTGCCACACAATGCAACACAAAGTGCTCAGACGCGTCCTCCGTACGGCTTCACCAGACATCATGCTGGAACACGACGAATCGCTTGGCGGCAAGACTTTGTCTGGTGGGTGGTAACTTCTGCCGGCAGCCGATGTTATGGCCTACCACCGTTAGAAAAACATCCAATCTATTTATACTAACGGCCTCATCCACTAATTCATGACCCATTCGGTGCCATCGACGCAAATGTGCGTCGCTACTACGAAAAAGCGGGAGCTTCATACGGGGAAACCGTTGCTATATACGCGCTACGCTCCAAGCGCTACGAAATAGTAAAATAGGACATCTCTACATATTACTATACGCCGATACATAAGTCAAAAGAGATGTCGTATGTTAACTACCTAGTTTTTAGTTCGTCAATTTAACTTTTATTAATATTATGCGCCACAAATACACTTTAACACCAAAATAGTACAAATAATAAAAAGTTAAAAAACTAAAACCCAACTACGACAAAAAACGACGCTGAAAAAGTATAAAACAAGATTTTCAGAATACTGAACTGAACAAAGTTGCTAATATAGTTGCAAGTAAATGGACACAGTAGACTCTACCAAGATGCCTTCGTTGTAAATTGACAATAATGTCTTACGATACTAGGGCGTAGTCACACGTTACATATACCTACCGTAGCACTTTCATAACGTGTGACTGCGGTTTTCCAAACATGAAAATTTATCTCTAAATAGTGAATATTGCATACTTCAGAATAGTATCGTAAGACATTATTGTCAATTTACAATGAAGGCATCTTGGTAGAGTCTACTGTGTCCATTTACTTGCAACTATATTAGCAACTTTGTTCAGTTCAGTATTCTGAAAATCTTGTTTTATACTTTTTCAGTGTCGTTTTTTGTCGTAGTTGGGTTTTAGTTTTTTAACTTTTTATTATTAAGAGGCAAATTTCTAATGCAACTGCTGTGTATCAGTCTGAATTGAAAGAGCTTTTGAAAACTGCCAAGCAAGAAAAAATTACGAAATTCTTCAAACCATTGCCTAAGCCTTAAGATAATCAATTAAAATGTTCAAAAACATCAATTAAATATTTTTTAAATATGTTTCTTTTATATTTTGTCACCTAGGAACGTATCCACTATAATCCCATATAAATTACCATCCCGTATTCATGGTTTCTGTATTCGCGGCATATTTATGGAACGTATACCGCGCGAATAAAGAGCTGTTACTGTACAAAATACCAGTGTATTTTGTATCGTAACATTTATAAAAAAGTGAATTGTGAAGTACTAATATTTTCCTTACTTTGCGACATTCCTTTTGAGTCCCATGTTGTTTTGTTAACAAATTGAAAGTGTCCTTTCATATTATTTACCCGTGTATTTCTAACAACCGCTCAGTTAGATCAACCAGTTTAAGATACGCTTGCCGCGGTTAGTCTGTGGATGAGTAACCCACGTGATCTTTATATACTTGGAAGATACGTTAAGCCGTTGGTCAAAGGAGGAGGCGGAGCGCGTGAGGCAACGTGAATCCCAGCGCCCTCACGCCACTAGCCGCCGCAGGAGACGCTCTGGTCGGGAGACGACACCAAACTCCCAGCCACCGTAGGCGCGGGCCTGCGGGCGGTGAGCAGTGGGCAGCTCGCCGCCCGGTAAGAACCAGGCCGGAGTCGATCGTGACGGGGTCCACGAAACGGGTGGGTTTTAGTCAGTAACAGTCTGACACGCTCTTCCGCTCCGCCCAGAGCGGGAGAAGTCATTTGATGATTTCCCAACCCAACAAAAAAAAAAAAGCCGTTGTTTCTGGCCGTCATTTTTGGATGTTTGTCACTCGTTGCGAGTCGTCAGTAATCCAAACGTACTTACGATAACCCGTCTTGCCAAAGGTTATTGGGATTATTACACAGAAACTGGGTTGTTGAGAACAATTAATAAGCTCTTACCGTACATGTTTGTCAAAACCATTAGAACTGTAGTCGTGACTGGAAGAAAATTCAGCAATTGAAATCCACAAAGTATTTGGGCTTAATTATTGACCAAAGAATTGGGTTGTGTCCTAAAAAAATAATTAATTTAATGTCCATCAGATAGATTTATAAAAAATATTAAACATGTATTTTTTATTTTTTCTTTCATTTAAATACTTAGGAAGATATATTGATTTCAAATGTCGCATGACGTCACGCTGTGGTAAAATATATACCTATCACGGCGTGACGTAATTAGCCCCCACTCCGTAACTTTAATAAGCTGTATCTCAGTAGTTTTTGGTAATTTCGACAAAATAAAAACACGTGTCTTATTTTTTTTTTTATTATCTATAAAACGCTAATTATTATTTTAATTTTCATACTTTGGATACATCCCTATTCCATAGCACCCTCATATTGAAGTCCTCATTAAACGGATCAGGGGGTTCATTTGCAAGCGCATTGAATATTGAGCAAGCGTGGTGATTACGCTCAAACCTTCCCTGAATGAGAGGAGACCTGTGCCCAGCAGTGGGGCGATAAAAAGGGTGATGATGATGACCGCGCATCTACAATAAATAACCAGATGCCATAAAAAAATTGTTTTTTACATGATTAAAAACAAAATTAACTCAGTCAACAAAATTAATCAATATTGATAAGCGTTATTGTACGATGATACGATACTTGACGGTGAAGGAAATCATCGTGAGGAAACCGGCATGTCTTAGAGACAAAACTTCGAAGACATGTGACATCTACCAACCCGCACTGGGCCAGCGTGGTAGATTATGGCCCACTCCCTCTCACCGAAAGGAGGTCTGTTTATGTAGGTAAATGTTAATACGGTATTTCACTAAAAAAAAAACTAATTAGTCCGTTAGTCAGATTTCCAAAAAATACTATACACGTATATTTCCTTTTTTCATATATACAAAAAATTAAGACGACACAGTGTGTTGAAAACTCGTGTGACGTCACTGCACGCTATACTTTTTAGAGAGCAGTGACGTCACCAGCCACCACTCCTGATCTTTGATGCCTTTCTTAGTTGTAAATTTTTATTGATTTGATAAAACAAAATATACGTATTCAATATTTGTCTATAATCTGAATGACGGACTAAATAGAATCAATTTTTTCTTACCCAGGAAACATCTCTATTACTACTGATTAGAAGGATTGAGCGTAATCACCACTTTTGCTCAATGCGAGTTGTCGATTTCAGACTTAACGTTCAGTGTTCCTCAAGATGTTTTCCTTCCTGCGATATTCATAATATAAATACCAAGAACAAACACAATCTTGCTATACATCACACTCGTCTCCACAGAGTAGGCAACTCGTTCATGGGTCAATGTATACATTTTTACAACAAGCTTCAAACGGACACTCGAAACTTGCCCATAAAATTTAAAAGCTGATGATTTCTCATGCGAAAAATATTAATGTAAGTTAAATTTGAAGCCCTCAATTACTCCAATTAATCACCACAATAGGTACTTTACTGTAGCATGTTGGTATGTTTTTAAAAAATAATTAATTGAAGTAACACAAAGGGTGTGTAACAGGAAATTGAGAGTTAAAAAGTAAATTGGCGTAACACGACTGTTAAAATGGCCACTCCATAATTGTGCCGGAATTTTATGACCCATTTTGTGAGTCGAAATTTTGTTTTGAGTTTTATTCTTTTGGTTTTATTGCGTTGTTTCAAGCCATTATCAACGTCTGTCTAGCTTTTTCTAGAGTTGGCGTTCAATCTAACCAGATGTAGAAAAATAGCTATACCAGTATTTGCAAATATTTACCATACGGGGGACGGCAGGGTAATAGGGATGTATCCAAGGTATGAAATAATTAGTGGATCATAAAAATAATTAGTCCGTCTTATGGATAGTAAAAAAAGACCCGTTTTTTTTTTATTTTGTCGAAATTACCAAAAACTACTAAGATATAGCCGTGGTGGCCAAGTGATTAAAACACCAGGCTCTCAAGTGTCAAGTACCAATGTAACTTTTATAAAGTTATATGTACTTTCTAAGTATATCTTTGACACCAATGACTGAAGGTGAAGGAAAACATCTTGAGGAAACCTGGACTTTATAAGTCTGAAATCGCCAACCCGTATTGAGCAAGTGTGGTGATTACGCTCAATCCTTCTTTGTATGAGAGGAGACCTGTGCCCAGCAATGGGACGATAAAAAAGGTTGATGATGATGATGATGACTGAGATATACTTAGCGTATTAAAATTACGGAGTGGGGGCTAATTACGTCACGCCGTGGTATATATTTTACCACAGCGTGACGTCATGCGACATTTCAAATCAATATATCTTCCTAAGTATTTGAATGAAAGAAAAAATAAAAAATACGTGAACGGACGCCGTCAGTGGGGATTGGTCATCTCTTAGCTGCCATGGCGTATTTTAATTTCTAAATTGATTTTGTGTGTTTTCTATGGACGCTCTCAGCGTACAATATATTTCTGCATCGTTCTCACACGGTTGATTTCAACATGAATGATGTAATAAAATATTTGTAACAATAGCTTGAAAGTTTAAAAGAGTGTCCATGGAGTTTCTTGCCTGTTCTTCTCCATAGGTACCTACTCTTTGGAGTGGGCGACTAGCTTCATCTTATTGACTGACCGACCTTCTGACAATTCAAAAGTGCCTGTAACTGGTTTATTTGAAATAAATGATTTGATTTGATCAGTAGCAATGAATGTTGTTGAAATGAATGTTGTTGAATTTTGACAATTCAACAACATTCGTTGCGTTATTCACGTTGTATGAGCAGACACATTTTCGGACACATGCAGCAATGGATTAGCAACCTGCTTCAAAATGATTCAAACTGATAGTGAGAGTGTGTTACGGAATTAGGGTGCAGCCCCCTAATCGGTGAACACATTTTTGTCAAATAATTGCACTAGTTGGGATCGTTTCCCGTGCAGGAGACGGGGCCCGGACAAACCGGGCCAGCACGAGGGTGTGGGGCCGTGGAAGAATTTAGACTCCCGTGGCCTCACGCGTTTGCTCGTGATAGAAGAGACACCGGGGTGGTTTTAGTCAGTAAAAGTCTGACAGACCCTGTCGCCCAACCCAGGGCGGCGGACATCCTATGAGGATTTCCACCCTGAAAAAAAAAAATTTGGGATCGTTTGGACCGCCCATTGGTCCGTTTGGTCCAAATGATCCCAACAAGTCGCAATCATTTGACAAAAATTTATTCGCCGATTAGGGAGCGGGTCTGAGCAGTTATGTTGCGATGTGTGCCGGGTACGATGCGCTAAATGTTGTTGTGTCGGGAGTTTGGTCGTGGAGGATCTCCAGATGAATCTCCCTCTGGCGCAGACCCGTTGGTCCTGTTGTAGAGTTTAACATTGCTTCACCTAGCACAACTGCCGTTTTCCTTCCTATTCACTCAGTTTTTTTGAGTCATTAGACTGTTAATAATCTAGCGCGCTTTACCATCAACGATTGCATCACCGCAAACTAGTTTATAATTATAAAAAAAAATGGTCACCCATTAACTGATTAACCACGGCAAGCGAGGCCTAACTTTATTTATTTAGATTGTGTTTTACAGAAGATTGTACTAATAATTATTATGTCTCTTTGTTTCAGGTAAGTTATATTGATTTATTCTGCATACCGGAATCATCCATTCACAAGTAAGACGAAAATAATTGATAATTTCTATACGTTTTTGATTTAAGCCTTGCGACCTTTGTAAGTGTACCTACGTGGTGCCTCTAGGTACTATGAGAACATATCACTCATCTAGTAATACCACATTTGTAAAAATATGTTTGACAGCCTCCGTGGCGTAACGGTAGCCAACGCGGCCGTTGCGCAAGGAGGCGCGGGTTCGATCCCCGCACAGTGCAAATATTTGTGTGCATGAATATGAATATTTGCACTGGTCTGGTCGTGTCTCGTACAGCACGTTAAGCCGTTGGTCCCGGTTGCCATACGAACATCTAATGGCAGTCGGTACGGGTTGTTGGAGCCCTCAAAAGTCCAAAAATTGGTCTAACTGCAATACTACGATATCGCATTCGGGTTGTGGAGGTCAGATGGCAGCCACTTCACGGAAAATATTGAAGTTTAGCCAAAATCAGCAGTTAGACTGGTAAAGCGGACCCCAGACTCCAAAGCTGAAAAGCTTCGGATGCGACTGGGATTAACGTTGAGATGATGATGAGGATTACATTTAAACAATTCTAAATAAAACAAACTATCCAGTAAACAATTCTAAATAAAACAACTATCCGCCTATAACCTGTTTATCAACCAGTATAATCTACGTGATGCCATAATTTCGGAGGGCGGTCATCCCCAGGGAAATTACCTTTTACATGGCGACCATAATATTTAATAGTTATTATTTATACTATTATATGTTAGGGGTCGCCCCTACTCTGATGGTAACTAGGGTATACCTAGATAACTCGAATACAAAGCATTTATCCGAATTTAACAATTCATAGCCTCCTTTCAAAAAAAAAATAAAATAAAGGAAACATTGGTTTATCAACGCAGAAACAGGTGCAAATAAACAATAGTATATGGTAGTTTAAACATCTTGAGGAAACCTGGACTTTAAGTCTGAAATCACCAACCCGCATTGAGCAAGCGTGATGATTACGCTCAACCCTTCTCTGTATAAGAGGAGGTTTCTGTCCAGCAGTGGGACGATAAAATGGTTGATGATGACGGTGATGATATGGTAGTTTAATTATTATTAATACGCGAGTTCTGTACATTACCTTTAAAAACGGCAAAAAAAATCACGTTTATTGTATGGGAGCCCTCCTTAAATATTTTATTTTTAGGTATTTGTTGATAGAGCGGCAAAAAAATACATAATCTATAAAAAATCCAACCGTCTAACTGTTACGGTTCAGGAGATACAGCTTGGTGACAGACGGATGGAAGGACAGACGGTACAATACATTTCTGCATCGTTTTCACACGGTTGATTTCAACATGAATGATGTAATCAAATATTTGTATCAATAGCTTGATAATTTAAAAGAGATATGGAGTTTCTTGCCCGTTCTTCTCCATAGGTACCTACTCTTCGGACTAGGCGACTAGCTTCAACTAGCTTACTGACTGACCGACCTTCTAACAATTCAAAAGTGAAGTTTACTTGAAATAAGTGCTTTGATTTTGATTTTTTTGGTTTTCAGATGGACAGCAAAGTCTCATGAATAGAGTTCTATTTTATCTTTTAGATACGGAACCCTAACAAGGCTGAATATATTTTATTTCACATATAAACCTATACGAACACTTGTGAAACATCAAAAGCTAGGCTCCTGATTCCAATTGATCGTTTTCTATACAGAAGAGCCAGCAAGTACCTCCACAGTTACTCTGAGAACGGTGTGCTACTAAAATCTTTTTTCTTTTCGACCTAAACATGAAAGTGACAGCCAATAACGACTATCTTATATCTGCCAATCGCTTGATAGTTCGACAGTTGGAAAGGTCAGCCATTCAGTCTAAACTTTGATCCATTGAAGTGAAGGTTTTCTTTGAAGAGGTTGACCTGTAGATGGTAGAGTTACGTTCGGCATATTTCTCTAAGGTTTCCTAAAGAATAAAAATTCTTCGTTTTACAAGACAAAACTGTGATCAAGACAAACCGTGCTATTCTGCTATTCGGTAAAGGTAAATTAAAACCTCAACAAAGTGAACTCTTTTTTTATACAAATTATAAACCAACGCTTCACCGCAATCCCGCTGATGGTAAGCAGTGTTGCGATCGTTGATGGTAAAGCGCGCTAGTTTATTAAGAGCCTATTCACTCTATCCTTGAAGACACTTAAATTGTAGTGTAACGGAAACACCGCCGCCGGCAAATCGTTCCAGTCCCTCGACGTATAAAGAAGAAGCGAAACCCTTCGTCCGGATCGTAGTGGTCTCAACAACCTGAGGGTGAAAAAACCGCCGTACGACGGGTCGTCCGATGTTGGAACGAAGATGGGGGAATTAAATCATGCAATTCCCTTGTATACTCGCCAAAATGCATCCTATAGAAGACCGAAAGGCTGGCTACTCTACGCCTGTGCTCTAGGCTTTGGAGACCATTTCGAGTTAAATCTGGGTCGCCAATCAGCCTCTTCGCACGCCTCTCCACTGAATCCAAAGTGGCCAGGTGACACTTAGCAGCACCAGCCCAAATGTGGCTGCAGTACTCCACACACGAACGGACCTGTGCTTTGTCCAACATTAACTCGTTAATACAAAAGTGACAACTTACTATAGAACCAAGCTCATGGGCCTAACAGGGGAGCAGTGGGGGCACATGCCCCCCTGGAAATCTCGCAGAACATGACTCCATTAATTACTAATCACAGTATAATAAATATCATTTGCGTCTATTTGCCCTACATACTACTCTACAAATACCTAATGTTTCATGTAGACGTGCTTGTGTAGTTTGTAAGACAAAATAGACCTGACTTGCCCCCCCCCCAAATAGCCTTGACTTGCCCCCCCTAGGCCATTTTTATATAATGAACTGCATTTCGATGTTTAGGCGCCATATAGCGAGATCAGTTCGTGCCGGGTTCGCTAAGAATATAAAAGAATAGGTAAATTTAGGCAGGCCATACGGTTGGTAATAATTTAACTTAACTTCTAGTGTTGTTTCTCGGTGGGAGGCTATAACATCGGCTGCCAGACAATGTCTTGTCGCCAAGTGATTCGTCGTGTTCCGGCATGAAGCGTGGTGAGGCGCACAGAAAACGGGTCTCAGCAGTTGTATTGCGTTGGTCGTGTTGTTGGGTTTAACGTTGCATCACCTCACTCAACTGCCGTCTTCCTTCCTATTCGCTCAGTTTGTTACCCGACTACGGCAAAGCAAAAGGAGGGTTATGATTTTGACAGGCTATGTATGTATGTATGTATGTATGTATGTATATGGAGTTTCACAAAATCTAATGTGGCGCCCTCTAGCGGACAAAATATACAGAGTAAAAAAATAAAGTTAAGATAAATATGCCGTGTTTGGTATAATTTGAAAGGGCTTAACTTGTACATTTTTAATATATATATATTACTAGCATTTGCTTGTGACTTTACCTGTATTCATGGGCTGATTACATATAATTCACATCTTTTCGTTCATAGATAGCTTCTTTACTACTTATCAGAATAAGACCACTGCAGAACCATTAGAAGGGCCTTGATATTCTGTCGGTTATGAGCAAGCTTGTCACCAAATTTAGTATTCGTAGGCGTAGTCACACGTTACATATACCTACCTACCGTAGCACTTTGATAACGTGTGACTGCGGTTTTCCAAACATGAAAATTTATCTCTAAACAGTGAATATTGCATACTTCAGAATAGTATCGTAAGACATTATTGTCAATTTACAACGAAGGCATCTTGGTAGAGTCTGTGTCCATTTACTTGCAACTATATTAGCAACTTTGTTCAGTTCAGTATTCTGAAAATCTTGTTTTATACTTTTTCAGCGTCGTTTTTTGTCGTAGTTGGGTTTTAGTTTTTTTAATTTTTATTATTTGAGAGAATAAGCTCTTAATAAACTAGCGCGCCATCAACAATTGCGTCACTGCTTCCCATCAGGTGGGGTTGCAGTCAAGTCTTCTTCTTCTTCAGCCTACAGACTGCTACTGCTGCACAAAGGCCTCCCCCAAAGCTTTTCACGATGACTGGTCTTGTGCTGCCCGCATCCATCGGCTTAAAGGGCCTTTCACCAGGTCATCGGTCCACCTTGTTAGGGGCCTCCCTAAGCTTCGTTTTTCAGAACGTGGCCGCCACTCCAGAAACTTACTAGTAGTTGTACTAGTTTATAATTATGAGAAAAATGCATGATTTAATTCCCCCATCTCGGTTCCACCAGCGGACGACCCGTCGTACGGCTGGTTTCCACCCTTACGTTGTTAACACCACTACGATCCGGACGAAGCGTTTCGCCTCCTCCTTTATACCGCGTACATCGAGGGACTGGAACAATTTGCCAGCGGCGGTGTTTCCGTCGGACTACAATTTGAGTGTCTTCAAGGCTAGAGTGAATGGGCTCTTAATAAACTAGTGCGCTTTACCATCAACGATTGCGTCACTGCTTACCATCAGGCAGGATTGCGGTCAAGCGCTAGTTTATAATTTATAAAAAAAAAAAAAGTTTACAGACACAGATATAGAATATGTACATCATCATCATCATCAACCTTTTATCGCCCCACTGCTGGGCACAGGTCTCCTCTCACACAGAGAAGGATTGAGCGTAATCACCACGCTTGCTCAATGCGGGTTGGCGATTTCAAACCTATAAAGTCCAGGTTTCCTCAAGATGTTTTCCTTCACCTTCAGTCATTGGTGTCCAAGATATACTTAGAAAGTACATATAACTTCGATACTTCACTTCGGGTTCGATGCCAGGTCAGGCAAGTACCAATGTAACTTTTCTAAAGCTATATATGTTCACTAGCTTCCGCCAGCGACTTCGTTCGCGTGGAGTTAGTTGTGCTCCGCTCCTATTGGTCGCAGCGTTATGTTATATAGCCTAAAGCCTTCCTGGATTAATGGGCTATCCAACGCAAAAAGAATTTTTCAAATCGGACCTGTAGTTCCCGAGATTAGCGCGAACAAACAAACAAACAAACATGCAAACAAACTCTCCAGCTTTATATATTAGTATAGATACATAACATTAATACTTAGCGTGGAGCTGCATCCACTTCTGCAACATGAGAAAATCCCCCAGATCCACGAACTCAATCAAATACGCGCTGTTAATTGTATTCTCTTGTATCACATATTCTGCAGATATATGGCTGGATTTAATTAGAACAGGTTAACTGAATCACTCATCCGTAGCTCGCTTTGATTGGCTGTTAACTCAGTCAATCAGCGCCAACTGTTCTACAGGCTAATTAGGTAACAGACTCTCATTAACAATGGGTATAATTTTGACAGTTCAACGACATTCATTGCGTTCTTTACGTTATTGAGTAGACATATTTTTACATGTTTTTTATTAACTTCACTTATATGTTTAGGTACTTGCTTGTTTGTTTGTTTGTCCGTCTCTAACTCTTTGGACTACAAGTGAGCGGTTCATTACTGTAAAATGTCCCATCGTTTTCAAGACGTTCGTTCGTTCGTTTTTTTTTTAAAAAAAAACACCGAACTAAAAAGTTGAAAATAAATATACTTTAAAAAAGATACTACAAAAATATACTTTAAAAAAATATGCTTTAAAAAAATGTCAAACTGAAAAGTTATAAGTAATTTTAAAAAAAAGCGTGAGGGGCCGCTGAGGGTGAGGTGAGCGTGAGGTTACGCTTTTTCTATTATACCGCATACATCGAGGGACTGGAACAATTTCCCAGCGGCGGTCTTTCCGTCACACTACAATTTGAGTCTCTTCGAGGCTAGAGTGAATAGGCGTGTCTTTTCACCGCCAAAAGGAGCCCGTTCACCTTGGCTCCTACTTTTCGCAATGTGTCCTTGGAGTGTTCCGACCGCCTTCAGCTTTTGGGGGTTGAGTTTTCCTCGAACCTTAACTTTGGGCGGTTCATTGAGTCCAAGGCCAAGGTGGCTGCCAGGAAACTTGGCGTTATCGCAAAGGTCCGGCAGTACTTCACACCTGGGCAGCTTCTAGTGTTATACAAAGTACAGGTCCGTTCGTGTGTACTGCAGCCACATTTGGGCTGGTGCTGCTAACTGTCACCTGGCCACTTTGGATTCAGTGGAGAGGCGTGGGAAGAGGCTGATTGGTGACCCTGATCTAATTCGAGATGGTCTCCAAAGCCTAGAGCACAGGCGCAGAGTAGCCAGCCTTGCGGTGTTCTATAGGATGCATTTTGGGGAGTGTGCGAGGGAATTGCATGATTTAATTCCCCCATCTCCGTTCCACCATCGGACGACCCGTCGTACGGCTGGTTTCCACCCTTACGTTGTTAACACCACTACGATCCGGACGAAGCGTTTCGCCTCCTCCTTTATACCGCGTACATCGAGGGACTGGAACAATTTGCCAGCGGCAGTGTTTCCGTCGGACTACAATTTGAGTGTCTTCAAGGCTCGAGTGAATAGGCTCTTAATAAACTAGTGCGCTTTACCATCAACGATTGCGTCACTGCTTACCATCAGGCAGGATTGCGGTCAAGCGCTAGTTTATAATATATATTAAAAAAAAAAATACCATCAACGATCGCATCACTGCTTAGCATCAGACGGGTATGCGGTCAAGCGCTAGTTTATAATATTTAAAAAAAATGTTTGTAATAAATAATGATTTTATTGCATAATAATAAATAATACTATAAATGAGAAAGTGAGTTTGTTTGTTTGTTCCGCTTTCACGCCTAAACAACTGAACCGGATATTGGTAAAATTTGGCATACTGATAAGCAGGAATAACATAAAGGATACTTTTCATCCCGATATTTCCACGGGATCGTAACTTAGGTGGGTGAAAGCGGTCGCATCTAGTTATATAAAATATACAGTATGTTAACTAACAGAGGGCGTTCCCGTTAACCCGAAATAGTATAGCATACATACATGCTAAAAAAAATATTTCCATTCGAAAACAAAATGTTTTCAAATTTTTTCCAATAAGAAAATATTCAATAAAAATTTTAAATTGACATGTAAAAGAAACACACTGTACACGAGAACATGAAAGACGGCAACGTCGCAATTTATTTATACATGACGACTACTATTTTGATTTAAAACAGGAGGTTTCAAATTTATTTCCAATTAGAATTTTTTTTAATTCGGATTTTTTTATGCTTATTTTTCTATGCTGATATTTTTATTTTAATCTATTAATGATATATATTAACGAGTTTAAGGGAACGCCCTCTGTTATTTAACATACTGTATAAAGAAAACCCCGACCAACCCATAAGGATAATAAATGTTAGGTATACACATGACCAAATAAAATATGAAATTTTACATAATCATCATAGTGACAATACTAATGAATTTTAAAATAATCTTTTTTGCCGCGAATTAATTCCAACTTCCCCGAAATTTGATATTTTTTAAAAAAAGTGACAACACCATATTGACGGTATGCTTATGCGATTCGACCACGCGTCGCGTGCCCGGCCCCCGTCGCCCGCGGAAGGGTGTCCTACCGCACATGTATTAAGTTACCTCTTTTTGCAAAATAATATTTATTTTTTTAGGGGATTTTTTATTTAAACTTTAGTCCGTCTTTTTCGGCATTAGTAGAATCAGTTATCGATACCTAATGATACCTTCACGGATCGGACAGGGTTTTCTTTACATATTGTATATGTTTATCATTGAATAGTAGTGGTTTTAAAGGTACAGGTAGTTGTTCCTGGTCTGACTGTTTGTGTATCTGACTTGAAAAGTTTGTCAACGTACCCACGATTCAGGAGTAATTCCTAATGTAGGGCAAAGTTATTTAAAAAAAAAAGAAAAAGGATATTACTTTTTCTTTCCATAGATGTCAAAAACGGACACGGTAAACACGTTATGACAACTCGTCATTTTTATCTGTTTTTTTTTTTTCTAAGTTAACAAAAAGGTTCTACAATTACCGAGCTTCCTTTACGAAATATTTGATAGGTCCCTACAAGGTCGTGTTACAAACGGCGGAAATATAAATGAACAAAAATTCAAAAGCTCCAAAAGAAATTTTCTTTTGAAATGTAACCTTCTTCTTCTTCTAGAAGAAGTCAGCCTATAGAGGTCCACTGCTGGACAAAGGCCTCCCCCAAGGCATTGGAGGGGTTTGCCATAATCCACACGTTTGGCAGGTGGGTTGGGGATCGCAGTAATTTGATATTCCACAGAAGAAGCGCTGCTGCCCGCTTCCCTGGTGAGAGTTCCCTTAGTCGCCTCTTACGACACCCACGGGAGGTTAAGGTTTGGTACTATTCTAAGCGCGGTACCACACGGTATAATGAAACCTATCGGGTCCAATTAGACCCGTTGTTTTTTTTTTTTGAAGTGACTACTTCTTCAGTAACGTTGTGGTTTGAAAGTGGATGAAACGTAAAAGCGACAATAAAATTTTAGATTCGTCTCATTATCATCATCATCATCAACAACCTTTTTATCGTCCCACTGTTGAGCACAGGGCTTCTCTCATACAGAGAAGGATTGAGTGTAATCACCACGCTTGCTCTATGCGGTTTGGCGATTTCAGACTTAAAGTCCAGGTTTCCTCAAGATGTTTTCCTTCACCTTGTAATCAGTCCAAGATATACTTATAAAATACATTTAACTTAGAAAAGTTACATTGGTACTTGCCTGACCTGGAATCTCCGCACACTCATACTTGAGAGGCTGGTGTTTTCACCACTAGGCCATCACGGCATATTATTCTCATTATATTGAAATCAACCTTTTCTAGGTTTCTCTTCTATCGCATATACATTGCTTTTTTTTTACTTCGTTGTACGAGAAAATCGAGTAAGAAATGAGAAAATTTGTCCTGCCTAGGTTAAGGCTAACGGCGCTATTTTTAGCTAAACAGTTTATTTTTCTCTATCAGGAAGATCATTGGGTTACGCTAAGGATTTTTCCTGTATTTCTCATGAGTAATTTTAAGACATAAATATAACTTACACTTTTTTTTTAATAAGTAAGTCATTATAAACTAATGCTTGACTGCAATCCCGCCTGATGGTAAGCAGTGATGCAATCGTTGATGGTAAAGCGCACTAGTTTATTAAGCCTATTCACTTAAAAAACTAAGGAATAGGAAGGATGACGGCAGTTGAGCGAGGTGATGTAATGTTAAACCCAAGACAAACACGACCAAACGAAACTGCGCTAGAGGGAGATTGATCTGGAGACTCTCCACGACCAAACTCCCGACACAACAACATTTGGCGCATCGTACTCGCCACATCGCAACACCGCTCAGACCCGTCCTCAGTACGGCTTCACCAGACATCATGCCGGAACACGACGAATCGCTTGGCGGCAAGACTTTGTCTAGTGGGTGGTAATTTCTGCCGGCAGCCGATGTAATGGCCTACCACCGAGAAAACTAGCTGCTCCGCGCGGTTTCACCCGCGTAGGATTCGATATGTTTCATTTACATGCTCCGTTCCTAATGGCTGCAGCGTGATGTTATATAGCCTAAAGCCTTCCTGGATTAATGGGCTATCTAAGGCAAAAATAATCTTTCAAATCGGATCAGTGGTTCCAGAGATTATCGCGTTCAAATAAACAAACAAACTCTTCAGCTTTATATATGAAGTATAGATTATTAACTGTGGTAGGCCATAACATTGGCTGCCCTGGCAGAAATTACCACCCACCAAACAAAGTCTTGCCGACAAGCGATTGGTCGTGTTCCGTCATGTTGTCTGGTGAAGCCGTACGGAGGATGGGTCTGAGCAGTTGTGTTGCGATGTGTGCCGGGTACGATGCGCCAAATATAGTTGTGTCGGGAATTTGGTCGAGGAGGGTCTCCAGATCACTCTCCCTCTGGCGCAACATCATTGGTCGTGTTCTTGGGTATAACATTGCATCACTTCGCTCAACTGCCGTCTTCCTTCTTGTGTACTCAGTTGTTTTAAATGAATAGGCTCTTAACAAACTAGCGCGCTTTACCGTCAACGATTGCATCTCTGCTTATCATCAGACGGGCTTGCTGTCAAGCACTAATTTAACATTAAAAAAAAAAACAACTTAAAAATATCATGCATCATTTTGTAACAAGTAGTTTTTATTCTCTAAATCGTGAACTATACTTAGCAGACAATACTGGCAGACACATGACACTCTCAAAATGTATGTAAACAGTTCCATATCAAAACTATCAAATAAACCTCTCTTCGTCTCCTTGGATCTTCAATCTTCGAGAATGCTTTCCTCATTTTCATTCAAAGGAGGAAAATATTCAAAACTTCAATGACATTTCGTAAAGATTGTTTCAAATTAGTATGCATTCGGCCATAACCATGATTCGCTACTGCTCTTTCAGACCTAAATTAATTTAGGCTCGGCGCAAATGGGCCACCGACTAGGCACCGGTGGCTAGCGACGGCCACTTAACACCCTTTTTAATGTATTTTGTATAGACACGCCACACATGTGTATCCGGTGGCGGCCACTCGCTACAGTAGTGTCCGCAACTCGCCACTAGTGGTCGTGCCACACAAAACGCTGACACCCGCCACTGTCGTATTGCTCCACTCCCCACGCAGTTAACCATGCGTTTGCCGCATATTGGTATTTTGTAACAACAACAGCAGTTCCTGAAATGTAATCAAACTCATTTGAAAATGTTTAAAAAACTTTTTTGGATATCTTTGTAGATTATCGAAATGTCAGGTTATGTTTCACTGTAGGACCAGTTGAAATTGGATGCACCCAATACAGGCGGCGACGGCGTCATCTACGTCTTCTGCTTATTAACAAAAGCGCGAGCAAACTTTCTGAATAAATAAAATAAATAAATATATACGGACAAATCACACAGATTGAGCTAGCCCCAAAGTAAGTTCGAGACTTGTGTTATGGGATGCTAACTCAACGATACTATATTTTATAATAGATACGATCGAGAAATCGGATCGGAAAAGATCGTTTTCCATCAGGACCTGGTCGGGGATCGAACCCGGGGCCTCCACGTCGCAGGCAGGCGTGTTGACCGCAACGCTACGGAGGACAATCAGATATTTTATGTGTAAAACATAGGTAGGTAAAATACAGATGTGATGAGGCGTACAAATATGCACATTAAAATTACTATAAAGTACAATTAAATTAAAAAATATAAATAATAATACAGTCAAAATTAATTAAAACAAATTCAGAACAATGATGAAAACAAAATATTGAATAAGTACAACACAAAACATTAATAATAAAATAATTATAAATTCAGCTTTGTAATGAACGTTTAAATTAAATTATACTAAATAAAATAATTCCTTAATAATAAAATTGTCCTTATATTAATTGATCTTCCAAGTAAGAGTTTCCGTGTCAGAATCCATCTTCAGACTGCGTAGCAACGAGCGGGTTATAAAATACTAGCGCTTTTTAGATTTTTCCATCGGAAAATTTTTCCGGGATAAAAAGTACTCTATTATTTAATCCGGACTTCTAACTTTCGTCGGTACAGTAGTTACGGCGTAAAAGCGAAACAAACAAACAAAACTCACTTTCTGATTTATATTATTAGTAAGGATGGCGGCTTCCAGACACCGGTGGCTGTCGCTCGCGTCTGACACTTTCAGATATGTGGCGGTAGCGCGCAACAAACCCCGGTGGCTGTGGTCGGTGGCCCATCTGCGCCGAGCCTTATTTCCTCCGCGGTTCAAACGAAAAACAAATGAGTACTCTTTAGCATTGTGTGCACTCACTTGAGTGAGGATAGCAGTGAATTTTACACTACTGCCTGGCTGATTTTAGCAAACACTCTCCTAGGGCACAAATGACTGTTTTATTTAAGCATGGCAAAGTTCTCAACAAACCAAAAATACAGAAATACACTCAACATAATGCCAAGCAACAATACTAAGTAACTTGCAATTAGGCAAAAGTTTCACGTAAATCAGAGTAGCGGTTTTCGGGTTGAACACAAACAAACAGACAAAGCTTTCGAAGTAGCGGTTAAACAGTCCCAACTGTTTGGATTTGGTGAAATAACTTTTGATAAAAGGTACGACAGTGGGTTAAGCTACCCGAAACTGTCAAATATCTCCACTCAGTCTTGAGCCTTAATGCTTAAGTGATAAAGTTGAAAATCTCATTAAAAATCTAACAACTTGAAGTAGCTTGGTGTGTGTGTCTATTTTAATATATTCGTCTACCTTGTCTTTTTCCCACTATGTTGGGTTTGGCTAAAATCAAAAGTCATTTATTCGAATTAGGCTAAAAATGACTATAACCATGCAAGGCTTGAACATTAGGGTCTTCTTTGCTTGGTTCTTTATTAGCATTCATCATCATCATCATCAACCTTTTATCGTCCCACTGCTGGGCACAGGTCTCCTCTCATACAAAGAAAGATTGAGCGTAATCAATGCGGGTTAGCGATTTCAGACTTATAAAGTTCAGGTTTCCTCAAGATGTTTTCTTTCACCTTGAGTCATTGGTGTCCAAGATATACTTAGAAAGTACTTATAACTTTAGAAAAGTTACATTGGTACTTGCCTGACCTGGAATCGAACCAGCACACTCATACTTGAGAGGCTGGTGTTTTAACCACTAGGCCACCACGACTGTTATTAGCTTTAGCTTTATAATATTAGTAGCTTTCCGCTCGCGGCTTCGCCTGCGTGGAGTCCGGTTATATCGCGCTTTTTAGATTTCCCTCGGGAACATCAAATTTTTCCAGGATAAAAGGTAGACTATGTCCTTTCTCAGGGTCTAAAGATTGTCTGTGCCAAATTTCATCAAAATCGGCTGAGAGGTTTAAGCGGGAAAGCGTAACAGACAGATAGAGTTACTTTCGCATTATATAATATTAGTATGGATTATCCTAATTTAAAAAGTAAAAAATGTGATCATGTGACATTGCCTTTAAGGCGGAACAAAGTTCGCCAGGTCAGCTAGTATATAATATATAAAAAAAAGTCTTATACTGAGAATAAATAATGAATTTTTAACAGCTTCTTCATATTAGAACTGTCAAATTTATTCCACGGGTGAAAGACATCTGACTTTGGGGAAAATAGCTCTAGGAAAAATAAAAATTTAAAAGGCCGATGTAAGACATTAGGATTAACAGAAAAGTGAACCTCACGGGACCACCAAAAAGGCCCTTTCCTCCATGGGAAATAAGATGACAAAAAAAATTACTTATCATCAGGCTTACGCTTGGTTTATAAAACATACAAGGAGTACCATGCAGTTAGAAACAGCAGAAGAGCTTTTCAGTTACTTCTAATTAACAGTATTAGAGTTACTTTCGCATTTATAATATTAGTATGGATTATGGTTAAAACAGTTTGATAGCACAAGCCAGAGATAAAAAAAAAGTTTGAAGCAAAGAATATCCTAATGCTACATCACTTAAAGATCAAATTTTAGGTAACCCATGCAAGCCTAAAGCGCTTTCACCAATATTCTAACACCGTAGTTCCGACACGACACAACTCAATTTGTCATTGTCCCAAACTCGAGCCGGTCCTAATCTGTAGTCCGTCCCTAAGACCAGCTCTTAAGTGCACTCTGTTAATTTAACAGAACCCCGTTGTCTTGAACCAAGGGACAATTAATAGCTTAGTAGGATGGTCCTTCAAAAACCAGTTTAAGAAGCAAAGAGGTGGAAGATCTTTTTTTGAGATGGGAAAACATCAAATTACTTTTTCCGCTCTGGGCGAAGCGGAAGAACGTGTCAGACTTTTACTGACTAAAACCCACCCGGGTTTCTTCAGTTGCCTGTGCGCTAGGGCCACGGTTTCTTCTTTAACAAATCCGCAGCCCTGATCCAGGAGGCATCGGTCTACGTGGACCCCGTCACGATGTGCTGACATCTCTTTGAGGCGCGCGTGAAACAACGCGCCGTCGACTCAGGCCCGGCAAGGTCCGGGCGGCGAGCAGTGGGCAGCTCGCCTACGATAGGCGGGAGTCCGATGTTGCCTCCCGACCAGGGCGTCTCCTGCGGCGGCTAGAGGCGTGAGCGCGCTGGAATTCCTGCTCCCTCACGCGTTCCGCCTCCTCCTTAGCTTCGCAAAAGGAGGTGATTGAAGACCTTCAAAAGGTATATTAGTTATGTATAATTTTTAAAAAATATTGCTAGTCCAGTACTACATGTTTATTTTTTTATATAAATTATAAATACTAGCGCTTGACCGCAATCCCGCCTGGCAAGCAGTGACGTAATCGTTGATGGTAAAGCGCGCTAGTCTATTAAGAGCCTATTCACTCAAAAAAGAACTGAATGAATAGGAAGGAGGACGGCAGTTAAGCGAGGTGATGCAATGTTAAACCCAACATAACGACCAACGATGCTGCGCCAGAGGGAGGTTGATCTGGAGACCCTCCACAACCAAACTCCTGGCACAAAAACATTTGGCACATCATACCCGGCACGCATCGCCACACAACTGCTCAGACCCGTTCGCCATACGTCTTCACCGGACATCATGCCGAAACGCGACGAATAGTTTGTCGGCAAGACTTTGTCTGGCCTAGTTCTGTTCTGTCTCCTGCTTGTTATGGAGGGAATTGAAAAAATATCATTTTTCTTACTCCTCCGCTATTCTTTTCTAATTAATTTCGTTGCGGGACCCAAGACAGTTGAATGGTTTCTCCGGGACTCGTCGAGCTTCATTGCTCGTCGTTTTTCTGGCGGTCTCCATTGTTAATTCTGGCTTTCAGGAGTTGCAGTGGGTGGGATAATATGTGGCGGGTTTTGTCCCATAAAAAAAAAGACTTTGTCTGGTGGGTGGTAACTTCTGCCTAGCCTACCACCGATTTAACTCGAATAAGTACGCCTTTCAATTTCACAAAGGTAGTCGAATAAATAAACATCGTAACACTTATATTTCACACCCAATAAGACACAATTTCCTTCAATACCTCTAATGTAGAGAAATTTATGATCGGGTACATTTTTTTTTTTTTTTGCGTCGGCAAGCTGCTCTTTTTTTTAATGATGTATCTTTTTTATATAGTAACAATGTTGGGAAACACAATATTTTAGCTTTTATTTTTGTTAGAAAATTGGCCAAACAATAAATAACTGACAACCGCAAATTTATGAAGGCGAAATATATTGACATTCTACAGACTTCAAGATTCAGTCCTTTTGTTTTGTTTGGGATTTTCTCTCCTGCTCTCTGCACAGGTCTGGTTGTCCCTGCAGTCGTAACGGGTTGTTGGAGTCCTCAAAAGTCCAACAATTGGTTTAACTGCAATGCTTCGATATCGCCTTAGAGTTGTGGAGATTCGACGGCAGTCACTACACCGAAAATGTTGATGATTAGCCAAAATCAGCAGGTAGACTGGTGAAGCAGACCCCGGACTCCAAAATTTAAAAGCTTCGGATGCGACTGGGATTAATGCTGACCTCTCCTTTTCTCTCTGGATTTGTCAAATTTTTACTGACTAAATCTCACCCGTGTTCCTTCACTTGCCTGTGCGCCAGGGGATACGGTATCTCATTTAATTAACCCTCGGCTCTGGCAATTATCGGTCCCGTCACGATGTGCTGAAATCGCTTTGAGGCGCGCTTAGGCTTTATAATATATATTAGTATATTATAATATATATTATAAAGCCGAAGAGTTTGTTTGTTTGTTTGATCGCGCTAATCTCAGGAACTACTGGTCCGATTTGAAAAATTATTTTTGCGTTGTATAGCCCATTAATCCAGGAAGACTTTAGGCTATATAACATCACGCTGCGACCAATAAGAGCAGAGCATATAAAAAAAACATATCGAAACCTACGCAGATGAAACCGCCGTGCGCAGCTAGTTAGAAAACGCTGAATTCGTTTGCTTTTTAAATAACATGGATTGATTTGTATAAGTTTTTCTACGAACGACAGCAGGACAAGCTACCCAAAACTGTCAAATATTCCCAATCAATCGTGAGCTTAATGCTTTAGAGATAAAGTTGAAAATATAGTAAAGAAATCCGACAGAATAATTATTTATTACTACAGCTATCATTTGTCATGCCGCCAATTCAATAGAATTTAAAACCGGTTGATTAGGCTGTAAAAAAGGTTTGCCTAAATCTTTAATTTCAAAGTGCCAAGTATCAAACCAAATTATTAATATTTAAAAATAATGCTCTTATAAAAAAAAAAAAATCTTTTTTTATACCGCGTACATCGCTGGACTGGAACAATTTGCCGGCGGCGGTGTTTCCGTCACACTACAATTTGAGTGTCTTCAAGGCTAGAGTGAATAGGCTAGCGCTTGACCGTTATCCCGCCTGATGGTAAGCAGTGATGCAATCGTTGATGGTAAAGCGTGCTAGTTTATTAAAAGCCTATTCACTCTAGCCTTGAAGACACTTAAATTGTAGTCAGACGGAAACACCGCCGCTGGCAAACTGTTGCAGTTTTTTGATGTACGCGGTATAACAGACGAGGAGAAACACTTCGTACGGATCGTAGTGGTGTCAATAACATAAGGGTGGATACTTGCCGTACGACGGGTCGTCTGATGATGGAACGAAGATGGGAGAATTAAGTCATGCAATTCCCTCGAACACTCTTCAAAATACATCCTACAGAACACCGACAGGCTGCCTACTTTTCCCCTGTGCTCCAGGCTTTGGAGACCGTTTTGAACTAAATCTATTAATAGTAGATACGGAAACCAACTAAACTCACATACACAAACAGCGGGACCCGGAACAATTATTTGTAGATTATACAAATATTTATTCCGTACGGGAATCGAACCCGCGAGACGCAGCGTAGCAGTCAATAACTTAACCACTACGCTAACCGTGCAGTCATTATTATAATGTTAATTTATTAAAGATAATTTAGATCAATTCTTAAATGATTGTCTTCATAATTATTAATCTTTACTAATATTATAAATCGGAAAGTGAGTTTGTTTGTTTGTTCCGCTTTCACGCCGTAACTACTGGACCGATCGTAATGTTAGAAGTCCGGGTTAAATAATAGGGTACTTTTTATCCCAGAAAAAAATGATATTCCCGAGGAATATCTAAAAAGCGCTACCCCAATATAACCCAATTCCACGCGGGCGAAGCCGCGGGCGGTAAGCTAGTGAATTATAATTATGAAACACACGCATTGACTATAACTTGAGTCAGGACATACAATTCTTTTTTTCCAATAGTGTCCCAATCCTGTAAGATAAATTCCGACCTCCATGCAGGCGAAGCTGCGGTCAAAAGCTAGTTAAGTATAGAAACAAAAAACGACATTGAAACCATTAGTAAATGTTGGCAAATTGGAATGGGTTAATAGTTTTGTAACGTAAGTGTTTCACGACAAACCCTTTTTTACAATGAATTACTGCAGTATAAGGGCCAAAGGGCCCTTGGACCTTTTTCTAATGGCAACATAATGTACGAAATAAGCCCTCTTTTATTTTTTCACAAAATACTATTCCACCATTTAAGTACTAAATCAAACCAGAATCAGGTCAATCAAGGAATAAATAATTTATAAGGCTAACAACGAGATGTATTAAGAACCCTAAGGAATTCCGCAGACACGTACACTAACTTTGGTTTGAAAACGACACAAAAAGGACGTGCCAGAAAACGACAATTCAGCGGGCCCAACTCTAGGGGTGACAATTCAAAAATGCTTCCTCCTTCTTTTATTCAAGAAGGTTTTACTTTATAAAAAGAAATAATCTTGTTATCAGTGGCGCTAGGAGTGGCTGAAAACATCATGAGATGTCAGAAAAAAGTTTGGTTATTTTAACAGCTTTTAAATTGGCGGAATTTTTCTTATTATGTTTTTGATGTTTTGTCATCGTGTTGAACTCAAAACCAGATATTTTTTAATCGGTCACAGCTTTAAATTATTGGATCTAAATAATGACAAGACTACTTTTTTTTTGTCCAAACTGTTAACACGAAATATATTTTTCATAAGATGATGGTGGTACATGATTTATGAACAGGACGCTTTTAGAAACCAAAGAATTCCCTTGAAAACTATTTGTGGTTAGTGTTTAAAAACTCTAGAAAGTAAACACGGAGAAATGTTCTAGAACTAATTACTGTCAATACCTAACTAATTGCCACCTATAAAGCACAGAAACTTAATAAACTTCGACCTTACCCTACCAATATTCTTGGAGAAAATACTCCTGAAAGTAGTAAACCCATTTACATAAAACCTATGAACGTTCCTTTTATATTCTTACTAATAAACATTTATGTAACTACCGATAATATCGACCTAGAACTTATCAGGATTATAAGAAAGGTAAATAAGTGAAAATATTAGGTAGCTTCGTCATCATCATCATCTCAGCATTAATCCCAGTCGAATCCGAAGTTTTTTTCAGCTTTGGAGTCTGGGATCTGCTTTACCAGTGTAACTGTTGATTTTTGGCTAAACTTCGATATTTTCCATGAAGTGACTGCCGTCTGACCTTCACAACTCAAAGGCGATATCGAAGCATTGCAGTCAGACGAATTGTTGAACGTTTGAGGGCTCCAATAACACGTAAAGACTGCCATTAGGCAGTCTTTACGTGTTATTGGAGCCCTCAAATGTTCGTATGGCAACCGGGACCAACGGCTTTACGTGCTTTCCGAAGCACGACCAGATCAGTGCAAATATTCATATTCATGCATACAAGTATACCTATGCACTGCGCGGGGATCGAACCCGCGCCTCCTTGCGCGCTAGCTACCGCTACGCTACGGAGGCTGTAAGGCCTATTTCTATAATTAACAGACGTTTAGTAAACCATCTCGAAAATAAACACATTCTTTAAGAATATCAGTTGAATTTTCGACGTGGTAAATTTACCGATCAGGCAGTTACCACTTTATTGGATTTTAAAACAACTAAATTAGATAAAGATATGTATAACAAAATTTCTACATTAAGTAAAAACGTTCGATAGGGTCTGTTCTAACACTTGCACACTTGCACGAAAATTGCAAAGAATAAGCATTGGGACCAAATTTATATTCCAATTCGACATTTTTTTTTTTGCCGCATGTGGTAATTCTATTTTAATTTTTAACCGACTTCAAAAAGGAGGAGGTTACTCAATTCGACCGTATATATGCTTTTTTTTATGTTTGTTCGCGCATAACTTCGTCGTTTATGAACCAATTTTGATAATTCTTTTTCTGTTGGAAAGAAGACGTTCCCAAGGTGGTCCCATGATAAGGATATCAGGGTTTAATGGTGGAATACCAGAGAAAACAAGGGGAACTTACAAAAGTTGCAGGGGCGACTAGTGCATTTCTTAGCATTTTCATTAAGTATTATAAAGCACTACAATTCAATAAAGGTCTGGAGTAGATCTGATGATGGAGCCGGGAGACAGTCCAAGGAACTCCTCAACAATTCACAGCAGCTACCTTGTGTTTGGGCTCGATTAATTTGTATTGATAAGAACTTTACACCTAGATGGGTTGTGACTGTCATAAAGGTCTGATGATGAAGACAAAGGCCAGTTCCGGGAACTCCTCAACGGTTTACAGTAGCTACTTTGTGGTTGGACTTCATTCATTTATATTGATGAGACCTTTGCACCCATTGGGTTAAAATAATGGTCTGCAGTAAATTTGATGATGAAGACCATAGGCAGTTGAGGGAATACTTACGGGTAAAAATTAAAGTAAACAAAATTACGTCGTTTCCCAACTATATTTGTGTCAGCTTCCAGCCTGAACGGATGCAACTGAATACATAGTACTTTTAACAACTAAAAAGTGTAAAATAACTAATTTCGGAAGTCGGTGTCAAAAAACGAATATACAAAACAAAGACACCGACTTCCGAAATTAGTTATTTTTCACTTTGTAGTGGTTTTTGGAAGTCGGTTGTTTTTTTGTAAAAAAGTTTTTTATATGCAATGTTCAACACAATGTAAATGGTTATAAATAAATAAATTTATTATTTATTATATTAAACAATTAATTTTTTTGACCGATTATCTTATTATTGAGTTTTGTCTTTCAATGTGCTAAGGTGAGTTCCAACACTAATACTGATTGCCCAGTCACTTATGGCATTTCGCAAGATAGCATTCATGACCCTACACTTTACTCATTTACATAAATAATCTCCTATGTCTGAACTCATTTTCAGGAAAAATAATCACATATGTTGATGACACTGCCGGTGGGTGTTGTAATTGATGAACATTTTAGCTTTAAAGCAAACAGCAATTTCTGATGAAAGGGTTTGTAAACTAACCCACATTTTTTAAAACATTGAGATACGTAGTAACTCCGATATTCGTAAAACAAATTTATTTTGCGCTTTGTCAGTCAATATTTACATATAATATTATGTATACAAACTGTTTGTCTTGAGTCTCGCCTCAAAACTAATTATAAAGAGTGAAAACAACTAATGTAAAGAGTAATTAGTCAGACAGTTAAAATGGTTCATATTATTCATGTATTCTCTGGAAGGATGCTAATGAAAGTTCAAAAGAATTAAAACCTTGTATTCTTGGGTTTCACTGCGCGATCGAATCAGGAATGAGGAGATCCGCAGAAGAACGAGAGTAACCGACATAGCCCGAAGAATTGCAACACTAAAGTGGCAGTGGGCTGGACACATTGCCCGTAGGACCGATGCCCGATGGGGCCGACTGGTTATCGAGTGGCGACCACGCACCGGAAGACGTAGCGTGGGTAGGCCCCCGATAAGGTGGACCGACGACCTGGTGAAGGTCGCGGGAAACCGCTGGATGCGCGAGGCGCAAGACCGGTCGTCGTGGAGAATCTTGGGGGAGGCCTATGTCCAGCAGTGGACGTCTTTCGGCTGAAATGATGATGATGATGATGAGTCTTGTTAATTTATTAGTTGTGCTATTGCCAAAAAAGTCTAAACAGTTTTTAATGAAATTTTGCACATAGATAGACCAAAATCTGAATACTTTTGAACCATAAAATACTTTTATCCTGATGGTCCCACGGGACCGACACTTATGCGTGGGAAAACACGGGACAAACGTTTTTATTGTATATAGCAAACATTGAATATGAATCAAAACTCAAAATTTCAATTAAATGTAAGCTCTTTAATAAACGCGTTCTTAATCAGCTCGGAATTCTGCAGCTTATTACTAAAACCTATTTAAAGCAAAGTTAAGTAGCCTGGGACTTTGACTCCCAGAGGTCGAAGCTTCGTTATACAATCGAAGCCTAAAATACACTTAGCATAATTCTAAAGTGATTTCCTGAAGTTTTAGCTTAAGTTAGATACAATTTTGGAAGAATTGAATACAATATTGTTTACCGTTGCTATGGGTACGAAATAAAGCTAATTAAAATTGAATTTTTTTACAATAATACTGCCTAGTTTTATGCCAAGCCTGGGATTGAGCTGCTCGCTCTGCTAAGCGGTGTCATTAAGCAAGGTGCTTAATTGTGCTACAATTGTGGCGTTTTGATCACTGCATTTTTCTTAAACTGTTATAAATTGATTGATATGTATAAAGCAATTATATATTGTTATTGTAAACATTTTCATTGTTTGGCTTGTTTCGGCATGAACATGTTTCGGCTTTTCTTCTCAAAGGTAGTCAGTTAGGAAATCCAGCTAGCTAGCAGCTCCAGCTAGTTTAAAAAAAAATATGACGCGTAATTGTGATCAAAGATCCTACTTGCACGATAAACGATTTCATTCCATATGGAGTTTCTGATATAGTAATTTCGAATCCTGATAATAGGCTTTGACCTTATCAAACACAGAATAGGGAATAATGGCATGAAAGGGTTTGGAGAGAAGTGCTTGGAGCAGCGGCATTATTACGAAACGCACTATCAGTAGTAAAGGGTTTTATTTCGACTGTTCAACAACATTCATTGCGTTATTTACGTTGTTAAGCAAAAACATTTATCGAACATATGGAGCTATGAAAACGTTCTAAATGACTCAAATTATTATTGAAAGTGTGTTATGTATTATGCATATATGGGTTGCTGGGCCACCAATGTTGATGATATGAGCCGATCTAGCTAAATACGTAACACACTATTAAACTTGAATCATTGGAAAGATATTCATCATCATCATAAACCTTTTTATCGTCCCACTGCTGCAGACTTAAATTCCAGGTTTTGCTCAAGATGTTTTCCTTCACCTTTTAATCAGTCATTGGTGTCCAAGATATACTTAGAAAGTACATATACCTTTAGAAAAATTGGTTTGATACTTGCCTGACCTGGAATCGAACCCATACACACACACTCATATCTGAGAGGATGGTGTGTTTACCACTAGGCCACCACGACATAAGCATATTGCTAATCCAAAAAAATGTGCCTGCTCAACAACTTAACTAACGCAATGAACATTTTTGAACTGTCAAAATGAAACCCATTGCTACTGACAATCTGTTACGTAATTAGCCTGTTAATCTCAAAACTACTATCGTTTTTGAAAGATAGTGGCTTTTAAACTTTACTAAGCGCACACATTTCATTGCTTGTGACTGTACCTACAAATGCAGCTAGATTCCACTACACTTTTAATCAATTGAAGCCCGCGGTCACTATTGAATAATTATAATAAATATATTTTTTTAGTTAAATATGTAAGTGAGATACTTCTATAGTTCTTAGGTTTGAAATTTCGTTTAGTTGTTTAGTATTTTGAAAATTGGAAATATACCAATTGTGCGAAAGCAAATTCTTGCGAACATCTAGTGCTTCATACGAATATCTAGTGGCAATCGTTACGGGTTGTTGTAGCAATTGGTCTAATTGCAGTGCTTCAATGTCGCCTTCGGGTTGTGGAGGTCAGACGGCAGTCGCTTCATGGAAAATATCGAAGTTTAGCCAAAATCATCAGTTAGACTGGTAAAGCGGATCCCAGACTCCAAAGCTTGACAAAGTTACAGATGAAACTGGGATTAACGCTGAGATGATGATGATTCTGGGACACAAACTGTGGAGGTATGAGGAAGAGGGAGTGAAATTCTCTCCTCCTCCATAGAAAAGGGAGGATCCTCCGACCAGACGGGTGTTATGTCTGGCGGACACTTGCCAATGCTTGAAATTGGGAAGGGAAGTTGTATGTATGCTAGTTGCACGGTAAGCTCTGATTGCGAGATGTAGAATTAGTGTGACGTTACTATGACGCGTTGTTCCATGTGGCCTTTTGTAGGTACACAAACCTTCTACTACTACTACACAAACCTTCTCTCTATAAAAGACTCTAGTTCATTTTAAATTGACAATATCCAATCCTTCTTCATACTAATATTATAAATGCGATAGCTTGTGAATTTGGACAGATGGATGTTTGTTATTCTTTGACGCAAAAAAAAACCTAACGGATTTGATGAAAGGAGATGTTTCAGAAATGTATTGAGCCTAGGCCAGCACATTGTATACTTAATGCTAGGTGTAGTTACGCTATAGTTAACTGTTTCTAATGTTAATTTCCTATATTTTAGCTTAGTTTTTATACAGATTCAATTTAACTCGGCCAAGGAGTGCAACACAACTACTAATAAATATGGTGTCAGCAAAAAGCGAAATAAGATTTTGACAGTGTCATTCGATTGACGTGTCATGTATCTAAGGTATCTATATTATCTACCATATGACTGCGAAAAAAACAAAACATGAATTCCGAACATACGGCCCATTAAATAAACACAATCAACTCAAATCAATACTCGACACGAATACAACGGGAAAATAGAACTGTCAAAGTCACCAATCAAATGTCATAAAAAGTGCTGATTTGCACTTGACACGAACACAACGGGAAAATAGAACTGTCAAAGTCGCCAATCAAACGTCATAACCACTGTCATGGCTACTTTAATAAAGGGTTTTCTCACTAAAAAACGTTTCAAATAATTAATGATATATACTGGTATTTTTATTCAAATTAATTTAGTAGTATTTTTATGAAAATCTTTTATTTTTTCCTTTTTATCTTATAGCGTACATATTGGTGGCTCAAAATGAAACATCTCCTTTGGTACACAAATAGTTTTTAACCAGGAACTTAGGATACTTTTTATCACGATGTTGTTGACATTGGTGTAACATAGTTGTGTGGTAACAATTATTATACGTTACTTCATCATCATCATAAGTGAGATCTTCGTTAATCTTATTAATAGTACGTATTACAGATTGAAATAATAAAAAGTAATAAAACTAAAACCCAACTACGACAAAAAAAGACGCTGAAAAAGTATAAAACAAGATTTTCAGAATACTGAACTGAACAAAGTTGCTAATGTAGTTGCAAGTAAATGGACAGTAGACTCTACCAAGATGCCTTCGTTGTAAATTGACAATAATGCCATACAATACTATTCTGAAGTATACAATATTCACCATGTAGAGATAAATTTTCATGTTTGGAAAGGCGTAGTCACACGTTGTCAAGGTGCTACGGTAGGTAGGTAAATGTAACGTGTGACTACGCCTTTCCAAACATGAAAATTTATCTCTACATATTGAATATTGTATACTTCAGAATAGTATTGTATGGCATTATTGTCAATTTACAACGAAAGCATCTTGGTAGAGTCTACTGTGTCCATTTACTTGCAACTACATTAGCAACTTTGTTCAGTTCAGTATTCTGAAAATCTTGTTTTATACTTTTTCAGGGTCGTTTTTTGTCGTAGTTGGGTTTTAGTTTTATTACTTTTTATTATTTGTACTATTTTGGTATTAAAGTGTATTTGTGGCGCATAAAATTAACAAAAGTTAAATTGATGAACTAAAAACTAGGTACTTGACATATTACATCTACACGCACATATAACAACATAAGCCCCAAGGCATATAGTGCAGAGGACATTTTTATGAGAGTTTTTAGCTAGTTATCAAACTGTTTCCGTCTTCACCGCGTGGAGTTACTCCCAGCTTATGTCGTTTTCATTAGTGCATTACATATTCTATTAATGTTCACACTGCCCTACATTGCATTAAACGATTCACAGTTCCCGTGATCCGCGCTTTACTCTTATCTATACTAATATATAAAGCTGAAGAGTTTGTTTGTATGTTTGTTTGTTCGCGCTAATCTCGGGAACTACAGGGCCGATTTGAAAAATTCTTTTTGCGTTGGATAGCCCATTAATCCAGGAAGGCTTTAGGCTATATAATATCATATCATCTATACTAATATATAAAGCTGAAGAATTTGTTTGTTTGTTTGTGCGCGCTAATCTCAGGAACTACTGGTCCGATTTGAAAAATTATTTTTGCGTTGGATAGCCTATTAATCCAGGAAGGCTGTAGGCTATATAACATCCCGCTATGACCAATAGGAGCAGAGCAGTAACAAAAAATGTTGCGAAAACGGGAGCTAACGCAGCCGTACATATTGCCAATAGGAGCTGAGCATGACTAGTTCCACGCGAACGAAGTCGTTGGCGGCCGCTAGTAATATATAAAGCTGAAGAGTTTGTATGTTTGTTTGTTTGTTTGCGCTAATCTCGGGAACTACTGGTCTGATTTGAAAAATTATTTTTGCGTTGGATAGCCCATTAATCCATGAAGGCTTTAGGCTACATAACATCACGCTGCGACCAATACGAGCTGAGCATAACTAATTCCATGCGAACGAAGTCGCTGGCGGCCGCTTGTCGCTCATATTTAACATCATTAAAGCATTCCAGTAATTATGTACAAGCATAAAGTACTCGTGAAGCTCTTTCACGTGATACCAAACACGGTATATTTATTTTAATTTTATATTAACATAGAACTTTTTGTCCGCTAGAGGGCGCAATACTAAATTTGGTGACAAGTTTTATAGCTCCTAACTAACAGAATATCAAGGCACTTCTAATGGTTCTACAGTGGTCTTATTCTGATAAGTAGTAAAGAAGATAGGAACGAAAAGATGTGAATTATATGCAACCAGCCCATGAATACAGGTAAGGTCACAAGCAAATGGTAGCAATATATATATATTGTTACGGGCTAGGGGTACTAAAATGCCGGTTAAGGGTTACGAAGTTTATTTGCAACGAAGGTACAGTCGATTGTAGGCAATGACAAGTAGAATGTCGCTGACGTTGCACCGAAGTCTTCCCTTATGTCCACGAAGTCCGTGTTGTAAACACACAATAACAGTACAGATGTTACTCCACGTAGTACTCACAGTTCTCGTTACAGTTGTCGCAGTAGGTATTCTCAAAGATTGCTTCTTAACTGTCGCTGTTTTCGTATCGCTAGTCGAGTGTAGACTGACTCTGCGCCGGCGTCACGGCGCTATATATAGGCCAGCTGATCGAACATTCCAGAAACCTCTAGACGTAATAATAATACTGCATAACTTCGAGGTCACCGGCCAAGTAAGTACCTACGATAATTCCCGGAAACGGTTTTCTAGAAATTTCGATGTCGACACTTTGTTGACAAAACTGTTGAGACCTATACCATTCGATAGGCCATCCTAAGTCTAGTAATGCGTTTTTACATTGTGCCTAGAAAATGTCTAGATCTGGAGAAATAGGACTTAAAAGTGACACACTGCATGTCACGCGATATTGAACCTTATGCCATCGACATAAGGTCCATTCGTAACAATATATTCAAAATGTACAAGTAAAGCGCTTTCAAATGATACCAAGCATATTTGTCTTAACTTTATTTTTTACTCTGTATGTTTTGTCTGCTAGAGGGCGCCACATTGGATTTTGTGAAACCCCATATAGTCTATAACCAGCGGACAATTAAGATGCTTCTAATGATATGTCATTTGTCGAATTCTGATAAGTAGTTTAGAAGTTACGAGGGAACAGATGAACATACATACATACATACATACATATCCTGTCAAAATCATAACCCTCCTTTTGCTTTGCCGTAGTCGGGTAAAAACTGACGAGCAATAAACAAAATGCTCTCATCTAGTATTTTGAAGTTAAGTACCTATTGTTATCCAGAGCCAGCGAGTACCATTAAGTCACTAAAAACTAACGTCATAAAAATTGTATCGTACTTTTAACGAAATTGCCCTTTTTTATCTAGATAGTTCTATAAAAAGAGAATAAAAAAGACTCTTTGCCTTTCATTACACAGGCGATAAAGACGAACTAAAGTTGCTCCTGAATCTCATCAACGTTTCAACTTTCTAGGTACGAGCTGAAGGCTTGTGTAAATAAAGCGTTTTACGCGCGTATTCTAGTCACGACTAGGCACCCCAAGTTCCTACGGTGGTTACGAAAAACAATCACATACATATAAATTAAATAAATATCGTGGCTACTAACATTCGTATATATCAAACGATCAGGGGCCCTAATCTTTTGCCCAAATTGCCTTTGCCCTAATCTATTTTTATAAATTTGTGATTCCAACACAATTCCATTATTATTTCAATGTCATTGTGCTTATAAGTTCGTAATCTGCTAAATTTATAGTCGTCTTGTAAAGGAATGGTGGTAGAATGACATTGCCGTATTGCCATTATTATAAAACCTCGTAATACTCAATTTGAACATTTATTAAAGTGGAGTACAGTGCCAGTGATTGACAACTGGAAAGTTATAATGACGCCATTCTGTTAGTAGATTACGAAAATTGTCAAAATCGATCATTATGAGATCACTGATCGACTATTTTGATACTATTGTAATAACATGCTAAGGCCCCAGGTTATTAATCCGGGAAGGCTTTAGGTTATACAATATGTAAAGAAAACCCTGTCCGATCCGTGAAGGTATTGTTAGGTAGCGTTAACTGATTCTACTAATGCCTACAATAACACGCTAAGGCCCCAGGTTATTAATCCAGGAAGGCTTTAGGTTATACAATATGTAAAGAAAACTCTGTCCGATCCGTGAAGGTATTGTTAGGTAGCGATAACTGATTCTACTAATGCCTACAAAGCCAGGCTAAACTTGAAAAAAAATCCCCCCTAAAAAAATAAATATTATTTCGCAAAAAGAGGTAACTTAAAACATGTGCAGTATGCCATACAGGCGCGGGCGAAGAGGGGCAGGGCACGCGGTACGCGGCCGCATCGCTATTTGCTCAGAATTATACCGTCAAAAATAATGTTGTCGCTTTTAAAAAATTACCAAATTTTAGGGGAAGTTGGAATTAATTCGCGGGAAAAAGAGGTTATTTCAAAATTCACTAGTATTGTTACTATCATAGTAACAATACTAGTGAATTTTGAAATATATAATATTATAACGACAAATGGCTTATTTTGTCGTCTGTTAATATAAGCCATTAGTCGCCCATTTCATTGTAATTCATTGTAAAGTAATGTTGTTTTGAACAAATGGAAATTAGTCGTATCGTTTTATCATTTCTGAGAAAAAGACCACCAAAACTTTTATCATTCTATAACCAAGTAGTATTTAGGTTCAATCTATAAATATAAAACACACAATCGCTTTAAAATGCACTTAGCGCCCTATGGTCACTTTTAAATTGTTACGACCATACCAGATGGCACTTAAACTGTTGAACATTTTGCGAGGAAAAATTCTACATTATACAGTTTCTTTATTGACGGCTATGAAATTATTCCCTCCTTCTCAATAGATGGCGTTAAAATACGTTTATTCTTGAGGAGTGAGGGAAATGTCGTGTGGGAATTTTTAGTACGTATGGTTATAAGAGTATGGGAAGACCAAATAACGATGGATGGAGTGTGTTGTGAGTGATGGTATGGCTAGAAAAGGTACGATGGGAAAAGACATGTTGCGCCGACCCCAAATCAATTGGGATAAATAAGGTCAGGAGAACGATGTTGAGATAGCATTTGTGTTAGATAGAGTTTATTGCAGTTTTCAGTAAGTTATCCTTTCAGCAAATGATTGGAACATTATACGCATAAGTATTAAATATATATTATTTTTATGAACAGTCTTTTCCTAGGTATTTTATTGTAGTGTAAATAAACATTAAAGCGATTGTTGTTCCTAATAATCTTATCTAAACATAAAATTATAAAGAGAAAAGATTTGATGTACGTTTGTAATGCACATGGGTATACCATGACTTGGATTAAGACATAGAATACTTTTAGTTCCGATTTTCCCACGGGATCAAGACTTATGTGCGAAATCGTTGAGCGCAGCTGCTCTATAAACCCCGAAGGGTATCACAGATTATACATATTATGTAAATTACCTAGATATAATA
Source organism: Sesamia nonagrioides (assembly GCA_017933935.1). Lineage (NCBI taxonomy): Eukaryota > Metazoa > Arthropoda > Insecta > Lepidoptera > Noctuidae > Sesamia > Sesamia nonagrioides. Next base: position 4,457,604 of record JADWQK010002280.1, on the reverse strand, counting down.
AGTAAAGTAGGCGGAGTTTGCACAGATAAAAATATTCAGATGTATGTATCTGTTATTTTGACATTTTAATTGGCAAACCAGCTAACTCCATATAAACATTTTTTTCAGGAGATGCTTATAAATGTACATATTTTTTACATAAAAGTTAAGAAAAATCTAAAATACTGTTGTTAGATAATATCGTAAGCTAGTATTTTTGATAATGTAGACCTTTATACCTATTAATTAACATACTATGGTGTTTTTAGAAGTTAATAAATAAATAAATAAATATGAAGTTAGCCAATTTGCGAATTATGGTATCGATTTGACTATTAGGGTTGTATTATAGTTGTGATGTTGTATTTAATAATTTATATTGTTACATTTAACAGAAAAATATGTAAATCAAAAGGCAAGATTCCAATTAAACGAAATCATACCGTAAGATTTAAAATACACGTCGTGGTTTAACTGGATACCGATAAAATCAGGTTGCAAGAATTCTCGAGGGTCAGATAGAAAATGTAAATGTATGCTTGGATCTGATAAGTCTTCGTATTTCAGAAACTGGTATAGGAATTGGGCGTGATATATTAAAAATATGTTGGAGGGGTTTTGATAGATCACCTTAAGCCGCGGCTAGTCAATGAAGGGGTGCTGGGCCTATAGTTTGACAACCACTCTCACCAAAGGGTATCTAATATGATATCCTTTGGTGAGAGACCGGTAAGGACCAGGCCTGTCAGCATGTCAGCACATCGTGACGGGATCCACGAAGACCGCTGCCTCCTGGCTCAGGGTTGCGGATTGGTTAAAAAAGATACCGTGGCCCTGGCGTATAGGCAAGTGAAGAAACCCGGGTGGGTTTTAGTCAGTAAAAGTCTTGAGATGCCCTTCCGCTCCGCCCGGAGCGGGAGAGGTCATTCGATAATTTCCCATCCCAAAGGAAAAAAAGGGTATCATATTACCCAGTAATTGTCGAGATCATAGAGTGTCAGATAAGCTGTTGCTCCAAGTAAAGTACAGAGAAAATAGTTGTGAAAAGGCAAATGATGATATTTGATATGGAAATGCTGTAACACGTTGCTTAGAGTACTAAATAAGAGGATTTTTTATGTGTACATGTAGGTATCAACTATTGATTAATCAAAGCGTGATTAAGCCGGGAACTCATTCGTGATATGCCGTTCAATTTATCTGTTAAAACAAGGGAGATAGCTTATGTTATCGATCATGAAATTAATCAGCTTTAGTTTTTATTTATTTAACGTGATTGTTAAATAGATAAAGTTAACAATCACGTACATCGGTAAAATGCGTTCGTGCAAGAGAGTTCATTGCCCTCAACCATAATGATAAAGCTTTTTCGTTACAAGCCAAATACGAAATTAACGCCATCGTCTTGTTTATAGAATACAAACGCAGAACAGAAACACAAATGTTGACTAACAGCGTCCTCTGTGAACATCATTCGATCGCCAAAAGAACCTTTGAACCATTGATAACTTTAGGTTTTTAAGATGGACACTAGTATATATGCGACCGTCTCCGGCTTCATCATCATCACCATCAACCTTTTTATCGTCCCACTGCTGGGCACACGTCTCCTCTCATACAGAGAAGGATTGAGCGTAATCACCACGCTTGCTCAATGCGGGTTGGCGAATTCAGACTTAAAAAGTCCAGGTTTCCTCAAGATGTTTTCCTTCACCTTCAGTCATTGGTGTAACTGTAACTTTTCTAAAGTTATATGTACTTTCTAAGTATATCCCCGGCTTCGCACGGCTGCAATGCTGATACTAAATACACTACAGAAAAACTGTGAACGTTCTATAAAAACCATAGCGTCCAGCTGCTCCCGCCGCCCCGGCCGGTCGGTAACGCCGAAAACGCGACGCCCCGCAATTTTTAAATCTATAATATCTTCGAAAATATTTATTTAAATCATATGATGTGAAGGGCGATGTAGATCTATATTAAATCAACAATGTAATTAAATTATTAAATTGGATAACCATTAATGCTGTATTGGTTAAAATCGCTTCGATATTTAGCCGGTATTTGTCGTAAAAAGTAAATGACATAAACATTGTATTGTGCAATATCCATAAGAGAGCCATGCAGAGCATATGCCATCGAGAAGCTTTTTGTAGACATTTTCAATATGTTTGTACATTTGCATGTATTTAGTAAATTATTTTGATAAATCTCGTAGGGTTTAGCCTGCGTTTCACTGCAAACGCGGATAAAAAATAATTATATACATCATCACAAATAATAGTATTTCTCAATAATTTAATGGATGTTATTATACATATAAACCTTCCTCTTTAATAATTCTATCTATTAAAAAAACCGCATCAAAATCTGTTGCGCAGTTTTAAAGATTTAATCATACAAAGGGACATAGGGTAAGAGAAAGTGACTTTGTTTTATAATATGTAGTGATTGACGTTAAAACTAAACAATTTATTTATATGATAGTTCAAATGTTTAATATAGGTTGTTATAAAGCAGTCAATATCAGTTTTTACTGTAACAAAGAACAGTACACATATATTGTACTTTATCACAATGTGTACTCTAACAACAAACTTTTTTAACTTCGGAGTATACTTACTTAATAACTAAAACAATTCATTAAAGCGAGATCACCGAAATTATTTTACCGATACGAGAACAAAGCTGATTATTAGATTCATTTAGTGCCGAAAATATTGGAAACAGAATATCCGTCAAAGAATTTGAAACAACAATGTTCTTGTTATTCAGGTTACGTAGTTCTTTTCTTTTTATAATTGCGCTCCGTGTTTGTTTTACCGAAATTGTAAAAGGTAAAAATAATAGCTTGTTGTAAAAGAACCATTATTTCGCAGTTTGAGTATAAAATATACACGATTTGCACACATGAGTTTTATGTCTAAAATACCTAGTTTTCCACACCATCAAAATATTATGGTCAGTAGTTCTTCGCGAAGATGCACGTATCATATTTTTATCTCTTATATCGGTACGAGGGATATAAAACCGTATCTACTATCTTTAAAACAGTCATATAGTCGAAAATAAACTGGATAATCTTCACTTTAACGCAGTTGCTTGTGTGTAGTGTTCAGTAAAGACAGTTTTATACTTATTTATTATATCATTATATTTTGTTTTATAGATACTTATTTATTATATATATATATATATATTACATTGTCTGTGGAAACTTTTGATTGGCCTTCTTTTACTAACTATCTTCTACCTGTTTATATGGTATCTATAAGTTTCCTTAAAATGTAAAAAATAAAATAAACGAGGTATTTATTACACGTTTGAATTCTGCAATATCTACCAAAAGTGTTAGACCTCGAGAATATTATTAGATTGATTATAAGATTGACTAGGTAGGTCCAACTTCGAGAAAGAGGTGTCTCGGTGAATCCAGCTCGGTTGGGCAGCGTTCGGGAAGCTACGCTACATCTTCTCGTCGTCCAAGATACCACAGTGTCTCAAGACTAGAGTCTTTGACCAGTGTATGTTGCCAGTGATGACTTACGGAACTGAAACGTGGTCGCTCACAATGGGCCTCATACGAAGGCTCAGAGTCACACAAAGGGCAATGGAAAGAGCTATGCTAGGAGTTTCTCTGCGTGATCGAATCAGAAATGAGGAGATCCGCAGAAGAACTAAAGTCACCGACATAGCTCTGCGAGTCGCTAAACTTAAGTGGCAGTGGGCAGGGCACATTGCTCGTAGAACCGATGGCCGATGGGGCAGCAAGGTTCTGGAGTGGCGGCCACGTACTGGAAGACGCAGCGTAGGGAGACCCCCGACAAGGTGGACCGATGACCTGGTGAAGGTCGCGGGAAGCCGATGGATGCGGGCAGCACAAGACCGGTCATCGTGGAAAGCCTTGGGGGAGGCCTTTGTCCAGCAGTGGACATCTATAGGCTAAGATTGAATATTACGTATCAATCCTACTAATATTAAAAACATGAGAATTTGTATGAATATATGTTTGATAATCTTTCAAGAAAAATATATTAAACGGGTTTGGATTGATTGGCACACTGATGGTTTATAAAATTACAACATAATTGTAGTAAGTACACCTTTTATCTGGATATTCCTACGGGATCGAAATATATGTTATTCTGTAGACAGCATAGTTTTTTTTTTTTTTTGCATAAAAGATAGCCGATGGCCAATGGAGCAGTTAGGTTCTGGAGTGGGGGCCACCTACCGGAAGACGCAGCGTAGTGAGGCCCCCAACAAGGTGAACCAATGACCTGGTGAAGGTCGCGAGAAGCCGATGGTTGCGGGCAGCACAAGACCGTTCATTGTGGAAAGCCTTGGGGAAAGCCTTTTTCCAGCAGTAGTTTTCTATAGGCTGAAGACGAAGACCAACAATGTTGCTGTCGACAAGTTAAAGTAAAATATCGACCGATTATTTCAACCAGATTGTTTTTTAGTTAATTTAAGATAGAAATTAGATCCATAATCCGCATTTATTGTAAGTAATCAGTTTAGGTTGCGTTTTCTAAAATTTTCATTGTCAAACATGTACCTGACCTGGTAAACTTCGTACCCCCTTTAACGCCTCGTTCACCACATTAATTCCACTTATCTATAGGCTGCACAATTCGTCGTGTCTATTCATGACACGTGCCTGCCAGCCTACGCTCAATGCACTAGTTCGACATTTGTCGGCGCGCTTCCCCTAACCGTTTACCAATTGTTCACTCTTGTGGTCATCGTTGGAGTCCATTAACATCGCATGTACTAGCCCCGCACGATGATATTGCGATTGGCGGCCATCTTGGTGACGTAGTCGAACTCGCACCGTCGGTACCGTTCGCAAGTTCAGTCCGCGCTTACCCACTTACGCACATCGAATATTTTTGTTAGCTTTTTGTTTTTGTTATCCTGTTTTATTATTGTTCTTGACTTTTGTTGTTTAGTTTTGTTAGCTGTTACTCATTAAAATGAGTAAGAAATTAATTAATAGTCGTGCTCGTTAAATTATAATTAAAGTGGACAATTATTTTGTTAAAGAGAAAGAGGATTGTAAGTTAGTTCTTAAAAGTATAAACCGTGCTTAGAAAAAGTGCTTCGGACATTTTAATACCGAAGCAACTGCTTACAGTTATTAAAAACATTTTGCAAAATTCTATCAAAGTCACGGAGTGTGTGGCATGTGCCACAGGCGTTGCAAAAAATACTGTGACGAAATTGAGACGAGAGCATGAGTCAGCAACAGCCAGTGGCAGCAAAATGAGAACTCCTACTAAAGGAAAAAGACAAAAGAAGTAATATTTCGACGGGTTCTCCTTAACAGCTTTAAGAAATAATATAGATTCAATGTGTACGGTGAGGAGAGGAATACACACAATGCGCAAAATCTTGGCGGCTTCAAAAGTAGATCTTAATTATACTGGTAGTGAAACTACATTAAGAAAAATATTGAAATGTGATTTAGGCTACCAATTTAAACGATGCTACCAAAAAGGACTGGCCCTAATTCAAAGACCCCAAATTCAAGCGTGGAGGGCTAAATATTTACGACGTATGAAAGAAAATGACTCGCTTGGTAATAACAAAAGACCCGTTATTTATCTCGACGAAACGTGGATACATGCACACTAACGGTAGAAAAATGTTGGCAAACAGCAACCGATGGAGTGAGACGGAACGACAGCCCCGGCCGCCGATGGATAATAGTTCACGCGGGAAGTTAAAGCGGTTTTGTTGACAATGCCCTTTTAATGTTTAAAGCAGACACCAAAACGGGGGATTATTATGATCAAATGAATGCTGAGAATTTCACCAAGTGCCTTACAGAAAAAATAGTACCCAACATACCACGCAACTCCAAGATTGTGATGGACAACGCCCCTTATCACAGTAGGGATGAGAATAGGCCACCAAGTCTGAACAATAAAAAACAGTTGATTGTTGAGTGGCTACAAGCTCACAAAATCGACTTTCCCAACGACAGTACAAAACCTGAACTGTATTTATTAATTAAACGGCACAGACCGCCGAAAAATTATAAAATTGACAATTTATTAGCTGGCAATGGCCATGAAGTCGTTAGATTACCACCTTACAACTGCGACCTCAACCCCATTGAGTACATTTGGAACCTGGTAAAGATGAGGGTGTCAGAAAAGAATGTGCAGCAGTTGGAAAGTCGCATTGAAGCTCTGACGTTGGAGGCGTTGGCGTCAATAACTCCAGATGACTGGCGAAAGGAAGTCAATCATGTTAAACGACTTAAAGAGGAATATTGGAATAAAGATCGAATAACTGACGAGTTATTTGTCATAAATAAGGCGACGACAGTGAATCGGAAACGACAGACACAGAAAGCAGTTCTGATTCGGAAGACTATATACATTTTTTTACATATTATCCTGGTTTTATTTATAAGTTGATAGATGTAGGTAGTAATTAAAACATGACTACTACACAGTGGACTCTGGTTCAATTCCCGCTCGCAAATTAACAGAAATGTAGTTAGAAAAAAATAGTATACATGTAAGAAAGATATACGAATAAGTATATTTTTCTTACGTCTACAAAAATCATTTCCTTGAAATTTTTAATAATGAAAGTTTATTTGTCAGAATATGGGTGAGTAGGTATACCTACGAAAGAATGTTAAATGCAAAATTAATATGAATTTTATTATACAAACACTCTTAATAAAGAGTGTAATAAAATTATAAAATACAAATAAACCCTTAACCCTAATATTAATTTATACATACACTCTTTATAAAGAGTGTAATAAAATTATAAAATACAAATAAACCCTTAACCCTAATATTAATTTTGCATTTAACATTCTTTTGCTAGCTGTCCTTTTGTATGACAGATGACGTCACAACGCTGTTATTGTGACAAGGTTCCATCGCAATATCATCGTGCGCGGCTTATAATTAGGTACTTCAAATCTATACTAATATATAAAGCTGAAGAGTTGTTTGTTTGTTTGAACGCGCTAATCTCAGGAACTACTGGTCCTATTTAAAAAATTATTTTTGCATTAGATAGCTCATCAATCCAGGAAGGCTTTAGGCTATATAACATCAGGCTGCGACCAATAGGAACGGAGCATAACTAACTCTACGCGAACGAAGTCGCTGGCGGCTGCTAGTTTTTAATACAATCTTGATCAACTTTTATATAAACACAATTTGGTTTTTTAATTTTTTATTTAATACTAGCTTTCCGCCCGCGGTTCGCTTGTGTGGATATCGATTATATCGCGCTTTTTAGATTTCTTTCGAGAATATCAATGTTTTCCGGGATAAAAAGTATCCTATTATTTAATCCGGACTTCTAACATTACGTTTGAAAATTTTTAAAGCAATCGGTTTAGTAGTTACGGCGTGAAAGCGGAACAAACAAATAAACTCACTTTCCGATTTATAATATTACCATATTTTAGCAGTAATTGTGTCTAAGTTTTATTACCATTGTTAATTATTCCCATTTCTTGTTACAAGTGACATAAATCAAATCAAATCATTTATTTCAAATAAACCAGTTACAGGCACTTGAATTGTTAGAAGGTATATTGTCATAGTGATTTAATATAGCTATTTCGTTTATAATACAAGACTTTAACTTACCATATCCTATTACCAGTCGAAGAGTGTGCTAGGTCACCATAGCGCCAAGCCATACTCTTTTCAGTAAGAATTTCATCATGTATTGGGTTTATTAAGATTTAGCTACATTCTTGCTTTCTTTATTGTGGTAAAAAATTAAGTATTTTAGAGACCTGCAGGATCTGAAAAAAATTTTTTTTTCCAAGTAGCCTAAATGTAAATGTAGGTAATTATTTTGCAAGGGAAAATATGTAGGTTTCCATTGCGGACGAATATGTTCTTCATGTTCCTTCATTTTGCAGGTTTTTATTTGTAAACTTAATTTTTGATCTGTGTTAAATTTAAAGTTTATAATACGACGACTTACGCCATCTACCTGATTGTATGCAAAACACTATGCCACCTGAGTAAATCACAACACAAACAATCGATAACAGCAACACTATCAACAGACTACTAGCGACACCTCTCATTCACCGTGTGAAGAGTCCGTGACTTCAACAAAGATCACACTCAAAACCACACACAAGCATTAGATGATGAAGATACACACTACTGTCTATCAAATCGACTATATAATCGGTCACTCATGGAGGACCGATCGCACTCGCTACTTAGAAGACACAGTGGTCGATAGCCCCGCAGTCATCACTGTTGTCATGTCCTAAGCTTGACCTGAGCGGAGGCCCCGTCACCTTCAGAAATTGCCTAGCTAGGGGTAAAGGGATAGGATAGTTCCGGAGTCCACTCCTAGAACCACAAATAGGTTTCGCCTCAGTCTAACTATGTTTGCTTGAATCTGTGAAGGGTTTGAAGTAAAAGTGAATAAACCCCTATCTGTCATCCATCGTTGGTTTTATTCCACCGCCACCATTATAAAGTCTAATTTCATAAAATTTAAGTCCAAACTTATTCACCAAATTCTCAGAAGATTATTTACTCGTTGGTAACTTTAAAGCGAAAGTTAACATTTCATTTTGGGTAAACTTTATCAAAAACTAGGTCAACATTTTGCTTCACATCCCTTACAATTTAATAGGAGAGATGTTTATGTGTGTGTGATCAACAGGATGAGGGGTACGCGTGTGTGAGTGGGTGAGAGTTTGCAATAAAAACAACATGATATTCCACTCCGCGGTGGCTGTTCACAAGAAAAACAATTACTATGTTTCGCACGCCACGTGAGAAGGAAATGAGATGAAATGTAATAGAGTGGGAATATAGGTATATAGAAAAATTGTGTAGTAAATTTATCTTTTAAATATTTTTTTTTATTGTGCGCAGGTTATCATTAGACTACAATGTTAGTGCCAATGCAGAAACAACTTCAGTAGGGCTAGTATGAGTTTTCATCCGCTTCAAGGTTCTAAGAACTCTCAACTAATGAGAGTGCCAAACGCGCTCGATATCGAGTCTCGTAATGCAAACTGATACTAGGCTTACTGCTATCTCTTGATCGAATCTCACTAGGAATAGTACGAGTAGTAGTATTCATAAACAGAAACACCGTCACACGAAAAAATCGTTTATGAACGAAATTGCTCAAGACCCGACCTCCAAACTCAATTATTATAATGAAACAAAAAAATACTTATGAAAACAGCTAACCTCATTTCTGGCGCAATAGCTATTACACAAATAGCCATGCCCTGTGGATGAGCCACTAACTATATGGAAAATTAGCGTCGCGCGTCTCGCCCGCAGGGACTACATGCTTCGGTTACATTGCAGCTTTAATTACTGTCTCACTTGCGCTACATAAACATAGCCAGCAGTGCACGCGGCGCTAATAGATTGTGTCGCAATTTGGCCGTTAATTACTATAGGGTTGGCTAAATAAAGATTGTTTGTTCCGATAATGTGCTGTTCACTTGTGTATGTTGTGTCGCGGCTATTGACGTGGAGGTAAATATAGAAAGAAAGAAAGAAGAAAATTGTATATTTCGCACAAATAGAACGCACATTACAATAATAATACACTAGAATAATAATAAAGACAAAATGAAGAAAAAAAAAACAAAAAATACAATTCACTAAAAAGCCTTGTACTCAAAAATGAAGACATTAAAACAACGTTATTGTTAATATACAATATGTAAAGAAAACCCTGTCCGATCCATGAAGGTATTGTTGGGTATCGATAACTGATTCTACTAATGCCTACAAAGCCGTACTAAAATAAATATTATTTCGCAAAAAGGGGTAACTTAAAACATCTGCCGTATGCCATCCAGGCGCGGGCGGAGAGGGGCAGGGCACGCGGCACGCGGCCGCATCGCTATTCGCTCAGAATTATACCGTCAAAAATAACGTTGTCACTTTTTAAAAATTATCAAATTTTGGGGAAGTTGGAATTAATTCGCGGGAAAAAAAGATAATTTCAAAATTCACTAGTATTGTTACTATGATGATTAAGTAAAATTTCATGATTCTCATATCATCATTTCATTTCAAATATGTTATTTGGTCATGTGTTTACCTAACCTTTACTATCCTTACGGGTTGGACAGGGTTTTCTTAACATATTGTATATTCCTTAGGTGATTAGGTGTTTGAAAAAAAGGTAAAAGTTGTTTATTGATCTATAAATAATATGTCAGTATACTGTCGAAAATATATTTATTTGGTTTATTTTAAGGAGCCGTGTATACTTCTCTACGACTTTTGTGTAACTGTGGTTTGTGCGAAGCAAAAACTAATCAAAATTAGGTTGAACTGAAAAAGCTGTGGTTGCCACAGCTTTTTTTTTTTTGTTGGGATGGGAAATCATCAAATGCCTTCTCCCGCTCTGGGCGGAGCGGAAGGGCGTGTCAGACTTTTACTGGCTAAGACCCACCCGTGTTTCTTCACTTGCCTATGCGACGATAAGAGCCACGGTTACTTTTTTAACCAACCCGCAACCCTGACCCAGGAGGTATTGGTCTTCGTAGACCTCGTCACGATGTGCGAACATATCTTTGAGGCGCGCGTGAAACACGACGCGCCGTCGCGCGTCGACTCGGGCCTGGTCCAACCGGGCGGCGAGCTGCCTACTGCTCACCGCCCGCAGACCCAAAACATGGTAACCTTTAGCGACAACATTTACAGTATGGAATAAGTATCTTCCTCAGCCTATAGATGTCCACTGCTGGACAAAGGCCTCCCCCAAGGCTTTCCACGCCAACCGGTCTTGTGCTGCCCGCATCCATCGGCTTCCCGCGACCTTCATCAGGTCATCGGTCCACCTTGTTGGAGGCATCCCTACGCTGCGTCTTCCAGTACGTGGCCGCCACTTCAGAACCTTACTGCCTTATCGGCCATCGGTTCTACGAGCAAGGTGCCCTGCCCACTGCCACTTAAGTTTAGCGACTCGTAGAGCTATGTCGGTGACTTCGGTTCTTCTGCGGATCTCCTCATTTCTGATTCGATCACGCAGAGAAACTCCGAGCATAGCTCTTTCCATTGCCCTTTGTGTGACTCTGAGCCTTCGTATGAGGCCCATTGTGAGCGACCACGTTTCCGTTCCGTAAGTCATCACTGGCAACACACACTGATCAAAGACTTTAGTCTTGAGACACTGTGGTATCTTGGACGACGAGAAGATGTAGCGTAGCTTCCCGAACGCTGCCCAGCCGAGCTGGATTCGACGAGACATCTCTTTCTCGAAGTTGGACCTACCTAGTTGGACTGTTTGTCCCAGGTATATATACTCGTCAACAACTTCGAGTGCAGAGTAGAGATACCCGCGCGACCTCATAGCAGACGTCGCGCTACCGGATTCGACACCCGGGTAGGTCACAAACACAAATACACGTGACCTACTCAGACAAGGATAGACACTATTCATTCGCAACACGACGCCGCCGTGCGCATTTGCGGACTGTATTTATATAGGCGCTATGCGCGCGACGAACACACATGCACCACTCCACATGCAGGCACACACTCAGAATACCGTACGAGCGGTGAACACACACCTACAAACCGCTCGTAACACACACTACCCCCCGTACCCTCGCAGCCTACCGTACATAGCTGGTTGAGCTGTTAGGGGGTCGGGGTAATCACCCGCTGTAGCGGAGCGCCAACCAAAGCCGACGCCCGGTCGCTGATCGACTCTTGCTGGGCCTTCACGGGGGCAACCCGTGATCCAACCTGGTAGGGGTCTGATCGCACGGGCGTCGTGAAACACTTCAGGCGCTCCTACAGCCACACACAACAAAGCACACCGTCCACCGCCGGAGGGAAGGCACACCCTCGCGGCGTCGACTTAGGTGTGCGAAGATCAAGAACAGCACCCCTAGGGTGCAACCCAAGGACGGGTCTCCATTTTTGGAGGCCGAGAGACCGATCTCACGGTCATGGGGCCATCAAGGAGCCCCCAAACCATCTCCTCGCGCCCCCAACTCGGGGTCGCAGAGAGGACCACGAACGAGTGCAGAGTAACCAACTACAACTGGAGTGGGTGCGACATGATAGTTCGACATGATACGTATACAGGAGACAATTACAACTTTTTGACATTAGCACTTCTTAAACCTGCCTAATATGAAAGACTTTTGACACCACTCCTCTGAATGTGTCTTTCTAGCTAGCATACTCTTTGCTTATAATTTGTACATACCTACATCAATTTGATCTTAGAATTATTATCACTTTGTCAGCATTTTAGACATGCAACGTAATAACTTTCACTTTGGTGACAGACTGACAATGCAATATGTATACGCGTTTACGCAACAGACAACCCTTAGTTTTCATAAACAAACAAAACAAGTTATTTAAAATATTTTTGACTGGACTCTTTACTTCAATTTACATATTTTTTTTGAATAAGAACATGTGGTTGGATTGTTGGAGGACCAGATTACAAAAAAAAGTGAATGAGTTTATTACGGTTGGACAGATGAAAACATTATGAGCCAGAGTAACGTGGGATAGGGCTAACATAGTTAAACACACAAAATATATTTCAAAAGACAATCTTAATGTTAGGACATTAATCTGCTCATTTTAATTTCTTGAAGCTACATCTAAATGTGCCTCGACAGTAAACATAAAATTCAAAATTAAATGCCAAGCACATTCGAAATATTTCTACGTAAAGAGGCACATAGTATGGGGAAAAAAGAGCCCACTTCTGAGACTGTAGTAATTTATTATAAATTTTATTTATTTTTTTAAAAATATGGGTAATATAGTCTGTTACTATAAAATATACAATTTTACAAATTATGAGAAATAGTAAAGAGTTACTAACGAACTGAATCTGGCGTCCTAGCTAAGTTACATGTTAACCTGTATAGTTCGCCAGCCCAGGTTCCCAAATCCAATAAACTACATAGGACTATAAAGTACGAAAATATGTAGACTTATAAATGCTAGATGAGAAGTGTGTGTTTCGTGTTCAGGTGTGGTCTGCGTGTGTGTCTAAACGGAAGAGGAAGAGGTTAAGTTTAGATACGGAGTGTTAGAGATACTCGCTATTTAATGGGTCGGTGATAGCGTTAGTTAACTCGCTCACTATTACCAAGCGCTGTAAGGTCAGCATCGAAATTAAATTGCCAACGACGTCGTGGCACATAGTTACCTTGGAGACTATTGACACGGGTAGTAATTATCTTTATTATAGATATAATTTCGCTTATAATTTCGGTCTCGAGGTTGAAAGATAACACAGTAATTTGGAAGTAGTAACAAAGTCATAACGAAATGTGTTAGAAAACAAAACACCTTTGATGATTTACCACCCCAAAAAAATGTGTAAATTACTACTTTTTTGTCTACTTTTATTGTAGTAAGGTTTCTGTCCAAAAACAAAAAACCATGAAAACTTAAACGCGAGATGCGATGCGCGTTAACAAAATTGCTAGCAATTTTGTTAACGCGCATCGCATCTCACAGCTAGTCCACAATAAAAACTAACAGAATTGCTCACTGTTCAGAACACCACAAAAAACAAAGATCTTTCTAGTACCTTCATACTTTCGCTTCAAGACCGGCTTAGCTATTAATTGAACTGTAAAATGCCAAGCACATTCTAAGACCCCGGGAATAGGAACACGTGTATCCCTAGAGCTCCTACGTAGCACGTTACTTATGTGCATATAAAAATGTCTAGCTGTAAACGAACTTGGCTGAAACGATTAAAATGTTTCTGGTATCTTGAAAATTGTCTTGATAATTTGTAGGTGGTAACTCAACTAGATACCTACACACACACACACACACACACTATTTATAACAAGGAAGTGACCTTACATGTAGTGTGTCACTATTTGTAAGGTCACGACGTGGGAGTCAAAGGTTAAAACAATAAAGGGTGATTAATAACTTTTAGGTAACACAATTTATTTTGTAACCCATATTGTTATTTTTTCCACTCTGTAATTATCTTTTTGTGTTTTTGGTGTTGTTCGGTTTGTTGTCATCTACCAGTGTCGCGGGCGAATCATGGAGGACAGTCGGATCTAATTGTAAAATATTGTGTATGGTCTATGACCCTGACTTTGACATCAAATCATCTTTGTTTATAAGTTTTTACGAGACTTTTGGCGAAATTGATTTTTATCTTTTTTTATTATTATTTTATGGTATTTACTTGTAATGTGCATTTTGTTTGTGTGTATTAAAAATATTTATTTCTTTCAACTTTATCCGTAGAAGACAGATAGTTGACAGATTGACATTATTGATTGACAGTATATTATATATTGTTGTTGAAATATTTGACATGCTTTTTTTAGAAAAACCCTTATACTACAATCTTTATTCCTCTGATTAAAGTTAATTATCAGAAACTTGAAACATAAATTAGGATATTAATTTTTTAGCTCTTAAGTTTTTGTTAGTGTGAGTGGGAACGCAACCAAATTAGTTTTGTTTTAGGGCGCGTGTGGCGCCTCTGTAGCTTACTTAGCTGTCGTCTCTTCCCGTTCTTTTTGTCCACGTTGAATATACTTATTAAAACTCTGATTAAAATTATAATGCAGTTTAATTATTTACCACAACCACGCATTATATTCCTTTATGGTAGCAGAGCGTGGTTCAGGTGTGGTACAGTGGAAATATCAGAGAAGAACTTCAATCAGTAAAAATTGTCGGTGCAATTTGAATTTGAGGTTAAGAAAAATTACGATCACGGTGAAAATTTCTTATTTTGTTAAAGAAATCCGGCAAGATGGGTTCCAATATGTTTAATTTAGAGAAACTGGTCGGAAGAGAAAACTTTGTAACGTGGAAGTTCAGTATGAAAACATATTTGGAACACGAGGATTTGTGGTGTTGTGTCGAACGCCCCGATGACAAACCCGTGGATTCTGCTAAAGACATCAAGGCAAAGTCGAAGCTTATATTGTTGTTGGACCCACAGAATTACGTACATGTTTAGGAATGCAAAACTGCAAAACAAGTATGGGAGAATTTACAAAAGGCTTTTGATGACAATGGCTTAACTAGAAGAGTGGGTCTACTCAAAGATCTTATAAACACTACACTGGAGTCGAGCAATAGTGTTGAAGACTACGTGAGTAAAATCATGAACACTGCACACAAACTGCGCAATATTGGTTTTGATGTCAATGATGAGTGGCTTGGTACTTTGATGTTGGCAGGCTTACCAGACGAATACAAGCCAATGATAATGGGATTAGAGAGTTCTGGTATTCAAATAAGTGCTGACGCAGTGAAATCTAAACTCATACAAGAGATTAACACATCAAAGTCAACAGCTTTCTATACAAACACTAAGAAGACTAATAATGATGCGCAGTCGGTGAAATCAAAGGGACCAAGGTGTAACAACTGTAACAAGATTGGCCATTTTGCCAAAAATTGCAGACGGCCCAAGAAACAATCTGCAAACAAAGGAGAGAGCTCCAATTTTGTAGCAGCCTTTTCAGTAACCATCAAAGAGAACACCTGTGATAATAAGTGGTTTCTTGACTCAGGCGCATCCACTCATATGACATGCAGAGAGGATTGGATTTACAATGTCACCGAGCCATCTATAAAGAGTGTTACTGTAGCTAACAGAGAGCCATTAGCTGTGAAGGGAGTTGGTTGTGTTGATATACACACAGGTTAAG
This sequence comes from Sesamia nonagrioides, assembly GCA_017933935.1. Classification (NCBI taxonomy): domain Eukaryota; kingdom Metazoa; phylum Arthropoda; class Insecta; order Lepidoptera; family Noctuidae; genus Sesamia; species Sesamia nonagrioides. The sequence continues at coordinate 4,441,949 of JADWQK010002280.1, read as the reverse complement.
ATAAAGTGATACAAGTTAACAATGTTTTGTATGTTCCAGGACTAGCTGCCAATCTACTTTCAGTTAGCACCATTGTGAGCAAGGGACACAAGGTTACTTTCAATGACAAGGGTTGTGAAGTTCGAAATGGAAAGGACGAGGTTGTAACCACTGCAACATTGACCAACAAGTTATATGTCATAGATACCAGTAAAGAAGTTGTACATTTAGCCTCCAGTTCACAGAATGGTAACGACACTTACCTGTGGCACCTGCGAATGGGCCATTTGAACATACCAGATGTGAAGAAGCTACCCAGTTGTACTGATGGTGTGACTCTGACTCAGGAACAAAGTAATGTCAAATGCATTCACTGTATGGAAGGTAGGCAAGCAAGGACGCCATTCAAAAATGTTGGTTCTAGAGCTACAAGACCACTGGAACTAATACATTCTGACTTGTGTGGCCCCATGGAGAATTCTTCATTCGGAGGTATGAAATACTTTATCACTTATATTGATGACTACACACGAATGGTCTTTGTGTATTTTCTGAAAGATAAGTTAAATATTCTAGATACATTTAAAGATTTCAAATTGAAAGTGGAGAATGAATTAAATCATAAGATAACAACACTTCGTACTGATAATGGCACCGAATATTGCAATTTAAACCTTGAAAAGTACTTATCTAATCATGGTATAATCCATCAGACCTCTACTCCATATACTCCACAGCAGAATGGCATAGCGGAAAGAATGAACAGGACTTTAGTCGAACGAGCACGGTGTATGCTGTTCTATGCTAACCTAGAGAAGAAATACTGGGCCGAAGCTCTGGCAACAGCTGCATATATTGTAAATCGTTCCCCGACTAAGTCACTACAAGGTAAAACCCCATATGAAATGTGGAAAGGTAAGAAACCTGATTTATCTCATATGAAAATATTTGGCTCTGAAGCTATGGTTCTTACACCAAAAGAAAAACGTAAAAAATGGGATAAGAAGTCAGTAAAAATGATATTTGTGGGCTATTGTGATAATACAAAAGGATATCGTTTTATGGACCCTAAATCACACAAAGTTGTCAGGAGTAGAGATGTTGCCTTCATTGAAAACTGTGATAAGATTGGCAGTGTACCAATTAATTGTAAAACTTATGTTCCAGTAAAAGACAGTCAAGCAGCCACTACCAGCTCCGGTTCACAAGAGAGTATAAGCTTGGGCAGTCAGAAAGACAAAATGAACGAGGAGTTACCCACTTTTGCACCTGTGATGTCCGGTGAAGACTTACATACACAAGGTGAAAATGAGGACTCAAGTGAGTATGAAACTGATGACCCTGATGAAACTTACCATCCTCCATATCCTATTAAACAAGATTATCACAGTAATATAACATTGAGGCCAAGAAAATCACAAAATAAGCGAAAAGAGGACAAAATGGGCTTATTGTGTTTATATACTAATATAACTGACCCTCAGACTGTCGAGGAAGCGCTCACTTCTCCACAAGCTACAGATTGGAAGAAGGCTATGGACGAGGAATACTCTTCCTTGATGAGAAATAAAACATGGACGTTGACTGACTTGCCCCCAGGTAAAAAGGCTCTTCCATATAAATGGGTTTTTAAAGTAAAAACAGATCAGATAGGAAATGTTATGAGATATAAGGCCAGGCTTGTCATAAAGGGGTATGCACAAAGATGGGGCACAGATTATGAAGAGACATACTCACCAGTGGTCCGGTATACAACTATACGCTATTTATTTGCCTTAGCAGCTAGATATGGGCTGGCAATAGATCAGATGGATGCTGTATCTGCCTTTTTGCAAGGGGAGATTGATAGAGATATTTATATGCAACAGCCTGAAGAGTATAAGCAAGGATCACAGGTATGCATGCTACAAAAGTCTATCTATGGACTCAAGCAAGCCAGCAGACTCTGGAACCTGAAATTAAGTTCAGTGCTGCATGAACTAGGCATGATTCAATCTAAAACAGATACTTGTGTCTATTATAATGTTAAAAAAAATACTTTTATAGCCATCTGGGTGGATGACTTAATTCTGTTCACTTCTGATGAAAGCACCAAAAATGTTTTCAAGGAGGCATTGAAACAACATTTTGATATGAAAGATATTGGTCCAGCAAGTCAATGTGTTGGTCTACATATTACTAGAGATGGGGATAAAGTGTTACTGGATCAAGAGAAATACATAAATGAAATATTAACAAGATTCAGAATGTCAGACTGTAAACCCGTGAAAACACCTTGTGAAGCTGGTATGAAATTTGGTGGTAATAACGAGGAAGAAACAATCCTGTCTGACTGTCCATACCAAGAGGCTATTGGCTCCTTGCTATATGTAGCTCAAGGTACACGACCTGATATAGCATTTGCAGTTAACACTCTTAGCAGATTTAATAGAAATCCTACAGCGGCACACTGGAATGCAGTGAAACGAATTTTCAGATACCTGCAAGGTACCAAAGGCCTGAAGCTGATATACACCAAAGATGGTAATGAGGAAATCACAGGTTATTGTGATGCTGACTGGGCGAGCGATACGCGCGACAGAAAGTCATGCACGGGTTACATATTTTTGTTACAGGGTGGTGCTATATCTTGGCGATCCCAAAAGCAGCAGACTGTGGCACTATCCACGGCTGAGGCGGAGTACATGTCGATGTCGTCGGCGGCGCCAACAACTACATGCTGAACTCGGGCAAGAAGAGAACAAACCACTCGTAATTTTTAGTGATAACCAAAGTGCTATTAAATTGTCTAATAATGATTGTTATTTGCCTAGGTCACGCCATATTGACATTCGTTATCATTTTCTCAAAGACCATGTTAACAATTTGAGTATAAAATTTTCTTATGTTAAGGGTGAGAAAATGATTGCTGACAATTTAACTAAAGGCACTACTGTTGAAAAACATTTATATTGTATATCAAAGACGGGGTTGCGTCCCAAGGGAGGGTGTTAGTGTGAGTGGGAACGCAACCAAATTAGTTTTGTTTTAGGGCGCGTGTGGCGCCTCTGTAGCTTACTTAGCTGTCGTCTCTTCCCGTTCTTTTTGTCCACGTTGAATATACTTATTAAAACTCTGATTAAAATTATAATGCAGTTTAATTATTTACCACAACCACGCATTATATTCCTTTAGTTTTTGTTCCGTAAAACGGATTTTTTTCAAAACAGTTCATTGAACAGAACGAAAACCGAATAACAAAACCTGGACCGAAATGGACACAACATCGATTCATTATAATAAAGATAAATAAAAAAGCTTTAAATTTTAATGTTAAAGTCAAAGTCCCGGGTAACGGAACCCTGGATTAGGGACGTACGAAACTGAGAAGTATCGCAGAAGAAAGGGGCTTCTGCCAACAGTCATCATCATCATCCCAGCGTTAATCCCAGTCGCATCCGAAGCCTTTTCAGCTTTGGAGTCTGGGGTCCGCTTTACCAGTCCAACTGCTGATATGGCTAAACTTCGACATTTTCCGTGAAGCGACTGCCGTCTGACCTCCACAACCCGAAGGCGACATCGAAGCATTGCAGTTAGACCAATTGTTGGATTTTTTAGGGCTCCAACAACCCGTAACGACTGCCACTAGATGTTCGTATGGCAACCGGGACCAACGGCTTAACGTGCTTTCCGAGGCACGACCAGACCAGTGCAAATATTCATATTCATGCATACAAATACTTGCACTGTGCGGGGATCGAACCCGCGCCACCTTGCGCAGCGGCCGCGTCCGGTACCGCTACGCCACGGAGGCTGTCAACTGCCAACAGTATGAGTAGGCAATTGCGGGTTGAAATGACAATTATGAGAGATTGAGGAGTAAAATTATAATTTTATTGGCTGCAAATCTAACATGTAATTTTTAACATGATAATATTAAGTTAACTTAGTAAGATGACTTAATATCATGTAATGTGGCACCCTCATTATCATTATAACTAATCTTAGTTATTAAATAATATTTATCGTGTCTTCTCTGAATGTGAGTTAAATTACTTTGCTGTGGAGGTAGTACTGAGTAATCAAGAAATATTAATTCTTGGTATCAAAATATAATTATTTCTATTATTTACTTTAGGTGTTTTATCAAGCAACTTTCGAGGAAAGCGACACGTTTCTAACTGCGTTTACATAATAAAATAAATATAAAAAACCTTTTTAATACATGCATAAATTAATATAATTACGTAAATTAACGGTCTGCCCGGCTTGGATAGAGCACCGCCGTGTCCTCGCGGCTTTGATCGGCGGCGATCTCTCGTGTCCGAACCTGATCCAGGCCATGACGCTCCGGACGGAGCGAGAGTGCATAGTAAGCCGTCACCTCCTTCTGCAAAGCAGTGAGCTGGCAAAGGAGGAGGCGGAGCGCGTGAAGCAGCGGGAATCTCAGCGACCTCATACCACTAGCCGCCGCAGGAGACGCCCTGGTCGGTAGACGACATTGAATTCTCAGCCACCGTAGGCGCGGACCTACGGGCGGTGAGCAATGGCTCGCTGCCCGGTAAACACCAGGCCCGAGACGACGGCGCGTTGTGTTTCACGCGCGCCTCAAAGAGTTGTCAGCACATCGTGACGAGGTCCACGAAGACCGATGCCTCCTGGGTCTGGGTTGCGGGTTGGTTAAAAAAGAAACTCCTGATCAATAAAGAAGACCCTGGCGCACAGGCAAGTGAAGAAACACGGGTGGGTTTAATCAGTAAAAGTCTGAAACGCCTTTCCGCTCCGCCCAGAGCGGGAGAAGTCATTTGATGATTTCTCATCCCAAACAGAAATGTGGTTGCTATTCTGATTCATAGTGTTCTACCGTTAGTGTTTGCTCATGCAGAGTAATGTCTTTGTTGTACACTAGTTAAGGTTTTTGTATGACGGAGTTCTTCATAGATTTGTCTTGCTTTTCTTTGAAGGTTGTTTTTTGTTTTCCGTGGGTTTCTGGCTGTTGAGTGTCACCGTTTCCGGTGATTCAGATAGGATTCTTTTGTTTGTTTGTATTGTGGTGTGTTTTTGTTGGGTAATACAATAAGCTTGTCATATTTTAAGAAAGCTTTGTTGCCCAACCCTCTTTCTTATTTTAGCTGGATTTTTAGGTCTCTACGTTTAAGATATCCTGTTGTAGTATGGTGAGTTTTTCATGAGATTTTCTTTTTTGCAGAATTTTATTTTGAAAGGTACGCGAGACGTTGAATCCTGGTTATATTTGGAGTGAAAGAACGAGAAAAGCCCTATCACGATTTAGAAAACACAATGTTAGACTTAAGAAACAACTATTTCAATTTACAATATAAAAAATGGTGAAGAAGCGGTCAGACGACTTGGGAAAAAAGGCGACAAATACGTTCTGTTGTCGTTATTTTTAGCACACAGGGACTGAAAAAAAAATCTGCGTTTACGTATGCGTATAAAAAGTCTTGGAATAAAATAAAATAAATTTAGCTTTCAAGAATAAGAGCAATCTCAGAAGCTATTTAAGTTTGTGCGTTCCTAACACTTGGTTTTCAGAAGACGTCGTCGCGACGCGCCTCCATGCGCAATGTATTTCACGGCCAATTACTTGCAGGATTTCTCTTTGTTTCCCCACGTGAAGGATAAAGTAGAATAAGTATAGAAAGGACAACGCACGTTTTAGAAAAAAACCTTTTTAGAAAATATTTTTGTAGTTTCATAGAATAATTCCGATGTGAAAGGAGTTTTTTTTTTTTTAAATCAAGAATAAAAGAACATTTACCAGTTGTCGATTTTTAAAGATTATGTTACAGGTGAACGCCAAAAGTAATAATATTATAAAATAAAAAAAAAAATAAAAAAATAAAAAGGTTTAACATAAACATATGAATAGATGAAGGGAGAAACGGTGATAGCTGCAAAAGTTAAAACTGTGTCGCAGCCATCAACGCCCGTTTTAACATTAAGAAAATTTTTGTTCCAGACATGAAAAACATAAATAACTAAAGAATTAAAAATAAAATATAATTTAAAATAAAAATAATGGCATGCAGAAGTGTATTTTGAACAGATGTAGGGTGAAAGTGTGGGTGTATGAAAGTGTATGTGAGAAACTATGTATATGCGTATGGGAGTGTGTGTGTATGTAAGTGTGGGGTGTGTGTGTGTGTATGAGGGTGTGAGGTGTGAGTGTGTGTGGATGTACGGGTGTACTGTTTAACTGATTATACTTCCACAATCTTCTCTGTTTCGTCATATGAAAGGGTTTTCAACCACTCGGGCAGCTTCCTTTTTAACTCCATTCTCGTTAAGCTATAAATGTTCATGATCCTGTTTATTTTATTATAAATTTTAGAGCTGACGAATGTAAAGTGTCTCCTCGCTGCCATCGCTTTACAGGGCATAACTTTACAGACTCTATCAGAAAGGCGTCTTGTGATACACAAACCTCGGTCGAAAGGTATCAAGCTGTGTTTTCTAAGTATAGTCTGCAAAATGAAAATCTTCCTAACCGTAAGCACATCACATTCCACGTAGAGATCAGCAGTTGGATATCGGAATGGTTTCTTAGCGAGCACCTTTAGGACAGCTCTTTGTGCTCTTTCCAGCCGAAGCATGGAGGTTTTGTGGGCTCCACCCCATGAGGTTATGCAATATCCAAGAACTGATTGGGCGAGTGCCAGATAAACCATAATACCATAACCATTATAGAGAGAAGAAATGCCAATTTAACGTACTATAATCTACGAGACCATGTCACATTGTTATAGTGTTTTAACCTTTCTACTTACAGTATGGCCGCCGAGATAAGGCGGTCCTAAAGACTGATTTACACGGTGAAATTTAATTGCCTATAGCATACAATAAAATTGATGCAACAGATGACTTGCATCGTCTAAATGGTGTTTAGACAATGCAACTTTTATTGTTGCTTCAATTTAATGAAGCCGTGGGCAATTAAATTGCACCGCATAAATCAGTCTTAACACTCGTGTCAGCGCGACAATTTATTGTAGTAGCTAAAAATGATCAAGTTTGTAAAACACGTATTCATTTGTATACAACTGATAGGTGTTAAAAATATATAAGAATGTCGTGTAAGTAACATTATTTATAAGTCATGAATGGCTGCATCGATTTAGCTGAAAATTTTTGGGGAGGTAGCTTATAACCAGAAGACGGACATAGGATATCTATTTTATATTCCGCATTTTTTTTTAATAGAGTTTGTCATATATCTGCCACGTACGTGTATACAAATTTCATGTTGCCAGATGTACAGAAAAGGACATAGTCTACTTCTCATCCCCGAAAAAGTTCAACTCCCGAGGAAAAAACAAAAACGTTATTGCAATAATAGATGGCGCCACATATCTTTGAAATAATGGTTGAACTAATTCTTAGAAATTTAAGAGGGCTAATTGGCGGGCTGAAACTATGTAGTTGTAGATAAATTATTCGTTGTACGTACCAACTTTTCACAACTAAAAGTAATTACAACACTGTCCTTTTTAGTACACATACCACACACTATCCACTAAAATTTTAAATTGTAGCGTGTTCACCCTAATTTACTAGCAAAAAATTCTGCGAGCTTTATAAAAATCCTTGAAAGTTGCAAGATCGGTATTTTTATCCGGCCGCCTCTAGCCAAGTGGGTGGAATTTAAAAATGTATGTAGCATCACGTAGCTTTAGCAAGTTTTGGAGACTAATTAGGCCGGTTTAAAGCATATAGATAAAGGAGGTTGTGTTTTTGTCGCTGCAAACTGACGTCATGAGGGAATGAATAAAGTTTGTAAAAAGGCTTTATATGCGGAGGGTAATATTGTTCTTTTTATATCAACGTTCTTTCTAGTACAATACATAGCCTTTATCTTACTGCTAAAGATCATGACCCGATTAATTGCATTTGTAACCGGATGGTATTTGCAGTATCGTATAATAATGTACCATTAAATATAGGTTCAAGACTATGGCTCATTTGGTGCTTACATGAAACCTCCGTGAGTCTGTTAAAAGTGATTGGCATGTAAAACGAGTCAAAGTTAGAAGTTGAGATGATTATGTTTATGGGTTTTGGCGGGAAATCTCAGATGAGTGTCACGCTCATTTTTCATTGCTCTTTTAAATCCATACTAATATTATAAATGCGAAAGTAACTCTGTCTGTCTGTCTGTCTGTCTGCCTGTCTGTCTGCTACGCTTTCCCGCTTAAACCTCTCAGCCGATTTTGATGAAATTTGGCACAGACATTCTTTAGACCCTGAGAAAGAACATAGGCTACCTTTCATCCCGGAAAAATTTGATGTTCTCGAGGGAAATCTAAAAAGCGCGATATAACCGAACTTCACGCGGGCGAAGCCGCGGGCGGAAAGCTAGTTATTTATAGTGTCGTTTACTAAAAAAGTGCGTGATTTATGTAGTAAAAACTGCATTAAGTGAATAATTCATAAAGAACAGTGAAATATCGCATCATGACTTTGCCTTAAACCTTCCTAGTAAACGGTTCACGCGGCTATCTTTTTCAACTGTCATTGGCGATATCCGCCATTATTGTGAAATAAAATTTTCAAAGAATTTCTATATTTTACTTGCAATTGGCACAAACTCTTAACTAGTGTCACACTAGAGAGAAAAAAAAAGTTGAGATTAGGCTGATAAGGAATAGAATTAATTTATTAAGATATAAAATATGCAACAGCAGCAGACATCACCTCTCTTTGTCGCCTATAAGTCACTGCGGGTGGAAATCAATGCAACAAATGCTGCGTTAATAGAGACTGGCGTTTATAACCTGCTAATGAATTCTGAGAAGATTTATTTATTAGATCCAATTGAAAATTATTTTTCCCACGACCCGACCCATCGCATCGCATCGCTTGCCTATACAATAATTTCGCGGTTGTATTAGCGTTTTTTCTGGCTCTTTTGGATCAGCTTTGAAAACATTCTTGTTACCCAATTTTTCCGTCAATCTTTACTACTTTATATATCGGAAAGTGTGTTTATTTGTTCCGCTTTCACGCCGTAACTACTGAACCGATTGCTTTGAAATTTTGCAGACGTAAAGTTAGAAGTCCAGATTAAATAATAGGGTACTTTTTATCACAGATTTTTTTTTATTCCCGAGGGAAAACAAAATTATTGGTAGCTTCAGCTTGTTCGGTGGTAGATTTCGCAGTGTGTCGTTTATAAGAAGGTAATGTATTGCAAACGAATATGCACATATAACAAAGAAGCCAAACGATACCATAATTAATCCCCGAAAATGAGGAATCTAAAAAACGCGGTATAACCGAATACTTAGCGAATATAAGCTAGTATAATGATATTTAATCTGACTGGTAGTTAGAGAGATTAACATCTTCAAATAAGCTCTTTAGATTTTTTTTGAAAGTATTGATAGTTATTGATTTCCTCCGTCGTCGTCGATTGACGTCCTCCGTGGCGCAGCGGTCAACACGCCTGCCTGCGACGTGGAGGCCCCAGGTTCGATCCCCGGCCAGGTCATGATGGAAAACGATCTTTTCCTGATTGGCCTGGGTCTTGGATGTTTATCTATATATGTATCTATTATAAAATATAATATCGTTGAGTTAGTATCCCATAACACAAGTCTCGAACTTACTTTGGGGCTAGCTCAATCTGTGTGATTTGTCCGTATATAAATATACGTAAATGTACTGGCGTCTTCCTTGACCTAGCCAAGGCCTTTGATACGGTGTCCAGGCGTATTCTTCTCAAAAAGTTAGAGGGCATTGGCATCAGAGGCCTAGCTTTGGAATGGTTCCAGTCTTATCTAACAGACCGCACTCAAAGGGTCCGTGTGGGATAAAGCTACAGCAACTATGCCAACCTTAATTACGGAGTTCCTCAGGGTAGTGTGCTCGGGCCCACGCTTTTATCCTGTACATAAACAGCCTTTGTACTATGAAATTGGACCATGTTAAAATATTTGCTTATGCTGACGATACCGCCCTAGTCTTTTTTGACCCAACTTGGGAAGAGGTTCAAGAGGCTGCTAACAAGGGTGTAAATTTGGTTTCCAGCTGGCTAACCCACAATCTACTGACGCTAAATATAGAAAAAACTAAGGTTATAAATTTTAGCCCCAGCATTAGAACTACCTGCCCAGATCATCTCTCAGTAACATTACACTCCTGTGATAATAATGCATCTTCAAGATGTAACTGCCCAAGCCTTGAGAAAGTCATGTACATCAAGTATCTCGGTGTGTACACTGATCAGCACCTTAATTGGTCAAAACAAATATAGCATGTAAGTGGCAGGGTCAGAAAGCTCATAATGCTATACCATACACTCTGCCAATCCGTTCTCAACTATTGCATTACAACATGGGGTGTAGCACATAAGTCACATTTAATTAAAATTAAATGTGCACAACGCGCCCTTCTCAAAGTAACTTTTAAGAAACCAATGCGCTTCCCGACTGACACATTGTACCAAGAAACTGGTGCTCTGCGTGTACGCCAACTGTACATTATGGCAGTGACTTTGAGGTACCACAAAAATGCCCAGAGCCTAGTAAGATACTCCGAAGTGCGCTCGCTTAGAAATGCAAATAAACCTAAATGGCATAAACCTAGATGTAATCTACTTTTTGGCTGCAGATGCTTTCTTTATATGGGACCGTTTATCTATAGTAAGCTGAATAATAAAATGGATATACTACCTATGACCAGAAATAAATGCAAAAATTATGTCTCAAAATTTCTGGCGAGAATGGACTATGAAAGCACGGAGAAGTTCCTTAATACATGAACGCAACACGCACACATTCATCACACAAACACATAAAGGATGATTTGGACCAATCGAACTAGTACTCTCTGTCCCCACTTTGACAGATTTCCGCAATTCGAACAGTGTTCTCCCACACTGTTCTTCTTCTAATGGACTATATCACAGGAATAATATAAATGGCAGGCTTGGGAGTGCTATGAGGCTTCGTTCGATTGATCTAAACCCACCTTAACTCACTCATTCATTACACATCTACACAATACACGGTACACCACAAAATTTCAAAATTCTAATTAATACATACTAAATAAGTTAATACATATTTTTAGTAAAATTTGTTTGGAATAACAACTTGTCTTTGTCACATCAATAATTAATAACTGATGCTATGTATGAACCGATCTAATAATGTGCCTAGACGAAGGAGACTAGTCTCTACGACACAGGGAATCCTAGTGTGGAGGCTAGTGCTATTTAAATATTGTAACATTTATTTGAACAATAAAGTTTATTATTTATTATTATTTATTTATTTATTTATATTTATTGATTACCTATTTATTCAATTAGCTTGAAACCCGTACACGGATTGCAGAGAATTCCATAGCCTGCAACAAACCAAATGCATCTAACAGCCCACGGTCGGCCTACGCGCAGTATATTGGTCGAAGCATCCCCGCGTACTTGTGGGTAACCAGACTTAAATCGGATATTAGGCCCCGGGCTGCGGTTAGCCGACAAGCAAGCCCAACATGATCCTTTGGCACCGTGCCAGACGAACAAGATTTGATTTTCGCACATTTGGTGTTTGTTGGTACGTTTCTGATACAGTTCCTTGTTCGATATTGGGTGAATGAACGCGTTATAATATAAATAATGGAGTCAGTAGACTACACGAGTAGTTATAACAGCTAGAAAGCTTTGAAAGTTTTGATATTTTGTGTTGCACCAAGCCAGCAGTGGGCTGGACACATTGCCCGTAGGACCGATGCCCGATGGGGCCGACGGGTTCTCGAGTGGCGACCACGCACCGGAAGACGTAGCGTGGGTAGGTCCCCGACAAGGTGGACCGACGACCTGGTGAAGGTCGCGGGAAACCGCTGGATGCGGAAAGCGCAGGACCGGTCGTCGTGGAGAACCTTGGGGGAGCCCTATGTCCAGCAGTGGACGTCTTTCAGCTGAAATGATGATGAAGCCAGAAGATACAAGATTAAATTTTCATACATTTAGTGTTAGGTTGGTATGTTTGTACCTAATACAATTCCTTGTAGACTTTTGTTTACGAATGGACTTCTAAAGTTTCGATGCATGTGATTTACGTACAATCTCCGAAGTATCCTACTATCCTGCAAATATTACAATTGCGAATGATTATGAGGATGTATACAACGTGTAACATAAAGGGTATATACATAATAAAGGCATAGCATCTTTACATGATATCAAATGATATTGGAAGGGTTTTTTAATCCTATCTTTTTATGTTAGGAAGTTATGAGGAAAAACACCGTCTGTGATAGGCTACTATCATACTAGTCGCACAGAGATATTGATTTTGGCAATTAACGTGACGGGTAACGAGGAGTTATTAACGTATGTAGTGTGCTGCCACGTTTGTTATGATTTGATTTTAAGAAACACACGAAACCGAAAATTTGGTACCAATTTTTTGAGTATTTTATTTTGAGTTGAAACCCTTCCGATATCGTTTGATATCATCTAAAGATGCTATACCCTTGGTATGTATATACCCTTTTTGTTACACGTTGTATATGTAGATTGATAAATAAAAGACGTGCATGTAGCCACTGCGTTTATTTGACTGCCGAGCTCGGCGTAAAAACCGCCTACCTACATACATAATTATTATAACTACCTTAACATATATAACACCTCCACCCTTAAATGATAATACCTTCTTATGATACAACTTACAGCTAACCCAAATACATTATACATATTACATAGATATACTTAAAACGAATAACAGAAAATGAAACTAATCAAATCTGTATCATACATCTAAACTAAAGCATTACCATTATGGGTAAACCTCCTCTATTCCGTATCTTATAACCGGCTTACGAATTCGCTTGGTTGTTGGTGTATTTGGTAATTGCAATACTTCCGAGTTATTATCCCTCTCTGACTCTGTTACATTGGGCAAATTACGCGATGGTGTGGAAACAATCGGTTCAAGTTGTTCCGGGGGCGCCGACTGGACCGGCACCGCTGGCTCAGCGGGCGGCGGCATCGACAAGGAAGAACGGAGTCGCTTGTCACTCGTAACTCGCTGACCGTTACTTACATTCCGCGACGCATTAGTTATATCGCAATTCGTAATCATTTCATTTATCCCTCTCTTTTTTAATTGGTCTACGTGTCGATGCACCACAGTTCCATAGATAGATTTTACTTTGTAATCCGTGTTCCCTACTCTCTCTATGATTGTCCCAGACGACCACCTTTTAATGCTCCCGTATTCTCTAAACCAGACCATATCCCCCACGTCGAAGTGCCTGCTGGCTCCGCCTGTTGCAGCAGCCACTCGTGCCTGCCGCGTTCTCACGCGCTCCCCGTGGTCAGGCCTGAGACAATCTAGCCGCATTCGCAGATTTCGACCTAGTAATAGCCTAGCGGGGCTGTCCCCTGTTGTGTAATGCTCTGTGTTCCGGTAGGCTAAAAGGAATCGACATAAAGCAGAGTGTACATCCTCGTTTGCCCTAAGCGCTTTTTTAATGGCCCGTTTACATACCTTCACCGCATTCTCCGCTGCTCCATTCGAGGAAGGATGATAAGGAGCCGAGAAGGTATGCTGGATTCCGTTCAACTTCAAAAATCGATCGAATTCCTCACTAAAAAATGGTGGCCCATTGTCGCTCACCACCTGTTTGGGTAGGCCGAACCTAGCCCATATAGCACTCAGCTCCTTAATAACTGAAGAAGCTGTGGTTTTATTCATTTTTATAGCCTCAATCCACTTTGAATGCGCATCTACTACTATTAAATAACTAGAACCGCTTATAGGACCTAGGAAATCTAGATGTAGCCGGGTCCACGGTCGCTTTGGCCACGGCCACGCGCAGGGCGCATGCGCAGGCGGCGCCTCCGCCACCGCGGCGCACACGCCGCAGGCGCGGCAAGCCGTCTCCACTGCCTCGTCCACGCCGGGCCACCACACGTAGCTCCGCGCGAGGCCTTTCGTTTTCACGACCCCCATATGGCTTTCGTGTAGTTCCTGTAGAACTTTACTTCGACAGGAGTTAGGTACTACTACTCGGTGTCCCCACATTAAACATCCTAATTCAGTATAAAGTTCGCTTTTTCGGTTCCAGTATGGCTTTAATTCTTTTATATCAATATCCTGCGGCCATCCATAATTCGTATAACTAACAACTCGACTTAATAAGGGATCGGATGCGGTTTCTTTTTTTATAATATTATAATCTAATAAAAGTGAGTCGATTGCAAAGTGTAGGTATGTTTGTTCTGGTGCGGATGATTCTTCCTTTAAAACCCCTTCCTTGTGTTTGCTAATCAACCTAGATAATATGTCTGCCGTATTTTTATCCGTACGCACGTATTCTATTTCAAAATCATATGCTGACAACTTAATAGCCCACCGTTGTAGCCGGCTCGCCGCCGTATTTGGGATTCCGGCATTAGGTCCGAAAATTGCCACTAGTGGCTTATGATCGGTGCGTAGTTTGAATTTCCGGCCGTATAGGTATTGATGAAATTTATCAATAGCAAAAATAATGGCGAGGGCTTCCTTATGAATTTGACTATAATGCAACTCGGGCGCGCGTAACGCCCGCGACGCGTACGCGACCACCCGCTCGCGGCCGTCGGGCCCGCGCTGCGCCAGCACGGCACCCAGCCCATGCGCGCTCGCGTCGCATGTCACTATACTTTCCAGCGACATGTCAAAATGAGTCAATACCTCAGTACTGCACAAAATTTTTTTTATTTGTTGGAAGGACTCGCTTTGTTTTTGGCCCCATTGCCAATGTTTACCCTTTTTTAATAATTCATATAAGGGGTTTACATACGAGCTTAAATTTTTAATGAATTTACCATAAAAATTGACCATGCCGAGGAATGACTTCAGCTCGGATACGTTATTAGGATGTGGCATTGATAAAATGGGCTTTATCTTTTCCGAGTCTACCCGCAACCCATTTTTGTCAATGATGAACCCTAAGTATTTGACTTGCTCGGCCATAAAATCACATTTTTCTTTCTTTATTTTTAATCCATTTTTTTCTAAAATATCAAATACCTGTTCGACGCATTTCAAATGCGAATCTACTGCCTTTGTTTTAATCAAAATATCGTCGTAAAAAAACTAATACCCCTGGTATTTTTAAAAGATCTGTCATGAACTTTTGAAAAATGCCCGGACTGGAGGATAAGCCGTACACTAAACGATTATATTTAAAGAGACCCCTATGTGTATTAATCACGGTATATTTCCTGGAAGGTTCGCTTAAAACAAGCTGATTATATGCTTGTGAAAGATCAAGCTTAGTGAAATAATTATTGCCACTTAAATCACTAAAGAGGTCATCTATCTTTGGAACTGGGTACCTATCGACTAGTAAAACCTTATTGAGTGTTACCTTATAATCAGCACAAAGTCGAATGCCACCGTCCGCCTTTCTTGCTATTACCAGCGGCGTAGCCCAGTCCGAGCGCTCCACCGGTTCAATGACGCCGGCGCGCAGCATCGCGTCGAGTTCAGCATCGACGCGCGGGCGCAAGGCGTACGGGACGGGCCGCGCGCGATGAAAAATTGGTTCCGCATTGTCGCGTACATGCAAGCTCACCTCACCGCCGGTATATTTGCCCAACGTTCCGTCAAACAAGCTCCTATGTCTGGAAATGATATCATGGATCATTTTGTTTTTTGATATTTCACCACTTTTTAAGTTGTACAAACTTAGTTTTGGGATTTCTATATTAAGTTCTGTCAACCACTGTCTACCGAGTAAATTTGTTGTACCCTTATCAATGACATACAGATCTAACATTTTTTTATCACCTTTATATTCTACCACCGTTTCTATAAAACCAACCGGGCGTACGACTGACCCATCATAAAACTTTAAACTTAATCGACAGGCCCTCAACGGTAATTCGTTAAACATTTCATTGTAAATCGATTTACTGATGCACGATAGTGCCGATCCTGCATCAATTTCCATTGTTATTTCTTTATTATTAACTAACACAGGCACACACACCGGCTTATATCTGCTTAAAGACATTTGGTACATCGGTTCCTCCTGGTGACCCCCGCTGTCGTCGGCGCTGTCCGCCGCCGCGCCGTCCACCCAGTGCGCTGCGCTGGGCTGGCTCGGCCCGGCCGCCGCCGTCCCCCGGTCGCTGCGTGCGCGGCCGTGCGCTCCTCGCGCTTCGCTCCCGCCGCGCCCCTCTCCGCCGTCGTTGCTGGTCCTGGCGCCGCGACCTCCGCGTGACCTCTGTTGCTTCCGATGTCCGCCTTGCTCCGTGTTGATGACTCCCTCCGGTTTTTTCCAGCAAACCCTGCGCAGGTGGCCCACCTTCCCGCAGTAACTGCACTGGAAATCTTTGTATCTGCAGTCCCATGTGCGATGTTTATCATCTCCGCAGGCTGTACACGCTTTTATACTCAATTTGTTTATATTATCCGTCCGTTCCTGTTCCTGTACCTTCTCCACGGCCCCGGCATCCCGCTCGGCTGCCTCTAAATTGCTGGCTAGTACGACAGCTTTCGAATATTCTAGATCATCTTCCGCGAATAACCGTTGACGGATAGTTTCGTTACGTAATCCGCAAACAAATTGATCTCTTAGGTTTTCTTCCAATGTCTTTTTAAACTCACAATATCTAGCCATCTTTTTCAGCTCCGCTACATATTCTGATATCGTTTCCGTGCTCAGCTGTCTCCTTTGACGAAATCTGAATCGTTCGGCCAAAACTGATGGTTTGGGTTGTAAATGTGATTCTAACAACTTAACGGCTTCTTCATACGTAAGTTTAGAGGGCTTCTTTGGACTGGCTAATGTTGATAATAATTCATACGCTTGTTCACCCATCATCGCTATGAGTGTCGGTAACTTAATGTCGTCCGCAATATTGTTTGCCACGAAGTACATTTCCACTCGATCCACGTACGCACACCAATTTCCATTTTTAACGTCATATTCTCGCACTTTTCCCACCGACATTTTGTCCTTATTTGCACGCTATAATGTCCACGAAACCGATTAGTTATTTTCCTCGTCGCCACTGATAAATAAAAGACGTGCATGTAGCCACTGCGTTTATTTGACTGCCGAGCTCGGCGTAAAAACCGCCTACCTACATACATAATTATTATAACTACCTTAACATATATAACCGTACCGTACCGTGCCGTACCGTATAATTACCGTTCGCGCAAAAAACAACTGAATCGATTTTTTTTATGAAATTTGATACACAGATAGTTTATAAGCAGTAATTACATACTTATAGGAATAACATATTATAATACATTTTTTTGTCGATATTCCCACAGGAAACAAATTTACGCGGGTGAAACCGCGAGAGTGATATAGTTAAAGATTATCATATTATATACCAGAACACGTAACATGTAACTGTTAACTGAAAAGACTACAAAAATTAGGTTGTATGTCAGTATAGAACACGATTTCAGTATTTCTTTATAGAATGTTTTTAAGTAGGTATTATTAAATACCTACCTAATAAATAACTTATTTCATTTTAAGTGTGGGGAACTGTCGACGCTGTTTTATTTTATACTAGCTTTCCGCCCGCGGCTTCGCCCGCGTAGAGTTCGGTTATATCGCGCTTTTTGGATTTCCCTCGGGAATATCAAATTTTTCCGGGATAAAAGGTAGTCTAAACCTTCCTTAAGAATCACTCTATCTATTAAAAAAAACCGCGTCAAAATCCGTTGCATAGTTTTAAAGATCTAAGCATACATACGGACATACAGCGAAAGCGACTTTGTTTTATACTATGTATTGATTTAGAATATTTGATGATAGGTGATAAGATGGAAATTCTTTTACAAATTATCTAAAAGTATTTTTAGAGTTCCAAAAGTGTTGCCGTGCCCTTCGGATACCTAAAAATACGTTTTCGGGATAGGAGCATATCACTAAGCCCCCGCAGCAGGCTGTATCTCAAAAACTGTCATACGTAAACAGTTGAAATTTTCACACATAGCAGCATATAACAACAAGTAACAAATTAAAATTAAATAAATGATGAAACGGCAAACGTAGCGTAGGACGCCCTTGGGCGAGATGGAGCAACGACATCAAAAAGGTGGCCGGTAGTGGCTGGCGGAGAACTGCTCAGGAGCGAGCTTGTTGGCGTGCCATTAAGGAGGCCTATGTCCAGCAGTGGACTAGTAGAGGCTGATGATGATGAAATGATGAAATGTATTTTTTTTCGGAATTTTATTCCGTGAGGTACGGAAACCTTTGTGTAGCGAGACTAAATCGTTCTTGACCACTTTTTTATACTTGACTGTTCGAGTCACTAATAGAACCGCTAAGTTAATCAACTAAAAGTATGTATAACTTACATAATTTTCTGACGCACATGACAGGTAACTAATGTTGCTATTTTCATTTTTCCAGGTAATTAAAATCCTCAAGGGATGCTACGTCATGGATGATGCGTCATGTAGACTCGATTATGGTAAGTGGCTTTATAGAGGGTATTCGTGTAGCATAGGAAAATGTTGTTTTATTATATTGGTTAAATTTAACAGCAGTTGTTTAAAAATTAGCCAATCGGCATTACTATACCTTCCTTTTAAGGAAATATTGATTTTTCTAAACTAATTCTTTCTCATTTTTCAACAAAACTATTTTTAGAAGAAATTAAATTAATGCTTATGTTTTTGAGAATATGTATTCTTATACCTACTGAGTCATCATCTTTAACAATATTTTTAGCGTACCACTGCTGGACACAGGTCTCCTCTCACCTACTGAGTGCTAGCGTCTATATGCTACATATTTGTTTAAAAAAATAAAGTAGGTACTTCAGTCCTTTGTTAAATATTTTTATTTATATTCTGTAATCTATATGGTGTAGACCTGTACATAATAAAGAGTATTCTATGCTATTCTGTCCCATGACAGAGGACATGAGGTACTTTATTTATTTAAGGAAATATAAATTCATATACGTAATGAATCATACAAGACCTTTAATCAAAGTAGGGCTTCTTACCTCCATGTTGAGTTTCTGTAAACTTTAACTACTCGACGAATGTATCGAGAAGACGGTCCCAAGAGATGATGTCTTTTTACGTAACTTAAAGCTAATTTTCTTTAGATTTAGGCAACAATACCGTCGCTCGCATAGCAACACATTTTGTTTATTAACTTCCAAAATGCGAACAAAGATAAACCAACTCTTTGTAAAGAGAATTCTTTTCGAAACCTGTATCGTCATCGTTTTTTTTTTATGAAAATATCAAGTATGTATGATACTCGATAAAGAATTTCTTAGCATCGCAGCTAAAGTTATTTCAACATAAAAAATGAAATTCGTGTTTTTTTTTCTTACATTGGTAGTAAATTCTATCGGATTATTTTTCGTTGTTGAAAAGTTACAAACTAATGTAATAAGGCTTGTATCCAGTAGAATATCTTAATTTAAATAATAATTAAAAATTTAGGATCCACGTTGACCATAAGATATTAGATTGATAGTAAACAGGTTTGTACAACACTTTTATACGTCAATCATATTTTAAAACTAGCTGAGGTTGCTGTTTCCTATCTGAATACACTGAGAACGTGTAAAGATTGGGGTATGATGTGATCTGTTGAGTAATAAACCACTCAGATTGAGCAGATCTGTCCAGCAGTGATCTGTCAGGCGCTTTACTTTGTGTAAATATTTTCATCACCACTGCTCTCAAAACGGTGAAGGAAAACATCGCGAGGAAACCGGAATGTCCTAGAGGGAACACTTCGAACATATATGACATCTACCTACCCGCATTGGGCCCGCGTGGTAGATTACGGTCCACTCCCTGTCACTAAGAGGAGGCCTGAGTCCCAGGAGTGGGAACATTATATGCTGATTATGTTATGTTTTGTCCAGTCAATGCCAGCATTGTCATGACATTGTAGATATGTCAGTAAAATGAAATGAAATCGTTTATTAAGCAATATTATCACTGATCACTTTTACATGTCATATTTTTTTAAACTAGATGGAGCCGGCATTTCCTAACTGACTACTTATGAGAAGAAATAACCGAAACAAACTCAGGTATCATCGTCTTTTTTCAAGACTAGACATTAAAAATGAAAATATTTACAATAATGTACGTGATTAAAATAACCATTGCTTCTCAGCTCTGTACTTAAGAAAACTCTTATGTCTGTGGATACTAAGACTGTAAAATACTTTAGAAGTTTTAAAAGTTTAATTCAGTTAATTCAGCCTATCAATATCTGATACAAAGCAAAACGATCTAAATAGCTCCTTACATAAAAAAAAAATTCACTAAACTAATTTACCAGCCACGAACTCAGATTTCTATAAAGATAACGCGACTCTCAAAGCAGATCCTCCGATGGATAAGTAAGAAATGAAGAGTGCGAAAATATTCATGGCCGCCCCGCCGATAACATCAACTTTGTGAAACACAATACTAAAGGAACTCCGGTCAAACAGATAGGCAACGAAGTTTATCGGGGGCATTCGTCCAAAGAGTGAATTGCTGACCGCTTTGGACTTCGGCGCTGTCGTCTGCGCAGAATTCGCTAATGTAATTTATTAGGGTACCAATAAAACCGTCGCTATCACAATTTATAACCATTGTCTGTAACCCGAAGTTCGTTTACTTGTTCCATAGCTTTTGTGAGACCGTGAAAACATTTATTAAGTGCTACGATTATGTTGGCAATTGAATTAGTTGTAACAAATGATGATGAAGTTTTTAATAAGTGACAAGTTTTTTTTTTATAAATTACTAGCTTTCCGCCCGCGGCTTCGCCCGCGTGGAGTTCGGTTATATCGCGCTTTTTAGATTTCCCTCGGGAACATCAAATTTTTCCGGGATAAAAGGTAGCCTATGTTCTGTCTCGGGGTCTAAAGATTGTCTGTGCCAAATTTCATCAAAATCGGTTGAGAGGTTTAAGCGGGAAAGCGTAACAGACAGACAGACAGACAGACAGACAGAGTTACTTTCGCATTTATAATATTAGTATGGATAAACTAGGGCTTGACCGCAATCCCGCCTGATGTTAAGCAGTGACGCAATCGTTGATGGTAAAGCGCAATAGTTTATTAAGAGCCTATTCACTCTAGCCCTTGAAGACACTCAAATTGTAGTCCGACGGAAACAACCATCATCATCATCAGCCTTTACTCGTCCACTGCTGGACATAGGCTTCTTTCATGGCACGCCAACAAGCTCGATCCTGAGCAGTTCTCCGCCAGCCACTACCAGCCACCTTTTTGATGTCATCGCTCCATCTCGCCCAAGGGCGTCCCACGCTACGTTTGCCGAGACGCGGTCTCTACTCAAGGACTCGTTTACCCCAACGGTTGTCGGTCCTGCGGCATATGTGACCAGCCCATTGCCACTTCAGCTTGATAATCCTCTCAGCTATGTCGGTAACTCTGGTCTTCTGTCGGATCACCTCATTTCTGATGCGGTCCTTCAGAGAGACGCCCAACATAGCCCGCTCCATAGCTCGCTGAGCGACTTTAAACTTATGGACTAGTCTGACCGTTAGTGTCCACGTCTCGGCTCCGTAAGTCATGACGGGTAGGGCGCACTGGTTGAAGATTTTGGTCTTCAAACATTGGGGTATGGGCGACGAAAATACCCGACGAAGTTTACCAAATGCTGCCCATCCCAGCTGGATCCTTCTATTTGCCTCCTTCTCGAAGTTGTTTTTCCCTAATTGCAACGTTTGCCCGAGGTATACATACTCTGAAACAACTTCGAGCGGCATTCCATTTACGGCAACCGGTCCCGGAGTGACCCGTTCATTGAACATAATTTTGGTCTTGTCTAAGTTCATCCGGAGACCGATGCGTTGGGAGAAGTCAGCTAAGTTGGCCAGCATTTGTTCCAGCTCTTGCTGCGTTTCCGCCATGATGACGATATCGTCCGCAAATCGCAAGTGTGAGATGTACTCGCCATTGATGTTAATGCCCCCACCCAGCCAATCCAGCGTCTTAAACATATCCTCGAGGGCATTGGAGAACAATTTGGGGGAAATAACGTCCCCTTGTCTCACTCCTCGCTTAAGGGGGACATCTTTAGTCTGCTGGTTCTGGACTTGGCCGGATATTGTGGCGGCATTGTAGAGACATCTCATCACTTGGACATATCGCCAATCGACTTGGCATCTCTGCAAAGATTCCAGAACAGCCCAGGTCTCGATGGAGTCAAAAGCCTTCTCATAGTCCACAAATGCTAGACACAGGGGCTGATTATACTCTTCGGTCTTCTGTATAATCTGCCTCACTGTGTGTATGTAGTCTATGGTACTAAATCCTCCTCGAAACCCGGCCTGCTCAGGCGGCTGAAATTCGTCGAGTCTGCGCGCTAGTCGGTTCGTGATCACTCTCGAAAACAGCTTGTAGACATGGCTCAGAAGCGAAATGGGTCTATAGTTCTTCAATAAAGTTTTATCACCTTTCTTTAAAAACAGAACCACTGCGCTTCTGTTCCATGCCTTAGGAGTTCTCCCCGAAAAAATAGCAGAATTAAATATACGCTGAAGCTCTTTTAGCACAGGCGCACCTGCAACTTTCAAGAGCTCCGAGGTAATCCCTACTTCTCCCGGGTCTTCCCATTTTTAAGCTGTCCAAGAGCCATCACGATCTCGGCTAGGCTGATGTCAGGGAGGTCTTCGGTGTAGTGCCGTGTGAGAGTGGCTCTGGAATCTTCGGTGCGGGGAACTGGTTTAGGCGATTGCGAGGTATACAGCTGACTATAGAAGGTTTCGACTTCCGCAAGTACCTCCGGCCTCAAAGTAACGACTCTCCCATCAGATGTCGTCAGCCTTGTCAGATGGCTCCTCCCAAGCTTTTGTACGAAGACTGTCGACCCCCGGTTTAGCTCTATCGCTTCCTCTATGGAGCGTGTGATGAAGCTCCGGAGGTCTCGCCTTACCGCTTTTGAGATGGTCTTATTGAGGGCCCTGAGTTCCGACGAGGTTGATGGTGGATTTTCTCGTCGATCCTTCATAAGCCGGAGAGTCTCTTGTGAAAGTTTAGACCCTCTGCCAGTTCGTTTCATCCCGCTGAAATTGGCGCCTTCTTCCCGCAAGATTCCAACTACCCGATCGAGGTCCTGGTCAATGTCAACGTCGATTGTGGTTTCCAAGGCTGCGAATCGGTTCGCTAGTTTTAGATGGAACGCTTCAGATCGAGCAATGGTTCGGTTCAGGTTGGGTCGGAGCGTGGACCTCATCAGACGGTGACGTTCAAGCTTGTAGTTGATATTCAGAGTGCCTCGAACTAATCGGTGACCACTTCCGGTTTTAAACCTATTGATCACAGAGACATCTCTGAATATCCGCCTCTTGGTTGTCATGATGAAGTCGATCTCATTTTTCGTCATAGCGTCGGGGCTCTGCCACGTCCACTTTCGCTGGGGCTGTTTCTTGAAGAACGAATTCATCAAGAAAAGACCCTCTTTTTCAAGAAAGTCGACGAGCATTTGCCCCCTATGGTTTCTGATACCGAAACCATGTGATCCTACTACCGACTCGCCGCAAGTCTGTACTCCCACTTTAGCGCGTTGAAATCTCCCATGACAACGTTGAAGTGTGCCTTTGTGGTGTTGTGTAAGGCCTTGGATATGTCCTCATACATATCTTCTACTTCCTCATCCGAGTGTGTCGACGTTGGTGCGTACACTTGTATTACCTTCAGGGTATACCTTTTGGTTAGCCTCAGCACAAGGTACGCTACCCTCGTCGACACACTCGAGATGTCGACAGCGTTGTCACAGATAGATTTATTGACCAGAAATCCTATACCTCCCTGTGATGGCTGGTCTCCCTCCCTAAAATACATAAGATGGCCTGAGTCCAATGTGACCGTATCCTCCCCCTCTCTTCGGATTTCGGACAATCCCAGGATATGCCATCTTATGTACTTCAGTTCCTCCTCTAACTGCTCGAGGTGGGCATCGAGCCGCAGCGTGCGTCCGTTAAATGTTGCCAGGGTCAGTTGGTTTTGGGTTTGGCGGCCTGCCGTAACCCGGTGATTCCTAGCACCCCCTGCCCTGACGTTACCATGGCCGCCGCCTTGGCCAGGGATATCAAGGCCGCCGGGAACTGGGGGCCATCGATTCATTGTGCCTATCATGAAGTGTAATGGCCTACTACTACCACTAGCTAGACTGGCTAGACGGGTTGGTAGAGGGTTTTGTTTCGAGTTTTCCTTCTCTCGCACAGATGTAAGTGCATAAGCGCCTCTTAGTCGCCTCCTACGACATCCCGGGCAAGTATTGGAGTGGTGACAAAATGTATTCTAAGGCCGTCACCACACGGCACGGAAACAACCACCGCTGGCAAATTGTTCCAGTCCCTCGATGTACGCGGTATAAAGGAGGAGGTGAAACGCTTCGTCCGGATCGTAGTGGTGTTAATAACGTAAGGGTGGAAACTCGCCGTACGACGGGTCGTCCGATGGTGGAACGGAGATGGGGGAATTAAATCATGCAATTCCCTCGCCCAATCCCCAAAATACATCCTATAGAACACCGAAAGGCTGGCTACTATACGCCTGTGCTGGCTTTGGAGACCATCTCGAGTTAAATCAGGGTCATCAATCAGCCTCTTCGCACGCCTCTCCACCGAATCCAAAGTGACCAGGTGACACTTAACAGCACCAGCCCAAATGTCAAATTTACTAAATAAATCATTCTACGACTTTACCACTTTAAGGTAATGGGCTCTCTTTTAACGATAAATAGAATAAAGAAAAAAGAACGGAATACTTTCACTACAAAGTGAAAAAAAAAAAAAAACTAATTTCGGAAGTCGGTGTCAAAAACAAATAAGTATACAAAAACCAAAGACACCGATTTCCGAAGCTGGTTCTTTTTTATTATTTTTTCTTTACACTTTTTTGTTGTAAAAAGTATTGCTATTGTTTAAAATTAAGACTCCGACGAATTGAGAACGTTCTACTTTTTTGAAGTCTGTTAAAAAGTGCGGGTTGTCCATTACGTTTACGCACTGCATGTTGGCAAGAACTGATCCTTGTGATGTGGACATCGAACGAGTGGGCATGGATCACGTACGATTATGCATGCAAAAGCATCATTATTCATAGACTCCCGTCACAACTCCCATGTTGCGCATATTCATTGCGCATTTTCAAATCTCAATTATTTTTCAATGTAAATAAAATAATACTTAAAAACGGAAATGTTTGAAGTGTTATGCTGCCTGACAGGTGCAAATGCAAACAATGAGTCTCTAAATAATTGACCCAGCGGGCGTAAAACCTAAAATAACCACTAGGTATATAGATCGGCCTTCTGATAACACAAAATCGGCCTTCGGTTAGAACCGGCTACATTCAAATATTAATATATGAATGTCACTGCACAGTTAGCGCAGTGGGTAAGCTATTGACTGCTGCGCTGCGTGTCGCGGTTTCGATTCCCACACGGAACAAATTTTTGTATGACCTAGAAGTAGTTGTTCCGAGTCTGGATGTTTGTATATGTGAGTATATATGTTTGTAAACGCACCCACGGTATAGGAGAAATTCCTAGTGTAGGGCAACGTTTTATAAAAAATAAAAAATATATTTAACAAAGAGCCACAAACATAAACTTCAGTCAATTTAACGCAACATTTACTCAAATTAACAACGGGACACCGCCGAGCCCTAACTACCCCAGTAACATGATATTTAATACCCCATTACTAAAACACATTATTAAAAAATCCATTATTTTGGAAAAACATTTTTGCCAAAAGAAGCTAAATGTTCTGTGAAAATCTGAGGAGAGTTGATAAAATAAGAAGATGGCACTAATTCCAGTCGACGTCGGAATAGCTCTTAATAAGCTTATCTGCGTCTGCAGGGGACTCCTACACCTCGAATAAGTGGATTTTTGGAACCAACACCCACTTGCAAAATAAAGCTACGAAGTTATTGCTGAAACAAAGAAAAGCTTTATAATTTAGTGGCCTTTATAATACCTTATAAAGGCCACTAAATTATAATACACAGCTACCATACTACAAAAAAGATTTCAGATTTTTTGTAGTATGTTTTTTTTTTTTTTTTTTTTAAGTCAATTCAATTAAAATTTAATTCAAATAAACACTTACGTCGTCCTGGTGGCCTAGTGGTCAAAACACCAGTTTCTCAAGTATGAGTGTGCAGGTTCGATTCTAGGTCAGGCAAGTACCAATGTAACTTTTCTAAAGTTATATGGACTTTCTAAGATTATCTTAGACATCAATGACTGATTAAAGGTGAAGGAAAACATCTTGAGGAAACCTGGACTTTAAGTCAGAAATCGCCAACCCGCATTGAGCAAGCGTGGTGATTACGCTCAATCCTTCTCTGTATGAGACGAGACCTGTGCCCAGCAGTAGGACGATAAAAAAAGGTTGATCATGAGGAAATGCTTAAAATGTCAGGTAGAAGTCATCAGGCAATTAGTAGTTACTTTTTTAGATCCACATTACAGGGTCGCTTCTAAAATGTGGATACTATGCTGTATATTGCGCAAATTTGTCAACTCTGAGCCCAACCATTCACCTGCAGCTACAAATTATTTACTAAAATACTGTTAGCA
Organism: Sesamia nonagrioides; assembly: GCA_017933935.1. NCBI lineage: Eukaryota > Metazoa > Arthropoda > Insecta > Lepidoptera > Noctuidae > Sesamia > Sesamia nonagrioides. Next base: position 4,415,406 of record JADWQK010002280.1, on the reverse strand, counting down.
ATTGCAAGTTTGTTCAATATTTATAACAAACTTTTCCATCAGCGATTTTCATACAAAGTCCATTTACCTCATCAGACGGTACAAGTTCATCTGTCTTTCAAACAACGCCACAACAGTTTAAGAGTAATAGAATCACAATACAGATCTGACAAGTTTAATATCATTTAATTTAGCGATTCTATTATATTGCTTTTCAAAAAATAAAACCTTCCATTTAAATACCAGACTCTATTTTGTCAGTACAAGCACAGTGTTAAAGAAACTTTTGGAAAACGTAAATTGAAAAAGGAACCCTGAATTCATACGTAAGCTTCTGGGACTTAAAACGATTTGTCTTATCGGAAATTTATTGGGAAAAAGGCGTAACAAGGGACGCGTGGATTCACCAATGGATAGGCAACGGCTTAAACAACTCATTTTGATGCCAGAAATATGATGGGGATTACGTGTTTCAAAAAATATTAAAGGGGAAATTCTCTGTAACATAAGACAAAATATTTATTGAGATAATTCAACTAAAGGTAATAGGTATTAGTGTGTAGCTCTTTTTTTTCAGAGTGAACAGAGAAAGCCTTGGGGAAGGCCTTTGTCCAGCAGTGGACATATATAGACTGAAGAAGAAGAAGAACAGACAAGACGTGTCTTACGTGTGTAACTTGAGATCGATTCTCAACAATGTAAACTCGAGATTCACATTAAAGGCAATATTGCTAGTGCTTATAATTCAATTCATTCATTCAGTACAAGAAGTTTCTGTTCTTCGTGTTATCTCAACAAAGGGTGGCAGGTCATCGACACGTAGCCTGTTCCCATGGATTCAGGACTTGATTTTGGAAACCCTAGCGTTGAAAACTGTCAAAGGTTATTTAAAAAATGCAGTTTTCTATGAAACGGATATTTTTTTTATTTGATAACGTTCGAATAATAAATATACATATATGGACAAATCACACAGTGAGCTAGCCCCAAAGTAAGTTCGAGTCTTGTGTTATGGGATACTAATTCAACGATACGATATTTATAATATATACCTGCATATATAGATAAACATACAATACCCAGGCTAATCAGGAAAAGTCGTTTTCCATCATGACCTGGTCGGGGATCGAACCGGGGGCCGCCACGTCGCAGGCTGGTGTTGACCACTGCGCCACGAAGGACGACAAAGGAAATTTCTAAGGTACCCCAAATAATAAACAAAAGACAAAAAAAAATCGTGTGCCGGCAACAAACTTTAGAAGAAAAAAATAATAGTCCAGGATTACATTCAAGGCCATCTCGGCACCCTCATTCCCCTAGTTGCTGCAGGAGACTATCGTGATCGGAAGACAAAATCGAACTCCCTGCCACCGTAGGCACGGGCTTGCGGGCGGCGAGCACCGGTCAGCTCGCAGCCCAGTAAGGGCCAGTCCCGTGTCGACGGCGCGTTGTGTTCCACGCGTGCCTCAAAGAGATGTCACACAGCATAAAGGGTTCACGTGGCAAGGCCGCTGTTAGTTCGAAAGAGAAACCGTGGCCCTCGGCGAGCAGGCAAGTGATGAAACACATGTGGATTTTAGTCAGTAAAAATCTGTAACCCAGCTCCGCCCAGAGCGGCAGAGGTCATTTGATGATTTCCCATCCCAAAAAAAGCGTTACAGTCAATGACCGGAATTGCAAACGAAATACTAGCGTTGAAATAGTGAAACATTTCTCTTGCCTACACAATACGTTATGGGAGATATGTGAAACGATATCGGTATCAGTTTTACATACAAAGCGTCCGTTACATGGCGACGGGGGTCCCTGATAAGGCTTGACTCTCAAACACACTCGATTCGATCTTTGGAATAAATCTTTCATGCTCTCAAGAAATGGGGAGTCAACCATCGATTTGCTGATAAAGAACGGAAAATAGATTTAGATAAACTAACAATTAATCAAAAACACATGTTGCAAAAAATAGACATAGTTACTGTTTTTAACAATTGTGGAAGAGTTTAATAACAATTTAAAAAGGAATAGTTTAATAAGAAATGTTATACAAAAACTGATCACGTCGTCGTACTAGTATGTTAATTTTATTCCTTGAAGAAATTTAATTATCTGGTGAAGAAATAAAAAAGTCGTAATCGCATTATAAATTTTCTTACAGATCGTAAGTACAAAAAAACAAACATTGCGTCACCTCGCTCAACTGCCGTCTTCCTTCCTATTCACTCAGTTTTTTTTTGAGTGAATAGGCTTAATAAGCTAGTGCGCTTTTCCATCAACGATTGCATCACTGCTTACCATCAGGCGGGATTGCAGTCAAGCACTAGTTTATAAGTAATAAAAAAAAAAAAGAAAAAAAACATGTATTTAGGTTTTTAGTAGTAGTTATTTTTTCTTCGTCTTACGTAAACGGGCAGGTTACGTGGGTAATAAATGTTTTGCCATGGCGCCTCCGCCGGCCGGAACAAGCGAGGCAGACCAAAGAAGTGCTGGCTTGACGTTGTAAGAGATGACATGCGTGCCAACAATCTCACACCACGGGATGCCAAAGATTGTGCGAAATGGAGGCGTATTAGTAGGAAAGCGGACCCCGGGCTCCAATGTGAAAGCCGCGGATGCGACCGGGATTATACGCTGAGATGATGATGATGAGTAGTAGTTATTTTTTCTGTTACTGCTAATCAAAAAAGTGCCGTGGCCAAAAGTCAGTTGTACATATACAACGTGTAACATAAAGGATATATACATAACAAAGGCACGGCATCTTTACATGATATCAAACGATATTGGAAGGGTTTTTTAATCCTATCTCTTTATGTTAGGAAGTTATGAGGAAAAATACCGCCTGTGATAGGCTACTATCATACTAGTCGCACAGAGATATTCAAGACATTTATCGGATTTTGGCAAGTAACGTGACGGGTAACGAGTAGTTATTAACGTATGTACTGTGCTGCCACGTTTGTTATGATTTGATTTTAAGAAACACACGAAACCGAAAATTTGGTACCAATTTTTTGAGTATTTTTTTTTTTTGAGTTGAAACCCTTCCGATATCGTTTGATATCATCTAAAGATGCCATGCCCTTGGTATGTATATACCCTTTTTGTTACACGTTGTATACATATTTCAAAACAACTACTTTCGGTACAGAAACGTTATTAATTTTGTAGAACAACCCTGATACACTAACACAAATATCTAATACATATTAGCGTAATAATATGTAAATAGCTGGATACACAATTACTATGTTTATGAACTGATCTTGTACCCAGCCATGTGTGTTATTAAATTTAATATTAGATATAGCTAGTTAAAGTAAGTTGGGGGTAATTGCGTAACACACTATCAGTAGTAATAGGTTTCATTTTAGCAGATCAACAATATTCATTGCGTTATTTACGTTGTTGAATGAACACATTTTCGAGCATATGAAGCAATGGTTTAGCAATATGCTTCAAAATGATTCATATTTATAGTATAGTGCGTTACTTAATTAAGGTGTTGGCATTAAAATACTTTCTATGGTGCTAATCTCTAAACATCTCAGGGTGATAACATGCTTGAAGGGAGCAAAAAAATGAGTTGTCATTGGTGACTAACCCCAGCATCAGATAGAAAGGCAGCTCATTTTAGAAAACTTTTCAGGGTGATATTCTAAGAATAATTTAGTTACGGATTCTCTTCCAGCATATCTGCGATGGGAAAATAGATACAGAAATATAGACAGCGTGTGTGAAAATGAATACAAAAAATAATAAAGAAAATCAAAAACAATACAAAAATTATGAGAATATAATTAGGTAGTTGGCAGGCCATAACATCGACTGCCGGCAGAAGTTACCACCCACCAGACAAAGTCTTGTCGTCAAGCGATCCGTGGTGTTCCGGCTTGATGTCTGGTGAAGCCGTACGGAGGACGAGTCTGAGCAGTTGTGTTGCGATGTGTGCCGGGTACGATGCGCCAAATGTTGTTGTGTCGGGAGTTTGACCGTGGAGGGTTTCCAGATCAATCTCCCTCTGGCGCAGCATCGTTGGTCGTGTTTTTGGGTTTAGCATTGCATCACTTTGCTCAAATGCCGTCTTTCTTCCTATTCACTTTGTTTTTTTTTTTAGTGAATATGCCTAATAAACTAGCGCACTTTACCATCAACGATTGCATCTCTGCTTACCATCAGGCGGGATTGCGGTCAAGCGCTAGATTATAATTATAAAAAAAAACTTACTTCTAAATCAATTATCACTAGAACGGCTATTATTATAACATACTCACAATAAAAACGTAAACAACTATGATAAAGTCGAATGATAGCGTATTTTAACTCTACCTTTGATAACTGCAACAGTTTGGCAATCCCTAATGTTGTGCGGTGAAGAAATCCACAATCGCACCGTGTGTATTGAGAAGGAGTAGGAGTAGAAAACGGTGGAGTGGGGAGGGGTCTTGAGAAGGTTATATTCTGTAACAGGGTACTTACTCTTCAATTTGTTGTTCTTGGAATCGAAGGCTTCAATACGAATGATGAATTATGATTGAGTTATTCAATTTCATACATTTCTAGACGCTACATAGTCAAGTTAAAATTATCAGAAATTTTATTTATAACCATTCGGATTGATTTGAGTATAATATCAGTTTTGGAACTAAAATCATAATTGTGTGACACGCGAGGCATATGCAATTATGCATACTTGTTTTGATCAAACGCTAATTCATAATTATTATTTGTGCCAACTGGATTACTTTCACATCTGTGGACGGCGTATGACCGTTTCTTTTGACACTCATTCACAAGTTTCCGTGGTGTAGCGGTTATCACATCTGCCTAACACGCAGAAGGCCCCCGGTTCGATCCCGGGCGGAAACATAGCTTTTTGTTCTTTCTTTAATTTTATTTTTTAAGATCTTCAAAACTTCTTTTCTATGTTTATTTTTATTTTCTTATACTGTTTTTGTAATTTGTAGTAAAAAAATAGTATAACATAGCTTTTTGTTCTTTGTTTAATTATATTTTTTAAGATTATCCGCAGAAGTTACCACCCACCAGACAAATTCTTGCCGCCAAGCGATTCATCGTGTTCCGGCATGATGTCTGGTGAAGCCGTATGGAGGACGGGTCTGAGCAGTTGTGTTGCGATGTGTTCCGGGTACGATGTGTCAAATCTTTCCGGGTACGATGTGTCAAATCTTGTTGTGCCGGGAGTTTGGTCGTGGAGGGTTTCCACATCAATCTCCCTCTGGCGCAGCATCATTGGTCGTGTTATTGGGTCTAACATCGCACCACCTTGCTCAACTGCCGTCTTCCTTCCTATTCACTAAGGTTTTTTAAGTGAATGGGCTTAATAAACTAGCGCGCTTTACCATCTACGATTGCAACACTGCTTACCATCAGGCGGGATTGCAGGATTGCAGGATTGCAGTCAAGCGCTACTTTATAATTATTAAAAAAAAAAACAGATTATTATCTTTAAAACTTCTTTTCTAAGTTTATTTCTTTTTCCGTGTATTTTTGATGTAATAAAGCCAACTGGAAATAAAGTAATACTAGAAAAAAAAATTGTAGTAAAAAAATAGTATTAGTTTTACTAGTATTTTGTGAAAAAAGTCCGATACTAATTAGTAAGTAAAATAACACACACGACACGTTATTTTCCTACCTACCTAGTACGTCTATGTTTCAGGTTATGGTTGTTTTCCTTCGACACGGCCTTAACCCAAACAAAACCTTAATTATATGTTGTCAACCTCAAAACAAAACAAAACACTATCACGAAAGCCAGTAACAAAATCTCACCGATCCCTATAAAATGCTTAATTAAAGTCATAAGGTTCTTTCATTACAACTGACCCGAAACTGTTATAAAAGCTTTGTGATATTGTGTGAGGAATACAATGGAACTGGTAATTTACTTGTACAGTCATATTACCACGGTGGCGACCTCGATATCATGTGGATGACGCATTATGACATGAACTAGATGAAAACAGAAAGTCGATGTCGTTAAGAGGCTTCTAAATTATTCGATTATTAAATGTGGCTAAAGTTGTAGCCATGGGTATACATAGTTCAATATTGGATCGAATAATAGCTTTATTAAAAGGTGGTTTTAGAAAACTTTAAGATTTTAGGGTTTAATAGGATATTCCAAATGGACTCCAAATGATTCCAAAAGGACTTCATGTCAAAATAAAATCAAGCTGTGGATGGCTGTCTTGCTTAAATTATTATGACAGGTAGATTTATAGGCAGATGGATAGTCAATATCTGGCTACCAGTATCCAGATCAGTTATTTCTTGTTTTTATAAGCAACTAGCGGGCCCGGCAAGAGTTGTTCTACCCAGAAAAGCAGTGCTACCTACAAGATCAAATTTTCAAACCATCTCATTCATTGCACAAAATTTAATCCGAATTCGTCTAACCGTTTACGAGAAGTTAGTTGACAAAGACACGTACAGTAAATTTTGTAATTTATACTAATTTACTGATTAATATTTAGTTCTTATTAATTGGTTAAACTTATTAATATATTGGTTAATCCTAAAGTAATCTTTGCTGCTGTTGTTATTGGTGGGTTGAGTAAAAATACCTAAGTAAAACCAAATTACTGCTACCACAACTGACATGGTCATAAAAATCCCGCTTTGGGTTTTATTCTATTTATATCGGCAATTTTATGAAGTAAACCTTTTGTATTTTCTTTCCGTGTAATTATGATGTAGCTGGTATCTTCAATGCTCATAGTTATGTATATAATAACATTGTGTTGGGTATTCTATTTCTCTAAGAGTGGCAGTATTATGGTATTATCTGTTGACAATAATTTTGTCTTGTTTCCTCGTCGGGCTATGGTTAGAAATTGCTTTGTTCTATAAGAATATTCATGCTCTGATTGTCAGGTCATTTTATCTATTTATCTAACTTAATGTGGCACACAGTAAAATATTATATCTTTAGTTACATTGCTATGCAATTTTCGTCATATTCTTAACACGACGCCTGCATGTAATTCGCCGCAAGACTGATTAAAATTAAAAAAAAAACATTAAGATCAAATCTCAGGCTAAATTGAAAATCTTTAAATCTTTTCTTAAATTACAATCATTTCATTATTCAATCGAAAGTGATTATGATCTCCCAGTCAATTGAGCTAAGTACACCGTAACATCTGTTCCGCCCCTTGAACATGCCTTTAACCCCAATAAACTTACGAAAGGTTACTATTTGGGGTCCTCGCCTTATTCCCATTAACAGGAAAAACACTCCATTAGCTTCCTCAATAACAGGGGAAGGACCTAAATGAACAACAACTCTTCATAAGCAGTCGGATGTTAATTTAAAGATGCCATTTTTTTTACAAAGTAAAAGGAGAGACAAAGAAATTAGGTTCAAATTTCTTAGACGGAAAAGGAGCCGGGAGATGGGGTTCTGTATCATACTTATGACTCTGTCGTGGAGTATAAATTTGATGCAGTTTTTATTAATATTGTGTCCTGCATGTGGCCTGCGCGTAGCAGGCACTGCTGGACACTACTTAAAGCATCAAACACGTAACCGAAATCTGGGACGACCCCATTCAAATTGCCATCGACACGTTAAGAAGAAAAGGGCAGAGAGAAGAATATGTGTAATTTTTCATTGATCTTTTTATCCGAGTAACCTTTTTAGTTTTCGTGCATAGAAAGTAAAAACAGTTCTCTATTACTAGCACTCCAGTGTCCACGCTAGTTCTGGCACAAGGGAGGTCGCACCAGACTGCGGCTGACGCAGCGACCCTCGAGGTTGCGACAATCGTCAACAGGATCTGACAATTGGGACTCGAGGTGGCCCTGCAGAAGTCCGAGACCGTGTGCTTTCACGGTCCTCGGAACACGCCACCGTCGGGTTCCCACATAACGGTAGGAGGGGTTCACATCGGCGTCGGGTCGGCGGTCGAACTTCGAGGAGCACTTCCGACGTTTGGCACCCAAAAGGAATGGGCCGGGGCTGCCCTGAGGCGGATCCTCCACAATCTAGGAGAACCAAACGCCTCCTACCAGCTCCACGCGGGGGCCATGCGGTGGCCATGGCCATGGCCCTTTATGGGGCACCGGTGTGGGCGCGGTCGCTAAGGAAGTGACCAGCCCGATGCTTGACCACATCCAAGCGGCAAGTGAAGAAACACGGGTAGGTTTTAGTCAGTAAAAGTCTGATACGCCCTTCCGCTCCGCCCAGAGCAAGAGAAGTTACTTGATGACTTTCTATCCATCAGTGTGTCATCAAACTGTATCTTATGCCCCGTGATAGCTAGACAGTTGAAATTTTCATTGTTGTAGTATTTCTGTTGCTGCTATAAAAACAAATACTTTAAAAATATAGTCTTTGCTAGCTTTCCGCCGGCGGCTTCGCAAGCGTAGAGTTCGGCTATAGCGCGCTTTTTAGATTTCCTTCGGGGATTTAAATTTTTTCCCGGATAAATTGTACCCTATTATTTAATCCGGACTACTAACTTTACGAGTGCAAAATTTTAAAGCAATCGGTTCAGCAGTTATGGCGTGAAAGCGGAACAAACAAACAAACAAACTCACTTTCTGATTTATAATATTAGTGTAGCGTTGCCTACAACGCAACATGCGAACAACGCGTCATATTGACGTCACACGAATTCTACATCTCGCAATCAGAGTTTACCGTGTAACTAGCTGATATACAAGCTCGCGACATCCATCCATCCATCGACAAGTGGCCCGCCAGACAACTAGTCTGATCGGAGGATCCTCCCTTTTCTATGGAGGATGAGTGAGCTTTACACGCTGCTCCTCATACCTCCACACTGGTGACCCCGACGAACCAAATCGACCCGATTCCGACCCTATCCCGAACCGATCTCAACCCGACCCCGACCCGATCCCGAACCGATCTCGACCCGACCCCGATCCGATCCCGAACCGATCTCGACCCGACCCCGATCCGATCCCGAACCGATCTCGACCCGATCCCGATCCGATCGACGAACCATACCGATCTCGACCCGATCCCCGTTCGATCTCGATGACAAAATAGAAACCCTCAGACGGAGGGGAGTAATGTAGCGGTGCCTACAACGCAACATGTGAATAACGCATCATACTGACGTCACACGAATTCTACATCTCGCAATCAGAGTTTACCGTGCAACTAGCATATATACAAGCTCGCGACATCAACCGGCGGGCAAGTGGCCCGCCAGACAACTAGTCTGATCGGAGGATCCTCCCTTTTCTATGGAGGATGAGTGAGCTTTACACGCTGCTCCTCATACCTCCACATTATTAAGGATTGCGCGTTCGCCAGTCCTACTCGCACTTGGCCGGTTTTTCTTAATACATACACAGAGAGATACCCGTATACTAGTTTGTGCTAGCTAAACATTCATCTTATTGCATATCAGTTGAGGAATACTAATGAAAAGAGTTTCATTGTTTTCAGTTTCATTCCAATCAATTATTAAATTGATTATTATGTTAGTCATAACTTGAACTGTCATACTCTTATTAGCTAACCATATTATTCAATAAACAGGTTAATTTTTCTACGGTTTTTTTGATAATTGCGTATCAACCTCAAAAAAATGAAGAAAGAGAGAAAAGCTTTTAATTAGACATACATAGTTTGCAAAACACAAAAACACATACGACTAGAATTATAGCCATACGCTGTGGCTATTAACCCTTTACTACGAGTATATTCAACTTTTCATTTAAGTTTGAAACACAATTAAAAAGTTTTAACTAAAATTTACATAAAACTTTTATGCAGAAATTGGTAATAGCATTGAAGTGCTCCTCACTTAGAGTTACGTAGAACGATATAGTTGAAAATATTTCATAGTTTCATAAGCAACTTTGTATGGCCATCATATACAACGTGTAACATAAAGGGTATATACATAACAAAGGAATGGCATCTTTACATGATATCAAATGGTATTTGGAAGGGTTTTTTAATCCTATCTCTATATGTTAGGAAGTTATGAGGAAAAACACCGCCTGTGATAGGCTACTATCATACTAGTCGCACAGAGATATTGAAGATATTTATCGGATTTTGGCAATTAACGTGACGGGTAACGAGTAGTTATTAACGTATGTAGTGTGCTGCCACGTTTGTTATGATTTAATTTTAAGAAACACACGAAACCGAATATTTGGTACCAATTTTTTGAGAATTTTATTTTGAGTTGAAACCCTTCCGATATCGTTTGATATCATCTAAAGATGCCATGCTCTTGGTATGTATATACCCTTTTTGTTACACGTTGTATATATAAGCCTTTATTGCTGAACTAACATTAAGTACTTAATCTAATTTACAAATTAACACTTCAATAATCCTGTTCAGTGATCAGCGTGTCCTGTGACACATAGGCCTCTTCCAGCTTTTTCCACTCGTCTCTGTCTTTGGCTTTTCTTGACCAGATAGCTTCTCCGACTTTTTTATGTCGTCCATCCATCTTTTTGCCTGCCTGCCTCTTTTCCTTTTACCATCACGTGGTTGCCACTCCGTGACCGATGGTCATCATACATATTCACAAATGCAAATGTTAGATCTCAGTTTTTAAATAATTAAAACATGCAAATACAGGAATTCTTGGCGTTTTGTAGTTTCTAAGTTTTCACAACGTGTTTTAAGTAATTGTTAGGCTATTTTAGTTTCCAGAGGTGACCGAAATAGGACTCAGAGTAGTGGAAGTAGGCTGGATGCCGCCTTTGGACCCAACGGCTTACCTGGAATAGATTGGGTTCTGATCTTCTCCGTTCTCGGGCCTCGGCTATGGGGGCTATTAAGCGCATGCCTTGAGAGGGGCCAGTTTCCATCTCTTTGGAAGACAGAAAGAAGCCAGGGCACCATGCGGTCTCGCTGTTAGCTTACCGGCTCAACGTGCTGCTTAACGAAGTGGGTAAGCTCTTTTAAAGAGTCATTGTAGACCATCTCGTCGGGCGACTCATGCGGCCAGGGCCGGATTATTTATTACTAGCTTTCCGCCCGCGGCTTCGCCCGCGTGATTGTCGGTTATATCGCGCTTTTTAGATTTCCCTCCGGAACATCATTTTTTTCCGGGATAAAAGGTAGCCTATGTTCTTTCTCAGGGTCTAAAGATTGTCTGTGCCAAATTTCATCAAAATCGGTTGAGAGGTTTAAGCGGGAAAGCGTAACAGACAGACAGACAGAGTTACTTTCGCATTTATAATATTAGTATGGATTATTATTATCTGACGAATAGGGCCATCATTTACCCCATTCACCAAGTAGTGTGGAACCAGCGAAAAATGTAGTGCAGTGTCCCACACGGATCGGTCCTGGGGATGCATCTGTGGGACATTGGGTATGATTGGGTGCAGACATCTCTATCGAAGTCAGCGTAGTATGTTACGCTTATGCTGACGTAAGGGAGGTTGCACCAGGTGGCGGCTGATACAGCGACTCTCGGGGTTGCGACAATCGTCGAAAGGATCCGGCAATTGGGATTCGAGGTGGTACTGCGTATATCTGAGGCCATGTGCTTCTAGGGTCCTCAGGACGCACCACCGTCGGGTTCTCACACTATGGTAGGAGGTCGTCGACAGCCGGTAGAACTTCGAGTAGTTTCGACGTTTGGCACCCGGACTGGGAGGAGTCTGAGCTACGTTGAGGTGGATCCTCCCAAATATAGGAGGACCGAACGCCTCCATCCACACACATACACACCTACACGCCCACATAACACATACATAAATAAAATTCGTTCTCACGCGGTTGAATTCAACATGAATGATGTAATCAAATATTTGTAACAATAGCTTGAAAATTTAAAAGAGTGTCCATGGAGTTTCTTGCCCGTTCTTCTCCATAGGTACCTACTCTTTGGAATGGGCGACTAGCTTCATCTTATTGACTGACCGACCTTCTGACAATTCAAAAGTGCCTGTAACTGGTTTATTTGAAATAAATGATTTGATTTGATTTGATAAATACATACATTTCATTATTTATTAGTGACTCTAATTGCTCTTGACATCACAGCTGATGTCAATGATGAGATAGGAACTTTTTAGTTATGATCAAATTAGTTTAATGATCTTCCTGTATGAGTCACGAGAAATACTTTTCTCCTTTCTAGCAAAGTGTAGTAGGATACAAATCTATCACGAAAGACGGCCACGAAACACGGCGGACACTCTTATAAATCAAAATTTGTTAACAAAATATTGGTTACAACGTTTATGTTGGAATCATCAGCGAGACTTTAATGAGAAACGCAAAACTCGCAACAAATATAAGCAAGCTGAAATAATATAAGGTTACACCATTAAGAAATATTTTGAACAGGCATAAAAGTCTCTTCTAATATTTCAACCATCATTCAAAATATATATTTAGATAAATACCATAAATAATTTGATTTGATTTAATTTACTTCAAAGAATATTGAAGCTTTATTAAGATTTTGCTTGCTTTTATACAATACAACAATTACGATATGTATTATTCTGTATAACCACAAAGTATGTTACATATTGGGCACTTATTTATCAGTACCCCTCTTTTTTATTAATGTTTCTTGTTGTTAAGAGACGTGACGAGAAAGTTACGCATAACTTTAAACAACTTTTATAAACATAGCAGTAATACAACAGAAATTGTAGACAATAAAAAGAGTTATTTTCGATGTAGGTATCAAAATCATATTTGAGGCTGATTGTGGATACCTACTGTAGAGGTTGTCGGCCAAAGGCAACCTTATATAGTACAGACTGGTTAACAAAGAACATCCAAGCGTATTTAGAACATGGTGTCAAGGAATTTGATTTGGATTTTTGTTTATACGTATAAGTGTCAGTGCTACTTTATTTATTTATTTATTTATTTATTCTTTTTGCACACAAGACATGTACAGAGGCGGACTTAATGCCTTAGGCATTCTCTACCAGTCAACCCCAGGTGGTGGTGGTTACTTTAGTCTTCTTCTTCTTTTTTCAAGGCGAGATTCAACCTCAACTCTTGGTCAATGGCCTCTGTGGAATAGATACCACAATTTTGCCAATAACACTGGTAACAAATTATAGAAATTCTTTGAAAATTTAATTTCACAATAATGGCGGATATCGCCAATGACAGTTGAAAAAGTCCGCCGCGTGAACCGTCTATAAGGAAGGTTTAAGGCAAAGTCATGATGTGGCCACTATGCTGCGATATTTCAATGTTCGTTATGAATTATTTACTAAATTCATTTTTTACTACATAAATCACGCGCTTTTATTTAGTAAACGACACTAAAAATATTTTTAAAAGTAAAATGAAAAATGCTCGTTACACTCATCTTACCTTTCCCGTCAAAACTCCGCTACTTTAGTCAGTAATTGATGAAGACATTCTAACAATATAATTTTAAACGAATCCAATAGTCGTTTGAATCCTCCAAGTAGGCTTAAACTTCTATAGTACCCACCTATAAAGGTTTTTAGATAAGCCCAGGAATAATGATCCAGCTTAACGTGACAAACCATTTTTTAAGGTTCCGACATTCAAAACGTTTCTTCAGATGTTTTATAATGGAAACAAAAGAATTTTGTTCCTTCTCAGGATGGCCAAATGGAAATTATAAAAAATTGCTGAAAGTAATTTTGAATTGGTTCAAAATTTGTATTATGACTGAACACTACTTCGTACTGCAGAATAAGATATCATCACTACTCTCAATACGTTAAAGGAAAAACCTCGTGATGAAACTGGCATTTCATTTTTTTATATTTTCTCGGTGGTAGGCCATAACATCGGCTGCCGGCAGAAGTTACCACCCACCAGACAAAGTCTTGCCGCCAAGCGATTCGTCGTGTTCCGGCATGATGGCTGGTGAAGCAGTACGGAGGACGGGTCTGAGCAGTTGTGTTGTGTTGTATGACGGGTACGATGCGCCAAATGTTGTTGTGTCGGGAGTTTGGTCGTGGAGAGTCTCCAGATCAATCTCCCTCTAGCGCAGCATCGTTTGGTCGTGTTGGTCTTGGGTTTAACATCGCATCACCTTGCTCCATTGCCGTCATCCTTCCTATTCCTAAGTTTTTAAAGTGAATAGGCTTAATAAACTAGTGCGCTTTACAATCAACGATTGCATTACTGCTTACCATCAGGCGGGATTACAGTCAAGCACTAGTTTATAATTATTAAAAAAAAAATTGTGGTATGGGAGAATCTGTCCATTCTTTGGTTGCCTGGAAGAGATCGCATTAGCGATAAGGCCGCCCATTGTATGTTTTTGTGTTGAATGTATTTTGTTCGATGTTGGATTGATGTACAATACAGAATATGTAAATAAATAAATATTATGTGACATGTATCCTGCACCTGCACTGGAGAGAGCCCGCGTGGTGCATAACGGCCCACTCCTTCTGCGTCTATTTCGGGAACATACAGGCTAATTATGATCATGAGTATAATAATGATTACATAATCGTTAGAAGTACCTATATAAAATTTACTGACGAGTGAATGGAATCTAATAAATTATTTACTAAAAGATTTCTAAGTACCTTTAATATATTAATAAGTGTTTTAACATTCATACAATGATGCACCTTTTACAATTAGGGTTTTGGGCAAGGATAAAGTTAAGTAAAATTTAATACGATTTCGGTGCGCACAGGCCGGTTGAGGAACGTCAGACGACTTCTATCAAAAACAAAACAGCGCACCCCATATAAATTTAAAGGAAGCTTCCAGAATGTTCTAGAAATTTTGAGTCGCTGTCTTTGGCCAAGCGTCACAATATACAATTCTCCTGTGTCACAGTGTTTGTCCTCGATTTCCTCCAAACGTCTGAATCGATTTTAATGAAATTTCATATATACTTTCGTTAGGCATGAGAATAGGTTTTTATTTATTTTATTACTACTACTTACGCGGGTGATACCACGGGGCGAAGCTAGTAGTGATATATTTTATTTCATGAACTTAAAATCATCATCATCATCATCTCAGCGTTAATCCCAGTCGCATCCGAAGCTTTTTCAGCTTTGGAGTCTGGAGTCCGCTTTACCAGTCTAACTGCTGAGTTTGGCTAAACTTTGACATTTTCCGGAAAGCGACTGCCGTCTGACCTCCACAATCCGAGAGCGATATCGAAGTTTTGCAGTTAGACCAATTGTTGGACTTTTGAAGGCTCCAAGAACCCGTAACGACTGACAATAGATGTTCGTATGGCAACCGGGACCAACGGCTTAACGTGCTTTCCGAGGCACGACCAGACCAGTGCAAATATTCATATTCATGCATAAAAATATTTGCACTTCGTGTGGATCGAACCCGCGCCTCTTTACGCAGCGGCCGCGTTCGCTACCGCTACACCACGGAGGCAGTCACTTCATAAACTTAAAATCTCATTAAGAACTACATAATCATACATGAAACTACCTTACCTTACTAATCATTAAAAGTTAACATACACATGGAAAACAAGTTTACCTGAAACTTTACCCATGGAATTCACTTTTCTAGTTAAAAATGGAGTTTTTCTACTAGCTACTTGTCCAAGAACAGGGAAAGTTCTAGAATTAGTTTCTGAACTGTTAGTAGAGTTAGACAGTTTTCTTAATAGAGCTGTAATGGGGTGAGGCAGATAATGGCTATCTTAGTAGGTCAGAGTTTTTTTTTTTTTTTTTAATTTTATGATGGCTTTAATTTAGCTTTGGAAAGATGGGAAGTTAAGCTGCAATTAATGAGTTACAGAAAAAGAATGTAATATTAGTTATTATGACTGTATAGGTATTTAAATATATTTAATTAATTTTAACTGTATTATTTTACATTTTACCAGTTCAATTCTAGGTCTAAAATTGGTCACAAATGTTCGTCAACGTTTGCTATTCCAAAAAAAATCTTAACGCGGTTCACAGACTACATCTACCTACCAAGTTTCAACAGTATAGCTCTTATCTCTTATAGTTTCGGAAAAAAATGGCTGTGACATACGGACGGACAGACGAACAGACAGACATAACGAATCTATAAGGGTTCCGTTTTTTGCCATTTGACTACGGAGCCCTTAAAAGCATTTTCTTTCAAAGTCCAAGTTTTTTATTTGTAAAACATAGGTGAGTATAAAATAGGTGTTATATATATTATAGGTGTAATTATGGTGATCTCTTTGTTTTGCCGTTCACGGCGTACAAATATTAGTAGAAATAGGTAAATAGGTACATGTTACAATGAAATTTAACTAAAATTTAAATAACAAGATAACTTATAACTAATAATACATATCTATTTTATAATATTCTAATAGTACATTACGATATTAGTGCGTAATGATGGTTAAAACTCAATCTGTGAATGCACACTGTTGCTTTCCCGCCATTAGCATTATTATTTGCCATTTCAAATATGGAACAGCGCGCTGCTCACTGGCTAGAGCCACGCGGCGGCGATCAGTACCATAATTATTTTTTTAACACCCTTGCTCGTAAAGCTGATGTAATCCCACCGGTTTTAAATATGTAAAGCGGGCCATAACAAACGCGTGTGTTATCAAAGCAAATAGTTAAGTTATAGTCCATACAAATTCCATAACAGCATTATTTGTCATTTCAAATAATGATGGAATTGATCGCCGCCGCGTGGCTCTAGCCAGTGAGCAGCGCGCTGTTCCATATTTGAAATGGCAAATAATAATACTAATGGAGGGAAAGCAAGAGTGTGCATTCACAGATTGAGTTTATTTAAAATAACTGATGTCCTATCATAAATAAACAAATTTGTATTTGTTTGTATTTAAATGAGTATTTGTAAAAAAAAAAAAACAGTTTATTCGGTAATTTAAAAACTTGACTGCATGCTCTAGCATCTTTGCCAACATTTTCACGCAGCTACGGCAGAAAATAAACCTCGCGCCATTTTTCTCAAATTTTCTTTTCTTTGTACTTGTATTCTGAATATCTTTTTTTCTGTTTCCTCGCAAGTGTGTTAAAAAATGTCGTACGATATACGTGCGTATTGGTTATAACATGCTCGGCTCAATTACACCCTCGCCTTCGGCTCGGGCTGAAATTCCGCCTCGCATGTTATAACCATCATTACGCACTAATATCGTAATGTACTATAAATGACAAATAATGCTGTTATGGAATTTGTATGGACTATAACTTAACTATTTGCTTTGATAACACACGCGTTTGTTATGGCCTGCTTTACATATTTAAAACCGGTGGGATTACATCAGCTTTACGAGCAAGGGTGTTAAAAAATAAACATAACGATTTTGCAAACAACTAGCTTACCTTATGAGTATTAAATTTGAAATGTATATTTATAAAAATCGAGCACTACCAAAATTTAATAATAGCACACACATTTAATCCACATATTTATCCACATATGTTTCATTGTCTTCTAGGTATTCATTAATAAAATAATATGTCTTTTGAGCTAAGAAATCATAAAAATGTTTTTTAAAATCTTTTAGTTCGTGTTTTTCTCTTATAGGCTTTGGTATTTTGTTATAAATTCTGGGTGCCATACCTAAAAAACTTTTTGAATAGAATGCCGTGTTGTGTGTATTGGCATAAATTTCAGAATTATGACGTTTCGACTTCAAAGTTCTAAATTCTTCTTATACTTATATCTAAGTTCTAGATATAAGTTAGACTTTACGAATACCGCTGTCTCAAAAATATACATAAATGGTAAGGTTAACAGCTTCAGTTTTTTAAAAAATGGTAGGCAACTGTCAGTTGATTTTAACTTGAGCATAGATCGTAAACATTTCTTTTGCGCCTTGAATGCGGTAAGCTTATCTACGGAGTTTCCCCAGTATATAATTCCATAAAGCAATGTAGATGATACGTAGGCATTGTACGCTACTAGGACGACAGACTCATTTGCGATTTTTCTAAAGTTATACAGAGCATAGGAAAAAACTATTTACGGTCGAACTGAGTAACCTCCTCCTTTTTAAAGTCAGTTAAAAAATTTAAATGCATTACGGCAAATTTATATTTAACGGACAAATAAGCATAATTCAGGCAAACTGTAAGATTATTCAGAATTTTATTAAACAAGCGAGCGAAAAAACATTTATAACTCAAGAAGCTACGAGACGTCTACGAAACTAATTATTCGTAGCAGCTCTGCTACAAGTGCTACGAGCTACGACGGTATTGACTTTTAATAACGTCCCCCACCGTGACCTATCGCAAAGGTCAATAACGAACTAATTCAAATTCCTTTCATAATCACTTCAAAACTTTATTCAAGCGTTCTGCTTATTTAAGCTATTTTTGAATAATTTCGTTTAATTAAAGGATGACGGTATCCACTACCGATATTATGAAATTAATTAACTTTACTAATGGACTGATCCGGTGTTTGAAATTAACTATGTAAAATATTTTTATTGTTATAGTTCGTGAATCGCTGCCCTAACCCTTCACAGAAAAGAGGCGTGATTATGTTATGTTTTTATTATAGCGGGCTGCGGTCGGATGTTTCATTAAAGGTTCAGAGCCCAAAGGGTAAAAACGGGATCCTATTTCTGTCTTTTATTCCGTCTGTGTAACTGTTTGTTTGTCACCACGCTATATCTCGTGAACCCTGATAGCTAAACAGCTAATATTTTCACGTATTTCTGTTCTCACTCGTCATTATCCCAGCGTATAATCCCGGTTGCATCCTCGGCTTTTGCGTTGGAGCCCGGGGTCCACTTTCCTACTAATACGCCTCCATTTCGCACGATCTCTGGCATCCCGTGGTGTGAGATTGTCGGCACGAATGTCATCTCTTACCACTCCAAGCCAAAAAAAACAGAACTCTTGTGTATAGACAGATGGTACGTCTTTACATACCTACCCTTGGTGTGCGAGTTCAATTCGCATTTAGCCGGTTTTCACTATATACATACATATATATATATATATATATATTTATTAATTATAAACTAGTGCTTGACTGCAATCCCGCCTGATGGTAAGCAGTGATGCAATCGTTGATGGTAAAGCGCACTAGTTTATTAAGCTTATTCACTTAAAAAACTTAAGAATAGGAAGGATGAAGGCAATTGAGCGAGGTGATGCAATGTTAAACCCAAGATCAACACGACCAAACGATGCTGCGCTAGAGGGAGATTGATCTGGAGACTCTCCACGACTAAACTTCCGACACAACAACATTTGGCGCATCGTACCCGCTACACAACGCAACACAACTGCTCAGACCCGTCCTCCGTATGGCTTCACCAGACATCATGCCGGAACACGACAAATCGCTTGGCGGCAAGACTTTGTATGGTAGGTGGTAAATTCTGCCGGCAGCCGATGTTATGGCCTACCACCGAGAGAATATCTTGCAACAACAACAACCAAATCTCAGTACATAAGCATGCCACGATTCTCGTAATTTAAAACTATAAGCAAATGTCAAAAAGTAGGGATGAATAAAGTAGGAAGGAATATGAGGTATTTTTAATATATTAATATCAGACCGTGAATGTTCTTAAATTACGAGATTTGCTCCTCTGTTTCAATCAAAATTACATACAACCTTGCAAATTAAATCAGCCAAACTCCCTTCCCACTCCACCTTCAAAATCTTAACATACTTCCCTCCAAGCGAGCAAAACAGCTGCGGGAACAATACGTAATTGCATATAATTTACTACGCACAGCTCTTTCTTATATAGTAGACGTTTATAAATCAGAATTTAATAAGTAAATCTGAGTGGCATCCAAAAACTAACAGGCTTGCAAATGAATGAGTGAACGAGGAACTGACTTCTTAATAACCAGCAGTTAAGTGAATGGCTGATAAAGGATCGTTCCTTTTTTATTCGCTTAGCTAATTCTTTTATGTGGCATTGAAAGGAAAAGACGGTGTCAGATGTACATGATTGGGTTTCAAAGACTTTGGATGGGTTGTTTTTACGCTTAAGGTGTAATATGTCTTATTGTAATACTTAATTCTAACTTAAACACTCTTACCTAGTTTTTCGAAAGGAAATATCAAGGCTAGAGACAGTTTCCTATTGAGCAAAAGTCACCCTCCCATATGCCATAGTCGGCCAGTCTCTTCGGCACGAGTCAAGTTTTTTCTTTTTATTTTATAAACTAGTGTAGTAGTTTGTTGTAAGCCTGTTCGCTGTAGCCTTGAAGACACTTAAATCGTAATGTGATAGGAAGACCGATACAGGAAAATTGTTAAAGTGCATTTTTTTTTTTTTTACATATTATAAACCAGCGCTTAACCGCAATCCTGCCTGATGGTAAGCAGTGACGCAATCGTTGATGGTAAAGCGCACTAGTTTATTAAGAGCCTATTCACTCTAGCCTTGAAGACACTCAAATTGTAGTCCGACGGAAACACCGCCGCTGGCAAATTGTTCCAGTCCCTCGATGTACGCGGTATAAAGGAGGAGGGGAAAGGCTTCGTCCGGATCGTAGTGGTGTTAACAACGTAAGGGTGGAAACCAGGCGTACGACGGGTCGTCCGCTGGTGGAACGGAGATGGGGGAATTAAATCATGCAATTCTGCATGTCAAGTTTTTATGCAAAGGTTTAACTTATACAAGGTCCAGGTATTCTTCAATTGGCAAAAGGTATAGGTTTGCATACCGTTCTTAACGTTACACCACATTTTGGCAGAACATTGGACGCATAAAATAAATATACCCATGGTATTCCGTCAAGAGTTGGTTCATCAGAAGCTCACCAGTTGGTGGCATATTGATGAATGGATTCTTTTTGCTGCCTTAATTACTTGTAATATTAACAAGTTAGATCTTACTGAGCGTCAACGACGACGTAGGTTAATTAATTAATTAAACTAATTGTATACCAAATTGACAACCTACTTAATTTTTTTGTATGTTTAAAGAACAAAGTTGTCTTTTTTGAAAATTGTATGAAATGGCTATAACACGGAAAATTGGCTTGTTTTAAATATACAATTATTTTTTTTGACTCTACGAACCTTTTTTTATTAGCCTATGTGGTGTCCCGCTGCTGAACATTTTTTCTTAGCTTCTTCTTCGTCAGCCTATAGATGTCCACTGATGGACAAAAGCCTCCCCCAAGGCTTTCCACGTTGACCGGTCTTGTGCTGCCCGCATCCATCGGCTTACCGCGACCTTCATATTGAAGGTAATAAGGGTTTATTATTTATTTATTGTTTTTTTTTTCTTTTTTTTTTCCCTACCTTCCTGCTGAACATAAGCAACGCTTTTTCCTTTTTCCTTATTCTTTTTTAACGCCATCTCTGGCCATATTGACCCAACAAACATGATTAGAACGTCACAGTATCTTCACCACAATCCGTAGCTTCTGTTATTCTGTTAATCTACATACACATTCCAAAAAAATCACACAAACTAAAGAAACTGAAAAATGTAAAAGCGACTATCATTTGGAAACTGTTAGTCATAGCGAACAATAGAGCAATAAAGCACAGTACACATGACATGGCAAAAGTGTGAAAATGGGTGACACGCTTGGTACTATTGCATGTCATTCTACGCTACACTACTGTTGTGTAGACTATCCCTATCTTCGATCTGGAGAAAATATTTACGTAAATGTGTAAACAGTCGTATTTCATGTGAAGAGCTGTTTGTTGTCTTTCAAGGTGCGTCGTAAAATAAGGTACGTTCTCTGAACTTATGATAGTGTATTTTTCTGTTGGATCAATAAATTCTATTGCAAGCTTGGCAATATGCTATATGTGATTCGAATTGAACATTTAGTTACAAAAGATCGCTCTTGAATGTCTCTTTAAGGGAAACATACCGATGTTAATTGTTTTATTATAAGTTATTAACTATTTGTGTGCATTCTTTAGTAAATAATCCATTATCGACCCAAACAATTGCAATGGCAATAAACAATTTTGATTTGATTTGAACTTTATTTTCTGTAATATTATTTAATTACATCACCATTACTTTCTAAACAATGAAGGAAACTATCGTGAAGAAACGTATATCCGCGTGCCCTTCACTCTTCTTACAACCTTTATTAGTTACAAGTAAAGACTTGTAACTAATAAGGGCTTAAATTCGGACTGATAAATCAGATACCAGTCCGGATTTATGCCTGGTTTTTATACCGGTTTGATAATTTGTAGAATGACCCTAGCATTAGCGACCAATAGTACCAGTTTTCTACAGTACAGGGATTATTCAGTATACCTATATAATACTCATATATTTTCAAAGCTAACCAGAATTGTTGCCGAAACGTATATTAGGTACAGGTACACCTAACCCTTCGAGTAGAGTAGATCAGTTGTCATGTTAGTATAAACACACACGAGTGATGTCAAAGGCAAAGGCCACTACAGCTGTCGAGGCATTGTCGGCTGCCGTAGCCAACTTGCTGCACATGAGCGGCATGTTGTCAACGACTGCGTTGGAGGCATCCGGGTCATCGTATTGCTCATGTATTTGTGTACGGGAATGACGGCTGGAGTTACCACCGTTGAGTCAAAAATAAATCCCAGCAAAAAGATAAATGTAGAAAAATACAAGCCAAGTTCAATATTATGATATGTGTGTGTGGCTGTCGACAGCCTCCGTGGCGTAGCGGTAGCAAACGCGGCCGCTGCGCAAAGAGGCGTGGGTTGCACAGTGCAAATATTTGTATGCATGAATATGAATATTTGCATTGGTCTGGTCGTGCCTCGGAAAGCACGTTAAGCCGTTGGTCCCGTTCCAATGGCAGTCGTTACGGGTTGTTAGAGCCCTCTAAAGTCCAAAAATTGGTCTAACTGCAATGCTTCGATATAGCCTTCGGGTTATGGAGGTCAGATGGCAGTCGTTTTACGGAAAATATCGTAAGTTAGTATATAATAAGTTTAGCCAAAATTAGCAGTTGAACTGGTAAAGCAGACCTCAGACTCCAAAGCTGAAAAGGTTTCGGATGCAACTGGGATTAACGATGAGATAATGATGATGATGGTGTGACTGTCGACTTTACCGACAAAACAATTGAGATCTAAATGGGTTCTAAGTGGAACTTTACAATATAAAACAATAAAATGCATATAACATAAGGTAAGTCGATTGGTCTGATATATGTATAAGATTAGCGGCCGCCAGCGACTTCGTTCGCGTGGAGTTAGTTATGCTCCGCTCCTATTGGTTGCTGCGTGATGTTATATAGCTTAAAGCCTTCCTAGATTAATGGGCTATCCAATGCAAAAAGAACTTTTCAAATCGGACTAGCAGTGCCTGAGATTTGCGCGGTCAAACAAACAAATTCTTAAGCTTTATATATTACTAGCAGCCGCCAGCGACTTCGTTCGCGTGGAATTAATTTTGCTTCGCTCCTATTGGTCGCAGCGTGATGTTATATAGCTAAAGCCTTCCTGGATTAATGGGCTATCCAACGCATAAAGAATTTTTCAAATCGGACCAGTAGTTTCCGAGATTAGCGCGAACAAACAAACAAACAAACAAACAAACTCTTCAGCTTTATATATTAGTATAGATATTTAATATATTAAAATTAGCCAAGTCAAATAATAAGGTTCAATAGAACATAAGTTTTGTGCTGTGTATTAATAACTAGCGGCCGCCTGCGACTTTCTTCGCGTGGAGTTAGCTATTTGAACATTTTATGTTAACACCAAAATATACAGCGTACCGCTCCTGTTGGTTGCAGCGTGATGTTATATAGCTATAGCCTTCCTGGATTAATGTGCTATCCGACGCAAAAGTATTTTTGAAATTGGACCCCCAGTTCCTGAGATTCGCGCGTTCAAACAAACAAACTCTTCAGCTTATATATTAGTATAGATTCTATATTGAATACACAATTTTACGTGTCCAATTTGACTTCCATTTTTCAACTCCCATTATAAGGCCTCCAAATAAAATAGCTAAAGTCATACCTGTCAACCAACGCACTGACATCAGCATATTATTTATTCCTCCTTTGTTACAGCCGCACCTGTTATGCTTAGGCGTGTCGTTATTTAATACCCGCTCAAATGGAAGGTCCATCACTTTCTTGTCAGTTATTGAATTTCAAAGGCACAAGGCAAATTAATGTGACCGCTGGTAATAGTTGAGGGGCCGTTAGTAAATTAAAGATCACGCCTTGATTTACCTGTCATTTGTATTAGAATAGTGTATTCTGTAAAGCAGAAGCAATGGCAAGTCATGGTGTCGTTGTGGTTAAAATACCAGCTTCTCAAATATGAGTGCGCGGGTTCGATTTATTGAATTTCAAAGGCACAAGGCAAATTAATGTGACCACTGCTAGTAGTTGAGGGGCCGTTAGTAAATTAAAGATCACGCCTTGATTTACCTGTCATTTGTATTAGAATAGTGTATTCTGTAAAGCAGAAACAATGGCAAGTCGTGGTGGCCTTGTGGTTAAAATACCAACCTCTCAAGCATGAGTGCGCGGGTTCGATTCCAGGACAGGCAAGTACCAATGTAACTTTTCTAAAGTTATATGTACTTTCTGCAGGTCAGGCAAGTACCAATGTAACTATTCTAAGTTATATGTATTTTCTAAGTATATCTTGCACACCCATGACTGATTATAAGGTGAAGGAAAACATCTTGAGGAAACTTGGACTTTAAGTCTGAAATCGACAACCCGCATTGAGCAAGCGTGGTGATTACGCTCAATCCTTCTCTGTATGAGAGGAGACCTGCGCACAGCAGTGGGACGATAAGATGGTTGAAGATGATGAGTGTTTTCTGATAACACATTGTATTTGTTTTATTTAGATTAGAAAACATACTATTATTAGATTATTTATTATGTACACCATATAAATTACATAACATAAATAAGAAGATTTTCCAAATATTACAGAATGGCTCGCTTCATTTTTAGTTTACCAATATAAAAAGCTAATTTTGACTGGGTAATAAAATATGAGATCAGCGTACGTTAATTAAAAATTATACAAGTTTTTCATATCTTGATTTCTTTATTGAGATTTGTTCTTAACTGAAAATGTTGCCCACATAAGAACATCTCCCATGTTTTTCTAATGTGGGTCTACTTCATATAAAAATCGTGCAGTGATTTAACAGTTCTATTAACTAACAATCAATTGTATGCAATTTTTGGAGGTAGGCGCTACTGTGCTACTGTTGGCATCGGCTCTGTACAATTTTAAGAATTAAAATTATTATTACCGAGTAATCTTCATCCAAAGTGTTTAAATTCCGCAAAGAAAAGCGCAAAACATCGAGAGAATTGTGTAACCAGTGTGAAACTTTCGAAATTCTAGCAAAAACTTGTGAAATAACACGTAACGGATTACACGAAAAATCGGGTTGCATACAGATTCCATAGAGGAACAATACATCAGCATAATTAGAAGGTCAGTCCAAATTTACCATAAGTGCAAACAACTATTGGAAAACGATTATTTTCGAACTTGCAGTTCTTACATTTCGAGGTACGATTAAGCGCCATCTATGAACGAGTAGTCGAGTGTGCGTAAAGTATACATCAGCTGCATATACTTAAATTGATGAAAAATAGATAAAGTGAATATTCATTGATGAAAACTAAGTACAACTGTAGTGTTTGAAGACTATTAGTGATTTAAGATAAAGTTTACCGGTTTCCATCAGTATTCCGTAAGAAAAACAAAAATAGTGCAGTGTAACGAACATAAATTTTAAATTTGTGAAAACAAAAGCTAATTGTATCAACCACCAGAAACTGACTTTTGATGCATTAAACAACCCAAAAATGTTTTAAGAAACACAACATTACATAAGGTATGAATATACATTTATAGTTTAGTGATTTGTATATGCTCAATGCAAATAGTAAACAAAAATCTGCATTCTCATTTGCCTTAAACTTAACTCCACGCCATCTATGTTCGATATGCTCAAACACTTAGAAATCAATAAACTGAACTGGTAATCGAACAAGATATTAATTTCCGAGCTAATTACTACGTACGCTAATAGAGGGCGCTGTCTACAAAATTGCATCAAAAAGCTACTAAATGGAGTCACTATGCGCAGGATGTCTTCAAGGACCACTAAACAAAGAAAAGCTCATTTGTAAGTTATGTAAAAAAACATATGACTTACAATGTGCAAATATTACTGTCACACATTTTAACAAAACTATGTCACTAACCCAAAAAAAGTCGTGGAATTGCCAAACTTGCAAATGTAAAATCCCAAAAACTGGGAATATAAACACCCCTATTCGTGCGGCATTCGAATCACAACCTACTAATTCACCTCCTGAAGAAAGTAATGTTACTGTTAGGAAAAGAGCAGCTAACTCCAACCTTGACTTATCCTCCTCACAAGACCTGAGTTTATTAGGTGATACACAATTCTCGGAAGATAAAGAAACACCACTGAGCAAAATTGATCAAGGAGAACTAACATTAAAGAATCTGAGCGAAATGATAATTCTTCGGCTACGTGAAAACAACCAGTCTATAATAGCGGAGTTACAAAATACCATCCAAACAGAAATTAACAAGGCGATTACTAAACTAAGAGAAGATATTGAAAGAAAAACCGACTCACTTTTTAAGGAAAACGAACAAAGACAAGAGGATATAGAAATAGTAAACAAGAAAATTGAAAAACTAAACATTGAAAACGAAAAACTGAAAAATGAGATTAAAAGCCTAAACAAACTGAAAGTGGAAAAACATCTGAAATGTACCGAGAACAACTGCAAGAAAATAGTACTCTACGGTTTTCCTGAATATTACAAAGAGCCAGATTATGACCAACAATGTAGATTAATTGACATTTGTTATGAAAAACTAAATATCGACCTTACCGGGTACATAGAAGAAACATATAGACTAGGCAGAAACTATAATCGCAACCGACCCCTAGTAATTGAACTCATTAGTAAAAGAATGGCAAAATACATTGTTGAAAATAAACACTGCCTTCAAGGAACAAGATTATTCCTATCTGAATTTTTAGACGAAAACGAAAGAATGGAGAGAAAAGAAATGCGAGAAGAAATGTTAAGAGCAAGGAAAAAAGGGTTATATGCAATAATAAGAAACAATCAGTTGTTTATAGAAGGTAAACGAACAGAAATGCAGAAGGAGCAACCCGACACAGACACTAATAATCAGCAATTTGAACGCCACCAAACTCAGTATAATGTAAATGAAGGTAGCAACAATCGTTCATTTCGAAACCCCAGACCTACAATTTAAAATCTTATTTCAAAACATTCAAAGCATTCATAACAAGCACCACCTTCTAGAGGCTTTTCTCAACGATCAACCCACCTACAAAGCAATATGCATGTCTGAGACCTGGCTAACCATAAATAAATTAGAAACTATGCAATTTAGTGGATATTTAACTGCGGCATCGTATTGTCGCCGCTCTCGAAGTGGTGGCGGTGTCTGTATTATCTTAGAGGATAGTGTAGAATCTATAGAATGTTGTGATATTAGAGATATGTCTGTTGAATATTGTATAGAAGTATGTGCATGTAGGCTACCAAAGCAAAATCTATTAATAGTTACCATGTATTGGAATAGAAGAGAGGAAGTAGTTTTTATTACTCAGCTAAAACAATTAATGCAACATATAAACAATAAATACCAAAAATATAACGTCATTATAGGAGGAGATTTAAATATAAATACATTAGAAAATAGCGTAAAAACAAACCAATTTATTGATATCATGCTAGGATTTAAATTTATACAACATATAAAAGATCCTACGCGTATCTCACAAACCACGTCAACATGCCTAGATTTGATTTTTACTAATTTTAATGATAGCAAAATGTACACGACCGTAGAAGAATTAGGCTTTTCAGATCATTGCGGAACAATAATACACTTGGCTATAGAACAACAAAGCAAACAATCCATTTGGTTTAGTAATAAAAGACTATTTAACAGTAATAACATACAAAAATTTAAATCAAAACTAAAGACACTAAACTGGAATGATATTATACAGCCAAATAAAAACGTTGATGAAAACTATCTTTCGTTTCATAAATCTCTGATAGATATCTTGGATACATGTATCCCTATACGCAGACTTAAACTAAAAACAAAACGAAATAATTGCTGGCTCACCGTTGGCATTAAACAATCTTGTAAAAATAAAAGACTATTAAAAGTTCTTTCCACAAAAATTAATGATTCAATATTTACAAAATATTATAAAAAGTATGAAAAAATCTTAAAAAAATCAGTAACACAGGCAAAAAAATTACATTACATAAATAAAATGAATAAATCATCAAATAAAGTAAAAACTATGTGGACTATTGTAAAAGAACGGACAAACAAAATAACTAAAAAAGAAAAACAAAATATAACACTACAAACAACAAACCTAATAAGTGAACCTAACCAAGTGGCTAATGTTTTCAATAACTTTTTCGCATCCATTGGGGAAAATACCACCCAAACATCTGGCCCTGAACAGGGAGAAACATCAGTGATTAGGCCCACTGAAAACACCATGTTTCTTACGCCAGTCGACGCATACGAAGTCAACCAGATCTTAAAGAACCTTAAAAATAAAAATAGCCACGGCATAGACGAACTCCCACCGACTCTGTTCAGACAGTGCGCTGACGAACTAACCTTTCCGTTTTATAAATTAATCAATCAATCCTTTGACGAGGGCACTTTCCCTAATCAACTAAAAATAGCTCTAATTAAACCAATCCATAAAAAGAACTCTAAAACGGACCCAAATAACTATAGACCAATTTCCCTTCTTCCTACAGCATCCAAAATATTTGAAAGGGCAATGTGTGATCGCGTTTATTCTTTTTGCGAAAAATATAACATTTTCGATGACTGCCAAAATGGGTTTCGTAAAAACAAATCTACAACGTTAGCTGTATATAAATACATCCAAGAGGCAATAAATATTATAAACAATAAGCAATATGCAATAGGGATATTACTTGATATGACTAAGGCATACGACAAAGTGCAATTTAAAATATTATTAAATAAACTGTATGGAATAGGAATACGCGGGAAAGCCCACGACTGGTTCATATCATATTTAAAAGGTAGAGAGCAAATAGTTGAGATCGAATATTATAATAAAAAAACGAAAGAAGCAAAACTCATAAGATCTGATGTTAAACCAATACATGCTTCAATTCCCCAGGGAAGTGTCATAGGTTGTCTGCTTTTCCTCATATATATAAACGACCTCCCTAAAACCATTGAAGGTCCATGTGTACTTTTTGCAGATGATATCTCTATCCTGACCCCATGCCAAACAAATGCCAATTTAAACGACAAACTTTCTACTATTCTTGAAAAGACTATAAACTGGATGACAAACCATAATCTCGAAATAAATTTCACTAAAACGAAATTAATAGCTTTTCACCCCTGGCAGAAAAAACAAATAGATATAGACTTTAATTTTAAACAACATAAATTAGAAACAGTAAATAATTTCACTCTCCTAGGTTTAACAATAGACACTCATTTAAACTGGAAAACACACATACAGACAGTAAAATCAAAAATTTCCAAGTTCTCATATGCTCTCCGCGAAATAAAAAAGACCACAAACCTACAAACCGCACTAAGTACATACTACGCGTACGCCCATGCTTGGTTTAACTATGGCATCATATTATGGGGAAATAGCACAGACGCTCCTTCCTTATTTACCATGCAAAAAAACTAGTAAGGATAATTACTAACATAGAATCAACAGACAGTTGCAAGCCTCACTTTCAAAAACATAAGATTCTAACCTTAGTTAGCCTTTATATTTTGGAATTATGCAAATTAGTCCGTAAGTATCCAGATTCCTATAAGACACGGGGAGATGTACAAACGACTTATATATTGCGTCATAGAAATAAATTAAATTTGCCCCCATCCAACCTAAAATTGCACTCATGTAGTCCATATTCTATGTCAATAAAAATTTATAATAAATTACCAGAAGACATTAAAGAACAGAAAAAAACCAGTATATTTTTATTTAAATTAAAGCAATACCTAATCAAGAAAAGCTACTATACGTTACAAGAATATTTAACAGATAAATTCAATAAAAACACATAACTGTAAAGAAAGGTATACTTACAAAAAAAAAAAAAATACATTTAATATACTAAAATACTTAATTATTTATAATACATTTATAATAATGAACAAATTTTAATCGGGTACCAATTAAAATAATATCAATATATATTTAAAGAAATAGTTAATGAATGAATACTTAACAATTAATATAATATATATTATAATATAAAGAGATAGCAATTGAATATATACTCACTCTAATACAATTAATAAAAATAAATGAATAAGAATTATAAAAAACTTAATAAATAAATAAATAAATGGAAACATGAAGCGCTCTTCCTCTCTCTACTTATTTAAAACTTGCTGTGCCCAACAGGGTCCATAATTGTTTCCAATATTATATTATTATATTTACCACCTGTAACTGTACATTATGGATTGCAATAAACGATTTGATTTGATTTGATTTGATTTGATTTGATTTGGATATTTGTGATTCCTAAGTTGTTTTAAGTGAATAGGCTTAATAAGCTAGTGCGCTTTACCATCAACGATTGCATCACTGCTTATCATCAGGCGGGATCGCAGTCAAGCACTAGATTATAATTATTAGAAATAGCTTAAACATCATAAATACCTATATTATATGCTGTAAATTTAAAATTTGAATTGTAAAATTTTTATCAAACACTCTTTGAATAGAACGGAATATTTTATCGTTTTATTAGCGAAGTCCAACATCAAGCAAGTTCTATTGAAAATTGATCAGATTTTACAACCATTCACCGATTTAAAGCTAAGAGAAAGCTTAAGAAACCAGGTTTGCATATCAATCAGTCCAGAGCGGTGGAATGAAATTATAAAGCAGATTTTATTTTAAATACAATGTATTAATGAACAATTGGGTTGTGGAAAGTGCTCATGTCTATATATGAGCACTTTCCACAACCCAATTGTTCACAATTCAGCTGCAACTGGTAAGATTGGATACCAACCGTAACAAAAGGTCAGGCAGATTGGCCGAAATGTAATAGATTGCATTAGTTTGTAATGATATTTGTAAATAGGTTTTGTGCTGTCGTGCTTCGTCAATAATATTGGCAAATAAAATCTAATTAGCAGACATGTTTCAAATTTCGATGAGCTTCTAATCATATTCCAGACCTGGATCAAAGTCATTCTCTAAAATAACAAAACAACGGATTTCAGAAGTACGGAGGACTCGTCTGAGCAGTTGTGTTGCAATGTGTGCCATGTGTTATTGGGTCGGGAAAACTCCTGAATTTTCGACTCACGACCAATGTTGTTGGGTGTAACTAGGGTTCATTCCCGGGAATTCCCGGGAAATCGTTACGTGTTGTTCACGGGAAATCAAGCTCGAGAACTCGAGAAATCATGTACCTACCTATATAGAAATAAAATCGCAGTTTGTTGTGTTGTGTGGCAGGTGGGCTAAACGTAAGTCCTTTGTTTGAAGAGTGGCTAGAAAGGCGCCCTCACCTTTCGCCTGACGCAGGTCCTCACCGGACACGCCTGTTTCGGGAGGTACCTGTTCCGGATAAGGCGGGAGAAAACGCCAGGTTGTCACCACTGTGTGGATCGCCCTGAGGACACGGTCCACCGTGTCCTCAGGGCGATCCGTATGCTCCAGCATACGGTGGAGATCTGCCCGGCTTAAATAGAGCACCGCCTTGTCTTCGTGACGGCGAACGTCCGACCCTGGTCCAGGCCATGCTCCGGAGCTAGAGTGCATATCAAGCCGTCACCTCCTTCTGCGAAGCAGTGATGCTGGCAAAGGAGGAGGCGGAGCGCGTGAGGGAGCGGGAATCCCTCTCGCCTCTAGCTGCCGCAGGTGACGCCCTCGTCGGGAGACAACATCGAACTCCCGGCGAGCGATGGGCAGCTCGCCGCCCAGTAGGACCAGGCCCGGGTAGACGGCACGTTGTGTTTCAAGTGCGGCTCAAAGAGATGTCAGCATATCGTGACGGGTTCTACGGGGACCAATGCTTCCCGGGCCAGGGTTACGGGTTGGTTCAAAAAGAAACCGAAACCTTGCTGCGACATCGTTTTTACATGTTCATTCGTGTTTCAACTCTATTTAAGTATACCTTATTTAATTTTAGATAAATGGAAATCAAAAAGGTAAGTCTTATCACAACTTTACATTTTTTTAATATTAAAATATACACACATTTAAAAATATACGGGAACAGGGTCCAAACTACCGACGCAGGGCCCTAGAGAAAGGAACCTCCTGACAATGCGAGTCGTGTCCAGAAGTACCACTTTCTGAATCAAGCCCTTGATCCAGCTGCCTAACGAGAGCATCCTGAGGTGTTGGTCGAGGCTCTTGGCTATTAAGCCATTGGCTGTCACGACTATCGGTACAATAGTTGCTGAATCCACATCCCACATGTCGATAACCTCGCGAGTCAAGTCAAGATACGCCTTTCTCGGCTTTAATCTTAATATTATTATTAATTTTAATATATTTATCTCAATCTATAAATTAACGTTTCCTTTCATGTATATTTTTTGTTTAGGTTAATAGAAGTTACTTTTGTTTATGAGTTCTAAATTACCAGTCAAAAATGGTGCTGTCATATTAATTAAGTGTCTGAATCATATTATTTCTGTATTTTTAAAGTTAATTAGCTTATTTATAAGATAAGTTTAATAATTAATTGGATAGTATCATTTGAGAAGAAAACCATTGAATTTTTTGACGTTATTGGAACTAAATAATATGAGAAAACGTACGTAAATGTAAATTTTCCGACAATCCGAGAAGACCCGAGAAATTAGCCTCGAGAATTCTCTAGGCCCGAGAAATTAAAAAGCTCGAGAAAACCCTCACTCTCGGTGTAACATTGCATCATCTCGATAAACACCTTCCTTAAAAAAAAACAACTACATATTTCCCCATGTTAGGTTT
The DNA here is from genome assembly GCA_017933935.1 of Sesamia nonagrioides. Classification (NCBI taxonomy): domain Eukaryota; kingdom Metazoa; phylum Arthropoda; class Insecta; order Lepidoptera; family Noctuidae; genus Sesamia; species Sesamia nonagrioides. The sequence goes on along the minus strand of JADWQK010002280.1, from coordinate 4,382,503 downwards.
TAGTTGCACAACAATCACTATTACTTTTAGTCTTAAACAAAATATTTTGCTTCATTTATTATTCAAAGCGGGGATTAAAAGAAATCTAATTTTACAAAAAGCATGATTTTTTCTCTCTATTTCATTCAATTCATAAGCTGAAGTACGTTTTCATATCGGAATGATTAATTTGTGGAATGGCCGCAGCAATATCTGGTTTCCAATATTATCGGTTTACTACAGTGCGGGACTTATTCCGCATACCTACCTCTATATTACTCATATAATCCTAGTCCGATTTATATTTGAATGTTATTTTATTTTACTTCTCATTCACTCATATATTTGATTATTATTTTATATTACTTTGTGGGTTTAAAAAAAAGAATATTGCTTGTTAGCAATTTTAACACTTATTACAGTAACTTGGAATGCTCAAAATCTAGTGTTACAGTTTCATCTTGGCTACTAATAAATATCATAAACTTATGAAAATGGAGAGAAATTAGTGGCATTATTGACAGACCAAAACTGATATCAGACTGTGAACGTTTTTAAATAGCTCATCTGTTAAGAGAACCATTATGTCGTCATCATCAATCTTTTTATTTTATCGTCCCATTGCTGGGCACAGGTCTCCTCTCATACAGAGAAGGATTGAGCTAAATTACTACGCTTGCTCAATGCGGGTTGGTAATTTCAGGCTTAAAGTCCAAGTTCCCTCAAGTTGTTTTCCTTTACCTTATAATCAGTCATGGGTGTGCAAGATATACTTAGAAAATATATATAACTTAGAATAGTACATTGGTACTTGCCTGACCTGGAATCGAACCCGCACACTCATACTTGAGAGGCTGGTGTTTTAACAACGACTGTAACCATTATGTAAATGAAAGTAATTTTGTAACTTTTTTTTTTAAATATCAACATGTTTCGACCAAGGTAACTACTCGTACTTAGAAACAATTCGATCTCTTAAGTTAGGTGGATACTTAATATACTGTTCACAAACAATTATTGTTTCAAAGATTTTATGGCGTTTCTACTCAGAAATTTGCTAATAACACATCTTTTGCTCGATTTCCTTTAAACGTTATCCGGCTCGAAGGACCAATGGTTACGTTGATAGGTTGTGTTGGAATAAAAACGTTTTATAGTGGACTGTATGCATTAATATTGATATGAAGGGGCAGGAGGACCTTCATCAGAACTCATATTGTGTGATGAATGTGCGTAGGTAGGCAGGTGAGCGTGAGCAGAAAAATCACAAGTCCTTTTTACAATCATCTTTGTTTAATAATAAAAATACACAGCCAATGAATAATGTAAAGTCTAGGCAACACGAAACCAACTTAATTATCACACTAGATTAAACTATCACTCGGATGCAAAGCGATTCGTCGCAAGCACCACACTTGTGACGAATCACGCCGGCCCAGTCTCCAACCGTAGTTCGTTCTGATAGCCGCACCCACCATCGACTATGAGGCATCACTAGGCTGACTTTTCAGCTAAAAGCCAAACTGACTTCGAACTTTGACGGATGCGCCGTCAGATTTTAAATGTAAGAAGATGAACAGAAAATACAACGATCGGTTGAAAATATAAGAGACAATGTTAAAATGTATACACGGAGCATTGTTCAGAGTATTGGTATCGGCAAATTCAAAAACAAAACACTTATACAACCAGTTTTAAAATTATGCTTGCATATAAATATCAAATGATCTTTAACACTATTAATTGCTGTAGTAATTTTTACGATTTAATAGGGTGCCATTACTTTTAAAACCTTTAATAGCAGCTTAGCCAAGGTTTTTAATAGCATTTGTACCGATAAAGTTTATTTTACGAGAATACACTGTCACACTGTTAGTTTTAATGCTACAGATTTTACTTGCAGCATGCAAAACTGAAGCCTTACTAGTGTGAACCTATTATGCTAAGTCGAGGACGTGACTTACACAGAAATAGAAATGTATTGAACCAATTTATTGTAGGTACTGCGATTTTTTCCTTAGCCAGTACTTTTCCACTGATAGATGAAAAATAAATAAAATGTACTTTTTAGTACAGACTAAAATACACACTACATCAAATATTTTGGTGCCGATTCTCGTGTTCACAAACTTAACTAATTTTTAGTCCAGTGCATCTTTTTATTTCCATTTTATTAAGAAAAGTGTTAAAGTTAATAGTTTAGTCCTATCAAATTAAGATACTATATTGACAGTTTAGATGCGACTAAAAACATTACGACTAAAAATATGTAGATTTTCGTCAAGCGCGGACTAATTTGACAGGACTAAACTAATGTTTGTCTTGTGTCCTTTTTTTAAAAAAAGATTGTGAGTTAAATGTAGTTTGTGAGGAAGGGAATCGGGGTCATAATCAGCTAAAAATAAAGAGAAAGACAAAAGGAATGTATTATTTATGTATTTATTTATTTATATATTCTTTATTGTACACCAATCAAACATGGAACAAAAAACATTCATCACAAAAAAACATACAATGGGCGGCCTTATCGCTAATGATATTTTAGAAATTGCTGCATAACTGGACAAAGGCCTCTTTAGGTTCTTCCAGGAGTTGGTGTTATACCATTCATTCTTTCTTTCTACAAAGGCCTCCCCCAAGGCTTTGCACAAATACCAATCTTGTGCTGCCCTCATCCATCTGCTTCCCGCGATCTTCACCAAGTCATCGGTCCATCTTGTTGCGGGCATCCCTACGCTGCGTCTTCCGATACGTGGCCGCCACTCCAGAACGTCGAAATTTCAAACATAAAATGCGAGATTGAGTCAATTAAATTTAGAATTTGAATACCTTTTACTGATAGATAGTCAAAACCACATCCTTCACGTTAGAAATAACACAAGAAAACCAATTAACTCACCAGTACGTACTAGCAACGGAAATATATATTTAGTTTGATGAAACCAAACGAAAATGTTGTAATAAAAGCAGTAACAGATTGCTTACCTAATACTAGAACTCGTATGTTACAGCCATATGATAATTTCAGTCCACGAAATTCCAGAGCAACGAATAAATTAAAACTTTTCCTTTATAGCAGGCTTGTTTGAAAGTGGAAACCCTTCAACGCAGTCCTTTTTACAGGTCTAGAATGCTTAGTTGGCGCATTTTGAACCCATAAAAAGGAACTTAATGTCGCAACTGCCTTAGTAAAACCTTAATTTTTACGACTTACCATTATTTTTTATAAATTTTATGCCGTATTCTTGTGTATTACGTTAATTACCCTAAGCAAGGGTTAAATGATAAATGGTGCGCTTTAGAAAATACCTCGTGCGAAAGGAAGGACATTGGTGTCAGCTGGAAAGAAAAAATGACGTGTTTGAGACGTAGAACTAAGAATCTTGTAGACGCGATGGATTTGGTTCAAAATGCTTCGTCAGTCAACTAAAAGTTAAGTCTTCAGGTGTTAATAGACACACATTATTCAACACTTTGAAGTAATTAGATGTAGAACAGTGTTGGAGCAATGATGAAAGTCAGGAATTACTAGGTCATAAGTTCAAACTCAGTCAGGCATAATGTGGAAATTAATTTGACACCATTCAAAGAAAACATTGTAAGGAAACTAGCATATTCAAGACTCAAATATATATATACCTTTTATTTGCTGAAACCTGTTATTATTCAATACCTACGTATTCGTTTTTGAGTCTTCTAATGGGTAATGCTTAGAATGATGTTTTGGTCATGTTGAGAGGATGAATAAAAAACCATTATGCAACGAAATAAACGGCAGACATGAATAGGTTCGGAAGGGCCGCCCTAGGGCCTAAAAGAATCTTATTGTTGGTGTCCTTCAGAAAGGTCAGGTGTGTAGTACTTGAACTCGATGTATGAATGTTATCGAAGTCAAAGCTGCTTAAGTAAGTATAGCTGGTTTTCTGGAGTTTCTGCCTACCACTGTGGGAAAAGGCATATGTGAATGTGTAATGAAAATTTTACTTTTTATAGTGACTTAGCTTTTATATTCCATACAAATATGTATATGTTGATGTCAAACATAGTTTAATTTTTATTTATTTAACCATTTATCTTGACACATGTATAAACAGACAAGAGGAAATAGCACAGAAAAATGGTACATTAGTAATGCTTGTTTAATGAGAAATCTCTTCGTTCCTAGGTATGTCCTAGGAACAACAAAAGGACAGTACAATAGAGAGTTTTCTAAAAAAGTAAAGAACAATAAATATAATAGAAAACAAATATATAATAATACATACTTATAAAATAAATATGTCTAATATCCAGCTATAAAGAGAAGGAAAGATAGTGTAACTTTACTCTTCTTTTGTTAAGTGCAACAGTTTGGCAGTCCCTAATGTCAGGTGGTAGAGAATTCCACAACTGGACCGCATATACAGTGAAGGAGTGGGAGTAGAAATCAGTGGAGTAGGGAGGGGACTTTAGAAGGTTTTTAGGCGTAATAACATTATCGCCATAGATAGGATGGTGTTTTAGGATTGTAAAGGAGATTGAAAAGCAGACATAATATCCGAGAGTTCCTGCTAAGTTGAATGAAGAGCACTTGAGCATTTTGGGAAAGTTAGGGACGTGATCCAATTCATAAATAAATGTAAAAAAATCCATAGGCAATATTATTATGTTTTTTTGCTCAGAAGTGTCTTCTCTTACATTAAACAACTGAATATTATAAACGAAATCATAATTTTACATATCGTAATAGGTATTTTATCTTGACCTTAAGGTAGTATCATAAATTTCAATATAATGATTAATAACCAAAAAAATATTTATTAAGTTCCACCTGGTGGCCTTAACATCGCTGCACATCTTACTACAATAGATTCAGTGCATTTTTTTAAACACCAATTTGTCTTAGACTGTTAAAAAAATACTCTGCCATATACTTTTACTATGTAGGTACTTTTGTATGATACAGCAGATTGTTTATTCATAACCGACGTATATTGTCTACGTTGAAGAGAGTTTAGAATTACGTCTTGAATTCATAGTTCCAGTTCGCGCGTTGACATCTCTGCTAGCCTGTAAGCATTTTCTTCTGGCGAGACTCTTCTTGATCCAGTTGGAGCTTAGGTTTGATAATTTTAGCAAAGCTTATTAACATAATTTTGACACGCTAAAAAAAACAGGCTTGAGCTGTCTTCAATTAAGAAATACGTATATTCAGTGAAGTCTATCACTTCCTAGCTCTGTATTTTCTCGCGACGGGATGAAATATTGACGCGGCGCGGTGTCGTCGAATATTTCATTAGCGCTCGTTACATCTCCCCCTCTATATAAATATACATAGATTATATACCTACCTTTCCCTAACTCCAGCTTTGACGGCATTAGCACGTCTTTCCATGTTGACGTAATTTCTGTAATATCGCTTCGTTAACTTAATTGAAATAATAATTAAAGCTCGGATTTCCAAAAATAAATAACTGATGGTACTGTTTAATTGGAGGAGGCCTGCACCTAAAATGGGGCCTAAACCTTGTAGAAGAATTGTACATGGTTATGTTAAGCATATTTTGTTAAAACATCCAAAAAGTTTAATTACTGACTTCTGTAAATTGTTTACATATTTTTGATTATGTAAATGAAAGCTATATTATTTCCTTTACTTAACCATATTAGATTTCATTTTTAAATATTTCTACATAAAAATATGTAAAAAAACATTTAAAAAAATAAAAAATAGTAAAGCTATATTATTATTATTAATTAATTAAGCTTGCTTTGATTAGTTAAGCCTGCAAAGACTGACGGCAAAAGTTATTAAATAATTATAGGGATCAAAGTCATAACCTTCTTACGTGTAGAACAATATGAAGGAACGTTATGCAATAAAAAATAAAATACCATTGTTAATGTAAATTTATGCATATGTGCCTTTACAACACTCTTTGACTAACAAGGTAAAGGCCAGCCAAGTATTAAGCCGTAACTACGTTACATATAGGTACCTACGTTATATGTACATATATGAAGGTACACGCATATAATAAAACCGATCGAGTGCGATTTGGATTCGCACTTGATGAAGGTTTCATACTAAAAGGCAAAAGAACCACGTTTCATTATTGTATACCCTTTTAAATTTTATTTCTATAATTTTGGTATACCGGCAATAGAAATACACATTGTGTGAAAATTTCAATTGTCTACTTATTACGGACGAACGGTCAGAGGAGGTTTAGTAGTTTAGTTTTTAGGGCATTTTCGTATGGAAAATCACCATCGAGTCAGACTATCATTATTATTAAATAATCATCATCATCATCATCATCAGCAACCTTTTATAGTCCCACTGCTAGGCACAGGTCTCCTCTCATACAGAGAAGGATTGAGCGTAATCACCACGCTTGCTCAATGCGGATTGGCGATTTCAGACTTATAAAGTCCAGGTTTCCTCAAGATGTTTTCCTTCACCTTCAGTCATTGGTGTCCATGATATATTTAGAAAGTACATATAACTTTAGAAAAGTTACATTGGTACTTGCCTGACCTGGAATCGAACTCGCACACTCATACTTGAGAGGCTGGTGTCTTAACCACTAAGCCACTACGACTTCACTATTAAATAATAGTCCCTGCAAAATAATAAAAAGATACTTTACGAATCCCATAAAATTACGCCATCATGGTAAATCGAAAGTGTCTTCCTCGTTTATAAATCTAAAGAAAAGGGAGCAATATTTTTAGCGGAAATAAAGCAAACACAACACCACGGAATTGCCAGTACTATCCAATACGGAACCTGTCCATGTTCGACCACAAAGAAAACGATAAAATTTAAGACAGCCATAAAAAACGATTTTATAAGTACTTACTCACCCCTACTATACTTCTATAAAAACAAATTTGGGGTAAAAGTAATAAAAACAGATAAAAGGGTGCTAACGAATATATTGAGAAAGTTAGTTGGTAGGAGGCTCTATCAAGATTCTCAACACGTGCGCCTCCCGGATTCTGTTAGATGGCAAATGAAGGCTCGCTGTAATCTCTAATCCATGGTGGGAAATCACTGGAGTGGGATGTTTATTGAAAATTCAATCTCGGCAGATGCAACAGATTTGGTTTTTGTTTGGAACCCTCGATTTTTAGGGATAGGTTCTGTAATATTTTGTTTATGAGTAGTTACAAGGGAAAGTTGTGATATACCTGTCGACGTCGTGTGTCGAAAAAACAGAGACATAACTCGATCAAGGATTTTATTTTTTTAAATAATGATTAACTAGTGCTTGACCGCAATCTCGCCTGATGGTAAGCAGAGATGCAATCGTTGATGGTAAAGTGCGCTAGTTTATTAAGCCTATTCACTAAAAAATACACAAATCAAAGGAAGGTCGTGTCGAATGTCCATGTTGCGCCATCACCGGTTTATGTTGGGAGCTCCATCCTTGAAACTGTAGATCAATATATATATCTGGGACAGCTGATCCAGATTGATAGTTCTGGCTTCAAGGTCGAGGTGTTTTGACGGATCCGACACGGCTGGGCAGCGTTCGGGAAGCTCCGTAGTGTCTTCTTGTCCAAAATACCTCAGTGCCTAAAGACAAAAGTCTTCAACCAATGTGTGTTACCGGTGATGACATATGAATCAGAAACGTGGTCCCTCACTATGTGCCTCATAAGAAAGCTCAAGGTGGCACAAAGAGCTATAGATAGGCCTATGCTAGGTGTTTCTCTACGTGATCGAATTAGGACTGAGGAGATCTGTAGAAGAACTAAAGTCGCCGACATAGCCCAGCGGATTAGCTCTCTGAAGTGGCAGTGGGCGGGGCACATAGCTCGTAGAGCCGATGGCCGATGGGGCAGAAAGGCTCTTGAATGGCGACCACGTACCGGCAAGCGCAGCATCGGACGCCCACCGAGCAGGTGGTCGGATGATCTGACCAAAATCGCAGGGAAGCGCTGGATGCAGGCCGCGTCCAGCCTTTCTTTTTGGAAATCCTTGGGGGAGGCCTATGTCCAGCAGTGGACTTCATGTGACTGAGATGATGATGATGACTAAAAATTACTGAGTGAATAGGAAGGAAGACGGCAGTTAAGCGAGGTGTGCAATGTTAAACCCAACAACGCGATCAACGTTGTTGCGCCAGAGGGATATTGATCTGGAGAACCTCCACCACCAAACTCCCAACACAACAACATTTGACGCATCGTACCCGGTACATATCGCAACACAACTGCTCAGACCCGTCTTCCGTACGGCTTCACCAGACATCATGCCGGAACAAAATGAATCGCTTGGCGGCTAGACTTTGTCTGGTGGGTGATAACTTCTTCCGGCGACCAATATTATGACCTACCACCATCCATCAACTCTAGTATAGTTTGTAACTTCGTAGTATAATTTGTCACTTTATAAATACCATAACATCTCACCTGTTAAGCACCTGTTAAACTGGTAAAGAACCGCAAATGAAAATGCGCTATTCCAATAAATAAAATCCAAATACATGGATATGTTCTATTAGAGATAACTGAGATTAAATTATTTTGATATAGCTTTACGACACGTAAATGGTAGTAATTTGTGGAAGATCACAGCTGTTGTTATAATATGAAATTACTTTTAAACAGCACATCACGATCCTATCATTTGCATAAAATAATCGTGCTAAAACAAAAATTATAATCACCCCAATTTGCATACAAAAACATTTATGTGACAACCTAATTTGCTATTTAAAATATGCTGCTATTTCAACGCATAATATAAACATATTAAAATTCCGTCCAAATTATTCTTATTTAAAATTCCATAACAAAAGGCTGTTAAATCCACTTGGCTGGAGCTAAAGCGATCATGGTGCAAACTGTACTTATTTCAGTACAGACATGGCATCGTGTGTAAATAGCAGTCATTAAAAAGCTCTGGACGAAATAAAGAGTGATGGCCCTGTTGCTAGGGGTGGCACAGAAAATGGGTAACTTAATATAAAAAGACATCTAAAAAGATGTCTTTCTTTTCAGTATTCATTTTACAATGTAATATACAACATACCGCGTCAAAGGGAACTTTTTTACACGAGTCATATTAAAAATTATAACGACATGATATAATTCGTAGTTTTAAAACCATCACGGACGCGTAAAAGCGCGTGCGTTTCCAGCATTTCGCGATGTTTTTGTCTGAGGTTCTTTATGTAGGTGCTAGTTTCTCCAGGTTGTTATTGTTAGATTTGAAAAAAAAAACTTTCCAAACACTAACTAAACATATTTTCTACATTTATATCACACTTATGTAATCCTGTGCAATGACACTATATATATCGTCTGGAAATACAGCAAGAGATCATCACCTTTATCCATAAAAATAAAATTTTGAAAGTAAAAATGAGTTCATGCTATTTCAATGTAAATATAAAAGATATCCATATACCACCTATATTACTTAATGATGTACCTTTAGGTCGTGTTGTACAGTTTAAATATCTGGGACACATGCTAACTGAAAATTTGTGTGACGATTTAGACATTGAGATGGGGCGCAGAGCATTGTCAGTGCGTGGTAGTATGTTGGCACGCAGGTTCACTCGGTGTAGTGCTCTTGGGAAAATAACTATCTTTAATGCATTTTTCCAGACGTTCTACACGAACAGCCTGTGGGCGAACTTTAAACAGAAAGCCTACAATGCCTTGCGCGTCTAATATAATAATGAGTTTAGGGCTGTGTTTCGGCTCCCTTGATATTGCAGTGCATTCGGTATGTTTGCGGACGCCAGCGTAGATGTCTTCTACGCAATTATGCGTAAGAAAGTTGCGTCTCTAGTGCAGGACGAGTACGGGAGAGCCCACACTCACTTCCAGTCGATCTTGAAGTACAGCGACGTGCTTCAATGTACTACTCCGAGAGGGGGGAGGCCATGGACACTAACTTTGTTACACAACGCGACCTCAATAGAATTTCTAGATTATTTAAACCTCAGACTGACGTCTGGGAGGACCTCTTATCCGAATGGCAAAGTAGGTGGGATAATTCCATCAAGGGCCGGCACCTCCATCTGTTCTTTCCATCCGTTGGCGATCGGCTGGCTAAGACATGGCTGGAGGTTGACCACTGCGTTGCCCAATTTCTCACAGGTCATGGCAACTTTAAAAGTAAACTGTATTCTTTTAAACTTGTTCCTTCGCCTTTGTGTCAGTGTTCTACATCGAACTGTGAATTTGAACAGTCCGCACATCACATCTTGTGGGAGTGTATTCTTTGGCAGAATGAACGCAATATTATGTTGGATAGTGTACAAGTTACATCCGGAGTTGTTTATTATACGGACCTTGTTGAAACTAGAACTAATTTCCGTGCGTTCAGGCGCTTTTGCCATACCTATTATTGGAATCAATTGTAACAGCAAATACCTACTTAGGGCCCATTAACTTGATCAAATGTTATTCCGTGGTGCTTGGCAATCTGGGCTTCTCCCAGTTGCAATAATGTCCCTTTGTGCCGATTGGCCTAGTTCTATTCTGTCTCCTGCTTATTATGGAGGGAAGTGGAAAAAATATCTTTTTTCTCACTCCTCCGCTATTCTTTTCTGATTAATTTCATTGCGGGACCCAAGACAGTTGAAACATTTCTCCGGGACTCGTCGAGCTTCATTGCTCGGCGTTTTTCTGGCGGTCTCCACTGTTGATTCTGGCTTTCAGGAGTTGCAGTGGGTTGGGAACAGTGTGGCGGGTTTTGTCCCAAAAAAAAAAAAAAAAAAAAAAAAAAAGATACCAATGAGCAGGGGTGGCGTGTGTTGAGTTTTCATCTGTGATCGACTTGCTGAACATTATCTGTGTAGATGTCTGTATTGGTTAGGTACTAACATAGGTTAAGGCTATTGTTACTGATCTCTGTTATTTTGGAAAATAAATCCATACTAATATTATAAATGCGGAAGTGTCTTTGTCTGTCTGTCTGTCTGTCCGGCTTTCACGCCAAAACTACTGAACCGATTGCAATGAAAATTTGGTACACAGATAGTCTAGAGCCTGAGAAAGGACATAGGCCATAAAACATCCCGCTATGATAGTAGAAGCAGAGCAGGAACAAAAAATGTTGCGAAAACGGGAGCAAACGCGGACGTAAATATTGCTGCCATTATTTTAACAGGCGCTTATTTTATATCAGCTGAGCTCTTTCGGTTCGAAGCTTACGCAGGTGAAACCGCGGGGCACAGCTAGTGAATGAATATTTAACAATGTCGACGGAGATGTTAATAATTTCCTAGGAATCACTAAATAATTAACACGAGCTAAGAATACCGTACCTATTTAAAACCGTTCATAAAATATTACAGAAGCTTTAAAACGAGCTCAGATTCACTTAGCTCGCCAAAATGAATCGGCTGATTAATTTAAATACCTTTAGTATAAATTAACTTTCGGAAGCGCGCTAATTGGCCTCTGAAACTGAAAGTATTCAAGTGTCTTCAACTTTAAAGTTCATTTTTATCCAAGAAGTTTAATTCTTTAATTTGGATGAGGTTTTAAGAAGAGTTAACTTTTTCGTCTAATTAGATGAGATTAATGGTACTCATCAAAATCATCTCCTAAAATAAGTAATTACCAAAAAATACTGAGGAATGTAGGTAATGTCCTGATTTATGTTCATAGTTTTTTTTTTGTTTTTATTTTAACACTAGCGACCCGCCCCGGCTTTGTACGCGTGCAATGCTGATACTAAACACACTAAGTAAAAACTGTGAGCGTTATATAAAAAACATAGCTTTCAGCCGGCGGCTTCGTCCGCGTGGAGTTCGGTTATATCGCGCTTTTTAGATTTCCCTCGGGAATATCAATTTTTTCCGGGATAAAAGGTAGCCTATGTTTTTTCTCAGGGTCTAAAGATTGTCTGTGCCAAATTTCATCAAAATCGGTTCAGAGGTTTAGGCGGGAAAGCGTAACAGACAGACAGACAGACAGACAGACAGACAGACAGAGTTACTTTCGCATTTATAATATTAGTATGGATTAGTATGGATTTATGGGAATCCCATAATCATAATCAGCAACATTTTGCAATATTCTTGGTTTAGTTAAAGTATGTATACACACGAAACGTTTCAGAATAAAACAGTTTTACATCCTTACGCAAAATATGCACATTGGCATGGAGTTTCGGACACCGTCCTGTAATATGATAAAATGGCTAATAGGTATGATAAAACAGCTGTTTTTTTTTTATAGTTATAAACTAGTGCTTGACCGCAATCCCGTCTGATGGTAAGAAGTGATGCAATCGTTGATGGTAAACCGCGCTAGTTTATTAAGGGCCTATTCGCTCAAAAAAACTGAATGACTAAAAAGAAAGACGGCAGTTGAGCGAGGTGATGCAATTTAAACCCAACAACACGACCAACGATGCTGCGCCAGAGGGAGATTGATCTGGTGACCTTTACGACCAATTTCCCGGCACAACGTATCATACCTAGCACACATCGCAACCCAACTGCTCAGACCCGTCCTCCGTACGGCTTCACCAGAGATCATGCCGGAACACGAGGAATCGCTTGGCGACAAAACTTTTTCAGATTGGTGGTAGATAATATAATCGTTCTCTAATTAAGGTGGTAGGTACTAAATTGTTCTATATTATTGTTGTACATTTAAAAACCAACGTTTCCCTGTTTTCAATCATCAACCACTGCGTCAACCTAACCGGTTTAAAGTTAGTAGTAGTGTAATAAATTCAAACATTGTATTGCATATAATCTTGATATTACATCTAAAATCTGGACTAGTTTAAAGTCAGCCGTAGCTCTAAATTGTAAACTATTCACGCGAGCCGACTACGTCGTCCGGCAGTGAAAATGGTGTTAAACAACCCTGATAACATACCACCCAAAAGTAAAGATGCAGATTCTCATTAACAATCTTTAATCGCCAAAATTAAACTAACAAAATTGGCTAACAATTAAGACCAATACACATCTTGTAGAACATTATTTCTGTAAGTTATAGATGAATCAACACCTATAGTCCACAGTTATTTTACCTCCTACAACGGCTATCTAATATCAATCATAATACAGAGTAGTGCTGACAATACGACAATAAATTAAACATCGTGTACCTCAACACATTCTCAGTCTACCCATAAAAAAATATAAAAATATATCCATTAGTTTCGTCACAGGAAATTATTTTTAATTTATCACATTTTCTACATGGTGTATGTGTTGATAAGAAAGCGCTTAGGGGTTGATGACCGCCGCATCCAGCAGTCTTAAACTTTAATAATAATGGCGCGAAAAAGCAAGTCGATACAGGACCGCGCTGTCGCCCGCTGATCGAAGGTCATTCAACCAATGTTTTAAAGGATGTTCTATTCCGTTTGCAATTTTATGCGATTTAGTTTGTTTGAAATTTTCATTTTTTTTTATTTTTGATTCTATTGAACTAGAACTATTCTTATTCCTATGAACCAGCATGGTCTGTGTTTTCATTTATTGTCGTATTGTCAGCACCACTCTGTATAACAATAATAAAGATCACAATGATTTTAACAGACTTGTCAGGAGCGGCACTCAAGAACGACCATACTAAAATAAGCATAAATATCTCTAAGATTTAGACAGTGACGCAAAAAATTGTAGTAAAATAACTGTCAAAAAACTATACAGTATGTTAAATAACAGAGGGCGTTCCCTTAAACTCGTTATTATATATCATTAATAGATTAAAATAAAAATATCAGCATAGAAAAATAAGCAAAAAAATAATCCGAATAAAAAGAAATTATAATTGAAAATAAATTTGAAACTTCCTGTTTTAAATCAAAATAGTAGCGCGGAATAGTATCTACCTAACGTTGCATTGCCCAACACACATCAACCAACACACATCAATCAATTAGATCTTAGATCGCCGCCGCATACGCGGCTCGTCATTCATAAATAAATTGCGACGTTGCCGTCTTTCATGTTCGCGTGTACAGTGTGTTTCTTTTACATGTCAATTTAAAATTTTTATTGAATCTTTTCATATTGAAAAAATTTTAAAACATTTTGTTTTCGAATGGAAATATTTTTTTAGCATGTATGTATGCTATACTATTTCGGGTTAACGGGAACGCCCTCTGTTAGTGGACATACTGTATTTTAAAAACAATCATACCTATAAATTCAAAGAAGTTTAAACTTTTGGAGTGACATACAATTTATAACCAATTTCGATATCTTACAGAAGGAATGGAACATTCCGGTTAAAAGCCGAAGCACAGTCGGGGCTTAGACAATAGGTATTTGTACATTAATCTCCGGGACTCGGCAAATCCTTTAAGTCTTCCGATCGGTTCGATACGCGGTCGACCGCTGCCTCGATAAATCCACATTAGAATTCTTTGTCCCTGTCCTCAGTGAAGTTGATATCTACTATTAATTTATTGGCTTCTTACCTCTTAGTCGCCATTTATAGTTCCTTGTTCATTAGCTTTACTGAGCGGAATTATTACAAGCATATATTCTTATTCTCAGGGATATTCAACTCAACAATTTACTGCCCAAAAACATTCATCATTCCCATCATAAGTCTCTCTAGAGCTAGAAATTATGTAATTACTAGCTTTCGCCCGCGTGGAGTTCGGTTATATTGCGCTTTTTAGATTTCCCTCGGGAATATCAATTTTTTCCGGGATAAAAGGTAGCCTATGTTCTTTCTCAGGGTCTAAATATTGTCTGTGCCAAATTTCATCAAAATCGGTTGAGAGGTTTAAGCGGGAAAGCGTAACAGACAGACAGACAGACAGACAGACAGACAGACAGACAGACAGACCGACCGACAGACAGACAGACAGAGTTACTTTCGTATTTATAATATTAGTATGATGTTTGTCATCAAAATAGTTTCATAGCATGTATTGAATACAATACTATGCAAAAGTTGTGTTAGATATGAAGGATTTACTCCAAACAGCACACTCAAAAAAACTAGAACAGCATTCAAATAAACATTCCATCATAATATAACTACACCTAAGCCACGTTTATAGAGCAGCCATAGCAACTGTATACAACACAAAGAAGGTACACACACAAACACATGTATACATTTTAACAACTATTCACAGTTCCAAATGCAATAAACAAACGGAAACGATACATCTCGATTTTTACAACGATTTCTTCGGTCAAGACTACAGTTCTTACTGCATGCATCGTGCAATCGGTTCAGTTACACAGCTCAGAATATTTTGTTCAGTAATCGATTTGTGGTGGTGTTTCATCGATACGGTATGTACAACAATATCTTGTTTCTATAAATATTTTTCGTTGTGGTAAAATTAGTTTGCCTTGCTGTTTCGAATAACAGTATTGAGATTGTTATCTAGGTAGTGTCTTTCAATGGAGATAACAAAGTAAACAGCAGGTTTTGTTAAGTTTTTGGGGTTTATTTTTACAAATTTATTCATTGCTTTGATATTTTATAAGGTTTAACGCATTACTGTTTTATCATATCTTGTTTTCATGTGACCTTATCATAATCAATATCGTTTTTGCAAATTATATCCACATTACCAATTTTTTATAGACCTCATCTTTCCCACTTCTAGAAAAAGGTCTCCCACCATACATTCCATTTGTGTCGATATTGTGGTTCTTCTCAGCAATTCATGAGGAAGCCATTGCCTTGGATAGTTTTCTCATGAATTCCGCCCCATAATATATATCTACTACAAAGCTGAACTTAGGTTGAGCACTAAGCAAGTTAGAAATATCCCATCAATAAAATTGTAAATATTTTGCTGTTATTCATGAACAAAAGCTTTGCTGGCTCGCTACACTTCTCTTTCGCATTATTCAAAATAGTTTATGTCAATCCAGTGTTAAGTTCAGAGAGATCGGAACACCAAACTCATAAAATATGGAACACCTTTGGAATATTTTAGTTTTATAGACTTTCAAATAACGCTTCCAGTTGTAACGTTGAAGAATCTATGAATTTCTTAGTATAGAACTGGAATATATTTACCGCATCATTTGTGTGATGGTCGCTATTTGCGACCTATTGGAATTTGATTCCTAGGACTGACTATATTGGAATTTGAAATTCAGTTGGTAGGTTGGGACTTTTGGCGTAGGGAATGTTTGACTAATGCAGTGGTTTTAAAAGGATCTTATTCAACAAAGAGGGTCAACAACAACAAAAGGGCCACATCCAGCATTTAATGTCCGAATAGTTGAAGATATTCGCCAAAAAAGCTCCCCTTTATATGTTTGCAAGTATTATTGGTAGGAAGAAAAAGTAGAATTCTAGCTACATTTTTTCCAGTTATCTGAAGTAGAAGTTTGTATGTTAAAGTCATCCGCGACAGCTAATCTTGAAAACTCTTATCTTTTATACGTGCTGCTTTTTCCAAGTAGTTTAGCACGATTTTTACCCAATAATATGAACTTGATGGAAAGACCGCTAAAGTATTATGTCGTACGCGAGTGTTGAGCTTGCCTGTCAATCGATTATGTTAAAATGTCACCGGAAAAAGTTAAGCTCAGAGTGGGCTATGAATAGATTTTCTTTCAGTTGGAAAAATCATCAAATAACTCTCCCGCTCTGGGCGGAGCGGAAGGGCGTGGTTAGACTATACTGAGTAAAACTCACCCATTTTCCTTCATTATTTCCGAATCTTCCGTCCGAAATACCGCAATGTTGACCAGTGATGACTTATGGAACTGAGACATGGTCGCTAACAATGGGCCTTATAAGAAAGCTCAAGGTCACTCAAAGAGCAATGGAGAGGGCTATGCTTGGGGTTTCACGACGTCATCAAGTCAGGAATGAAGAGATCCGCAGAAGAACGAGAGTAACCGACATAGCCCGAAGAATCCTTCGAGCTATGTCGGTTACTCTCGGTCTTCTGCATGTTATAACAATTAAGTGGCAGTGGGCCGAGCACTTTGCCCGTAGGACCGATGCTCGATAGGGCCGACGGGTTCTCGAGTGGCGACCACGCACCGGAAGAAGCAGCGTGGGTAGGGCCCCGGCACTGTGGACAGACGACCTGGTGAAGTTTGCGGAAATGTCCAATTCTTAAGATTTGTTAATTTTATGCAACGAAGAAGAATTATATGAAATCTAATAAATACAAATACTAAGTATAAAGTCTTAAAATAGTTTTCTGTTGAAACGATATTAAAATGTAAACATTTCAAAGTTGCAAGACGAATAATTTTATGAAAAGCACTTTGATTTTTCGAATATTTTTATGCAAATCCAACATCAATCTAACCCTGTCAGAGCCGCTACGTTTAAAATGGACCCCGAGTTTTGTGTGTAAAATTTTGTCATACAAGTTTACGTTTTGAAGGCTTTTCATATTTTGTCTGACAAGTGACAGTTAATTTGAGCCCAAGGCCATGCAGTGACATCAATCACGCGGGCTGTGCGATGTGGTCCAGATTACACTTTGTAACCTTACTTGAATTACTTCACATCATTATTTTACCCGTAGGTTTTCCTGTTCATTGCTCGGATTGAGGTTTACTTTTTGGGGTTTATTTTTATTTTAAAATATACTGAATCCGAATTTGCTCTTCTTTACTGGTATTGGTATTTCTAATTGCGTTCAAATAAATTTACAATACTGTTTTTTGTAATTGGTTTTTAAATTTACAAAATGTTAAATGATGATATTTTTCTTTTAGCATTTTTTTTTCTTTTTGTCAGAAGTAAACACTGTAAATCAGTTTTCCAGCAGTTTTTATATTCAAGTGAAAGTCGATGTAGCGACAGTAAAAAGTGAAAGTTTGTAAGATTTAAATGGAATAATTTTTTTATACTTCAGTTACCTTAAGCCTCTTGTATCATTTATTGAATAATAAGCTCTAAGTTTGAATAAATCTATGTAACACATACGAATTTAATGTAAAATAATAAACTAACTTTGTATCACTATGATCATTACTAAAACCTAAATTTATATTAAATAATTAATTCGTCTCATTAAACCAAAATTTTCAAAGTTTTTCTTCTCCCGCGTGTGGACGGCACACATACTTTTTTAAGCACTTGCTTGTTATAGGGTAAACAATAAGCATGTTTTGTGTATGGGCAAACATGTTTTTTTTTTTTAATATAATACTGAATATAAGCATAATAATACAGAATAATTCATTTTGAACACGTGCATATCTGTGAATTATCTTTTTGTTAATACTCGCAAAAATCCTACTTACACGGTTACACATCATAAAATTTTCAATGTAATCCTACATTGCCATTTTATTTCAGACAGTTCCAAATGTCTAAATGTGACTGGCAGCTGTCCTGTACTGTCTCATAAAGAGTACAATTAAGTTATGATACGAATTTGTTAAGTAAGCCAAAAGTTCCAAACCTGGCTCATTCATACTCTCCATGAAGATCGAACTACTCGAATAAACTTCATCTCAAAATCAACCAAATCAAATTATTTATTTTCCAGAATGCCGTATACAAATAAGGTTGTGATAAAATCATATTGAGCCATAGAATGTATGGCTACAAAATAAACAAAATCGATTCAGTCTTATTAAGATCAAAGTGCAATTAAAATATCATAATAAAATATCAAAACATAATTAAAATGTCACAATAAATAATTTCCAATAAGCATAAAAAGTACAAGCATCATAAAATATTATTAAAGTAATCAGTACCATAAAAATAACATTTTTGTAACAATATATCGGGTAAACGTTTTTAATTGTTTGTTTTTTTTTTTTTTTCTTTTAAGGTTGTTCTCTAATTTCTATAGGTATCCTATCAACAAGCTTTGTTAATCCCATACTTAATTATCCATATTCTTAGGGAACAGCACTTGACCGCGAACCACTTAATATGATTAAGCGATCGATATGAAAAGGGTGTTGTATCGACAATAGCTTGCGGTCACATTTCGCCCGACATTACGGTCCATTGTACTACCCCATGTCAACTGAAGATAATATACGCCTAATAATGACGGGGTAATCAGATACCCCGATCAGATTCCGTATTAACTGTATTGAGGTTCAGTTGTGGTGATGTTGAAATTGCTTTGTTTTGCTACATTTTCTTAATGGGTTTGGGATTTTGGTGTTTAGTAATTGTGATATAGAAGTGTAAGTATATTGACAAAGAAAATATTATTTTAAATGGTAAAAGGTTTTAAAATTTTTGTTATAAAACGTAAAATTATTTAAAAAAAAATTAAAACCTTTAACTATTATAATTATTTGTAATAGCGGTACTAATTTATTATACTTGTCATATTTACTTATCTATCTATATTTATAATATCAAGTCTGATGAAGTGCTGGACTTAAAGTGGAAGTTAACTGTTACTCATTGTATATGTCCAGCTGAAAGATACAATGAGTAGGTAATAGATAGTACAGCAGTTAGGTATCCAATAGATAAAAAACGTAAACCAGGTAGACCACACAAAAGATGGAATGATGACATTACAAAGATAACCAGTAGAACATAGATCAGAAATTGCCAGAAATACATCAGCTTGGAAACAGCGGAAGAGGCTTTTACCACTATCGATAGCGGTCCTTGTACACCGTAGTAGTAATGTTATTAATATGTATATGACGTCACCGACGGCGGAGCTCGTCACCATCTTGGTGTGGTAAGGGATCCATATCTTGGCAATAACAGTTCATAATAATTTAAATAGGCATACATTTACATTTAAATAGAAATGCCCTGGACCGCGCCTCCAAGCAAAGTGTTCATTCTAGTATCCTCACTGTCCAAAACGACAACTTCTACGTGCCGCCATTACAAAATAACGTCAGCGTTTGTCCCACTACTACAAAAATAAAATGAGCAACTTTTTATTAAAATGATATCATTATCCACGAAGAATTTTAAATAAGTATTACATACTTAGGACTGGAACAATTTGTCAGAAGCGGCGTTTCCGTCGGATTAGAATATTTAAGTGTCTTCAAAACTAGAGTGAATATACCAGCAATGATTGCAGTACTGCTTACCGTCAGGCGGGATTGCGATTTGATTATTGATTAATAAAACAAAAAAGAAGAGAATAAGTATTTAAGTATGTAAGGAGAAACAAAGCTGAGGACACGGTGGAACATACGGTGGAGGTCTGCCCGGCTTGGGAAGAACACCGCCGTGTCCTCGTAGCGGCAATCGGCGGCGATCTCTCGCGTCCGACCCTGGTCCAGGCCATGGTCCGGAACGAGAGTGCATGGCAGGCCGTCACCTCCTTTTGCGAAGCAGTGATGCTGGCAAAGGAGGAGGCGGAGCACGTGAGGCAACGGGAATCCCAGCGACCTCACGCCACTAGCCGCCGCAGGAGACGCCCTGGTCGGAACATGACACTAAACTCCCAGCCACCGTAGGCGCAGGCCTGCGGGCGGTGAGCAGTGGGCGGCTCGCCGCTCGGTAAGGACCAGGCCCGAGTTGACGGCACGTCGTGTTGCACGCGCGCCTCAAAGAGATGTCAGCATATCGTGATGGGGTCCACGAAGACTGATGCCTCCTGGGTCAGGGTTGCGGGTTGGTTAAACAAGAAACCGTGGCGCTGGCCGTCGCACAGGCAAGTGAAGAAACACGGGTGGGTTTTAGTCAGTAAAAGTCTGACACGCCCTTCCGCTCCGCCCAGAGCGGGAGAAGTCATTTGATGATTTCCCATCCCAACAAAAAAAAAAGGAGAAACATAGCTATTTTATTATTTATAATGCTTTATGGTGCACCAAAACCATACATAACAAAAATAGATCGAATACTACGCTATATAGCTACAATGGTCGGCCTTGTCGCTGTCCAGTATCTCAAATGATCAATGTTCCATGTAAAACATTGAAAAGTGTTTTACCTACTAACACAAAAAATGTAATGTTAAATATTGTACAGTATACGGAACCACAGTATACGGATTCCTAGCAGCTTTTTTTTTGCTACAACCTTCAACCATTTACACGAACATTATAATTCGCCAATTAGACCTAGCCGATAAAAGCTTTTATCTTTTTAAGAATATTCCAGTTTTAACAAAGAACAACAACCTTGAGACGGCAACGCAGCGGTGGTTCTGACTGTGAATTAATAGACTATTTGGACATTCAAAGGTTAATATAAGCGATAAGTAATTACGGTCAGGTTATCATTAGGGCTTGCAATAAATTTCCGAGTGAGATTTGACCCCCATAAAGAAGGCTGGGTGAGGTCTCGAAAATATTACAGACATCTATTAGGGTCCTTAGTTATGGAATTGCCCTGACCATAACAAGGCAATTCTTTCGGTTAACAAAAGAATACCATCAGGTATGTTTTTCGAGAGGAGGCCTGTGAACTGTGGCCAGTGTGTCAGACTCCCTCTTATCGAGAGGAGGACTGTGTGCCCACAGTGGGAAATTTGTAGGCTGATTATAATGATGATGTTTTTCGAGAACGATTAAGGAAAGATGTACCTATAGGTCATCCAGATTTCACAAGTTACCTCAATTTAAGTATAGTGATAGTGACACATCTGCGGAATGTACGGCGCCGAAAGCTCAACGACTGAAATGTCAGTCGCAATATTCAGTTGTTATGACAAACCAAATGGTCAAAACGCAGCGTCTCGTTCAGCAGGCTACACGACGGGAAATTACGTGGCGGTGTACGGTTTTTGTGCCGTACCTGAATTGCCCAGAAAAATGGATTTAATTAGAATATTAGCTATTATAGAGGACTTAGAAGACGTTGCCGCTCTTCGTTACCGCCACGCGCGCGATGCACAATACACGCCGAACGCCGCCGCCGCCGAACTTTCGATCGCGCAACGCATCGCGTTATATGTCGCTTGTTATGTAAAATACATTAAATGCGTTTTAGCTGAAAAAACCGCCCGAAGGAAGGTTAGGCCCTACGCCGAACACGGCGTAATTAGTAGTACTTATTTGAAATACACTGCGAGCGTATTTAGCCGCACTTTCGGCGCCGTAAGTTTCGCAGATATGTCGCGACACTTAGTCATATGTGATAAAGATATTATAATCAACCGCACTAATCGATCTGTCAAAATGTCACCGTGAAATGTTAAATTAAGTGAGCTTGGAATGAAATGTCAATAGCGTTAATCCCTAGCATTATTTTCAATGACATCTCAATTCGAGCGCGATATATTTACATCACAATGCAGATCTAGATTCCGGACTATTACTGAGAAATTATTATTGGAAAATCCCAACAATAATAGCCTAGTCATATTTTGTGGTCAAGTTATTATGTAAATGTAGTTGGCCCAGCCCGGAAATTCGGTAGGTTGATCAATACATGCAAGAATGTGGCTTAATTAATTTGAATTAGTTAGTTCAACCATACAAGGACTGCTCGAGCAGTTATCTAGTGATCAACATACACTACACGGGCCGCTCTTGCAGTCAAGTGAGCTTGAGGCTGTCATTGATCTCGAGCATTTTACTCGCTTTTACCTCATCCTGTACCTATTAAGTTATTAATATTTTCGCTTACCAATTAATTAAAATATAAATTGGAATGCGTTATGTTCGTTCAACTGAATAATGAAATAATTTTGACACGCACAACAGTGCTGCTGAAATCAGTGCTCTGAATTCATTTTGTCATTCTTAACTGGACAGTGCATTGTGATGCGGGTTTCACCACCATTGAATGCATTTATTCTGGAACAGTAATATGACAGCCTCCGTGGCGTAGCGGTAGCGAACGCGGCCGTTGCGCAAGGAGGCGTGGGTTCGATCCCCGCACAGTGCAAATGTATGCATGAATATGAATATTTGCACTGGTCTGGTCATGCCTCGGAAATCACATTAAGCCGTTGGTCCCGGTTGCCATACGAACATCTAGTGGCAGTCGTTACGGGTTGTTGGAGCCGTCAAAAGTCTAACAATTGGTCTAACTGCAATGCTTAGATATCGCCTTCGGGTTGTGGAGGTCAGACGGCAGTCGCTTCACGAAAAATATCGAAGTTTAGCCAAAATCAGTAGTTAGACTGGTAAAGCGGACCCCAGACTCTAAAGCTAAAAAAGCTGCGGCTGCGACTGGGATTAACGCTGAGATGATGATGATGATGATTCTGGAGCAGTAATGTAAACACAATTATCTTTTACATAAATATTTTACTCTTATTATAGCTCAGATATCTCAATGTAAAACAGTGACTGTGTCATTATTTCTAGTACGCATTGATAC
Source organism: Sesamia nonagrioides (assembly GCA_017933935.1). NCBI lineage: Eukaryota > Metazoa > Arthropoda > Insecta > Lepidoptera > Noctuidae > Sesamia > Sesamia nonagrioides. The sequence goes on along the minus strand of JADWQK010002280.1, from coordinate 4,359,370 downwards.
TAGACAGTAGTTTGAAAACTGCAGTATTCAAATAAGAAGTAAACCGTTATTCGAGTTATTCTCCTCTTACTATGATAAAGAAAAATAGACAACGTAAACCAAGACCTTAACCCAGATCCCCGAGAAAATAAAATGTTTATTTTTGTAACATTTTAAAGCAAGCTCGGTAAATCACGTGTTAGGCAATGCGGTAAGCGCTGACCACTCGATAAATCCCCGTCGGTTATGCTACACATTTAACTTTCAGTGCTTTTACGGATATATTGCATGGTTAAAATTAATTCCTTGTGAATAATATATAGGAAGGAAAATCCTAACTAATATCATAAATGGGAAAGTGAGGTTGTTTGTTTGTTTGTTCCGCTTTCACGCCGTAACTATTGAACCTATTCCTTTGAAATTCTGCAGACGTAAAGTTAGAAGTCCGGATTAAATAATAGGGGTTTTATCCCGGAAAAATTCGATGTTCCCGAGGGAAATCTAAAAAGCGCGATATAAACGAACTCCACGCGGGCGAAGCCGCAGGCGGAAAGCTAGTGCAGAATAATTTGCGGTAAACATGACGAAGAGAAAGAAACAAGAACAAATTGGAGGAAAATGAGGCAAAATGAACATCTCTTAGCTTATAGACACCAAAAATATTAATAATGGCTAACGTCGTGTGGGTGTTTTACGTTTACGATGTTACCCACACACAAATGCGTCTATTGGCATTTAGATACAGATGATTCTCGACTCGAATCGAATAAATTTCTTCAATTTTAAATTTTGACATGAGGTTAGCTACAACAAAATTTTTTAGCAAAAGTAGTAGGATTTCAAAAGAAAGCACTGAATTATTTGTGTAGGTACGGACGATAGCAGGCCCAGCTACCCGAAACTGTCAAATATTCCCAATCAACCTTGAGCCTTAATGCTTTAGTGATAAAGTTGAAAATCTAATAAAGAAATCTGACAGGTTGTAGTAGCTTGATGTGCTGTCGTCTGTACTAGCTGCACCCTGTGGTTTCATCCGCATAAGATACGATCCCGTGAGAATACCGGGACAAAAAATTATTGCGGGCTATAAAATATCGGTAAGCCAAATTTCATCCAAATCCGTTTTGTAGTTTTTTGCGTGAAAGAATAACAAACTTTTTTTAAGTAAACGTTGCCCCTCTTTAGGCATTACTCCTGTAATAAAATAAATAAAAATGAAAAGCTTTTTATTTCTTGCTTACCATGGTACAATAAATTTGAATAACAGTGTGCATGCAAAAATTAAAAAAGAAATTAAAATTAATGAAATGAAATGAAATCGTTTATTAAGCAAGTAGGATCACTGATCACTTTTACACGTCATGTTTATTTTTTATTTTATTTTTTAACTAGATGAAGCCGGCATTTCCTAACTGACTGACCTGGTTTCTGAGAAGAAATAGCCGAAACAAACTCAAGGATCATCGTCTTTTTTCAAGTCTAGACATTAAAAATGAAAATGTTTACAATAATTTACCTTATAATTACGCATATTGCTTAATAACAATGCTTAACAGAGCGAGCAGCTCAGTCCCAAGCTTTTTTGTCTTCTAAATAATCTGTGATTTTATAATACCCCTTTTTGCAAAGTTTGGCCTTTATATAGTTCTTAAATCGTTTAATGGGTAAGTTTCGAATGTCCATGGGAAGCTTGTTGTAAAAGTGTATACATTGACCCATGAACGAGTTGCCTACTCTGTGGAGACGAGTGTGATGTACAGCAAGATTGTGTTTGTTCCTGGTATTTATATTATGAATATCGCTTATTTTCTTAAAATTCGAGATATTTTTATGAACATACATAAGATTTTCAAATATATATTGTGAAGCTACAGTCAGAATGTTCACCTCTTTGAACTTTTCGCTAAGAGAATCTCTAGGACCAAGGTTGTAAATGGCTCGAACAGCCCTCTTCTTTAAAACAAAGATGGTATTGATGTCCGCACAAGTTCCCCAGAGAAGAATCCCATAAGTCATAAGACTATGAAAATAACCAAAATAAACAATTCTGGCTGTATCAACATCAGTGTCAATGTGATTATGATTTAAAAAAAAATAAGATTAATTAATTATTGCTGTATTTGATGTTGCTATTTTAATTGACATAATAATAATATTTAATAATTTAGCAAGAACCCTCTCCATGAAAGGTAAACGCCTCCTCCAGAGAAGACCAGTACTCTCTGTTCTCTGCCGCTCGAGACCAGCATGCATTCGGTCTTCCTCTCCTTCTCTGTCCTAGTGGGCCTGTCCATTATGTTGTCTCTCTTGTCCATCGATTATCGCCTAGCATTACTCCTGTATCGTGGGTATACTAACGAACATTTTAACTCACATACACAAACAGCCAGACCCGGAATAACTACCTGTAGGCCATAGAAATATCTTTTCCGTACGGGAATCGGACCCGCGACACGCAACGCAGCAGTCGATCGTTCCACCACTACAATAGTAAACGAATAGTAGTTATTCCGCGTACATCGAGGGACTGGAACAATTTTCCAGTGGCGGTGTTTACGTCACACTACAATTTGAGTGTCTTCAAGGCTAGAGTGAATAGGCTCTTAATAAACTTGCGCGCTTCACCATCAACGATCGCATCACTGCTTACCATCAGGCAAGATTGCGGTCATGCGCTAGTTTATATTTTATAAAAAAAAAAACGCCAACTGTATCGTCAAGCATTCATCCCTCCAATCATTCACAAACTTTCGCATTTATATTATTAGTAGGATAGGATATAAAGCTAAAGTGTTCTAGGAAACTAAAACACATGCATATTACTCTTTTACACACACATTTTGTAATTTCTAGTTGGAAAGCTTACCGTGACACCACTTCTCATCTTGATTAAGATAGGGGTGCGCTCAAGAGTCACCTTTCACGCGCCTTTGTGTGGTCGTCCGGAGGTTACACGCAAGCACAATATATTATCAAGCTACACTTTACGTAATATAAGCGGGTTATTTAAAGGAAACAGCTACATAATAACTTAACAGAAGCTGTTTGTGGATTTTGGAGCAAGCTGCTTGCAGCTTTGATTTTGTGTTAATTTTTGCTGTAATAATCATATTTTTCTTTATTTTAATGTTTTTTTTTTTTTTGTTACCCTACATTGTTCCCGCTGGGCAAAGCTCCCCCCATATTCTTGCCATTGAACTATATTACTAGCGTATAGAACAGACACCCCGAACCAAAAGTTTGCTTCATTTTGGTAAGAATTTGAACTCAAGTTCGCTGCAGCGCTAAAACAACAGTTATGTCATCTAACCAAACCAATAAAACATGCAGCGCTTAATAGCGTACAGAGTACAGTTTTCTCGCGACCAAAACGGCTTAAGCGCCGGGTATTTCATGGCGCTTCCGCGTTACGTTCAACGTAGTGTAACAACAAGTCGCTGCCATAGATTTTACAAAGCAGAAGTGACACAACTTTTGTACCTACTACTAATATAAAAAAATACTGTTTTGTTTATTTATGTTCTGTGATCTAATATACTAGTCTGCCTTATCATTAATTAAATAAACGAAGTGAAATAAAAATTCGTTGCAATTTAATATGTATACACTTTCTTTATTATACACATTCAAAATATAAATCAACACAAATTATTAGGTATTTAATTGCCTTTAAACAATATTAGTTTAGTGAGTTTTTGGCGTTTGCTCGTACAATCATTTATTATCTTTGCCTCGTGGTGCAATCGAACAGTCGTATATTTGTTTATTATTGCACGTATTAGATGTACTCTGTGATTTAATGTAGAAGGTTGATCAAATGAATGACCAAGTAAACAAACGAATACGTCTTTCTCAACGAAACATTTCAATGCATTAGTTGTAATATAGTTGTAGTCGTATTTAGATGACAGGCCATTCTCGCCACTACACCGAATTAAACGACGTATAACCATTTCCGTCGATAAACAAATTTTATAAACATCTTCAGTGGAGTAGCATAAACCACCCATATCTTTTATACTTATTAGTTTTAGTTTATGATGCGGAAGTTTCTGTGACGTGGTCAAAGTATCAATACATTCCTCGCATTTTAACTCTTTGGTCAACCTAGTGCTTACATATCCGGAAATGTAACCAACTATTATTTTAGTAGCTTCCGTTATATTTTCATCATTCAGCATATTTACGAAAATATTACAATTATTTTCAGCCTCTATATCAGTTTCAAGAGCTCTTGTACTTTCCAAAACTTCATATTCAAGAGTATCGTGTCTATTAGAGTTTGTTGTGATGTTGATGACATTTTGAGACGAATAATGTAAAATGCTGAAATTGTCTAAAGGAATGCAATTACCTGTGAAAGATGACCGCAGTTCAAGGTGACTCAACATTTTTTTGTATGCAGCTCTAAGCTGTAGTACATTTGGGTTATTATTGTAGCCACCGTGCTTCCTTATTAATCCAAAAAGAAGTTCTAAGTGATCCTGGCTTATACGATACATAGATATGTAGTCTAGATACTTTTTTTCTTCTACTATGTGGTTATATAATGTTTTCGTCGACTCAATGCATATGACGGCACCCAAAAATCCTGTTTTATTTGAAGATTCAACAATATTTTTTTTAGTTATCTGTATTATTATTCTGGGTATCTGATTCCTTCTTCTAATAACTCTTTTTGATTTGAAATGAAATTTAAGTTGTAGTATATATGTCTTGACTTCATCTAGTAATGCAAAAATTTCAGATTTGTTTTTATGATCTACTAGCTTTCCGCCCGCGGCTTCGCCCGCGTGAAATTCGGTTATATCGCGCTTTTTAGATTTCCCTCGGGAACATTAAATTTTTCCGGGATAAATGTAGCCTATATTCTTTCTCAGGGTCTAAAGATTGTCTGTGCCAAATTTCATCAAAATTGGTTGAGAGGTTTAAGCGGGAAAGCGTAACAGACAGACAGACAGACAGACAGACCGACAGACAGACAGACAGACAGACAGAGTTACTTTCGCATTTATAATATTAGTATGGATAGGACGTTTATATCCGTAAAATTGAGACTTTCTAGAATTCATCGTATCAAAGAAATTATTCATCAAAGTAATAAATTTGCTGTGCCCGCGGAATCCTGAAATTGTGTGGATTTTAATTCTTCTTCACAAAGAGTTAGTGCTTTAGCAACACTCATACTTAAAAGCTGTGTGGCGAGTTTCACTTTCATAATTTGGTTACGAAAATGTATATGACGGGGCGTTAATTTATTAGCAAACTGAAGGCCTTCATTTTGCTGGAGTTTGTTTAAACTAATAAGTAGCTTCCATTTAATTTTCTGGTCATTTCCATCATACAATAATCTCTTTCGTTCAAAAGAGTTTCTAATTAATTTAATTACATGGCAGGGATCAATGAAAATGCATATTTTTTCTGATGTACTTGGATGAAGGAAGTAGGTTTTCAAATTATTCACATCAGACAACTGACATCCTAGAATTTCAGCAGCTTTAAAATTAGCAGCACACCCATCAAATGTCAGATTTGCGACAGTTACACCAACCTCGTGGCACTTCTCTAAGCAAATTTTTATTAAGTTGGCTTTTGTTTGCGCTGTTTTTCCAGATATTAGAAAGTACCTTACAGGCAGTTTCCAACTCTCATTTAAAGCCACGAGCATGAAAACTTGTCGTGTAACGACAAGAAAAGACTATCGAGGGAGACAGTATTTATTAACAGAAATTAAAAAGACAAGATGGAAGTATGAAAATGAATAATGTAGGTCGATGAATGAATTGTGGGTGATGGTGAGGGGCGGCCCCTGGTGGACCGGCGGCAGTTACGGAGGAGTGGCCCTGGTGGACCGGCGACAGCAACGGACGAGCGGCCCTGGTGGACCGGCGACAGCAACGGACGAGCGGCCCTGGTGGACCGGCGACAGCAACGGACGAGCGGCCCTGGTGGACTGGCGGCAGCTACAGAGGAGCGGCCCTGGTGGACCGGCGGCAGCTACGGAGGAGCGGCCCTGGTGGACCGGCGGCAGCAACGGAAGAACGGCCCTGGTGGACCGGCGGCAGCTACAGAAGAACGGCCCTGGTGGACCGGCGGCAGCTACAGAGGAGCGGCCCTGGTGGACCGGCGGCAGCTACAGAGAAGCGGCCCTGGTGGACCGGCGGCAGCAACGGAAGAACGGCCCTGGTGGACCGGCGGTAGCTACGAAGGAGCGGCCCTGGTGGACCGGCGGCAGCTACAGTAGAACGGCCCTGGTGGACCGGCGGCAGCTACAGTAGAACGGCCCTGGTGGACCGGCGGCAGCTACAGAGGAGCGGCCCTGATGGACCGGCGGCAGCTACGGAAGAGGGACTGCCCCGGCGTCACCAGGCCGGCAGCAGTCGAGGGCTCCGGCGGCAAAGGGCCAGGCAGCTCCAGGCGCACCAGTTATATTGTGACTGGCACAGCAGGAAATACCCTAGAAGGGCTCTCGAGGCAGCGTTTACTGGAGACCTACTTTTAAGAGGCTTGTTTGGAAGCCAGAGCTCGACTGACCACTGCTCTGCGATGATTCCTAAAGAAACCTCGCAGAACGGTTGGAGGTCGAAATTTAAAATATTCGAAAATAGGGACGAGGAACGGTAAATAATTTTACCATAAAAGAGTTCGAATAACAATTATAAAATAAAAATAGCAGACCAACAAGAATTTTGATGAGAAGGTTGTCATAGATACAACATCAACAATGTTGTCAAAAAAATGTCAAAATAATGAAAATGTTCTGTAACAATGTAAATATAAATGGTATTAAATTAAAAAGTGCAGTGTTTGATAGGAAAAAGTGATACAGTCCTGCATAGGTATGGCTTCCTACGCTAAGGGGTCAATAAGTCGCCGAAACTTAGGCGTAAAGTTGAGGACTGAGTCTGTAAACAGAAAAATGAGTCCTGGTGTAGTGGAATATGATCAAAACAGAGACTCATAATAATGGAAAGCATATTATGGACCGTGGAAATGAATGATACATATATAAGTATGAATATGAGTATAAATAATAAGTGTAAGTATATCTGAATATGTACATAACATTACATTTCCCCCCGACCCTGGAAAAATTTTCAACTGTAGAAAATTTTCTAATAAGATTTCAAGTAGGGACTGTAAAACAACACTTCACACATTCATCCATCTCCATTCACCCATTCATACCACCTATCCTTTCAAGCAATCTTCTTCATACAGGTATGGGTGGAATTCACAGTTGATGACTGCCACTCATAGAAGTGTGTTTTAGAATGACGACAAGGCTTATTTTTGGAGTTGTCAGCCGCTCCAGACTGGAAGGAAAAAAAAAAGGAAAACATTAGATAATGTCAGTAGAAATTTAAGCTCCTAGAAGAGCGAAAGAGAGAATTTGGTTTAGGCTTATTTTAGGAGTAACCAACCGCTCCTGCATAGGCTTATTTAATGAGTTGCAATCCGCTCCATACGGTAAAAGAGTGAGACTGAAGAGTAGGGTCGAGCAAATGTAATGTAATGTTTGTGTAGTGAGTGATGTTTATATATAATATAAAAAATAAATAAGATGTGCAGCTGTAAACAAAAGAAATAAGTAATATTTACATAAATAATTAGTAGGTGATTGAACTACCAGAGTCAAGTAATCCAGTCAAAGATAAATTGTAAACTTTGATGTTAACAAAAGGTCGTTTAAAATCCTTTTCATTAGAGTATAGAGTTGAAGAGATTTTATAGCATGAAAAGAAATTCTTAAGAGTTTTAATCCAATCGTTCAAATCGTTGGCATCAAAGTTTGTTTTACTTTTCAAGTCAGTCGTTAGTTTTTTTGAACTAGAGTTAGGTTTAGGTGAACAATTAGGACAGTCTGGGGTTTTAAAACCTTTAAGACCACATTTAAAATAAATTAGAAAGTGACGTTGAGTACAAGTATTTAAGGTATGACCATGCATACGACAACGAACGCAAAATGAATTTTCTTGCGAGTTAGCTTGTTTTAGACTGTTTACTTGTTTGGGAGGGTTTTTGTAAAATCTATTTGTGTATGAAGGAGGTTTTGGGTCAGAAGCAGAAAATTCCGAAGAAGTTGGATGAATTTGTTTATAAGCAAATTCTGAAATAAGGGAATTTTGTTGGTTATTTGGTTCTTTAAAATGTTTGTCTCGATCTAAGAATTTTTCATAATTTTGGCATGTAGCCAAGAGTGCATCAATAGAGTTAATATCTTTTAGTGCCACGAATACTGAGTAACATGGTCTTATATTTCTTAGAATGATTTCTAACTGTTCCGTTTCAGACAATTTTTTAGCCAGACGAGAGAACATTCCCGACATAATTGAGATATAAATTATGATTGGTTCATCACGACCTTGGGTACGACTTTTGATGGCCTCCAATAATTTAAAATCATAGTCAAAACCACCAAAATCTTTAATTAGAGACAAAGAAATTTCATCCCATATTAGGTCTGGATTTTGATCTATTTTAAATCTAAACCAATGTAGGGCACTGTCTGTAAAAATATCATACGCCTGTGTAATTAACAAATTTTTGGGTATATTCCGCACAAGACAATATTCGTCAAGTTTTTGTAAAAACGATCTAGGGCAAGATTTTCCATTAAACGTATATCGTTTCAGATCTTTGAATAAATTATGAGTTGGAGAAGTTAAAAGAGGAGAGGAAAGGGGAGCTGTGAAAGGAGGGTAAATAGGTGGAGTAGAGGGAGCAGTGAGACGAGGAGAAATAGGAGGAGGAGAGGGAGTGGCGAGAGGAGTATGAATAGGAGGGGTAGAGGGAGCAGTGATATATGAATGAGGATTAGATTTGAACTATAAATCTTGAAACTTCCTTCAAGTGTCTCAAATTTTGATTTTAAAGTGTCTAGATTAAGTTTATAGTCAGGGTTCAAGTCTGTGTCTATACGTTCTAACCTGTAAAATAAATGATTAATAAAAGATTCTATTAAGCGATGGTATTTGGAATTACCCTGTAATAGATTATCTATTTTAATATTTAAATAACTCAGAGTACTATCTATCTGAGCTAACTCCTCCTCTATAGGAATGGGAGAAGTTAAAATATCTTCCGATGGTGTAGTGGGAGCTAGCAGAAGTATTTGCTTCTTTAATAATATAATAGTTTTTGCTGGTTCCTCCAGTCTAATTGTAACTTCATATTCAAGCTCGTTTTTATTTAAGAGTTCAAATTTGATTGGACGAGACATATTTAAGTGTAAGTTAGAAAAAAGATAGTTAAGTATGTAAAAGTATACCTTGTTTTCCTGTTAGGGAAAATAAAGAAAATTAAGATAGGTGTTGTAAGTATATATGAGTGAATGAGTTATGTGTGTGTTAAGAGAAAATGAAAGGGATAGAATAGCCAAAATATTTAACCAAAGAGCTGAGAATGTAAGACACTAGACGAAGTGTTTCTTTTGAATTTAGGAAGTTAAGGGGGTGCAGGAAATTTTAGTTGGGCGCCAAACTGTCGTGTAACGACAAGAAAAGACTATCGAGGGAGACAGTATTTATTAACAGAAATTAAAAAGACAAGATGGAAGTATGAAAATGAATAATGTAGGTCGATGATTGAATTGTGGGTGATGGTGAGGGGCGGCCCCTGGTGGACCGGCGGCAGTTACGGAGGAGCGGCCCTGGTGGACCGGCGACAGCAACGGACGAGCGGCCCTGGTGGACCGACGACAGCAACGGACGAGCGGCCCTGGTGGACCGGCGACAGCAACGGACGAGCGGCCCTGGTGGACCGGCGACAGCAACGGACGAGCGGCCCTGGTGGACTGGCGGCAGCTGCAGAGGAGCGGCCCTGGTGGACCGGCGGCAGCTGCAGAGGAGCGGCCCTGGTGGACCGGCGGCAGCTGCAGAGGAGCGGCCCTGGTGGACCGGCGGCAGCAACGGAAGAACGGCCCTGGTGGACCGGCGGCAGGTACAGAGGAGCGGTCCTGGTGGACCGGCGGCAGCTACAGAGAAGCGGCCCTGGTGGACCGGCGGCAGGTACAGAGGAGCGGTCCTGGTGGACCGGCGGCAGCTACAGAGAAGCGGCCCTGGTGGACCGGCGGCAGCAACGGAAGAACGGCCCTGGTGGACCGGCGGTAGCTACGAAGGAGCGGCCCTGGTGGACCGGCGGCAGCTACGGAAGAGCGGCCCTGGTGGACCGGCGGCAGCAACGGAAGAACGGCCCTGGTGGACCGGCGGCAGCTACAGTAGAACGGCCCTGATGGACCGGCGGCAGCTACGGAAGAGGGACTGCCCCGGCGTCACCAGGCCGGCAGCAGTCGAGGGCTCCGGCGGCAAAGGGCCAGGCAGCTCCAGGCGCACCAGTTATATTGTGACTGGCACAGCAGGAAATACCCTAGAAAGGGCTCTCGAGGCAGCGTTTACTGGAGACCTACTTTTAAGAGGCTTGTTTGGAAGCCAGAGCTCGACTGACCACTGCTCTGCGATGATTCCTAAAGAAACCTCGCAGAACGGTTGGAGGTCGAAATTTAAAATATTCGAAAATAGGGACGAGGAACGGTAAATAATTTTACCATAAAAGAGTTCGAATAACAATTATAAAATAAAAATAGCAGACCAACAAGAATTTTGATGAGAAGGTTGTCATAGATACATCATCAACAATGTTGTCAAAAAATGTCAAAATAATGAAAATGTTCTGTAACAATGTAAATATAAATGGTATTAAATTAAAAAGTGCAGTGTTTGATAGGAAAAAGTGATACAGTCCTGCATAGGTACGGCTTCCTACACTAAGGGGTCAATAAGTCGCCGAAACTTAGGCGTAAAGTTGAGGACTGAGTCTGTAAACAGAAAAATGAGTCCTGGTGTAGTGGAATATGGTCAAAACAGAGCCTCATAATAATGGAAAGCATATTATGGACCGTGGAAATGAATGATACATATATAAGTATGAATATGAGTATAAATAATAAGTGTAAGTATATCTGAATATGTACATAACATTACATTTTCCCCTTGTCTTGGTGTAGTAAAATATTATCAGGACAGCGCCTCATAATACTAGAATGCGTATTATGGACCGTGGAAATGAATGATACATATATAAGTATGAATATGAGTATAAATAATAAGTGTAAGTATATCTGAATATGTACATAACATTACAAACTAAAGCCTGCGTTGCTATTGTATCCTCTTCTTCACCTTCCACAGGGCCTACTCCAAAATTAACCATACCAAGTTTGCGTTTTTGATTGAATAGCTTTTGCTTTCTAATCGCCATCTCATCGAATACCAACGAACACACCACAGGCTTTTCACTTGATAGACGTTTTTCTTTTAGCACTCGAAAAGCTTCGGCAGTAAATCCCGGTTCTGCGTCAACTGATGAATACCATCTGCTTATTGTTCTGGGATGTGGAAGGGCTTTATTGTAGAAGTCTCTAACATATTTGTAAGCTGCTGTAGAATAATAGTGCAAGGTCAAGGCGAATTTTCGTAATGGTATTGTGTATAATTTAGGATGTTTATTCTGCTTACTTCGTTTAATCAAAGATTTTTGTAGCTCCACAACCTCAGCTTTACACATTAGATCATTTTCAGCATTCCGATCCAAACCGAATTTTTCTTTTAAAGTTGAAACCAACGTTTTATAGGATTCATTTTTTTTCTTCAAATATCTGTTTTGACGCTGTATCTTCCTTATTTTGTCAAATAATTTCTTTTTCGCAGAGCTTTCTTCGATAAGTTTTTTTTTGAGCACGATTTTCCGAAGAGTATCAAAAATTGACTCTGAATCGCTTACTGGTTCAGATATTGAATCCAAACTGGATTGATGGGATTTTAAAGGCTGAAATTAAATAAACATATTTATTTTTTCAGCGAATATAATAAAACTGTTTTATTATAAACTATTAGGTATTGTCTATCGCTTTTGAACATGTTCCCGTCAAAATATTAATATAAACAATATTTTTATCTTATAATTCATAATATACACTATTAATTTTTAGGGTTCCGTAGTCAACAAGGAACCCTTATAGTTTCGCCATGTCCGTCCGTCATTAATCGTGATGTCGCGGTCACGTGGTATTTTCTAGTAGCAATTGTTATGAATGATTGATTCAATTATTAGTTTATCAGTTATGACAAAGTTTCGTAGATAAAATATTGGGTCAATTTTGGGATTTCGTTTTTTTTTTACTTGTGACTACATAAATATGATCAGTAAAGGGTACGGATAGAGCCCCATTTTATTTGTACTAATTAAAAATTAGTAGTGTATGTACGTACATACTAGCATATAACAAAGTAAGAAATATAAGATACCTACTAAACACAAAATTTAATAGAAATTATACAGAAACTACACTTACCGATACTAGTATGGTGTTTTTATCGCATGGTACAGCAGTTTTCTTCAGATAAACTCGTCCTGTTTTTGTATAATGCTTATCCTCATCCTTAAAGTGCAACGAACATATATATGTATGAGGAGTCGGAAGCCATGTTTCTTCATTCCGATTATTATGCACAAATTTTATCCTAGTTTCCCTTTTCTCATGTCCCGGCCGTAGAAACCTTCAAAATTATTTAGGTTAAAGTCACAATTTACTTATTTTACATCTATTCTACACAATAATAAATAACACTTATACTACTGACAAACTGAACCACAAAATAGGTATAAATGTATGTTGCGTATCTGCGTCTTTTGTTTTCACTACTCTATGATTAGAATTGCAAAATGGCGGCGCCCGGCATCCCGATTCTCGTGAGCATTGTTATATCTAAAAACTTTAAATCAAAGAGTTTTAAACGTTTAAATGTCTACTTACCGATGAAATGTTAAACCATCACTTTTTTTTGATGTTCTGGAGTGTTTACGGCAGTCTTTAAGAACACAACCGGCCATTTTGATGTTGTTATTTATGCGAGCCAAATACGACTAGTCTCTACGGGCGTTGGATACTCACTGGATAGTTGCGGTACAGTGTACCGCAATGCGTGGCGCAAAATCGAGCAACGCGTTGACTTCTCTATACGTAGTAGTAATACCTCAGTGATTCTTGCACCTTTTATTGTGCTATGCCTTTTAAAATTTTATTTTTATAAATTAGTGCTTGCCCGCAATCCCGCCTGATGGTAAGCAGTGATGCAAGCGTTGATGGTAAAGCGTAGTTTATTAAGAGCCTATTCACTCTAGCCTTGAAGGTACTCAAATTGTAGTCCGACGGAAACACCACCGCTGGCAAATTGTTCCAGTCCCTCGATATATGCGGCATAAAAGACGAGGCGAAACGCTTCATTCGGATCGTTGATTGCTTCTCCGTATGGAGCAGTGATTAAGCTATGAAACAATAAGGGTGCTTATGAAACATTAGAAGCTAGGTCCCAATTGATCGTTTTCGTGAAAAAATTAACCCTATGAGAATAAAAAAGTGTTGAGAGAATAGTTCACTGCACATATTGTTAGTTCTGTTCGTTCACGACGATATTGCATTGTGTAGTTAGTTATCTGTCCTGGGTGATAACTGCTTCCATTGTGTGAGATCATGAATCACCATTGTTAGCCAGCGTTGCCCACACGGCTAGATAAAAGGTAAATTATCATAGTATATGGTTCACTTGAAATGGGTGGTGGAAGTAGTGGGGAGGGTAACTATATATTATTTCTTTGATCGAGACATCTCTTTAAATATACACGTAGGTACTTACGATATTTTTTATTACTTAGTCAATTGAAAAGAAAATGTCACCGTTTTTGACGATGTTTTATTCAGAAGTTTTCCTAAGGTGCGAAAACTCATGACTAGTCTTTAGTGGGAAAAAAAAATTGAAAGAAACTTAAAAATCTCCATTCTTATGGGAATACCGCACCCCCGGGTAGAAGTGGTTTTTTTTTTAAATAATTATAAACTAGTGTTTGACTGCAATCCCGCCTGATGGTAAGCAGTGATGCAATCATTGATGGTAAAGCACACTAATTTATTAAGCCTTTTCACTTAAAAAACTTAGGAATAGGAAGGATGACGGTAGTTGAGCGAGGTGACGCAATGTTAAACCGAAGACCAACACGACCAAACGATGCTGCGCTAGAGGGAGATTGATCTGGAGACTATCCACATCGCAACACAACTCAGCTCAGACCCGTCCTCCGTACAGCTTCACCAGACATCATGCCGGAACACGACGAATCGCTTGGCGGCAAGACTTTGTCTGGTGGGTGGTAACTTCTTCCGGCAACCGATATTATGGCCTACCACCGAGAGGATTAGTCGGCCCGCGACGATTTTAGTCGGTAGGCCTCCGGCATACCTCTGTGTCACTCCCACAACCGAGATCGTGGGAATTGGGTTGTGGAAATTCTCAAGATCTCATGAGTTATTCCACAACCCAAAAAAAGGTCGTAGCTATATTATTATCAGAAAAAAAAAACATTCGCTGTTCAAACACTCATAATACTGTAATTTGGGTACTTAGAACAACTTAAAATATGCGCAAACATTATCTGAACAACGCGCCAAAACAAGTAGATTAACGATGAAAAACAAGTTTAGGAAGATAATCAAATTTATATTTCTTTTTTACTTCCAGGATTTTTACATCGGCAACACCTGATTTTCGTTTTTATTCGTTCAAGAATCATAATATTAACCTAACTACAGTTACCTGAAAACTTTTTCGTACCTTATTTCAGTAGCTTTATTAATGATGTTTTGTTTACGTTCTTCGTAATTTATTCTCTTAAATGAACTTTCGTTCTTTAACTCTCGATTAATACTTCAAAATATGAAACTTGGCTTGAGTATTTTACAAATCACGTTTCAAACAATAGAGATGTTTCCTGGGTAAAAAAAAATATTCTATTTGGTCCCTCATTCAGATTATAGAAAAATATTGGATACGTATATTTTGTTTTATCAAATCAATAAAAAATGACAAATATAAAAGGCATCAAAGATCAGGAGTGGTGGCTGGTGACGTCACAAGTCGCTAAAAAGTGTAGCGTGCAGTGACGTCGCACGAGTTTTCAACGCGCTGTATCGTCTTCATTTTTTGTTTATATGAAAAAGAAAAAATACGTGTCTAGTACTTTTTGGAAATCTGTATGACGGACTAATTAGTTTTTTTTAGCCAAATACCCTATTATGCAGGAAATATCCCTGTAAAAAGTAAATGTAGATTTTCTACTCCACTTCAATTGCACTAAAAGCCTAACAGTGACATTTCACTTTATTCAGTGTACGTTAGGACGGTCTAAAATATCTATTATCCTAAAAATTATAGGACACTTCCTCTACCATATGGCGACCTTGCCACTCCGACCCTCAATATGCGACCTCCGTCTCGCATTAAGCGCTAGACTGACCGTAAAGCCTCCCATAGGACCTCTGAGTCTGAAACGGTGAATATTTTATTCATGACCACCTGAAATTCTTCAAACAAATACTGAAGGATTACCAGATCCCGTTTGAGGATTTCCTTATAAAAAAAAAACTTTTCCTAAAAACGATAAGAAGTAAAAGCTCCTGTTCGTGTAAAAGGGAAAAGATTGAATAAACAAACCATTTTTTTTTATTTGGGAATTTTGATTGCAAAACTAGGCTTAGGTTCAAGTATACTGAACCTAAAGCGCGACTTTACATCTATACTAATATATAAAGCTGGAGAGTTTGTTTGTTTCAACGCGCTAATCTCAGGAACTACGGGTCCGATTTAAAAAAATATTTTTGTGTTGGATAGCCCATTAGTCCAGGAAGGTTTAGGCTGTAAAACATCAGGCTGCAACCAATAGAAGCGGAGCATAACTAACTGTATGCGAACGAAGTCGCTGGCGGTCGTTAGTTCTAGATAATTGGTCTCTATCGAAAGGATAAATGCAATTCCTTCTACATTTACAGTGCAAAGGAGATTGACAAATTTGGTACATAATCGCATAAAATTGTCTGCATAAATTTTTCCAATCCTAAACGTTCAGTTAGGAATCAAATAAAAGGATGAAAGTACAGGAAAAATGGAAACTAAAACAAAAACATGTACAGCAAATTCTATTAAAGCCGAATCCACTTACGCCTCGCACAAATAACAATTTTAAACGAACACCATCAAACTCCGCATTGAAATTCGACTAATTTGTTTGTGAACCCTACAAAGCTTTTAATCTTTAATTTTTATTTCGATGCCATTGAAATAACGTTTTCCATTCCAGCCAACGTGTATTTAAAACCGTGTTTGTTTTAGTCGTTTTCATTGATTGTAGACTTAAAAACGTTGTAAACGTCCGTCGGCAACAAAAGCGAATGCTGTTGACTCGAATGACACGCGGTTTAGTGTTTCGTGAAACTATGGAATTGTATTTTCCAGTTTTTCCTTTCTGAAAAAACAGGAACAAACTTTTTTCCAAAAAAACAACCGACTTCCACAAAAAAAATCACTACAAAGTGAAAAATAACTAATAATGATAAAACCAAAGACACCATGATCATGAACATGTGACATGTTTTTTGTAAAAAAGTTTTTATCTTACAATTTTTCGTTGCAAAAAGTCAGACTGGACGCTGCCGCCAACATAGTTGGGAATAGGCTATCAAGCAAATGGCGCCTTTTTTATTTGATTTTATACCCGTAATTTTGGTTTAAATACCAAACTACTGAACCGATTTTTATAAAATTTCTCAGGAGACCGGACTGAATGTATGAGCATTGCTAGAGATGACACGATTACGCGACTTAAATTCAGCCTCTTGATTTTTTTGATTGTCGCATCAGCATGCCAAGTAGCAGTGGCTAGTGGTTGTCCTACGTTAAACTTCAATGCTGTAAATTGTTGAGGACTTCCCTCGACTGTCTATGGCCTTTATTCTCAGATCTACTGCAGACTTTAGTTATAACCCACATGCATGCAAACTTCTCATCAACATAAATTAATTGAGTCCAAGCATAAGGTATATATACTGTAAATTGTTGAGGAGTTCCCTGAACAGACCTTTGTCTTCATCATCAGCTCTCTAATGACAATTACAACCTATCTAGACGTAAGTTTCTTATCAATACTAATTAATCAAGCACGAACATAACGTAGCTGCCGTGAATCGTTGTGAAGTCTCTCGGTTCCATCATCAGATCTACTGCGGACGTTCATTATAACCCATATGGATGCAAAGTTCTCATCAATATAAATGAATTGAGTCCAAACACCAGGCAACTACTGTAAATCGCTGAGGAGTTCCCTAAACTGACCTTAGTCTTCATCATCAGCTCCCTAATGACAGTCACCACCCATCTAGGTGTAAGGTTCTTATCAATACAAATTATTCAAGCACAAACACTAGGTTGCTGCTGTGAATCGTTGAGGAGTTCCCTCACCTGTCTCCCGGCTCTATCATCACTCCAGACCCTTATTAAATTGTAGTGCTTTAAAATACCTAATGAAAAAACTTACAAATGCACTAGCCGTCCCTACAATTTTTGAAAGTTTCCCTTGATTTCGCCGGTCTTCCACCACCATACCCAGATGTCCGTATCATGGGACCGGAATATCTTCTTACCAACACAAAAAGAGTTATTGAAATCGGTTAATAAACTACGAAGTTATCAGCGAACAAACATAAAAAAAACATATACTCGTATACGGTCGAATTGAGAACCTCCTCCTTTTTGAAGTCGGTTAATTAAAAATAAAAATCTCCCAGATCGATCGATCTGTTCAGTCATGTAGCACCTGCTTCTCTCAGTTAACGAATGGGTGCTTGTAATCTCTGGCTTTCTTGTAATACTTGGACATCATGATAACCTGTCGATATTCATAGGAAGAAACCAGCTGCTGGGTATTATAACAGGGTATCTACTAACTTGTTGAAAAGCGGTCGACGGACATTATGGTGATCGAATGACCAGCCAAAGAGTATCAATATGTCATCAGCAAATTGTTAGCCATATGTCTCCATCCATTAGTCAACTCTCAGGTCGCTTTATTACTTAACTAACATTCAATTAATAAACGAATATTGATTGATGTAACTTTTTCCTGACTGAACAGTCCATTTATCATAAATACGTGAACATCATTTATCAAGGTCCAATCGCAAATTACTCCCAAATTGGTCGTGCTGCTCTCCATTTATATATTCGTCTGCATTGTAACGAGATGCCTCTGATAAGTGGTTTCATTTTGAATTTTAATGGAATCTAGCTTTTAAGTGTCTTGTTTGGATCTGAATATAGTTCGGTTTTAGTAATAGTATGTACACAACCCGATCATATTTAAAAAGACTTCATTATGCCACTGTCCTGCTTAAAATATGATCAATATTGTAGAGGGAGAACGAGGGAGATGCATGCGAAATTACAAATAAGTACCTACGTTAACATTTACACAATAATAATTTCGGCCTGTAATTTCCAGAACAGAGCAAATTTCCCTTAAACAGGTAGGTAATGAAACACGGTACTGTTGACGCAAGAGAACAAGGCGAGCACTTGCTGTCTATTGAGAGTCCTAATTTTTTTTTTTAATAACAAGCGTTGCCCCTCACTAGGAATTTCTTCTGTATCGTGGGTGCGTTTACAAACATATAAACAAACAAATATTTGTTCCGTGCGGGAATCGAACCCGCGACACGCAGCGCAGTAGTGAATGGCTTGACCACTACGCCAAATTATAAACCGATGAGCTTGGCTTGACCGTAATCCCGCCTGATGGTAAACAGTGATGCAATCGTTGTTGGTAAAGCACGCTTGTTCATTAAGAGCCTATTTATTCACTCAAGCCTTAAAGACACTTAAATTGTAGTCCGACAGAAACACCGCCGCGGGCAAATTGTTCCAGTCCCTCGATGTACGCGGTATAAAAGAAGAGGCGAAATGCTTGGTTCGGATTGTTGTGGTGTCAACAACGTAAGGGTGAAAAATCGCCGTACGACGGCTCGTCCATTGATGGAACGGAGAAACGGAGATATCTAGATATATTTTTAGAAAAGTTGCTCATGAGTTATATAGCAGTGGGGCATTTTGAACGTTACATTCACGGAGTCGTTTTGGAAAGTGGGGACGGCCGGACGGTCACTTCGCTTGGAGGCGCGGACCAGTACACTTCTCCAAGCCGAAACTGCCTATTTAAATTGTGATTGTCAAGACTGGAGGGTATATTTACACTTCGTGATTTAATTCATAACTTACCTACGAAATGGACCACCTTTACCACCACACCAAGATGCTGACGATACTACCGCTCCACCATCGCTGACTCCGACATCTATATCTATATTATAACTATCCTAATGATAATTTTCCCCAAATATATCCTTGTTGTTTCAAAAAAACGCAAAAAGTACGTGCGACGATATAATATATGTAGCCCCTACATGCGGGGTTCAAAGTTCCGATTTTTGAAAATTTGTAATAATTAATAAAACAAAGTTATATCTATGTTCTATTTTACTGGTTTGGTTTCCGCACTTAGTCCCTCCAGTGGGCCATTATGCGTAAGTTATATCTATTTATTAAACATTGTTAAAAAAGTTATATGAAAAAAAAAACAAAAAATGACAAAAATTGCTAACAAAGGTTTCTACATAATTCTGTAAAGTTCGTTTTTTAATCATAATAGTTACTAGTAACAACCATAATATCACTAGTTTCTACTAAAAATTATTTACCATCAATAATTAACAAGTTTTATGTTATTAAAATCATAAATAAACTCTAGCCAAGTACGAGTTGAGTCATCAATTGGTCTTCAGCAAAGCAAATTAGGCCATTCTACATCATTTTCAGCATAACTTTGCCTCTGCCATTCTCTATCCCCTTTTCTTTTAATTTCATGTAAGTATGTCTTACTGTTCTGATCTTCATTTCCCTTTTTTTTATTGTTATTCAGCCAACGCATTTTTTCTGATGTGTCTGTTGCTGCTCTCTTCCTAATACGTCTCTTTGTCACTATCCGCGATCTGGGAAATGGCTTTATAATTTCAGGGAAAAATGATTGAAAAACGGTCGGTATTGTTGGCGTTGGTAGAGGTTTTGAATCTACATCCATGATAATGGCCTGGCTTTATGTCTACGTAGTTGTACAATTGGACGGACCTGGTTGTTCATCTTTTTGCTCTGAATCTACTACTGGAATATTGGAGGTTTCTCTTCGATCAACGTATCGGCTTGATACTTTTGACATTGTAGAGGTCCCTGGTTGGACCTCTAGAATTTCTACAGCACTCCTAGAATTAGCACACAATGGACGTCAACGGTCAGTAACGTCTAAAGGGGCAAAATCATCGTCTGTAAAAATATTGAATTGTATGGATATATCCTGTTTTGCCACACTATTCTTACGATTCTGGTAGTTCCTCTAACAGAAAAAATTGTATAAATCACAAATCAAATCGTTAGTATACAGAACTAAATCTCAGATGGGGTAAGTTGTTCTGAGGAACAATCAGCCCCACAATTAAGAAACATCCAACCCCTTTCTCCCTTCTGCCATATGACCCATCATGAGACAAAAATATTAGAACAAACCCAAAAAAACACAAGCGTATGATTCCTGAACACATTTACTACAATCAATGCAATAGATGTATGAATAGCTACAATATTTGACCAAATAGACGAAAAAGTATGAACATGAAAATTTTTACTTACATGACAAATAAGGAGGGCTATGCACACACCCACTCATCTGTCGCCGCTGGAGTTACCAAACGTCTTCCGTGACGGCGCATCATCGTAGCCTTCCGTAACAATCTCCACGCGTAATTCTATCTATTTTCCTCTTGTATCTATTCGCATCGGAACAACTTATCCCAGGAACTTTCAACCCCGCTCTCCCCTACTGAATGAGTTACATAAGTCCTAAACAAATCTCAATCTAGCACCATTTAACTTAACTTACTCCAAAGAGAATGTAAACAACATAGGTATTCGAAAGCTAAACATTTCATGCAAGTCACAATGATAAATGTTCACGATTTGTACCCGGGCGTGAAAGCTTAGCCCTAATTGGTTTAATCACGAGTTAGATATTGTCATTACACAGCATGGCATTAGCTGTTTGACGGGTGAGTGTTCTGATCACTTGAACCTACATTTCAATTACGGGAATGATTTGATATTCTCTTAGTACGACCAGAGTAGCGGTCTAGTGGTTTCAGCTGCTACTTATAAAGTTGTATGTAGGTCGTAGGTCCGAACCCGTCAGGCGCTTTACTTTGTGTATATTATGTCATCACCACTGCTCATAAACATCATAATCATCAACATTTTTTTTTTGTTCTGGATTGTAAATTATCAAATGACCGTAAACTCCAATGTGTTGTTTAATGAATTTGAAAAGTGACTGGCATGTTCAATATTATGTAAAGTATTGAATTTTAAACTTCGAATTCGTTTTATTATATCGAATGTGTAAGGAGTTTTGATTTTACCTTTTGTTCTGGTTGGGAAATCATCAAATGACTTTTCCCGCTCTGGGCGGAGCGGAAGGGCGTGTCAGACTTTTACTGACTAAAGCCCACCCGTGTTTCTTCACTTGCCTATGCGCCAGCCGGCCACGGTTTCTTTTTAACCCTGACCCAGGAGGCATCGATCTTCTTGATCACGATGTGCTAACATCTCTTTGAGGCGGGCGTGAAACACAAAATTGGCGCCGTCGACCGGGTCCACTGGTCCTCAATGCTCGCCGCCCACAAGCCCGCGCCTACGGTGGGCGGGAGTTTGATGTTGTCTACGGACCAGGTCGTCTCCTGTAACGGATCAACATTATAGGCTGATAATGTAATATGGCGATATTGATGAAATAAGAAATCTGTCAAGCTCTCTGTTATGTAATTGTGTGACATTTTTCATATTGATGTCTTTCACTCATGTGTCCTAGAGGTCACCCAGAGGGGTGAGTCGGTTTTCGTCAACCAGCCCTAACATTAGTTTCTAACAATCATTTTATTTTGATAACATCATCATATGTCTATTCTGTATCGTCTGATTCCCATATAACGGGATGCAGCTGAACTCCAGTATTTTACTTGAAGCGCCTGCCTGTCAGATATCCACAGCCCCGTGACTGGGTAAGACGAAACACTGCTAATACTGGTTGTCAGACTTAAGGACTTCTGACAACCTATAGCGACTGTCAAGGAACCACGAATTACAGACGGAAAGGGTTTAAGCCTTTTTAACGTACTTTTCGAGGCACTGAGTAACTGAGACTTTGTAACCAACGGCGGCAAGTGTAGCATAATATGATCGACCGAAACATGCGGTTTTAATGCCTAAGTTACAAATCCCTACTAATTTTATTCTGAAAACATTATTCATTGCTCCATACATTCGAAAAATGTGTGTTACCCTATCACCCTGCATATCGGGTTCGCAATAAATTGAGAAACTCAATAAATAATTCTAGTTTACAATATGACCCAAATATTAACCCATATCAATCCAAATTACATCACTATTCCACGAACCAACATGAAATCAATTCATAAATATTAAATCGTAAGCAAACAAAGGATTAAACAAATGTTAAAACAAAACACAGCTACAAATTACCGAGTACACAGTATCCATACTGTAATCGTTAAATCGAATGGCTTTGAATCGATATCTCTATGAGTAACGAGTTTGTCTATGTCTCGCATGTGTTCATAATTACACATGCGAGACATAGACAAACTCGTTATTCTTGCTCATAGATGTAGAAATGTATGCGATAATGGCGCCGATTCACTTGTTCAATCTAAACTAATTTTAAGTCCAACTTTTTATAACCTATTAGTATGATCCAGTCAAATTAATATACTCCATAGGCAGTTTAGACGTGATTAAAAACATGGCTAAAAATAACTAAAAATACGTCAGTTTACGTCAAGCGCGGACTAATTTGACACAGGTCTGAACTAACATTTATCTAAAGTGTCAGCTTATTAATAAAATAGAAAGATAAAGATGACTGAACATAAATTTAGTTTAGTTCGTGAACAAGGAAATGCCGATGACGAGTTTGGTGTAGGTAAATTATAACAAAATGATAAAATTCAAGTTAATAATATAGGCCAAATATTAACCCACAATAACCCAAATTACATCACTAGTACAAACATGAGCCAATACGACATCGATGCAAACATATTAAATCTTAAGCAAACAAAAGAATAAACAAATCTTAAAACAAAACACAATCCAATACGGTAATTTGTTCGTAAAATCGAATGGCTTTCAATCGATATCTAATTAGGAACACACGCGAGACACAGGCAAACTCGTTATTCGTATTCATAGATGTAGAAATGTACGCGATAATGATGAGTTTGCTGTAAAATTTTATTAAATAGGAATTGTACATTTTTATCTGTTATACTCATATCTGTTTTTTTTTTTACTGGCTGCATAAGGCGTTTTCGAGAGTATTGTTTTTTTCTTGTCGTGTTTTGTTATCGCTATCTGTAGATGTCAAGATGTTTTAATACTAATTATACTGTGATAGTAGATATGTATATTCCGCAATCCCGAAAATACTTTTCCCAAGTAGACCGCGCTTATATTAGATTTGGATTACAGTACACATCAAATATAAATTAAAAACTTAATTAAATAAGTTTGAAGCGGTATTGGCGATGGTAGACTTGTTTGTAATCGAAATGACTTTTAAAGACAGTTGAAAGTGATTTCATAGCTGTCCTCATTATGTGTATAAATAATTAGAAAAAAAATCTCTTATCTATGTGAGACGTGATATCTAAATATGAATTCATTTTCTGGCATTCTCGATATGTATGCGGTAGCTCTCCACAGCCTCACCTCCCATCTTGCAGCACATTTGTCACCTGCACACGAAAAGATCTAATGGCTGGAAAAAATAAGATATTTTTACCATCGACACTTATAAAAGAAAACAATTATATAATATATTACTAGCGAACTGCCCCAGCTTCACAAGGGTGCAGTACTGGTAGATATTAAATATACTACAGAAAAACTGTGAAAGATGTATATAAAAACATGGACACAGGGACCCGCAATTTTTAAATGTAATATCTTCGAAAATATTTTTAAATGTAATATCTTATGCTATTCGGAGCCATATAGATCTATATTAAATGAAAAATGTATTTAAGGTATTTAATGGGATAAGTATTAATGCTGTATTGGTTAAAATCCCTTCTAAAATGAGCCATTATTTGTCGTAAAAAGTAAAACATTGACATTGTGGTAGGTATCTATAACAGATAGACATGTACCATCGCGGTGTTATCTGTAGACCTTTTCAATGTGTACAAAACTTAGTACATTATTTTGATAAATCTCGTAGAATTTAGCCTGCGTTTGAAAAAATGTATTTATTAACGTCATCACATTAGAAACCTCAAAAATAATAGTATTTCTCGACAATTTAATGGATATTGTTATACATATAAACCTTCCTCTTCAATCACTCTCTCTCTTAAAAAATCCACATCAAAATCCTTTGCGTACTTTTGAAGCATACATAGGGATATAGGTAGGAACCGAGAGAGCGACTTTGTTTTATACTATCTAGTAATTATTGTTGTGATGTATGGCCTTTTAGACGCACATGTCTTACCCAGATTTTGTGCCTCCGTTCATATTCTTCAGACACTAAATCAGAGTTATTATGCCACCACACTATTACTTACGTCTGGCATCAGTAAACAAGATAATAATTATTCACAAAGCAATAAGGTTAACGGCGCGATCATAATTCTAGCTCATGAATTTTCATGTCGCTCTAATCTGTATGCATCTTCGCGATTATCTATTTACAATATTAGCTACAATTCTTGGTAATTAACGTCTGAGGCAATTTCAATTAGCTGGATGTGACTTATAAGCTTTTCTATGTAAATTTACTGGTTTCAATACACAATTTTATCTTATAATTATTCATCATCATCATCTCAGCGTTAATCCCAGTCATATCCGAAGCTTTTTCAGCTTTGGAGTCTAGGGTCCGCTTTACCAGTCCCACTGCTGATTTTGGCTAAACTTCGATATTTTCCGTGAAGCGACTGCCGTCTGACCTCCACAACCCGTAGACATTATCGGCGTATATCGAAGCATTGCAGTTAGACCAATTGTTAGGCTTTTGAGGGCTCCAACAACCCGTAACGACTGCCATTAGATGCTCATATGGCAACCGGGACCAACGGCTTAACGTGCTTTCCGAGGCACGCCCTGATCAGTGCAAATATTCATATTCATGCATACAAATATTTGCACTGCGCGGGTATCGAACCCGCGCCTCCTTGCGCAGCGGCTGCGTTCGCTACCGCTACGCCATGGAGGCTGTCCATGTGTATCTTATAATTATTACTGTATTAATAACTTACAGTGAAACGAGGCTACTTGACGCTTCTCTGCCTTTTAAAGGTAGCTTTGAATAAGGTTCATCATCATCATCATTTCAGCCGAAAGACGTCCACTGCTAGACATAGGCCTCCCCCAAGGTTCTCCACGACGACCAGTCCTGCGCCTCCCGCATCCAGCGGTTTCCTTCCTTCACCAGGTCATTGGTCCACCTTGTCGGTGGCCTACCCACGCTACATCTTCCGGTGCGTGGTCGCCACTCGAGAACCCGTCGGCCCCATCGGGCATCGGTCCTACGGGCAATGTGCCCAGCCCACTGCCACTTTAGTTTTGCAATTTTTCGGGCTATATCGATAACTCTCGTTCTTCTGCGGATCTCCTCATTCCTGATTCGATCGCGCAGTGAAACCTCAAGCATCATTGCCCTTTGAGTGACTGAGCCTTTTTATGAGGCCCATTGTTAGCGACCACTAGTCTCAAATCTATAAGTCATCACTGGTAACGCACACTGGTCGAAAACTTTTGTCTTGTTACACTGGACTGATTGTTACATTTTGGACGAGAAGATTCTACGTAGCTTCCCGAAAGCAGCCCAGGCGAGTTGGATTCGACCATTCACCTCTTTCTCGAAGTTGGACCTTCCTAACTGGATTGTTAATAAGGTTACATAATAAGATTTCATGATAATTTTAATGTGTTTAGTTTAGCACTTATTTTTATTGTGATATTAATTCTTTGTCTTTGTTGTTTTATTTATGTAGATCATTGATTCCTGACGGTTAACAATGGATTTGTAAATACAACACGATTGGACTTGACGGAGCCTCTAATGTCTTTCTGCTAATTAACAAACACTTTAGCGATGGTTCAAAAGTAAAATCGGTATAATTACATACATACGGAGGACGGGTCTGAGCAGTTGTGTTGCGATGTGCGCCGGGTACGATGCGCCAAATGTTGTTGTGTCGGGAGTTTCGTTGTGGAAAGTCTCCAAATCAATCCACTTCTGACTCAGCATCGTTGGTAATGTTTGATATTATATCACCTCGCTCAACTGCCGTCTTCTATCTTATTTACTCAGTCTTTTTTTTAATGAATAGGCTCTTTACAAACTACCACGCTTTATCATCAACAATTACATCACTGCTTACCCTCAGGCGGAATTGCGGTCAAGCACTAGTTTAAAATTACTAAAAAAAATACTTCAACTAAAATGAATACAACGTGTAACAAAAAGGGTATATACATACCAAGGGCATGGCATCTTTAGAAGATATCAAACGATATCGGAAGGGTTTCAACTCAAAATAAAATACTCAAAAAATTGGTACCAAATTTTCGGTTTCGTGTGTTTCTTAAAATAAAATCATAACAAACGTGGCACTAGACTACATACGTTAATAACTACTCGTTACCCGTCAGGTTACTTGCTAAAATCCGATAAATGTCTTCAATATCTCTGTGCGACTAGTATGATAGTAGCCTATCACAGGCGGTGTTTTTCCTCATAACTTCCTAACATAAAGAGATAGAATTAAAAAACCCTTCCAATATCGTTTGATATCATGTAAAGATGCCATGCCTTTGTTATGTATATACCCTTTATGTTGCACGTTGTATATTTAGGGGGAACACGCCAGGAAGCGGGGCCGAAGTTCCGGATAGAAGAAGTGTCTTCTCATCCCATGAGCATCCATCATGGGCGGTATTTCGAGAAAACGTTAAACAATAACTATAGTGTGATTTTCGATTCATATTATTTTAACTGTACAGACACTTAGATCAATTCAATCATTTTCTCGGTGGTAGGCCATAACATCGGCTGCCGGCAGAAGTTCCCACCCACCAGACAAAGTCTTTCGGCCAAGCGATTCGTCGTGTTCCGGCATGATGTCTGGTAAAGCCGTACGGAGGACGGGTCTGAGCAGTTGTGTTGCGATGTGTGCCAGGTGCGATGCGCCGGATGTTGTTGTCTCGGGAGTTTGGTCGTGGAGAGTCTCCAGATCAATCTCCCTCTGGCGCTGCATCGTTGGTCGTGTTGGTCTTGGGTTTAACATTGAATCATCTCGCTCAACTGCCGTCTTCCTTCCTATTCCTAAGTTTTTTAAGTGAATAGGCTTAATAAACTAGTGCGCTTTACCATCAACGATTGCATCGCTGCTTACCATTAGGCGGGATTGCAGTCAAGCATTAGTTTGTAATAAATTTAAAAAAAATCTTCAAATGACCTCTCCCGCTCTGGGCAGAGCGAAAGGGCGTGTCAGACTTTTACTGACACCCGTGTTTCTGCACTTGCCTGTGCGTCAGGGCCACGGTTTCTTTTTAACCAACCCACAACCCTGACCCAGGAGACTTCGTGGACCCCGTCACGATGTGCTGACATGTCTTTGAGGCGCGCGTGAAACGCAACGCGCCGTCGACTCGGGCCTGGTCATTACCGGGCATCGACCTGCCCACTGCTCGTCGCCATTACACTCCCATCTCGCTTCCCAATGCACGTTACTTAAAAATGTTTTTGACGACACGGTTGGTGCACAGATTGAGCGATATACTGCTACGCTGTGTCGTGGTGGCCAAGTGATTAAAACACCAGCCTCTCAAGTATGATGCGTGGGTTCATTCCAGGTCAAGCAAGTACCAATGTAAGTTTTCTAAATTTATATATACTTTCTAAGTATATATCATGGACATCAATGACTGAAGGTGAAGGAAAACATCTTGAGGAAATCTGGACTTTAAGTCTGAAATCACCAACCCGCATTGAGCAAGCGTGGTGATTACGCTCAATCCTTCTCTGTATGAGAGACCTGTGCCCAGCAGTGGGACGATAGAAAGGTTGATGATGATGACTGCTACGCTGCGTGTAGTGGCTTCGAATTCGGGAATAAATATTTGTATGGCCTACAGGTAGTCGTCTCGAGTCTGGTTTTTGTGTATACGAGCTTAAATGTATCAACGTTTCCTTAAAAAAATAAAAAAAAAACATTCAGGCCGTTAGTTGAACGGCCGCCGTTTATTAGGAAGCGTAGGCGGTTAACTAAACGACTAATTAAACCGGTTAGTTGTGACATATACATCATTATGATTCATATAATGTATATATGGTTGAGCGAACGTGTGTTGCACTGCAGGCAGTCTCCGAATGGGGCAATGCCAATCCTGTAGCATTCAATGCCGCTAAAACACAAGCGTGTCTTTTCACCGCCAAAAGGAGCCCGTTCACCTTGGCTCCTACTTTTCGAAATGTGTCCTTGGAGTGTTCCGACCGCCTTCAGCTTTTGGGAGTTGAGATTTCCTCGAACCTTAACTTTGGGCGGTTCATTGAGTCCGAGGCCAAGGTGGCTGCCAGGAAACTTGGCGTTATCGCAAAGGTCCGGCAGTACTTCACACCTGGGCAGCTTCTAATGTTATAGAAAGCACAGGTCCGTTCGTGTGTGGAGTTCTGCAGCCATATTTGGGCTGGTGCTGCCAAGTGTCACCTGGCCACTTTGGATTCAGTGGAGAGACGTGCAAAGAGGCTGATTGGTGACCCTGATCTAACTCGACTTGGTCTCCGAAGCCTAGAGCACAGGCGTAGAGTAGCCAGCCTTTCGGTGTTCTATAGGATGCATTTCGGGGAGTGTGCGAGGGAATTGCATGATTTAATTCCCCCATCTCCGTTCCACCAGCCGACGACCCGTCGTACGACTGGTTTCCACCCTTACGTTGTTAACACCACTACGATACGGACGAAGCGTTTCGCCTCCTCCTTTATACCGCGTACATCGACTGACTGGAACAATTTGCCAGCGGCGGTGTTTTTTGAGTGTCTTCAAGGATAGAGTGAATAGGCTCTTAATAAACTAGTGCGCTTTACCATCAACGATTGCGTCACTGCTTACCATCAGGCGGGATTGCGATCAAGCGCTGGTTTATAATATGTAGAAGAAAAAAAATTCCCATGCTGATTTCGGTTATTGCATATGAGTTTTTGTCAACTATGTATAACAAGCATATCTTCATAATTATGTGGCAAATGCTGCTTATATTCACTAAGAAGTTACTTATACAGTGCGGAATAATTTCCTCATTTCACACACAAAAAGGGAACATTCGAGGAAGTATAACTCAATATAAAACCTCAGTAATACCAAAATCCGAGAGTATACAATAAAAACGTGATTATTTTCATCTTGTAAATCTGTGTTAACACCAGCTTTGACAATCGTTGGAGCGGAAGAGCGGAATGAGTCCTTTGTCGCATATATTCTCTCATAGACCTATAGATAACAACACTTTTTGCCAAATTGACACGCGACTGGGAGCAAAATGGAATCCTTCATTTGTGCTCGTATTGCTAGCAATTCCAACGATGTGTGGTATTGGACGCAATATGAGGCCTGCGATTTTTGATTCAGGTTTCACATTTCTGGTTTATTCAGGAAAATATTTTTTCTTTAATATTTATAAAGTAATGCATGACTGTGTGAGTGGTTTATTAAGCCTATTCACTTAAAGTACTTAGTGAATAGGAAGGAAGACGGCAGTTGAGCGAGGTGATGCAATTTTAAACTCAACAACACGACCAACGATGCAGCGCCAGAGGGAGATTGATCTGGAGACCATCCACGACCAAACTCCCAACACAACAACATTTTTTGGTGCATCGTACCGGGCACATATCGCAACACAGCTGCTCAGACCCGTTCTCCGTACGGATTCACCAGACTAATAAAATATTTCTGATTTAATAAAAGCGACATTAGACTCGTGACAAGTATACTATGTGTCCGTTTGTGAAATCCCTTTTTCTCAGGAACGCGTAAAGATATCAAGTAGAAATTAGAATCATATACTCCAGCCTAAAATCCAACTTCTAAGTCTACGCAATCAATATACAACATGTAACATAAAGGGTATATACATAACAAAGGCATGGTATCTTTACATGATATCAAACGATATTGGAAGGGTTTTTTAATCCTATCTCTTTATGTTAGGAAGTTATGAGGAAAAACATCGCCTGTGATAGGCTACTATCATACTAGTCGTACAGAGATATTGAAGACATTTATCGGATTGTGGCAAGTAACGTGACGGGTAACGAGTAGTTATTAACGTATGTAGTGTGCTGCCACGTTTGTTATGTTTTAATTATAAGAAACACATGAAACCGAAAATTTGGTACCAATTTTTGAGTATTTTATTTTGAGTTGGAACCCTTCCGATATCGTTTGATATCATCTAAAGATGCCATGCCCTTGGTATGTATATACCCTTTTTGTTACACGTTGTATAAGAAGTTTATCGTCTGTTTATGCCATCCATATAAGTAAACGAAAAAATTCCAAAACCAATTTGTAATTGTATGGAACCCACGGTGCGCGAGTCCGAATCGCACAAGACAAGACCGATTTTTTTTAATTGTTTAGTGCTTTATTAAACAGGTACGGTTTTTCTTAACTAATTATTATGATCTAAATAAAACACTTTCATATGAAAATTGGCACATGGCTAGACCTGGATTAGGACATACGACTCTTTTTAACTCGATATTTGCTCAGCATCAAGACTTGCGTATGCGCGCCCCCCTAATTTATTTTTATATAGGTATGTATATGTGTAGGATGCTTCTCTCCATTGCCCGCTGACACTTTACTAGTTTTTCTCTGTGCTTCTGAGTGAGGGACCAAGTCTCGCTTCCGAATGTAATACAGGGGAGAATACAGGTATTAAAAGTTGGAGAGAAGCATGCTCAAAATAAAACTAAATGACAGAATTACCTCAGCAGAAATAAGGAACAAAACCAAAGTCACCGATATCCTTACCCGAACGGACCAATTGAAATGGCGTTGGACAGGTCACATGCTACGTTGTAAGACAGAAAAATGGAGTAGACAGGTAACACACTGGTACCCAAGAGACGGAAGTAGACAACGGGGACGTCCAACAAGAAGATGGGAAGATGACTTTCGTTTAGCCTTGGGACCTTTCTGGACCAGAGTAGCAACAGATAGAGTGCAATGGAAGCAGTTGGAGGAGGCCTATGTCAAAAGACAAAACACTTTAAATGCTCGGAATAAAGGGCTATATTATTATATGTGTAGGATGAACTACTTTTTTTATAAATTATAATCTAGTGCATGGCCACAATTCCGCCTGATAGTAAGCAGTGATGCAATTGTTGACGGTAAGGCGCGCGCTAGTTTATTATGAACCTATTCACTTTGAAGGAGCCTATTCACTTTTGCCTTGAAGACACTTAAATTGTAGTCCGACGGTAATACCACCGCTTGCAAATTGTTCCAGTCCCTCGATGTACGCGGTATAAAAGAAGAGACAAAACGCTTCGTCCGGATCGTTTTAGTGTCAACAACGTAAAGGCTGGAAACTCGCCGTACGACGGGTCGTCCGATGATGGAACGGAGATGGGGAAATTAAATCATGCAATTCTCTCGCACATTCTCGATAATGTATCCTATAGAACACAAACCGTCTCATTCAAAACGTGGATCCACGCAAGTCACAATGGTATTTTAATTTTTCATTTAAAATTACGATATTCGATAACCATTTTTTTTTTTTTTTTTTAATAATTATAAACTAGTGCTTGTCTGCAATCCCGCCTGATGGTAAGCAGTGATGCAATCGTTGAGTGTAAAGCGCACTAGTTTATTAAGCCTATTCACTTAAAAAACTTAGGAATAGGAAGGATGACGGCAGTTGAGCGAGGTGATGCAATGTTAAACCCAAGACCAACACGACCAAACGATGCTGCGCTAGAGGGAGATTGATTTGGAGACTCTCCACGACCAAATTCCCGAGACAACGACATTTGGCGCATCGTACCCGCCACACATCGCAACACAACTGCTCAGACCAGTCCTCCGTACGGCTTCACCAGACATCATGCCGGAACACGACGAATCGCTTGGCGGCAAGACTTTGTCTGGTGGGTGGTAACTTCCGCCGGCAGCCGATGTTATGGCCTACCACCGAGAAAACAACAAACAACACAACAACACATTGATAGCCATTTCATTAAAAAAATCAACCAATTAACGTTTTTATTCACACACAACAATTTACTGTTCCTGTTTTGAAGAGCTACTTCGTTAAAGCGCTCTACCTACCCACAAAGGAAACTGCCAGAATAATTCCGTTTTATAAATTGTTCTCTTAATAAAATATGGTACAAGTTTCTGCGCTATTTCACTTTATCTAAAGGTTCATTCTTTATACAGCCGTAGACGTGTGTTCCCCGAAAGACATTTTAGTTTCGTTGAAATACTAACACCTGAGACAAAAGAATATCACTATTTTTTCCAAAACAAAAATGAAAATGTCATTTTCATTCAGTTTCCTTGGCGAAACAATGACTGATTGTACAAAGAAATTTCCAAGCAGTTATCTTTAAAAGATCGTCAAATACAAATGGGTATATCTGCTGTGGCGAGTTGGGTTGAAGTTTTTATTCAATATTGAGCTTTATTTTCTTAGGTACAAGATGCGTTATAGAATGCGTTGGTGGAGGAATAAGTTGCATTTATTTGACGGCGACAGCAAGGTCTTTGCTGGAACCATAATGTTAATACATCTAGTAAATATAACTTTGCTTTGTCTGGAATGGTAACATTTTGTTTAACACTGCCAACATTGTAGATACCTTTTTTTATCGTTCAGGATAAATTATAATACCTACAGTGTGGTTAACCAAAGAGACATAGACAAGGACAGCCTCCGTGGCGTAGCGGTAGCTAACGCGGCCGCAGCGCAAGGAGGCGCGGGTTTCATTCCCGTGCAGTGCAAATATTACTGTGCATGAATACTTATGAATATTTGCACTGGTCTGGTCGTACCTCGAAAAGCACGTCTTGACGTTGGTCCCAGTTGCCATACGAACATCTAATGGCAGTCGTTACGGGTTGTTGGAGCCCTCAAAAGTCCAACAATTAGTCTAACTGCAATGCCTTGATATCGCCTTCGGGTTGTGGAGGTCAGACGGCAGTCGCTTCACGGAAAAATATCGAAGTTCAGCCAAAATCAGCAGTTGGACTGGTCAAGCGGCAGTACATATACTAAAATTGGAACGATACAGAGAAGATTAGCATGGCCCCTGCGCAAGGATGACACGCAAAATCGTGAAGCGTTCCACATTTTTAACACCCCACTACCCCGTGCCGGAGACGAGGCCCGGACAGACCGGGCCAGGACGAGAGTGTGGGGCTGCGGAAGAATTTAGACTCCCGCGGCCCCACGCGCGCTCGTGATAGAAGAGACACCGGGGTGGTCAAGCGGACCCCAGACTCCAAAGCTGAAAACTTCGGATGCGACTGGTATAAACGCTGGGATGATGATGATGTATTCGATATTCGGATTAGCCACATTCAGTTGAATACTAGTATTTTACATGGAGCCGGAGTTTTGGAGTTTCTATTATTTTTTTAAATTATTATAAACCAGTGCTTGACTGCAATCCCGCCTGATGGTAAGCAGTGATGCAATCGTTGATGGTAAAGCGCGCTACTTTATGAAGCCAATTCACTTAAAAAAGTTGCGAATATGAAGGAAGACGGCAGTTGAGCGAGGTGATGCAATGTTAAACCTAACAACACGACCAACGATGCTGCGCCAGAGGGAGATTGATTTGGAGATCCTTCACTACCAAACTCCCCATACAACAAGATTTGGCACATTGTACAACTGCTCAGACCCATCCTCCGTACGGCATCACCAGACATCATGCCGGAACACGACGAATCGCTGACGGCAAGACTTTCACTGGTGGGTGGTAACTAAATAATCTGACTCCCCGTAACGACTGTAAAAGATCTAAGAATGACAGCCGAGACCAACGGCTTAGCGTACTTTATGTAGGAGTCTCGGTGTGTAA
Source organism: Sesamia nonagrioides (assembly GCA_017933935.1). Classification (NCBI taxonomy): domain Eukaryota; kingdom Metazoa; phylum Arthropoda; class Insecta; order Lepidoptera; family Noctuidae; genus Sesamia; species Sesamia nonagrioides. Next base: position 4,325,221 of record JADWQK010002280.1, on the reverse strand, counting down.
AGATTACCCATCCCCAGACCAACCGTGGCAAGCTTCTTTTTCTTCTTCAGACTATACATGTCCACTGCTAGACAAAGGCCTCCCCCAAGGCTTTCCACGATGACCGGTCTTGTGCTGCCCGCATCCATCGGCTTCCCGCGACTTTCACCAGGTCATCGGTCTACCTTGTTGGGAGCCTCCCTACGCTACGTCTTCCGGTACGTGGCCGCCACTCCAGAACCTTACTCCCCATAAGCTATCAGTTCTACGAGCAATGTACCCTGCCTACTGCCACTTAATTTTAGCGACTCGAAGAGCTATGTCGGTGACTTTGGTTCTTCTACGGATCTCCTCATTTCTGATTCGATCACGCAGAGAAACTCTGAACATAGCTCTTTCCATTGCCCTTTGTGTGACTCTGAGCCTTCGTATGAGCAAGCTTACCTTAACCACATTGATCGACCTGTGGGGCTGTCATTTTATTTAAACACGAGCCCACACTTAAATATCCTTCATTATAATAGTCGTGGTGGCCTAGTGGTTAAAACACCAGTCTTTCAAGTATGAGTGCGCAGATTCGATTCCAAGTCAGGCAAGTACCAATGTAACGTTTCTAAAGTTATATGTAATTTCTAAGTATATCTTGGACACCAATGACTGAAGGTGAAGGAAAACATCTTGATGAAACCTGGACTTTAAGTCTGAAATCGCCAACCCGCATTGAGCAAGCGGGGTGATTACGCTCAATCCTTCTCTGTATGAGAGGAGACCTGTGCCTAGCAGTGGGACGATAAAAAGGTTGATAATGATGATGATGATCCTTTATTATATAAGATATATGTCACTTGACTACATTTTAGGCTTTATCTTGGACAGCTCTGTCTCTCACAGGTTCGGTTAAAGTAACAATGCTTTGAGATGGCATTGCTTTGACGTAGTCTAATCAAAGTAGTGCATTTAGAAATTAGGTCCATTATACGGACTCCAGCAGGTCAAGCTACCCAGAACTGTAAAATTTTCACAATTAACCTTAAACCATACTACTTTGGCGATAAAGTTGAAAATCTATTAAACGAACTTGGCTTATTGTAGCACTTTAATGTGCTGGCGTCTGTTATGTATATTACATGTCTCTATCTTGCGATATAGACATGTAATACAATACATCTAGTTTATTATATGTGCATACATAGGTACTACATGCGCCATAAATTTTGATCCCGAGGTTATGCCGAGATAAAAAGTTCCCTGTGGATATGGTTGACGCGTCGGCTTTGCTTTAAAAAGAAAATGGAAGTGGGCCGGCCATTTGGCACGTTACACAGACGACAGATGGACCTTACGGTTGGTAAGATGGAATGGGCCGCAGGGCACCAGAGCTAGAGGCCGCACAAGCACCAGATGGGTCGACGACATAGTAGCGATAGCTGGTCAAAGTTGGCTGAATACTGCTCTAGATAAAGAGAGATGGAATACCTTGGAGGAGGCTTTCACCCGAAGGGGGTTCATACAATAAAGTCACATACTAATCATAGTACCTAAAATATTAGCTCTTAAGTAAGAAATTTCAAATAAAGCTTTATTATTATTATCTCTCTTATTTTATTATTATCCTTTATTTCATAGTATATACATATAAATTACATTTTTAAATATTTCTACATAAAAAATACATAAAAAAACATTTAAAAATATAAAAAATAGTAGCCCACCGGTATCGGGAACAGGGTCCAAGCTACCGGCGGTCAGGGCTCCAGAGAGAGGAACTTCCTGACGATGCGAGCCGTGTCCAGCAGTACCGCTTTCTGAATCAAGCCCTTAATCCAGCTGCCTAACGAGAGCCTCCTGAGGTTATTATTATTATGGATATGGTATTCTGGTGTACTGGTAAAGTATATTACTGTAAAGTTTCAACAAAAACCAAAGAAACAAATATCTATCCGTCTATTTGAAACAAACTTCCGTATTTATAATATAAGAAGAATTAAATAGACGATCATAAATTTTTAATATCAATATCTTTGTATGTAACAAACTTATTACCCTGCTAATCCTATCAATTAAAAAAGTTTGCGAGAATGTATGTAGGGATAAATGTTTAATACTCTTCCCGCAAAAACCACTAAACCGATTTAAATGAAATTTGGCTCACAGGTGGTTTAAAACTGGGATTAGCATATAAGATACATGTTATCCCGATAATCCCTTGGGATATAAACTTATACGGGAGAAACCACGGGATGTAGATAGGATTCAAATCTGATTAAGTAGGTAAATGAAAAAAATATTAACGCAAGTAGTTTACCTACTTTGCGCACTCTCCTAATTATTATTATTTTTAAATTTGATTTAAGCTCTTCCTTATTCTCCTTGATTTTCTTGTCATTACGGTGAGATTGTATACTTAGTTATGCAAGGTGTTGTTAAGGGTTCATCGATTAATCATCTTAAAGGTTCGGCTTCAAGAAAAGGGTTGTATAGATCGCGCCAAACATCTAGTCCGCTCTGAAGTTGCTTTGCGCAGGTGTACAGACTAGATGTTTGGCGCGATCTATACTTCTTGTTTAAAGACATCGAAACACAATCTATCGTGTATATATTAATTTATCGTGGATTTTAGTACATAATTCTGGGTTTGTTAATGTTAACTGCGACTAATACTAATAAACATACTCAATGGCACTGATTCTTTTGTTCACAAATTAACGAAATGTAAATTCAGTGCGTCTTTGTATTTCTTTTAGAAAGATCATTCATCATCGACCTTTTTTTATCGTCCCACTGCTGGGCACAGGTCTCCTCTCACACAGCGAAGGATTGAGTGTAATCAATCGATTGCTCAATGCGGGTTGGCGATTTCAGACTTAAAGTCCAGGTTTCCTCAAGATGTTTTCCTTCACCTTCAGTCATTGGTGTCCAAGATATACTTAGAAAGTACATATAACTTTAGAAAAGTTGCATTGGTACTTGCCTGACCTGGAAACGAACCTGCGCACTCATACTTGAGAGGCTGGTGTTTTAACCACTAGGCCAACACGATTTGAAAAGTACAGAAGATAAATGTTAATTTAGTCATGTCAAATTTGTCGCGACTTATTTTAGTCGCCATATTGTAAATGACGTCTAAACCGCCAATGAAGTATCTTAATTTGACAGGGCTAACTAATATTTACCTTCTATCTTTTTCTTAATAAAATGAATATAATAATGGAAAGAAAAAAATGCACTGAACTTAAAATTATTTCAGTTTGTGATCAACGGAATCGGCGAAATCGAGAAACCGAAATCAACGAATATCTGTAAAAATAAATTAATAATAATACTGCGAAGGGACATTGTAATGTTACCAATATAGTACTGAAATAATCATACGTCAATCGTGACATAAAAATATGGCCCCTAAACCAAATATTACTATGATGACTGTCCTAATTTTCACACGTTAATAAGATAAATAATCACTTCCTTTTCAGCAAGGCATAGTGAAAAAAAAAAATGTAATTTTTAAACAAATTATATAAACAATTTTGGAACATTAAATATTCATTTCTTAGGTTTGCACAAACATTTTTACACGTCAATCATATTTAGACGATTCTGAAAAGAAAGGGCGAAACAAACTCATAGGTTACTCAGAGTCTCTTGAAAAGTTTAGACACAATTTTGGTCAGATCATATTATAAGGATCAGCAGGGTAATTGCGTAAAACACAACGCCAGTTCAACAACATTCATTGCGCTATTTACGTTGTTCAACAGACACATTTCGAACATAATTATGGAACAATGGATTAGATTTTTTGATTATGGAAAACGATTTCAACTGAGAGTAGGTAATAGTGTGTTACGCAATTAGCCTGCGGGTAGATTGATTTCTAAAATAAGCTTTTGATGAAATAACCACACGGATTTGAGTGGTGGTAGGTAATCGTGTAGCTCAACTTAGAACTTAAGGAGCTCAACAATATTCTACTTACAATATACAACATTGGTAAATGTTCCATGTAGGTAAAGTACAGACTATTTTGGCTTTCACTGCGATCTTTCTATTAACCCAACAAATGACCAACATTATCCTAATAGTGCATTGCACTCAGCATGCAAAGCGAGCGGTAATATATCTCCATATAGCATAAAGACGTGTATGATAAGGAACGCACAAAATGATGTCACGTTTTTTATTTTATTAAAATGTTAAAAGGATCATAAGGAACCCGAGTTTAGTTTATCATGCGTGGCGACATATTGCTATGAACATAAATATTGTGGTATAATAAAATTATCTTTAAAAGGGGTGGTTTTATCAATGTTAGATATTTTTATTCCTGGAATAAAATTTACGTTTTTTTTATAAATTATAAACTAGCGCTTGACCACAATCCCGCCTGATGGTAAGCAGTGATGCCATCGTTGGTAAAGCGAACTAGTTTATGAAGAGCCTATTCACTCTAGCCTTGAAGACACTCAAATTGTTGTGTGACCGAAACACCGCCGCTGGCAAATGTATGTGGTCTGACATATGTATGGAAAAATATCGAAAATCCATAGATTATTGGGATATGTTTTAATTAAAATAAAATAAAAAATCTTAGGATATAACTTATTCTAGGTATAAAAGTTTAGTAGAAGGCTATATAAATTTAGGGATATTAAGTATGCAACGATATTCCTCTTCAGCAATCAGATAACTACAATGTTACATCATTGCCCTATACAATGTAAAAGGAGAATAAAAGGTACTTTTAGATATTGTAACTTCTTCTGCATTTACTGAAACTGGCGAGTGCAACATAGTTGAAGGAGGTCTTCATTTGCGAATGGAAATATACACTTAAATAATGATAAATCATAAAACAGCTATAAAATGAACTTATTGCCGCCGAGTCGTGATGGCCTAGTGGTTAAAACACCAGCCTCTCAAGTTTAAGGGCGCGGGTTCGATTCCAGGTCAGACAAGTACCAATGTAACGTTTCTAAAGTTATATTTACTTTCTAAGTATATCTTGGACACCTATGACTGAAGGTGACGGAAAACATCTTGAGGAAACCTGGACTTTGGTTCTGAAATCGCCAACCCGCATTGAGCAAGCGTGGTGATTACGCTCAATCCTTCTCTGTATAAGAGGAGACCTGTGACCAGCAGTGGGAAGATAAAAAGGTTGATGAAGATGATGATGATGATGATTGCCGCCTAAAAATCTGCAGCTACTTTTGCTTGTAAAATACCTAGATGGGACAACGGTAAGATAATATGGAAGTTAAGTTATGTCGCAAACCAGAGTTTACTTCCTTTTCTGCTTTCTGTGTATCAACACTTGCAGTCATAGTAATCTCTACCACCAAAGATGTCGTAGAAGCATCGAAGTTTTAGTACGAGATTCAAAATACAGTCGTACAAATGAAACGACAAAAAAAGTCTGTCGCTTAGTAATGAACTAGTGTACATGCATAACTTCATTTTGCAACAATAAACTTGTAAATAAACTACGTACCAAACATAACTCAAATTAACTTACACTACGACTCGGACTTCGACATTAGTTCTAATGTCAATAAAATCGCACTATCCCAACACGTAGATAATATTGAATCTTACTCGCAGCGCCCGAAGCAAACTCCAAGTGAATTTACGAAGTTAAATTGAAAGTGAGCGTTCGGGCCGGACGATTAATGAGAGGGCCATTCGAGTTTGCACTTCAATGTTCACATCTACACGTCCGTGCCTTAGTTTAATGTTATTGGAGTGTTTGTAGCTTTTATTTAATACTACTTCTTCTTTAATAATTTGTAAGTTTTGCAGGAGTTAAATCGAAGCAATCGAATCGAATTGGAAGATTGTGGGCCATTTCAGTTTGCACGTCTATATTCACGTATATCTTCAATATAAACGCGTGTGCCTCTTTGAATTGATATTATTAATGTCCGTTTGTAGGTTTTATTCCCTTGTTTTAAAGCAAAGTATATAAATGACGATATGTCGAAATGATGTGGAATTATATTAAAAGTGAGCGTTTAGACCGGACCATTGATGAGTGGGCCATCCACATTTGCCATTCATGTGTCCTTTAGTTAACGATATTGGATTGTATTTAGCTTTTATTTAAAAAAAAAATATAAAAGGTTAACAATTGTAGTTGTATAAAGTGTTGCTATGAGTTGAAAGATCACGTTACTTCTAAAGAAAGCATTGAGGCCGGACCCAAAGATCCGGCCTCAATGCTTTCTTTAGAAGTAACGTGATCTTTAAAGTAAAGTGCAAACAGGAATGGCCCACTCATCAATATGAGTGGGCCATTCCTGTTTGCACTTTACTTTTCACGTTATCGCTTCGATAGTCCTTAGCTCATAGTTGCAACCGACCTAGAATCGAACAACCCGCACACTCATACTTTACGAGGCTGGTGTTTTAACCACTCTAGGCCACCACGACTCGGCGCCATTATAAGACTTTTAGTTTAAGGAAATATTTAGTTATAATTTTTGATTATTTCGATGTATCGGAAGGTGGAGCAAAGTATTTAAATTGTATAATTATATAGAGTGTAAATATTAATAAAGTAACCACCCAATTTTTAAAAAGATTACATTTAGTGGTAAGTTATTATACAATATGTAAAGAAAACCCTGTCCGATCCGTGAAGGTATTGTTAGGTATCGATAACTGATTCTAGTAATGCCCACAAAGACAGGCTAAACTTAAAAAAAAAATCCCCCTAAAAAAATAAATATTATTTCGTAGAAAGAGGTAACTTAATACATGTGCGATAAGCAGCCCCTTCCGCAGGCGGCGGGGGGCAGGGCACGCTGCACCTGTGACGTGGTCGCGTCGCTATTCGCTTATAATAATACCGGTGTTGCCACTTTTTTAAAAATTACCAAATTTCGGGGAAATTGGAATTAATTCCCGGGAAAAAAGGATTATTTCAAAATTCATTAGTATTGTTACTATGATGATTATGTAAAATGTTATATTATATTTGGTCAATTGTCTACCTAACCTTTATTATCCTTATGGGTCGGACAGGGTTTTCTTTACATATTGTATAAAGTGTCATTAAAACTTGAGTCTCCTCTTACAATGCAAGTCAAAACTAAATAATACATATTCAGCAGCAATTTAAATATTAATGAAAATATATGTGCAAGAAAGCTTCGTTTTGCATTTAAATTACGGTTGCTGAATACAAAATGTTATGCACCTAAAACTAGACTTTCTTATTTTAACTCTACACGTGTTATTTCCAGTTTTTTTTTTAGAAGTCTTACAAGTTGTATTAGTTTATTTCGAGCTTACAATCTTATTTTGCTTTCATTTGCCGCTAAATTTAGTCTCTATGAAAAATTTCAAGATTTTTGATTTAAGAGATTCCCCGTCCCGTAGATCCACCACCATCCTACATTGTTTTATACATATTTTAATTAAAATGTAGGATAGAAATCAAAACAGAAATACAATCACTATCACCGGGCTTCGACAGTAATTTAGGTTTGGTTATTATAAATAACCCAAACACAAATAATTTATTTGAATTAAATCATTTTCCGCAGAAGAACGAGAGTAACCGATATAGCCCGAAGAATTGCAACACTAAAGTGGCAGTAGGCTGGACACATTGCCCGTAGGACCGATGCCCGATGGGGCCGACGGGTTCTCGAGTAGCGACCACGCACCGGTAGACGTAGCGTGGGTAGGCCCCCGACAAGGTGGACCGACGACCTGGTGAAGGTCGCGGGAAACCGCTGGATGCGGGAGGCGCAGGACCGGTCGTCGTAGAGAACCTTGGGGGAGGCATATGTCCAGCAGTGGACGTCTTTCGGCTGAAATGATGATGATGATGAAACCATTTATAGACACTTTAGTCAAAGGTCTCAATATTTTAGGTATAGCAAACTCATAGCCCAGATCCTAGTAGAAATATCTATTCAGAAAACACAAACAACGTTATAAGCAGAAACCTCTTTGTGCAAGTGGAAAGTGGAACCGTCATAGTTAGTCTAAGAGCCTCCGCCGCCGCCCATACATCATCGACACTCGCACTTTATTTGCACTTATTTGTTACTCAAAGTATACGAAGTGCTTGCGGCAAATAAACGTGGTTTACTCTCGTTCTCTGAGCAATATTGCAGAGTGTTATTTTTGTAATCAACTTTACTGTAACGAGTATATTGGGCTTTTTTATTTATACTAATAAATCTGAAGAATCGGATTCGTAAATAAATTTATGCATAAGATAAAGGCAAAACCTTAAACAAAGCTAGGCTTAAGGCAGACTTTTTTAAAAAAAAGTTGAACTACACTAGGAATTTATCCTTTATCGTGGGTGCGTTTACAAACATATAAACTCACATACACAAACATCCAGACACGGAACAACTACTTTTAGGTCATACAAATATTTGTTCCGTGCGGGAATCGAACCCGCGACACGCAGCGCAGCAGTTAATAGCTTGACCACTGTCCGTGCAGTCATTTTTAACTTCACGCTGGAACCTACGAGTATGCGAACGCGTTCCACGCAGTGACTATTACTGCAACTAACTACTGCTAGTCTTAAATATAACGTATAATAAATGCAATTAAGTCCATTATTCTGTAACATAGACGTTACCACAATTTTTCAAATTCTCTTCGTTTCTCTATTTGATAGACAATTTTGACGTTCAAAAAACAGATTCTTAGCCTAGTTTCAATAAATGTCATATCTTTTTAAACATTGCAAAAGACCTTGACCGCGATCCCGCCTGATGGTAAGCAGTGATGCTACCGTTGATGGTAAAGTGCACTAGTTTATTAAGAGCCTATTCACTTTAGCCTTAAAGATACTTAAATTGTAGTCAGACGAAAAGACCGTGTCTTTCACCGCCACAGGCAAATTGTCCCAATCCTTCGATGAGTACAATCAGCTGTAGAAGTCCATTCCCACCTTAAAGACTACTGTCGCCTGCGCTAAACCGGCCACGCACACTAACGCATTGTTTTTATTATCGCAGTCTTTATCTTTCTTTAAAGTAATGCAAAATTTCGTTACTTCATTTGAAGTTAAGTTAGCGGCCGCACTTAACAATGGTCTATCATAAGCGAGCGATTGTGGGTTCGATCCTTAATAATGGCAAATCTTTTTGTTGTTTCATATAATTTAAAATTATGATAACTGATTTGTATTTTAAAATAAAAATGTTTGGAAATAAAATTTAAACGAATAGGAAAATTTACTGAATATTTATACCAAAACAGGTTTTTATTATATGTTTTAGTTTACTATAGATGTAATATAATAAATAATATAATGCAATATATTATAAAGTTATATATTATTCGGTATAGATATACTTATACTAATAAATGAAACAAACGTTGAAATGGCAGCATTGTAATATTTTATATAAAAGTAATCCTTGACAAACTTATGATATTATTATGGTAAAAAATATAAAAAACCATTTTTGGTTTTTAGATATGAAAGTTATAGTATTACATGTTATCATTAAGGAGGTTATAGCTTAATTATTCATTTTCTTAAAGAAAAGAGGATTGAAGCTTAACCTGAATATTATTACAATCATAAAATAATCTATACTTAGAACACAAAACAGTGCTTATTACATTTACATTTTTTTTGCGTGTATAGCATGCCATCCTGCAGTGCCTTTTTTCAGAGTTTGAAGGCATGAGATTATAATCTTCAAGCGCTTTCTTAGTTCAAAAGTAAACGAACTTATTTCTTATGGAATTCCGAATTTATTGTTTTTATAATTTACCAAAAGTAATTTGTATTGAAATTGCAAAAGGCGACATCTGTTAGCCATTAAGCCAACCGAACATATTACTGTCACTTAGCTAAATTACTTTACTAGTTGGTTTAGAGTCCGTTATTACGATATATAATGACATATATTTAAAACACTTTGTAGGACACTTCTGCACTGTGATTGTTATAAATTGCTTTTTTTTTTTTTGTTTAGCGCGATAAGTCTCCACCAGTATCGCCAGTTTATTTTTAAACCACAAATGCAACTTCTCTTCTTCGCAAGATTCAAAGGTTTATTCAACGGTAAATATTGTTGTTTCGTTCCACTTGTCTCGACACATAAGCCACCTTCGTCCTCCAACCTCTTGACTTTGGCTTACAGTATTTCTCTAAAACAATAACAAATTTATTACACACTTTCAACAAGAGATTGGTTTGCACCTTACCCAAATAATAATAAAAACAACTTACACAAAAGCCGGTTTCATATTATGATATTTGAGATATATTGCTGCATATGCCTGCATATGCCTGCATATTGATTAAAAAAGTAAAACTAATAACACGAACTCGTAACTATATGTTCACCAACCAACAACAGCTAAGTAATATTATTTGAGTTATTGTAGTTAATAATAGTTATTGTAGGTAGTGGAATATTTTTTGTTCAGTTTGTTTCAAATCTACCGTCATCTTTTTATAATGACTCTAATATAGAAAAAATCTTAAAATAAAGTATCATCGTTAAGTTGCGGATCGGTATTTTTACATATTTTTGTTGTCAGCATTCATAACTCACCAATAAACATTTCAAAAATATTTTGTAAGTTATTAGATTTGAACTCGATCTACCTTGAACGCCAATCAAGACGAGAACCGCTAGGCTATTTAAACACTTACTGTGAGCATTGAAATTAGTAAGTAGTACCTAACAATCATAAGCGGGCAGCAAGTTGCAAACTTTATTATAGAAGAAGGTCGTAACTACAACTAGTATTGCTTGGCCATAGTTTTGTGAGATTGTAACTCGACTTTTGGTCTTGACTGTACGCGGTATAAAACATGATGAGAAACACACTTGCATTTGAAAACTTAGAGGCTTTAGAGCTGCACTACTATACATCATGTTCTCGCAGTATATTTCAAGGCTCCAGCTGCATGCAGGCTGCATGGAGTGTGCTGCGAGCAAATAAAGTTATTTTTCTAAAAGATGAAGTATGGCCGGTATGTTTTGTAATTATTCTTACTAAGCCACAGCTGTAAATCATGCCTAATGCTGAACTACTTCTGCAGTGAAATTATGAAATATTTTATTATTTACATCGTAGTGGTGACTACGAGCGGGTTTTCAAGAAGAACAGAACGGATTATATTTGGATTGTTAAATTTAAATATTTTGTTTGGTACTGCTTGTTTTGCAAGTGACATTTTAAATATTTTAATGTTACTGCAAAATTTGATTCTAAGTCAGGCAAGTACCAATGTAACTTTTCTAAGTTATATGTAATTTCTAAGTATATCTTGGACACTAATGACTGATTAAATGGTGAAGGAACACATCTTGAGAAAACCTGGGTTTTAAGTTTGAAATCACCAACCCGCATTGATCCAGTGTGCTGATTACGAGATAAAAAGGCAGATGATGATGATGTCGCCATAAGATATTTTCAACAATTCTCATACTTATTATATTTTTACTTATATTTTTATGACAATAGTCAAAATATTTTCAATACCATTAACCTTAACTGCTGGATGTTAAAGTTATTGCTAGAAGAATAAAAATAAATAAATAATAAAAAAATCAATGATTATTTATACCCAGAATATTTAAATGTTTTAAGGACTATAATTTCTTGTAAGAAACTACTAAAATATACTATTTTACAGGATATTGCCAAAATTCTCATTTATTCATACATAATATATATTGTACCAACCACAGTTACTTTGGTCGTCCCCTATTCTTATATCCACAGTCTTCAAAATGGTCCACATAACAGTTCTTAAGATTCAAAGTCAGGCTCGATTGAAATCTTGACGGATGAAACAATTCAACCTAACAATAAACTGATACTCAAATCAAATGATATCAAAGTACATCTAATGGCTGAAGCTGAGAGTCAGCACTTTTTAAACGTCAATATTACATAAGACGGTCCCCCTAAACGCCCGCCCTTCGCCACTTCCTAGTGCTTTCGCTGGATAGAAGAAGAAGTGGCGTAACAAACTCCCCAACAGCACAGCTACTCATCAATATATTACTCACCAATGAAACAATTTAACCTTATATCAACGAGATGAAATATGTATAGCTTCGTTACGACTAATTGCGACAATTGGAACGTGAATTGGTGATGACATGTCAATAGAAACTGCGTTACACGATACTCTTGTATCTGTTACAGCAACACAGGTATCTGTTACAGTAACAAACGTATGCGTTACAGTAATAGAAGTATCTGTTACGTTCTTAATGAAGATGGATATTTTTATTTGAGTAATGTGATTTTTTTTTTTTTCATATTATAAACTAGTGCTTGACCGCAATCCCGCCTGATGGTAAGCAGTGATGCAATCGTTAATGGTACAGCGCGCTAGCTTATTAAGAGCCTATTCACTCTAGCCTTGAAGACGCTTAAATTATAATCAGACGGAAACACCGCCAGGTAAATTGTTCCAGTCCAGCAGTCTCCGAATGGGGCAATGCCAATCTTGTAGCATTCAATGCCGCCAAAACACAGGCGTGTCTTTTCACCGCCAAAAGGAGCCCGTTCACCTTGGCTTCTACTTTTCGGAATGTGTCCTTGGAGTGTTCCGACCGCCTTCAGCTTTTGGGAGTTGAGATTTCCTCGGACCTTAACTTTGGGCGGTTCATTGAGTCCAAGGCTAAGGTGGCTGCCAGGAAACTTGGCGTTAACCCAAAGGTCCGGCAGTACTTCACACCAGGGCAGCTTCTAATGTTATACAAAGCACAGGTCCGTTCGTGTGTGAAGTACTGCAGCCACATTTGGGCTGGTGCTGCAAAGTGTCACCTGGCCACTTTGGATTCAGTGGAGAGACGTGCAAAGAGGCTGATTGGTGACCCTGATCTAACTCGAGTTGGTCTCCAAAGCCTAGAGCACAGGCGTAGAGTAGCCAGCCTTTCGGTGTTCTATAGGATGCATTTCGGGGAGTGTGCGACGGAATTGCATGATTTAATTCCCCCATCTCCGTTCCACCAGCGGACGACCTGTCGTACGGCTGGTTTCCACCCTTACGTTGTTAACACCTCTACGATCCGGACGAAGCGTTTCGCCTCCTCCTTTATACCGCGTACATCGAGGGACTGGAATAATTTGCCAGCGGCGGTGTTTCCGTCGGACTACAATTTGAGTGTCTTCAAGGCTAGAGTGAATAGGCTCTTAATAAACTAGTGCGCTTTACCATCAACGATTGCATCACTGCTTACCATCAGGCAGGATTGCGGTCAAGCGCTAGTTTATAATATTAAAAAAAAAAAAAAAAAGTCCCTCGGTGTTCGCGGTACAAAGGACGAGTTGAAACGTTTCGTTCGGTTCATAGTGGTGTCAACAACGCAAGTGTGGATACTTGCTCGCTCCCGATGATGGAACAGAGATAGAAGAATTAACTCATGCAATTCCCGCGCACACTCTCCAAAATGCATCTTATAGAACACCGACAGACTACTATTTGCATGCGCTCCAGGCTTTGGAGACAGTTTTGAACTGAAATCTGGGTCGCCAACTTTCATTTCGGTATTGTCCACCACCAACCCGAATGTGGCTGCAGTACTCCACATATGAACGGACCTGTGCTTTGTACAACATTAGAAGCTGTCCTGGTGTGAAGTACCGCCGGACCATTGCAATAACGCTAAGTTTACTGGCTGCCACCTTACCTTTAGACTCTATGAACCCCCTAAAGTTTAGGTTTGAGGAAATCCCAACTACCAAGATCTAAAAGCGATCAGTGCAATCCAAGGATACATTCCAAAAAGTAGGAGCCAATGTTAACGAGCTCCTTTTGACGATGAATAGACACGCATGTGTTTTGTTTTGGCGGCGTTGAATTCCAAAAGATTGGCTTCGCCTCATTCGGAGACTGCCTGTAGTGCAACATTACGAATTTTGCACTACAGGCTCAACCTTACGCTCTACCATAGCCTCTCTTTCGGACAGGGTTGCTTCTTTACTAGCCCGAGCATATCCATACATACCTGGCATCAGCATATCTTTAATATGCAGCAGGAACGGAGTTGTTTCTATTTATAGTCTTATTATTATTACAATAAGACTAATCCTCCATTAAGTTTCTAGCATAGATAATACATGTTGTAGATAATATATTCTACTACTGACTACATAGTAGTAAAATTCCTTATCATAATATTTTTCGAATCCAGTAGTATTCTAATATTCACAATATTATATTCCTACTGCCGCAGGCACATAATTGATATTGATCTTTGTGATACAACACTTTCACAGCTGACTGTTTTTTTTCGAGTATGAGAATTTGATGTTTTTGCTCAGCTTTTGTTAAACAATACCTAAGTATTTAAAGGTTTTAATATACGTTATCTGTACCATCTTCCTGTCCTTTATCGTGTTACTTTTGCTCGATGCAACATGTTATTGTATTCCTTTGTCCCATGTCAGGCGTCACTCTTTTCACTCCCTTTTCATTATATCATCCCTCACTTAATCCATCCATCTTTCTTTTGGTTTTAATTCCCCCTTCATACATTCAACATTATGTTCATATCCCTCATAAGTCCATGAGTTATTTAAAACTTTTTGATATTTCCATAAACACATATTTCAAAACAAACACAACCAAACCAACTAAGTACTTCATTACATATCAACATAAATGCAAATGTCCGACATAGGTGTCCTCCAAAGTCCTATACACAATTAGTATCCGACTGAATAGCAAAGCAGCGCTAATATCCGTCCGTACTACCAATTAGCCTTTAATAAATGGACTCAGGACTACGGAGCTCAAATTGGACGCCGCCATTGGATGCTCTAATTGTCATGCATGGGTAGACAAGACCTGGTTTTGTGGAGCTAATATCAAGCAGTACCTATGTGAGAGCGTAATTGAGATGTCTCTGGTCGTTAAAGAGGTATTGAGATTGAAGATGTCCGCTTTCTGGGAATAGGTAACAATTAGGGGTTTATATAGGCATGTTAAACAGTCGCTAATCTATATATCTATACTAATATATAAAGCTGAAGAGTTTGTTTGTTTGTTTGTGCGCGCTAATCTCGGGAACTACTGGTCCGATTTGAAAAATTCTTTTTGCGTTGAATAGCCCATTAATCCAGGAAGGCTTTAGGCTATATAACATCACGCTGCGACCAATAGGAGCGGAGCATAACTAACTCCACGCGAACGAAGACGCTGGCTGCTGCTAGTCATATATTAAAAACAAGCGCAAAAATAGTGGGGAAAATGCTGGGCTGATTCATAACATACAGCAGCTAATGTTCCCACTGCTGAGACACAGGCCTCCTCACGGCGAGGAAGTAGTAATCCACCACGTGGGCAGAATGCGGGTTAATAGATGTCACATGTTTTCGAAGTTCTGGCTCTAGGACATGCCGGTTTCCTCACGATGTTTTGAGAGCAGTGGTGATAAAATAATTAAGATAAAGTAAAGCACCTGACCGGATTTGAACTTACGGTCTACAACTTATAAATTGCGGCCGATACCACTAGGTCACTGCTGCTCTCAGCTAGGCAGATGATGATGCTGAATGCTGGAGTCATTGTTTCATTTAGGATGCATGACTAAAGAGAACACGCCTCTACATTGCATCAACAGCTAATTAAGAGGGAACACTAGTGGTGCTTCCTTTATACAAACGTATTCCGCTGTTTTTTTCGTGGATGATGCTTTTAGATCAATTATTTCTTTTTTTTTATTATCATACACCATGATTATACGTGCCCATATCATTTGATTTTTTCGAAACTTAAACAATAAAAGAAATAACCCATTTTTACCGTGATGTTCAGGTGACTATTAGACAAACGTGATAAGTTTTTGACAAATAAGAAAATGATAGAAGCATAGGCACTTTTCCTCTAAAGGAGATGTTTCATTTTGGGCCACCACTTTGTACGCTATATAGATAAAAAGGAAAAAAATAGAAGATTTTCATAAAAATACTACTAAATTAATTTGAATAAAAATAAAGTATATTTATTTAATAATTTTAAACGTTTTTTAGTCAGATAACTCTTTATTAAGGTAGCCATGACACTTTTTATGACGTTTGATTGGCGACTTTGAGAGTTATATTTTCTCGTTGTGTTCGTGTCGAGTGTTGATTTGAGTTGATTGTGTTTATTTAATGGGCCGTATGTTCGGAATTCATGTTTTGTTTTTTTCGCAGTCATATGGTAGATAATATAGATACGATAGCCTTAGATACATGACACGTCAATCAAATATCACTGTCAAAATCTTATTTCGCTTATTGCTGACCACCATATTTATTAGTAGTTGTGTTGCACTCCTTGTCCGAGTTAAATTGAATCTGTATAAGAACTAAGCCAAAATATAGGAAATTAACATTAAAAACAGTTAACTATAGCGTAGCTATCCCTAGCATTAAGTGTACAATGTGCTGACCCAGGCTCCATACATTTCTGAAACATCTTCTTTAATATAAAAATTATTGAGATTTGTCGTGTTTTAAAAAAGAAAACAGCTGAATACGAAACGTCTTTTGGTAAACGTTTTTGTAGGTAAAATGAGCCTGAGCTGCAAACTTTTTGGCACTTTACCGGGAGAAGTTGGAAGCAGCGCGACGGCAATAAAAATGAAAATGGTGATGGTGGTGATGGTGGTGGTGGTGTGAATGGTGTTTCCGTCGGACTACAATTTGAGTGTCTTCAAGGCTAGAGTGAATAGGCTCTTAATAAACTAGCACGCTTTACCATCAACGATCGCATCGCTGCTTACCATCAGGCGGGATTGCGGTCAAGCGCTGGTTTATAAATAATAATAAAAAAAACAATTTTTTTTTTTTTAATCATTATTAATTATTTTTAATTTTTTTATTAACGATGCTGCGCTAGAGGGAGATTGATCTGGAGACTCTCCACGACCAAATTCCCGAGACAACAACATTTGGCGCATCGTACCCGCCATACATCGCAACACAACTGCTCAGACCCGTCCTCCGTACGGCTTCACCAGACATCATGCCGGAACACGACGAATCGCTTGGCGGCAAGACCATAGAATAAAGAGAGGGAAGTAGGTTATCTGCGACCCAATCCGCGATTTAATTGCCTACTGTCTTAGGGTTGACGACTGTCCGCGCTTCGTCGGTTACGGTTGTCGCCCAAACCACTAACAAATATTTATAGACTAAGAGCTTATGTTTAAATTATTTGCTTAGTATTTAGTTTACATATACTAGTCAGTTTTTTTTTTTGTAATTTTTATTTTTAGTTTTGTACACATAAAGAACCATATTTATTTTTATTTTTAATTAATACAAATATAAATAATACAAACATAACATCTATTGAATCACACATTTAATACAAACTTACAAATTAGCTACAGAAAAATACCTACTTTCTTCGGTTTCGACTATTACGAAAAGCGTTGTTATTAAACTTTAATGTGTAATATATCCGTATCCTTGTAAATAACTTTTAGAAATATAATTTGAAAAATATAAGTCTTTTATTTGTTCATAAATAGACATACCAACTTTGCAGTTTATGTGATCATTTTTTAAAAGCTAATGTGCCGAAAAGCCGTGACGCGCGAACCTCGTTCCGTGCTAGCCGCGACTAGCGCAGTCATAGGCACTCTAATATTGTGTTTAGGTGTGCGTGCGGCGACGCATAGATACTATGGCGCACACATACAAGCCGCGCGCGGTCCGTTTGTATGAAGATAACGTACTTCCCTCTCTTTATTCTATGGCAAGACTTTGTCTGGTGGGTGGTAACTTCCGCCGGCAGCCGATGTTATGGCCTACCACCGAGAGAGATATCTACCGAGAGAGATAGTTTCTTCAAATACCTATTTTCCAAATTCCTCGGCACTAGATTCCCCTCTTAAGCTACAATTTATTTATATTTCCCTGTGATGGTTGCCTTATTTAGCTGACATGTGATACAAATTCAATTCCATAGATAAATTTTGAATGCGATTAAGCCAGAATTGAAAGAACGAATCATAATTAATATCTATCCAAAATTCAGCAAAGTACTATTAACGTAATACGATACTAGGATAAGATGAGAAACAAAGGAATGTCTTCTCTCATTGTCTTTGACTTGCTATTGTCAAATGGAAGTAAGTTGGCTTGATCCATTGTGATCACTGTACCCGCATCCATGCCCGCGGGGCTGTTGGAATACAAAATTATCTTAAGGCCTTAGTGTTGGTTGTGATCTGAAACGAGGTGAGTAATTGAGGATTTACCCAATTTATGTAATTAGATGAGTATGCCATAAATGTTTAGCCAAAACTTATAAAACATCATTTACAAGAATAGAGTGAATAGGCTCTTTATAAACTAGTGCGCTTTACCATCAACGATTGCGTCACTGCTTACCATCAGGCGGGATTGCGGTCAAGCGCTAGTTCATAATTTATAAAAAAAAAACATGATCACCATTTAATTCATCCATCATTAATTGGTTCGTTAGTATGATAATTTATTTGTTAATTTCCTTTATTGTTGTTCTAGGCGTCATAAGCGTGAACATATTTCTAGAAGCCCCAAGTATTTTTTAAGTTTTTTTACCTAGATAACTGGTAGCCAGCAGTAGTGGTTGGAACAGGAACCCTATCGCCTATCGCCAACCGGCGCCCTAATTGCGTAACACACTAGTAAGTACTATCAATTTGAAACATTTTGCAGCATATAGCTAATCCATTGGTCCATATATCAGGAAAAGGTATCCGTTCAACAATGCAAATAACTCAATGAATGTTGTTGAATTGTCAAAATGTCACCCTTTGCTACTGATAATGTGTTAAGTAATTACCCTGCGGGCTTCCACAAAAAGTTCTAGCATAGCATTTAAAACAACTAGGATTTAAAAATCTAGTTCTAACGGAAAAGGAGACTTAAGACATCGATATCTATACTTTATTCTAGTAGAAGTAAATGTATTTCGCTAAAACAGATACATTTGTTTGTTCTCAAGTTGCCCGGAGAATCCGAGTCAAAAGTAGTTTCGACTTGCCGAAGCACTTCAATGCGCGTTAGATGGAGTTTTTGCTTTGAATACAAAAGATAGAATAAATATTCTTCGCTTACGTGAAATCTTTAAGAGAGGAAACGTAAATGGTTTTAAAAAATAGTGTTAAACTGAAAACAAAATATATTATTTGTATGACGTGAATAGGCCAAATAGTAAAATGATAAAAGCCAGCCGGTTATCTGACCTATTTTATAAAAAATCACCATTAAAATCATGGGCTTATCGTTGAAGGCTAAAAATTTTAAGTTTTATTTATTTTTCAATGCTAAAAAATCGTAATATTATTTTTAAAAAATCAGTTAATGTTAGGGGTGGGCAACTCTTATCACTTAGGGATAAGAAAAATACATAGTAGCTGATTCTCAGACCTATTGAATAATCGTATAAAATTTCATAAAAATTGATCAAACCGGAGGAGTATGGGGAATGTGGGGTAAGACGAGGAAGGTATTTCATGAATGAAACCACTTGTTTTTATTTGCGCAATAGAAACTTTTATAAAAAAAAATAATCATGGTTTTTCCTATAATTATAATCAGCCAAAACAAAAAAATATAATTCTTCTCATAGATATATCAATTAAAAAAAAAAAACGAAGTCTCCCCATCTTACCCCACTTATAGGACAAAACTGGATGCCCCTTTGGGTAAAATGGGACATAGAATATTTAAACGCCGTCATCTTCACAAACCGGGTAGATATGGATAGCTTCGTTATCGTTATCTTCCACTCCTGCACAGCCACAATGCGCCCACTTGCCGCAAGTTTGGCAAGTGCACACCCACAGTAGCAACACCCTTCAGTAGACTCGGAATATAAGCCGAACAGACAGTAGACAGTAGGTAGGTATCTTCTTCCTCTGATGACTGCATCCTTATCAGCTTTCTTAGTTTTTTGAGATCTCTTCATTGATTTTTTAATTTTTGTTTTGTTTGTAACATTTGGTTTTGGTTTGTCACTGTATTGAATTTCCTCTAATTCTGTTTTACATGGAGAAGAAGTGACAGTAGCTTGCTTTTCCCCTTCTTCGAACTTGTCTTGCTCTTTTTTCGGCCAAATGTGGATTGGAATTAACTGTTTCGGGCTAACAAGATGGAATGCTGTATTATCCAAATAATCATTTACTGTTGCTTGCTGTACTAGATATGAGGTTGTAGCAGATGTTTGAGGTAGGGTGTTTGCTGTAGAATTTAAGGAGGCGCAGGTGACCGTTTGAATGTCAGGAGCCGGTAATGTTATTATTGGTGGAACTGTCAGTGTTGGCTGTGAGATTACTGCTATAGATTGTGTTGTAGTAGTATCAGATTCAGGTTCCTTTTTAGCGTTCAATTTGATTTCGGTGACCTATGCAGCAATGAAATCATCTTCTTTAAAAATCTGTGCATTATAAGGTGAGATCTGAAATGAATTTTCACTGCTGCTCGAATAAATGCTTGCCTTGAAATTGGGAAACTATTTCCCAGAATTAGATCTTAACCATGCTGATAGAGCCTGGTCATAAAAGATACTCAAAGGCAGCATAAAACCAACTTCTGCTGGCTGTGAGTGGTGTGTTTTGTGACACTGACAATTACTGCTAAATACCGTTAAAATAAATTTTCTTGTGTTTGCTTGTGTTTTATTACATTATCTATTTTAGCATGGTTCCCAATTTACCTCGCTACCCCGTCTTACCCACCTTCCCCTAACTAACATTGTGAAAAGAGAATTTCTTATTCAGTTTCATCACCATAATACTTTTCCTAAACCATTAGGTCGACCACCTACGTCGTTAACATATTAGTTAATGCTAAAACAACTAGTTACAATTAACTACCAATTAAATAAGTATGATTAAAGTTGAAATCAAACGCCATACGACATTCACCTTACAACTGACATAGAAACTGCTTCTTTGATAACTTATTGGAATTTCTATAATACAAGTTAGGTGCGACTGGGAACGAAGAAAAGTTGCATACCATATTGATATAACTTTAAGCCGTCGCAAAACTACACGTAAGTCGTCAAAGAACTTTTATGTCGCTTTAAAGTTGATACATAGTTTTTTGCTGTGAACATCTTTATATATTCAAGGAAGGAGATGAGTTATTTACTTCTTACTTATGAATTACATTTTAAATATTTTGTAAACAACATACAAAATTAAAATAAAAAATATTATACGTATGTGTGTGTCCGCGTTTTTTATATGCTCCGCTCCTATTGATCGCAGCGTGATGTTATATAGCCTAAAACCTTCCTAGATTAATGAACTATCAAGCCCAAAAATATTTTTTTCTAATCAGGCCAGTAATTCCAGAGATTAGCGAGTTCATACTAACAAACTCTTCAGCTTTATATATTAGTACAGATTTTTTATTACAGACAAAAATAAAATAAAGTCACATCTTCCCCATGGGGACACACAACACACATTTTATAGGTGCACTACGGTGGTCATGCAGTGATATTTGCCAAAAAAATAACTGCTGTTTTTAGGGATATAGCTTTGTGCGCCAGTTTTCTAGGGACATTCAATTTAAAAACCCAAAATATTACCCGCAACACAGCATAGAAAAACCAGTCACTCTGAATAAAAAACCGTCTGAAATATTCCCTGTGGAACGCAAGTTCCTGCTCCAAATTCCAGTACATATAGGTCCATACATATACAAAATTTCTGTATACCGAGATCGTAATTTTAAAGTCCAATTACTTTCCTACAGCGTCGACAGGCTGCGTACGAAGTTTAGAACATAACCGATTCGTGAACAGTTCTTGTGAATGTTGCACATGACACATAATTTTTCCGTCACCCTTAGCTTTGCGCATTAAACGGTTGTGTACCTACATGGTGTATATGTATGTATCATCATCAACATCTCAGCGTTAATCCCAGTCGCATCCGTAGCTTTTCAGCTTTTGAAGTCTGGGGTCCGCTTTACCAGTCCTAACTGCTAATTTTGGCTAAACTTCGATATTTTCCGTGAAGCTACTGCCGTCTGACCTCCACAACCCGAAGGCGATATCAATTACTGCGTCTGCATATAAATTCAGCTATACGTCTGAAGTTCTATCAATCATATTTTTCCGATAAGGTGCTTTGTACATTAAATAATGTTTATAGTTAAATACTTATGTATGTGCGTTGTTTCGCGGTGTTCAAAAAATAGTCCTGATATTGTAGAGGAATGACATGTGTAAACGCTTAACGAAGCCGAAAGTTTTTTTTTTTCATACCTGGGTTTGTCTGTTTTTTTTTTTTCTATAATGATATTTTTATTTATTGGCGAAATCAGATTCCAATATGTCACTATCCAATATTACTTAAATACCCTCACGATGGACCGGAGCTTTGATGCATACCACGACCATTGACCCAGACGATGCATATTGCATGCCTCTAGAAGTTTAATGAGTATGCATTTCTCACTATCGTAAACAGCGAATTTCCTGACTATAAAGTAAAGCCTAGAAGAAAGCCTAAAAGATTGTCAGGAGTTATTTCTGTATAATGTACAGACAACAGCACATCAAGCCACTACAATCTATCAGATTTCTTTATTAGATTTTCAACTTTATCTCTAAAGCATTAAGGCTCAAGGTTGATTGGGAATATTTGACAGCTACGGGTAGCTTGATCTGCTGTCGTCCGTACCTTATGTTTGATGTACAGAAAGCTTGGATAACGGCTTTTTGATAGTCTTACATTCTGAATTAATTCCTGACCGTAATATATGACTTCACTTTCCTATTACTGTTCAATCCCAATAGCATAACACTGTCACATGAGCGAAGCTACACGTAAAAACTTTTGTGCTTGTCGTATATTCCCGACGATATTATATGAAGTAGTTATATTCCTAATCTTATCATCGCCATCCCTCGTAATCATTTCCCCGGGACTCTCTAACCTTTGAATTTATTACAAGCGAAGCATAGCAAGCCTTTGTACCTTCAGAATAGAATCTTTTGTAAGTTTAACTTACATTTTGCCTGAATATCGCCCTGAGACGGGGATGCAGTTTAAAAGCGGTTTGATCGAGTTTCCTCCTTCCCAGCCATTTTATAATGTGTCAACGGCTGAAATCGCTTCGGTACCTTAAATTGTAAAATCTTTACTTTCGAGAGATTGTCGGTGAATTTCCGTTTTCTTTTAGCAACATGAAATATAGAATAGGGATGCATTTTCCTGTTGTCAATCTTTGAATTAAACATAATTCGGGCACTTATAATTACCCTTTTTGGTCTATAAAATCGGAAAGAATATTTGAAGCGTCGATTTAAGCAGACAAAGAGGAAGATTAAGAAAAGGACGGAAGATAAAATGTTAGTTTGGGCCTGTCAATTTAGTCCGCTTCTGAAGTAAATTTACGTATTTTTGGTCACCATGTTTATAATCGCCTCTAAACTGTCTATGGAACTGTATATGCTTTTCTTAACAAAACCCATTTAACTTAAAATTAGTTTAACTTAAAAAGAGAATCGGCGCCATTGCAAGAGTATTAAATCTGGTAGGTCAGTTAAAAGGATATTCTGGTTTTTCGAGCACAACAAAGTAAAATATTTAGCAACTAAAAGCATAATTTTGTAATCATAAGTTGTACTAGAGGGTTACTTTTTAATTAAAATGTGTACGTTTCCAGTCATCAGTAGCTATTTGATGATTTCTAGGCTGTGTCTTCAAGGCTAGAGTGAATAAAAATAATGTCAGTCTCAAAAATAAGCTCATAAAAAACTATTTGCTCTTTACCATCAACGATTGCTGTTCACCATCAGCCGGGATCGCACTAATTTGTAACATTTAAAAAACATAAGTTTGTGTTTATTTTTGTTTAAATTGTTATACGTTAATATTTAGGTATGAGCATGCACACGTCACTACCATATTTTCCCTTATGTGTTACCAGGCGTACAGAACACAGGAAGAGCCACTAAGTGCATTGAAACCATGAATAATACATACGTGCTGAGAGATTGCAAGCCAATCACTGGCGTAGCTATAGTAAACTCGGCTAACCCCTATAGCTTCTGGGTGTGAAGTTAATAGAAATCAATGTAGGTTTTATTTACATAAATTTAATTTATTTAGTATAGGAAAATCACGATGTAGGCGGACGAATTCTAAGGAGGTTAGACTACTCCAGTCTTTGTCTTGGAAAATGACCGCACGATCCATTTTTTGAATATCGAAAAAAACATAATAATGCTATGTGACATTTTTGAGTGGTCATAGTCGCTATAATATTAAATGGCCCCTTTGTTAAAAAAAATAAGTTAAATATTTTACGTTTTTACGGAACTGTTCATATGCGATTTTGATCCACACATGGCTTCATTATACTTGTGTCCAAATTTGATAATTGTCGTATTACAGTTTATTATCATAATATAGTTATGACGATGTTATTGACCTCGCAAAAAATTATAACTACATATAATAATGTATCGTTAACGTCACCATCCATTGTTCATTTAATCATAAAATAATAATAAATTAAGCCTATAAACATCTTAGTTACACATCGTCATTAAAAATAATACGGCCGCCAGGTGTCAACTTATAAGGCCAGGGATCCATTGTGCAAAATATTGCTTATGGTGAGACGGACAGGATCACAACTAGAGATTTACATTTCAGGTCTTGGCTATAAACAAAAGCTTCAAACTCAGTAATAAATTATTTTACTTCCATAAGTTTGCATGGGATTTCTATAGCCTTGCTGTGTTTTATGAGCGCTGAACAGTAGCACAGTTGATTCTGGGCTATACGAGTGCTACTAGTACCCCATATGAGAAACCTCAATAGTTTAACTATTCAATGGATCAATGCACTCCACGGTTTTTAGCGAAGCTCTGCGTAAAGATGCAGCCGTACGCACGTTGATATGGAGTTGTGCCCGTGCCCGTGCAGCATACCTGAGTAACATATAGATACCTACGTCAATGTTATATTAAAACTAAATGAGGTCGGTGTTTCCTCTCCCACTACACTGAGGAGACGCACCAAAACAAATGCACAGTCACTTTCGAAGTCCAGACATAATCCTGGTCGAATCTTGTTAGACTTGGTTGGCGGGGCCCATGTTGATTAATGTCAGAAAAAGTCTCATGCGGAAGAACCACAAAGATTTTAGCTACATACATTATTAATACCATAATATATGTACATCTTTCAAGTACCTGTATTATTGTTAAATTTTTCAGAGGATACTTCCAACTTGCTTTTGAAACAAAACATAGTATATTTTAGTTTCATTTGAGCTAGAGTGTCCGGCCGCATTAGGCAACACTAGATATCATTGATTAAGGGACTTGAGGATAACTATTACCAACAGCCGCACGGAACAATTGAACATGTTTAGCTACGCCTCGGCTTGCCCGTGGATGGGTGACCATCTTTGATATTACATACTAAGACATCCGTGCCTCGAAAGGCAGGTTAGGCCGTTAATTATAAACTAGCTAGCTTGACCGCAATCCCGCCTGATGGCAAGCAGTGATGCAATCATTGATGACAAAGCGCGCTAGTTTATTAAGAGTCTATTCACTCTAGCCTTGAATTATTATAGACCGACGGAAACACCGCCGCTGACAAAGTGTTCCAGTCCCTCCATGTACGCCGTATAAAAAAAGAAGCGAAACGCTTCGTTCGGATCATTGTGGTGTCAACAACGTATAGGTGGAAGTGGAGCTTTAAAATTCTAAACCTAGTTAACACCAGTGAGGTCCAACCCTATGATTATAATAACCAGCTTACTGTGAACAATGAACACATAGAGACACACTTTATGAGTAAAAATATCCTCGTTTGTTATAGCATTACATCATCCTTTGTTGTCACCAGTTGTAACGGGCGAGCTGTTATTACTGCGAGCAATTGTGCTCTTTGAACGCAAAATGTCACTTGAACTTAAGATACGCAACATAGCATCATATTATTCATATCGCACGGGGAAAAATTTATTTCAAACGGGAGATAATATTTAATCAAATTAAATTGACGCAGTTTTATTTTTACCCGTATTTGTATTGGACCCGACCAGCTAACTTTTGGGCCGTGAGTTTGAACCGAAAGATTAAACGGTGAAAGAAAACATCTTGAGGTAACTGGCTGTCAGAGAAATAAAAAACAAATCGAAGACATTGGACATTCTTCAACGCACAACAACACTGGGCCAGTGGACTTATTTATAGCCTAGTCTCTCTATCAGAGATTAGGCGTGTGTCCCAACAGTGTGAACAATGCAAGCTGACCCTTATGCTGCTGTATTTTTAAATCCTTGACGTCAAAAAAGGTTACAGTTTGGATGTTTGCCTATTGCATCGTAACACCCAATCAGATGCACCGACTTCTACTTCCCTGTTATAATAAACGTTTCCAATCAATTTCAGAAAATCTCCACTAAAACTATACTACTCTTACCTAAATTCATGTAAATTCTCGTCTGAACTAACAATAGTTTTTATTATTGTTACCCTCGGCATGGTTAAGAGAAAAGATTTCATGCAATACGCATGAAATCTTTCCAACCTGAACTCCGTAGCCTTCGTATTGTTACGATGTCTCCGGGGCTAATTGGCGCTATCTCTACTTAACTAAGAACTACCACACAGCTGCATGCTGCATGCTGCTTCCACCTAGGGTATATTTTACTATAACGAAATTGGTTGGAATGCGGGACCGGTGGAGAATTACGAATATTATAAATTCCGGATTTCTTTTATTTCTACTGATTAGAAAACTTTACTTTTTTGCCGAATTTATTAACACTTATATTACAATTTTTAGTAACCAGCGTTAGCGTTAGCGTACCCAGATAGCCCGGCTTGCAGCTAGCTAGTATGTTCTTACATACAGAGATAAAGAAAGAGTTACATGGAAAACTCTATAACTATTTCAACATGTGTATTTCTAGTAGCCAAGTCCAACCGCACGCCTTCTTAACAAACAATGTTCCAATAAAATGGTGTATTGGTATTGGAACTTTTTGTTACATCCCCTTACGTACAATAGAACTGATCAAAAACAGACAAAACTGTAACAATGTCAAACACATATCATAAATATCTAATATATTACACGACAAAGCGGATAACACTGACAATTCGATCTATAAATATTGTATAATGGGGACACAATAGATTACCCAGTAAATAGTAGATAAGTCTCGGATGCCGTCTAGATGTACTTACGTTTTGCGTATTCAGCCATTTTGTATTGTACCTTTGGTCCGAAGTAAATGATGTCCATCTTTTGTGTGAATAAGCTAGCTTTGATTTTAAATATATTCGACTATTATTAGTAGACTATTATTAGATTATACTGATTATATGGTATTTGCAGTAGCTACTTAGTTGAACACATAAAAAAGTATCAGAATTTTTTTATTACGTTATAAAAGTATGTATTGAGAAAAATATAAAATAACCTATGCTGATTAATATCTAAAACTATTAAAAAACGAAAATACAGATTCGAAATAATAATACTGGTAACCAGTAGAAAAATGTATTTCATGTAGCATTATGCTTAGGGTTTCACTGCGCGATCGAATCAGGAATGAGGAGATCCGGAGAAGAACGAGAGTAACCGACATAGCCCGAAGAATTGCAACACTAAAGTGGCAGTGGGCTGGACACATTGCCCGTAGGACTGATGCCCGATGGGGCTGACGGGTTTTCGAGTGGTGAGCTCGCACTGGAAGACGTAGCGTGGGTAGGCCCCCGACAAGGTGGACCAACGACCTGATGAAGGTCGCAGGAAACCGCTGGATGCGGGAGGCGCAAGATCGGTCGTCGTGGAGAACCTTGGGGGAGGACAGTCCAGCAGTCGACGTCTTTCGGCTGAAATGATGATGATGATGATGATGATGACTGGTAATGTACTCAGTAGACTGCATGCATTCCTACGTTGTATAGCAATGGCTTTGGCTGGCCAAGGTAACTTTTCCTGAAGCTTCATTTTTTGGTGTGGATGGGAAATCATGAAATGAACTCTCCCGCTCTGATCGGAGCGGAAGGACAGACTTTTACTGACTAAAATGATTCATTAAGGTACCTAACATACGTTTGTTACATAATTCAAGTCATGACCATAATTTTATAACTGACATTTATAACAGTATATGTTTCTCTAGTTTGACTATAGCTAGTGCCATTTATGACGTATACGCGCGTTTCAACGGGAAGTGATCCTAAGTAGCAATAAAATATGGATAAAAGACAATCGGCAAACTCACAAAACTTCACTTTGCAGAAATTTTCTTTTTGAAAAGTCGCGAATAACAAGGACGCTCTCGAACCGAAACATGTTATTAAAACTTCTGCCTTCCTGCGTTGCTTAGCATAAACTCTACGATTCCATCTCGCATTTCAATACGATAAGCTTGTCTGTAATTGGCCCACAGAAAAAACTCAACATAAAAGTTCTTAGACGAGACAGACTACCTACACATAATGCTGTAGATAATGAACAGTACGTTTTGATATCGGCTGAGAAATTCAAACTTATTGACCGAAATTGAAACATTTTTGTAGCACCCAGTACGTGCCTTTTCGTACAACGAAGGGATGATAAGCTTCGATTACTGTAAGTGTTTTTATGTCAGTTGTTTCCAAGTTTCTTGGTAATAGTTTTGTTTGTCTTCTTAACATTATAACGATTACGACATTAAAAACCATAAAGGCTGTCTATTTTTACCAATAATGTACACATGTACACATATACATATATATAAACAAACAAGAAAAACCTTATAGGAAAAAGTACAGAGGTTATGGGTGTGGTGATATTTTCCTACTTATATAAAATTTTGCTGTGCCCGAAAAGGTCAATACTTAAATGATACCATCCTTTATCTATTACCATGATATCCATTGCCATCTTTACATTATGTACATTAGGATTGGAATAAAGAATAATTGAATTTAAGAATTCGCACTACATATTACAAACTTGTCGGGATAGAAACACTCAATAATGCTTTAAAAAATTTGGAAGAAAATTTATTTCAGAATAACATTTAGATACCTTCGCAAATAACGCACAGATATTTTAATTATCAAATAACGAACTCGTACCATTTCACCTTCGGGAAAAATTTACGCAACCTTCACGTAAAATAATTTGAGTATACAATAAACAAAACAAGTCAGTTTCGAGTCGATCCCGACGGCTCTGTAATTGGGCGTCGTGTCGAGAGGCACAGTCGCTTGACACACATCCGCGATACAACCTTGTACCTGAACTGTACGAGATAATGGCTCTACAAGCTTAGGAGTAACTTTCAGACTATTTTTGGTTTTTTGTTGAAGAAATTGAATAATAAATTAATTGGCTGTGTTTACGTCATATCGTCATATAGACACCAGAGGACGTAGACCTGCCTCTTTTCCGGTTTGCCGCCATAGGATCTGGAGGCCAAAGCCCTCGCCCACATGTGGGAGTGGCGAGAGGAGGCAAAACGCAGGGGCAAACCGCCGCTGCCGCGAGAAATCGCGGTACGGCGGATAGATCTCCGGCGGGATCTCATGGCAACATGGAAAATGCGATTGTCACAACCCAGTGAGGAGTGGCTATAGAGGCACCACGGCAACCTCACCTTCCGCCTGACGCAGGTCCTCACCGGACACGGTTGTTTCGGGTGGTTCCTGTTCCGTATAAGGCGGGAGGAAACGCCAGGGTGTCACCATTGTGTGGATTACCCTGAGGACACGGTGGAGGTGTGCCCGGCTTGGTTAGAGCATCACCGCGTCCTCGTGGCGGCGATCGCCGGTGATGTCTCGCGTCAGACCCTGGTCCAGAGCGAGAGTGCATGGCAAGCCGTCACCTCCTTCTGTGAAGCAGTGATGCTGGCAAAGAAGGAGGCGGAGCGCGTGATGCAGCGGGAATCCCAACGCCCTCACGCCACTAGCCGCCGCAGGAGACGCCCTGCTCGGGAGACGATATCGAACTCCCAGCCACCATAGGCGCGGGTCTGCGGGCAGTGGGCCACTCGCCGCCCGGTAAGGACCAGGCCCGAGTCGACGATGGCGCGTTGTTTTTCACAGGCGCCTCAGTGCGGGCTGGCAGATGTCACATGTCTTTGAATTTTTATTTCTAGGACATGTTTGCTTCGCGATGTTTTCCTTCGCCGTTTTGAGAGCAGTGGTGGTGAAATAACTTAGACAAAGTACGTCGTGCCGTTTCCACGCGGTACCACGGGAACATAGCTTATGCCATCTATTATCACACAGTCATATTAAAATTATGATGGTTCTTAAATTTGTACATGACATATTTCAACAGATTAGACAACCATAAACGTGTAAATTAAATTTTATTAAATTTCTTTGTAGAAATACTAAACGCTTTCAAAACATTTTGCATTGGTATTTGTCAGTCTGGAGAAAGATATTTATAAAAGTCGTTGTTATTTGTTTTTATAGAAAATGCAGTATTTTTCATGGAGAAGCTGTCTTGAAAAAGTAGGAAAACCTTAACCATAATGGAACCGGTAAGGTTCTGAAGTAGCAGCCAAGTACCGGAAGACGCGTAGGGAGGCCTCCAACAAGGTAGATGCTAACCTGGTGAAGGTCGCGGGAATTCTATGGATGCGGGCAGCATAAGACTGGACATTGTGGAAAGCCTTGGGCGGGCCTTTATCCAACAGTGGACCTCTATAGACCGAAGAAGAAAAAGAATGGAACCAGCAGGCGGGTCAAGATATTATTCTAACAATATATTGAAAAAAAAATTGACACGTCCGAAAAGTGTCAACATCAAAGATTGTAGATTAATAATAATTAATTTATGCAAGGAGTTCATATTCAAAATTATTCTGCCTGCAAACTTAGTGTTACTATATGTAGTTACGTATATATATACTCAAGTTGAGTGACCATTTGTAACAAAAATGTCTTAACGATTACAATGGAATTTGAATTTTGTTAATTATGATGTTCAGTTTATTGTTCCATAGCTTGAAAATTATCTCAAATGCCTGGCTCTAGTTACGTAATGCGATAATTACATATAATAGCCAGCCAGAAATTTGAGATATTTTTCAAGTTTCTGTGGAGGACGATTAATCCAAACAAACCGTATATAATGTCTGTTTATATACAGGAAAAAATTCATATTTTCCCTGCAATGTAAACATTCGCCCAATTAGTGTGACCAAGATAGAAATGTTGGTCAACTTCTCGATTCCCAAGGTAAGCTTGCAAGGTCTTTAGTATGCCGAACAACATGTTAGCAAAAAGTAGCCAGCTCCGACTTCCAGTCGATTCTGTGCAAGTTCTTCTTGTAATTGGATGAGTGTGGCTTGAGAGTTCCAAAGTTGCTTGACACAGATCCCGAGATACCGGATACATACCAATGTACGTACTTGTTCGAGTGCTTAGGTGAGAGACGCAAAAAATAGTATTGGATGTAAGTATACAAATAAATTCACGGATTGTTCGCAGCCTAGTGGTACAATAAAAGTAAAAATAAATATGGATTAATCCATACTAATATTATAAATACGAAAGTGTCTCTGTCTGTCTGTCTGTCCGGCTTTCACTCCAAAACTACTGAACCAATTGTAATAAAATTTGGTACACAGATAGTCTAGAGCCTGAGAAAAGACATAGGCTATATAACATCCCGCTATGACCAATAGGAGCAGAACAGTAACAAAAAATGTTGCGAAAACGGGAGCTAACGCGGATGTACTACATATTGCTCCCATTATTTTAACAGGCGCTTATTTTATATCCACTGAGCTCTTTTTAATTTACGGGAATCACCGCGCGCTGTAAACTGAAGTCCACGCGGACGGAGTCGCGGGCAACAGCTAGTTCATAATAATTGTTGGAGAAAACATATTATAGAATTAGTTTTTAAATTAATTTAAATTTCATACGAACTGTAATAACCACTTTTCTGAGCTAATTATTAGTACTGTTTTTGATAACATATATATATATATATTATAGTATTCAGTTAATCCATTTTAGCAAACTTTGGAAGTTTCCACCCTAATTGGGCGGCCGCAGCTTAAGTGCTTCTCAGTCGCCTGACACAGATCTTAAGACATGTTGAACTATAGAACTTTTAATACTACTAATATCCTATTATACTACTAATATTGTAAATGCGAAAGTTTGTGAGGATGTGTGTGTGAATGAATGGATATCTGTTACTTTGTCACGCAAAAACTACTTAACGGATTTGGATGAAATTTGGCACACAGATGGTATATAGCCAAGAATAATATATAGAATTTTATCCTGATATTCCCACAGAATCGAAATTTTGTGAGAAAAGCCGCTGGGAAATAATGGAACTACATTTGACAAAAAACAAGAAGCTGTCAGAAATTTTGTCCGAGAACAAGAAGGTCCTATCGCGATAAATATTCTACGTGGGCCAGGTTATAAGCTATTTTTGTGCCCATACAGTTGTTTTTGCGAGTTTGAGTATAGATTTAAAAAAATAGTAGAATTGTATAAATTCGACAAAAGACTATTACCACCAGAATAACCAGCTCACTTACGAATCAGTGTTTTAGTGTTGACTGAAACCACTGCAAGCAGTCGGAAAATAAATTTCTCACGTTATTCCATTAAACTTTTTCAAAAGATGGTTTTGAACACGCTTTAATTTTTTGTATATTTTATTAACCACACTAATCAACACACGTATATTTGCACTGGTCTGGTCGTGCCTCGGAAAGCACGTTAAGCCGTTGGTTCCGGTTGCCATACGAACATCTAGTGGCAGTCGTTACGGGTTGTTGGAGCCCTCAAAAGTCTAACAATTGGTCTAACTGCAATGCTTAGATATCGCCTTCGGGTTGTGGAGGTCAGACGGCAGTGGCTTCACGGAAAATATCGAAGTTTAGCCAAAATCAGCAGTTAGACTGGTAAAGCGGACCCCAGATTCCAACGCTGAAAAGCTACGGATGCGACTGGGATTAACGCTGAGATGAAAAAGACACTAATCAACACACGATACAGAAATGTTTAAAATAAATGGAGTGAACTGGAGCCTAAACTAAGGCAGTCCTTTATTTTAACACTCCAGGTTCCAAAGATAAACATGTTTATTTTGTAACTGTAGATACATACGCCAAACTACTAAATCGGACATTTATTTCTCCACATCACATGAATCGAGCGTTAATATACACTTAACTTGGCATGCATACAATCCTGAAGTCCCCTAGGCATTAGTTAATTAGGAATATTTAGCATTTCAGCCTACATTCTAGTAAATATTCTCATTATGTCAATCACAGAGAGAATTATTGATTTATCTCGTTTGTTTTATGAAATGAAAACTTTTTAACATCATTGTGATTTAAAATTCGATGAAACGAAAAAGCGACGGGCATACCCAGCTTTAAATCACATTTTTAGAATAGGTACCTAATCTGCTAGTCGCACGCGGTTTTTTGGCAATCATACCGTACATTTTGCTAGTGTCTACTGCGTGCTTTATTTAATAGTTAGAAATAAGTCCTTGTTTATACTTTGTTTAATTAAAGGATTAGGGGAGTTCATATTCAGTTCTGCGAAGTCTCCAGGGGGGCAGCTGCCTCCCCCTGCTGATGCAATCGTTGATGATAAAGCGCGCTAGTTTATTAAGCCTATTCACTCAAAAAAATAAAAAAACCTAAGTAAATAGGAAGGAACACTGCACTTAAGCGAGGTGATGCAATGTTAAACCCAACAACATGACCAACGATGCTGCGCCAGAAGGAGATTGATCTGGAGACCCTCCACTACCAAACTCCCGACACAACAACATTTGGCGTATCGTACCCGGCACACATCGCAACACAACTGCTCAGACCCGTCCTTCGTACGGCTCCACCAGACTTCGTGCCGACACGACGTATTGCTTGGCGGGAAGACTTTGTCTGGTGGGTGGTAACTTCTGCCGGCAGCCGATGTTATGGCCTACCACCGAGTCTGTCAGAACTGTTCTTACTAAGTAGTCGATATTGTCAATC
The DNA here is from genome assembly GCA_017933935.1 of Sesamia nonagrioides. Taxonomy (NCBI): domain Eukaryota; kingdom Metazoa; phylum Arthropoda; class Insecta; order Lepidoptera; family Noctuidae; genus Sesamia; species Sesamia nonagrioides. The sequence goes on along the minus strand of JADWQK010002280.1, from coordinate 4,291,273 downwards.
CTTAACACTATTCGGAATAACAGCTCACTCTATGTCCGCGATCCACGATGGCATGGTGACAGAATTGCTCTGCTGACTTAACACTAGATAGTAAACAGACTATAGATCCTAATAATGTGGGCCATTCTTTGTTTTCATTTGTGATTTTTCTGGTGGCGTTTTGTAGTTTCTGCATGCGATGGGAATATTTATGAATCAACGCAATACGTAAGCCCCGCGATTAATTCTGAGCTATAAATGCAATCAACAAAAAAGCTTTGGCCAATCAAAAGCCAATTTGTGGTTCATACTGATTCCGGATTGAAAAACAAAAAATATAAATCATGAGTACATAAAACCTAATTTTTTTCTGTAGATATAAAACCTATGTGCACGAGGTTTATATCTACAAACGTTGGGTCTAACAATATTTCTTATAATAAACGAATAGTACTTTTAATGGCTTTATATTAAGTTTTTTTATACTGTTACTAAGTTTAATTTGCAATACGTGCTCATAGAAAATGTGCTTTATTAGATCTACGTAATAAAGGCGAAAGGAATGTTTACGTTTATGAAGCTTGATGTTGGAAACTAATATTGTTACCTACTTTTTTTTAAATGTTTTATAAACTAGCGCTTGATCGCAATCCCGCCTGATGGTAAGCAGTGACGCAATCGTTGATGATAAAGCGCACTGGTTTATTAAGAGCTTATTCACTCTAGCCTTGAAGACACTCAAATTGTACTCCGACGGAAATACAGCCGCTGGCAAATTATTCCAGTCCCTTGATGTACGCGGTATAAAGGAGGAGGCGAAACGCTTCGTCCGGATCGTACTGGTGTTAACAACGTAATGGTGGAATACAGTACATTAAGAGGTTATAACATAACAAAAAAAAATATGATTGACCTGGGGTTTTACCATGACATGTTAAAACACATAAATCTTTTTGCAGCTATTAAATAAGTAGCATGCATCAGAAACTTGTAGTTTTATTTAAGGATGTGATAAAGACCATCAGAAAACACATACACATATTTACGTCAAGTAGGTAATGAAGTTGTTTAGGTTTTTCTTCGTACTTGAAAGTGGCGAAGGGCGGGCGTTTTGGGCGTCTCTATTGACGTTAAAAAAATGCTAATTCCCAGCCTAACTTGAATAAATGACTTTACTTTGATTTTAGTTTAATAGTCGATAAAACACTCTTAAATATTTCCACACGTCTCTAATAGATGCAACTTACAAATAATTACTAATATCTTCGTTAAAATGTTAGAGCCAGTGAAGCCTATTTGTAGTCGGTACCTTATCAAAGACTCACTGATCCCGAAATAGCTCAGCATAAGTTCCACGTCGTTGGATCAGAGCTGAACAGAGCAATAACCGCAAAGGTTATGTGCAATAACGAGCGTCAGATCGAGCGCTGAGAGTTGGCGAAGTGGCCCGTAAGCGATTGACACCGATACCAGCTTCATCTGGTTTGAACTGGTTCCCAAGTAAAAATGTTTGTCGGTATTGATGAGTAGCAATTTGGTGAGATTTATTTAATAGGTGTAGGTAATTTTTTCACAGAGTTTGTCCATCTATAGATATAAAATAGAATAGAATACTCTTTATTATGTACACCATATACAATATGTAAAGAAAACCCTGTCCGATCCGTGAAGGTATTGTTAGGTATCGTTAACTGATTGTAATAATGCCTACAAAGCCGGGCAAACTTAAAAAAAGCCCCCTAAAAAAATAAACATTATTTCGAAAAAGTGAGGTAACTTAATGCATGTTCGGTAGGCAACACGTTAGGCATACATGCGCGGATGAAGGGGGGCAGGGCACGCGACACGTGGTCGCATTGCTATTCGCTCCGTCACAAATGGTGTTGTCACTTTTTTAAAAATACCAAATTTTGGGGAAGTTGGAATTAATTCACGGAAAAAAAAGATTATTTCAAAATTCATTAGTATTGTCACTATGATGATAACGTAAAATTTCATATTTTATTTGGTCATGTGTACCTATACCTAACATTTATTATCCTTTTGGGTCGGACGGGGTTTTCTTTACATATTGTAGATTACAGAACACAGATTTTACAAAGATTGACACAATGGGCGGTCTTATCGCTAAGAGCGATCTTTTACAGATAACCTTTGGATGGAATACTAAGGAGAAGGAGAGAGAAATAATATACTTTTTGGTACACTGCAATGCTTGGATTTCCAGTGTATATTACTTTTACAATTATGCTTATGAGAGCAAAAATCTAGTCACAAAACTAACTAATTATATTTCTTTTGTTTCAGGTTTTGTAAAATCTACGAATGAGCTCCTCTTATCTTGAGTGTAAGTAAAAAACCTTTCTTTAGTTTGTGATTTCCATTAAAATGGCAGTTACTTTTAACACTAAAAATAACTTAAATACTATTAAATTTAATAAATTAGCATTACGTGTCTAACTAAGAGTCTGTGGTAAGTTTGTCACTCAACGCAAAAAGTCAAAGCTTGAGACTGAGTTCAATATGCGTAATTATGCTATAATTATGACATTTTAAACACTGTTTTTTTTTTAATTTAATGTCTGGACTTGAAAAAAGACGTTGATCCCTGAGTTGTTTCGGCTTTTTCTTCTCAGAGGTAGTCAGTTAGGAAATGCCGGCTCCATCTTGTTTAAAAAAATATGACGTGTAAAAGTGATCAGTGATCCTACTTGCTTAATAAACGATTTAATTTCATGTCATTTCTCTTTATGAAACTTCGTGTTTTTTAAATTGGATGTTCAAATGGATGAAAATGGACATAGTGGATGTCTTTTTGCTCGTTTTTAATCGTATTTGTTGTTGACAGTTAAGTTAGGTAAGTATTTATCAAAGAGTATGGAATAGCATGTATGTACGTTGGCAACATTTTGACATGCTTTTACATTTTTTGTTACAATAAAAATATTTTATCTTTTAATACGAAATACATTTTTAAAATTGGCGCATTGGTGTCCGTTTTTTATACAGTTAGTGTTTTGGGAGAATATAAAGATAAGTATAATTTAACACGTTTTCCGTGGCCAGCCCTGTTGTCGGACGTCAGACCACTCTTGTCAAAAACAAAAGAGTTATCATATATTTTGGAAGGAAGCTTCTAGAATGTTCGAGAGAATGTCGCGGTGGCCTAGTGGTTAAAACACCAGCCTCTCAAGTATGAGTGTGCGGGTTCGATTCCAGGCCAGGCAAGTACCAATATAACTTTTCTAAGTTATAAGCACTTTCTAAGTATATCTTGGACACTAATGACTGATTACAAGGTGAAGGAAAACATCTTGAGGAAACCTGGACTTTAAGTCTGAAATCGCCAACCCGCGTTGAGCAAGCGTGGTGATTACTCTCAATCCTTCTCTGTATGAGAAGGGCCCTATGCCCAGCAGTGGGACGATAAAAAGATGAAAAAATTGTTGATGATGGTAAAATTTAGCGCCACAACTTTTAACGGGCTGGAATTACATCTGCTCACTTACTTACCTTACTTGGTGGAGGTCAGACGGCAGTCGCTTCACGGAAAATGTCGAAGTTTAGCCAAAATCAGCAGGTAGACTGGTAAAGCGGACCCCAGACTCCAAAGCTGAAAAAGCTGCGGATGCGACTGGGATTAACGCTTAGATGATGATGATGATGATGATGACTTACTTACCTTACTTAGTTCACTTTGAAATGAAATACTTTATATTTCGTAACCTTTTACGAGATCTAAAACACAGTCGAGCCAGCGAGACGTAGAAGAAGAATCTCATACCATCCGAAGATACGAAGGAGACGCGGCCGCGATACAAGGAATTCCAGTATGTAGGCTTATGCTATTCAAATATTATAATATTTTTGCTGAACAATGGTTTTTTTTTTATAATGGTATTGTTTAACTTCTCTTATAAAAACTTTTTTACAAAAAAACAACCGACTTCCAAAAACCACTACAAAGTGAAAAATAACTAATTTCGGAAGTCGGTGTCTTTGCTTTTGTATATTCGTTTTTTGACACCGACTTCCGAAATTAGTTATTTTTCACTTTGTAGTGGTTTTTGGAAGTCGGTTGTTTTTTTGTAAAAAAGTTTTTATTTTACACTTTTTAGTTGTTAAAAGTACTATGTATTCAGTTGCATCCGTTCAGACTGGAAGCTGACGCAAATATAGTTGGGAAACGACGTAATTTTGTTTACTTTAATTTTTACCCGTAAGTATTCCCTCAACTGCCTAAATCATTTTACTGCAGACCATTATTTTAACCCAATGGGTGCAAAGGTCTCATCAATATAAATGAATGAAGTCCAACCACAAAGTAGCTACTGTGAACCGTTGAGGAGTTCCTGGCCTCGACTGTCTCCCGGCTCCTTCATCAGATCTACTCCAGACCTTTATTAAATTGTAGTGCTTTATAATACTTAATGAAAATGCTAAGAAATGCACTAGTCGCCCCTGCAACTTTTGAAAGTTCCCCTTGTTTTCTCTGGTGTTCCACCATCAAACCCTGATATCCTTATCATGGGACCACCTTGGGAACGTCTTCTTTCCAACAGAAAAAGAATTATCAAAATCGGTTCATAAACGACGAAGTTATGCGCGAACAAACATAAAAAAAAAAAAAGCATATATACGGTCGAATTGAGTAACCTCCTCCTTTTTGAAGTCGGTTAAAAAGTAAGTGATTACATCAAAGACAAAACAATTATAATTTACAAGCTAACACTAAAATAACAAAATTGTATCCTAACTTAAAACCAATTTAGGAAAACAAAAAAAGCTTTGGACTAATGATAAATATTAGCTTAATCCTATCTAATCATACATCATCATCATCATCATCAACCTTTTCAAATCATACAATACAAGGCTAATTGTTCCCGGCGCAAACGTTCCCGCAACGGTTCTGCATTGCCATATTTGATAAACGAAGCTAACCTCTGCACTAAGAACGAAGAAGAGAAGAAGTTTGTACCAAATTAATCTAACCCTTCTTCACGAGTTTTTACCCCATCGCGTCGCGTCCCATCGCTCCCCCGTACTACTACTTCGTATTCTTCTTCAGCCTCTAGAGGTCCACTGCTGGACAAAAGCCTCTCTCAAGGCTTTTCACAATGACCGGTCTTGTGCTGCCCACATCCATCAGCTTCCCGCGACCTTCACCAGGTCACCGGTCCACCTTGTTTGGGGCCTCCCTATGCAGCGTATTCGCTACATATGTGTTATTACTAATTTTTGTAAATTTTATTCGATTCCTAAGTATCGTAGCTTGATTTAACCTATAATAATCTGTCTCAAGAATTGAGATAGCAATTTCTACAAGACTTTTCACTGGTGATACCTTATATATATAAAAAAAAAGCCTAAACCTCTATAGTCTAATTATTTTTATTTTTCTTTCCAATATTACTAACATTTGAAAAATTAACCGTTACAATAGATGTGAGAGAGTGTATATATTCAGCTCAATAATTTCAAAAACTTCACTTTCGTGGCTGACCATACCAATCAATTTATTCTCCAAATATTTTTCTAATTATAATTTCACACATTAAAATGCAATACTGAAATAGCTTTAAATGCAAGTTTGATGTGTAAATCCAGAATAATTTCACTTTCGCAGCAGAAGAAACATAATATATGCATAATTAAATGTAGCTCGAAACTTTATTTTTTTTTTTCAAACAAAGGGATAAGAGACGCGAATTTCATGATATCTCATACATTATCTATAGAGAATATTTAAATACATACCGCTAGAGCTGTAATTATAGACAAAAGAAAATACAATTTTATACTCCGCTGCATTTTCTTTTATTTACTTTTTAATAGCGATTTTAAACGAAACGCTAATGGGTTTTGGAATTGGAAAGACGTTACGAATAGTATTTATTTTGTTCTAATGTAAGAGAATGGTTTTGTAATAGATGGAAGGAGTATTATTTTCATTGTATTTACCTATCAATGTTTAGTTATTCCAATATAGATTAGATTTTGCCAAGCGATTCGACGTGTTCCGGCATGATGTCACAAGCCGTACGGAGAACGGGTCTGACCAGTTGTGTTGCGAGGTGTGCCGGGTACGATGTGCCAAATGTTGTTGTGCCAGGAGTTTGGTCGTGGAGAGTCTCCAGATCTGTGATCCCTCTGGCGCAGCATCGTTGGTCGTGTTGGTCTTGGGTTTAACATTACATGACCTCGCTCAACTGTCGTCTATTCCTAAGTTTTTTAAGTGAATAGGCTTAATAAACTAGTGCGCTTTACCATCAACGATTGCATCACTGCTTACCATCAGGCGGGATTGCATTCAAGCACTAGTTTATAATTAATTTAAAAAAAAAACATGTTCCGGACGATACACATAAACTTCGCATTTTTCATTAAAGAAATGTTCGTATTTTCATTCATAAGATTTGTTGGGATTTCATATATATATATATTTATAAGAAAGCTTTTTTAAGTAATAGTTCCTCAATCAGTTTTGATTTGTAAAAGATTGTTGACTTCAATGTAATAGGTTTTAATCTAATGTACCATTAGATTTACAATTTATGTACTTTAAAATAACGTAGCCTTGTTTTGAAAATAATAAATGGCACGCGTTTCCAACCCATTGTCACGCCTCCCGATGCTGTCGCGCCCGCAGGTTATTGTATAAAATATATGCTTGCCTGACGGACTGACCGCTTCTCCGCCAGTAAGTTGAACATCGCATACGCAGAATATACCACCTGTAGAACCTAATACATATCTATTTCTTCCAAACAATTCAACCTGTGCGCCTAATTAAATTAAATACATGTAAAACTAATATTACTTTATTCAAGACAACGACTCGTAACAATGATAATTGAGACTAGGGTTGTAACGGAGCTTCGCCTCCGCTTCCGTTACTGCGGAAGTTCCGCAAGAAATCGTATTTTCGCTGCCGCCTCCGCCTCCGCACAATTTTTGCGGAGTTATAACGGAGATTTATTTATGTGTTTATAAAATAAATAACATGCAAGCTGCGACGCTCGACAAACGTCCGGCCGCGTTTGAGCGCGAAATGGTCAAGAATCAACTAGTGCGAGGCGGGAATGCGGCAAACACAATTTGTTCCTCCTTAATTTTCATTACATGAAGGTAATATTCTTTTTACCAAGTATACTACTATTAATGTATGTATTTAAAATAAAAAATTGTTTTAATTAACCTTAAATTTTAATTTTTTCTATAAGTACTTTTACCTCCGCCTCCGCCTCCGTTAACCTCCGCATCCGCGGAGGTGAAACTCGTCGCCTCCGCATCTGCCTCCGCCTCCGCTAACAGGCCTCCGTTACAACCCTAATTGAGACATACAAATCAACGGAGACAAAGTTGACTTAGTAAATAAAGTCAAATTCTTAGGCATTGACATAGATGTGAACTTAAATTGGAAACATGAGCTAGCTGCTATTGACTCTTCATCAGCCTGTTATGGACTCAGGAGCCTTAGAGATATTTTAGACCTAAAACAACTAAAGACTATATATTATGCGCTAATCGAATCTAGATTAAGGTATAGCATCATGCTTTGGGGTAATAGCTACAATTATAATTGGCAGAAAGCCTTCATCTTACAGAAACGTGCTATAGGAACTTTGGTAAGGATCTCGCAAAGAGAATCATGTAGAGAGCATTTTATAAAGTTGAAAATTTTGACAGTACCAAGTTTGTATATTTTGGTTATTCTTTGTTACTTTGCCAAGTATGTTTATAAGTATTAGTCCAAGATCCCAGAGCGATCAGACGTAACTTATTTTCACATGGATGAAACCTTAGGTTCGTAGTAGTGCCTCATGTACTTAGAATACCTGTGTGTTTGTGGAACTTGCCGAGTGACACCTGGGCAGGTACCAGGTGAGAAAGGTAACTAAAAAATTAGAGTTATTTTACTTAAATTCTGATGGCTGATATTTATATATATTATGTATAATATTATACTAAACTAGTATCATAAAGTGTCAGACACTTTTCATGGACCAAAACTTTTGTCAGACGCTTTAAAGCTCCATAAAAAATAAATTAACTTTACTTATTTTCACATGTCTGACTTTTATATGTGTTATTGAGGTACACATACACACTTAAATTTTCCGTCTTCCATGGTTTTTTCACTATCACAAATTACTTAATATCAGTAAAAAACAGGGTTCGAAAATATCCGATATTTATAATAAATATCAAAATATCGGATATTTATGATATACATATACCTATCCGATATATATCCAAAATCGGATATATATCCGATATTTATATCCATTTCTTAAGACTGCCATTTTATTCAAAATCAAAAAATCAAAATCAAAATTGTTTATTTCAAATTAACCAACAGTTGGTGCTTTTGAATAGTCAATGTCGGTCATTCCAAGAAAAAGTGAAGCTAAATTGCACGTTCCAAAGCGTAGGTCTCTATGGAGAAGAACGTGCAAGAAACTCCATGGACACTCTTTTAAAATCATAATATTTATTACATGTCTTCGTTACATATTTCTGTTGCTTCTATCATGTGAGCACAATGTACTCGTATAATTATAAAAAATAACGAAAAGATAGAAAATTAATCAAGCCCACTGGCAGCTAAGAGATGACCAGTCTCCACGGCCCCCGTTCACGAGCATGACGCGCGCATCAGTCCCACTTAGCTCAACCATTTTGAAGGGAACCAAATGACCCAACAACACGCGCCACCATCAGCAAGACATGTGAGTGAGCATGACAAACTCTCAACTGCCATGCTCGTAATGTCAAACAAGTTATATATATAAAAAAAAAAACAAACCATAGTCCATGGTGCCTCACATTCACAAACTTGGAAAGTGCTTTTACATTATACAATACTATATTATTTGCAAAATCATGGCAGCAAAATCCCGTGCACAATTGAAATAAACAAATAAAAATAAAAAAGGAATATTTGGAAAACAACAAAAAGGGGAATGGTATCTCTTCCAAACCTACAAAATTGTCTGTGGCTGTGGAGCAGGACTGGCATTTAGCCAAGCATTTTTATCAAGAATATAATCTTCTAGTTTATAATATGCTTGTTTACACAGCGTGCGTTTAATGTATGTTTTAAATTTAGACTCATTGAGTTGTTGAATCGCTAGCGGTATTTTATTATAAAATTTTACACAGTATCCCATAAAAGAACTATTTACTTTAGCCAGTCTGAACCGAGGTTGATCTAAGTTGTCTCTATTCCTAGTATTAAAATTGTGCCTGTCACTTATCTTATTAAAAAGATCAATATTTTTCCGAACATACATAATGTTTTCGTAAATGTATTGACAAGGGACCGTAAGGATGTTAATTTCTTAATATAGTTCCCTAAGAGAATCGCGTCTGCGGAGATTATATATGGCTCTTATAGCTCTTTTCTGCAGAATAAAAATAGACTCTATGTCTGCAGCCCGTCCCCAAAGCAAAATACCGTATGACATGATACTATGAAAGTAGCTAAAATAGACTAGTCTCGCAGTATCTACATCAGTAAATTGACGGATTTTTCTGACAGCATATGCTGCTGAACTAAGCCGTCCTGCCAGAGATGTTAAATGAGGACCCCATTGTAGCCTCGAGTCAAGCGTGATCCCCAGGAAAACCGTGTTCTCGACGAATTCAAGTTTCTCCTTGTTCAATACTATATCGGAGTAAGTACTTGTAACGTTTGGTAACGCAAATCTTATACACTTAGTCTTTTTTGCATTTAGTACTAAATTATTAACAGTAAACCAGTTTTGGACTTGCTGTAAAGCATTGTTTACGTCCTCAAGGTTTGAGTTTATTATCTTATTACTACCTATACGATTGCCACATGTACATGGCAGTTTATTATTATGTATTTATTACAATATAAAAACAACATATTTTTAGTTTTTATTTAACAAAATAAACATAAAATCTTATAGTTCACAAAAATCAACTAAAAATAACTATCTTTTTCTGAGAAAACAAAGTCTATAAATATTAGGGAAACAAAATTAAAATATCTTAAAAATCCTAATATTTGTACTTAGTCGAGTTATAATCAAATAACAAATTAGTCTTTTTCTAGTCAGCTAGAACTGTCAAATCGCCTGTTGACATTCCTAAAGGATAAACACTACACTTCACTTTTAAGGAGTAGGGATGTTTGCAGATGCAGAATTGAAAATTATTTTGGCTCGTTTACGTTACACTATTACTATTGATTGCAGAACCCTATAGAATATGCCAGCAGCGCGTCGGTAAAAGCACTTAGATGCAACATACTATAAATTTTGATATATATCACAAAAAATGGTTTGATATACAGTATGTTAACTAACAGAGGGCGTTCCCGTTAACCCGAAATAGTATAGCATACATACATGCTAAAAAAATATTTCCATTCGAAAACAATTTTGTTTTCGAATGGAAATATTTTTTTAAATTTTTTTCAATATGAAAATATTCAATAAAAATTTTAAATTGACATGTTAAAGAAACACACTGTACACGCGAACATGAAAGACGGCAACGTCGCAATTTATTTATGAATGACGAGCCGCGTATGCGGCGGCGATCTAAGATCTAATTGATTGATGTGTGTTGGGCAATGCAACGTTAGGTACATACTATTCCGCGCTACTATTTTGATTTAAAACAGGAGGTTTCAAATTTATTTTCAATTATAATTTCTTTTTATTCGGATTATTTTATGCTTATTTTTCTATGCTGATATTTTTATTTTAATCTATTAATGATATATATTAACGAGTTTAAGGGAATGCCCTCTGTTATTTAACATACTGTATATCAGATATATATCAGATATATATCATGATATATATCAATTGATATATATCCTTCGAACCCTGGTAAAAAAATACACGGCATAAACAAAAAAAAAAACATGTGCTCTTTACGGATCTAAACTCTATACTACGTGACACGTACTAGGCACATACAGTAGAGTGGAGCAGATGGTAAGTTTAAGAAGGGGAACCGAGTTGTTAGGGACATCTCACTCGCTGTTCAATGCATGCATAGTGCTTACGCGCTCGCACTCCCAGTCGAATAATTTTTGTCTTAAGGGATGTTTGGTCAGTCAAATTTGTCTGACTGATGAAATATAACTTTGTAGTAGTTACCTCAATAACATATGTAAAAGTCAGACATGTGAAAATAAGTAAAGTTCATTTATTTTTTATGGAGCTTTAAAGCGTCTGACAAAAGTTTTAGTCCATGAAAAGTGTCTGACACTTTATGATACTAGTTTAGTATAATATTCTACATAATATATATAAATATCAGCCATCAGAATTTAAGTAAAATAACTCTAATTTTTAGTTACCTTTCTCACCTGGTACCTGCCCAGGTGTCACTCGGCAAGTTCCACAAACACACAGGTATTCTAAGTACATGAGGCACTACTACGAACCTAAGGTTTCATCCATGTGAAAATAAGTTACGTCTGATCGCTCTGGGATCTTACTCTATATGAATCACAAGAGGAACGTAAGCTAAGAGAAAACACAAGAAGAAAGGAGTTTAAACACAAGTTGTCACCAACTTTTAACGTAGTCAGGCATTGCTACAGATACCAAGCAGTGGAATTGTTCAATCGGATACCAATTGATTTGATATTATTAATATATAATACTCATTTATTTAAATATAAATTGAAATCTTTCTTGTTGGAAAAAATGTTTATACCCGGTATCAGATTTCATGACTAATGATACAAAATAAAAAATGTACCTACTAATGAACACACTTTCGACTAAATTCTTTATCTTTGACTGTAACAATATGCTATGACTGTAACTAAACATTTGACATTATTTTTTGTAATTATATCTGACATTAGTTTATTATATATCTATTGATATCTATAATTGAATGACTCGATATGTCTAATTTTAATTTTAATTCAATATATTTCTTTTTTTATGCTTTTTTATATATTTGGCAATTTCATTTAAATTTATAATTTTATATGTAAAGTTCAACACAATGTTAATTGTTCTGAATAAATAAATGAAATGAAATTATCTTTGAATTGAAATTATATATTATTACAAAGTTCCAAAGTTTATAGGTAACGGAAAGGTGTTACGTTATCCATATACTTTGAAAATACCCTTATCTTTACCAATCCATACTTAATATTATAAATGCAAAAGTATCTCTGTCTGTCTGTCTGTCCGGCTTTCACGCCAAAACTACTAAACCGGTTGTATTGAAATTTGGTACACAGATAGTCTAGAGCCTGAGAAAGAACATAGGCTATATAACATCCCCCTATGACCAATAGGAGCAGAACAGTAACAAAAAATGTTGCGAAAATGGGGGCAAACGCGGACGTTCATATTTCTCTCATTATTTTAACAGGCGCTTATTTTATATCAACACACGGGCGGAGTCGCGGGCAACAGGTAGTATTATAAATCGGAAAATGAGTTTGTTTGTTTGTTTGTTCCACTTTCACGCCAAAAATTTTGAAAAGATTTTAGATTTCCCTCGAAAAATTTGATATTAAATTTTTCCGGGATAAAAAGTATCCTATATATTATTTAATCCGGACTGCTAACTTTACGTCTGCAAAAATTCAAAGCAATCGGTTTAGTAGTTACGGCGTGAAAGTGGAACAAACAAACAAACTCACTTTAGATTTTAACCAAATTCCACGCGGTCGGAAAGCTAATATATTATAAAACACCTCGGACGTGAAATGGCATTTTTTCGTATTAAACTGAAGTTACATTGTCCTTTAGCTACGTCTGTAAATCAAAGTAAATATACAGCGTGCAGCAGCATTATACAGCGACATCTATGAGCAAAATATAACCATGGAATCACGACTACACGATTCTGAACCTTGACATGCGTTAAAACGTTATATCAGTTATTAAAAATAAATGCTTTTTCATACAAATAAATATATATTTTGGCCGCAATGGTTACATAATTTTCTACGTAACAGCATTTTTATAACGTACGAAATATTTTTTCCGTAGACGTTTTTAATGCTAGCTAAATGTAGCTACATGCTAGATAAATATAGCTAGCATTAAAAATAAAGCCAAATAACTGGGATTTTTGGGTTGTACGTTCTTACCCCAAGGTCGACCTTACCCCAACGCACTGTATACATTCAGCTCATGGGTATGCTCATGGTTTGGCCCAGAATGTTTATTTTTATTATGTTATTCATTAAAAGGCTAAAAATCTGACAAGCAGTCTTACCAAGGGTATCATCAGGGGCGTGCACAGAGATTTTGTGGAGGGTATGCACTACCCAAATATCTGTGCTTATACAAGTGCCACTAGATGTTCGTATGGCAACCGCGACCAACGGCTTAACGTGCTTTCCGAGGCACGACCAGACCAGTGCAAATATTCATATTCACGCATACAAATATTTGCACTGCGCGAGGATCGAACCCGCGCCTCCTTGCGCAGCGGCCGCGTTCGCTACCGCTACGCCATGGAGGCTGTCAAAATACAATGAAATGTTATTATTAACGCAACTGTAAATAAGTAGTAATTTATTTCTCAAAAAACTGAAAAAAATATTTTACTATCTATAAATTACATCAACGCGCCTATCTTTTTTAAATAACTCTATAAAAATTAAATATGTATAAGATCATTTTAAAATCGCTAAAAGTTCTTTTTCAATAGAAATATAGACAAATCCTTACAATCCTTAAATACCTTATGTATTTTATAAATATACGTGATGCGCTACTCATATATATGGAATCATAACTATTAAATTTTGCTCATTTGTAAACTTCAGGAAAATTATTACAATATAAAGTATAATAGTATTGAAATTCATAGCAAGTAGGTTGAAAAACTTAAGGTCTTTTAAGTTTTTATAACAACGAATTGTCAATACCGCGTTTTAAAATAATATAGGTACCTACACGGGAAACAAAATAATAACGTTAACGTTGAAAAATTCACCGTTTTAAATATATCTAAATATACATCACAAGTACAGATCTTTCCTAAAACAATCAATATATTTATGTTACCAAATACACCAATAACCAAACAACATAAGCTGATAAAATAAAAAGGTATTTTCACAAACAACAATTGTGCTAGTTTTGTCAACTTCTTGATTCGGCCGCGTAAAATGAAGCACTGCTTATCTGGGCTTATAAACCGAATGAAATTACAAGACAACACACGAAAAGTTTACACATACAATCAAATAATTTTATTCACACACGCGAATCAGCGACACGTCAGAGAAGCACATTTCGATTCTGCTTACGGCCGCCACGCGAATGTGGCGCGGTCGTCGCGACAAACAGAGTTGCGCGTAGTTTAGTTTGCACTAGCCCCAATAGATGGCAGTGTTATCAATAACTGATTAAAGAAGTCTTTGAGTTTGTAGTATATAAATTATTTTATTGTACTATATTATTTTATTGTAATTATTATATTTTTTTTTTTTGAAAATTATTAGGGTATGCAGTGCTTATCTGCCTCTATGGAGCGCACGCGCCTGGGTATCATAGTATCTAACTGGGCTTTGGATGCCAAATAGGTAGTCGCTACATGTAAAAGAAACTCCCACAACATAGTTTGGAAAAGGCTAGGCAGGATACAGATTCCATGTAAATGTTATAAGGACGGGTGTCAGGCGAATAATGCAACATCCTGGCAGGGTCGCCATATAAGGACGGGTATCAGGTTCATTGAAACATCTCAAAGTGTAATACACAAGTTATATATTGGTTACACACATAGAATAATAGGTACTTAAATACCACGCTACAATATCTATCCCACCTAGTATAAATGTAATAACATAATATCTCCCGCGACCAAATTCATAAAACGCTGTCATCATAACGTATCCATGTATGTACAAAATACACCAGAATTTTAAAGACATGTTATTAAAATCGCTCCATATACTAATATCACTCACAAACCCCACATGAACTTAATCGCTCCATACTTTTTAATCTCCACTTTATAAGGGTAAGCTATAAATTGGAGTGTAACAAGGGTTTACCCTGTGCACAGAATCCATTGTGTAGCAGATCGTAATTAAGCCAGTAACATTTGGAGCCCGTTCCTTATATTAATTTTAATTAAAACTCCTAAAACGTTTTGTCTTCGGGTAAAGAATGGAATTGGGACGTAATGAGGGCAGCTCGAGAACTAAGCAGGATTATATTTTTTAGAAAGTCAATTAGTATGCGCGTTTAGTGACTTTTTGCAAAGAATCATCGAGGAAAGGAACGTCATTAATTTGGAAAAGTTGGGTTATAAGACGTTGTTAAAAATGATGAGGCTTGTGCACGCTGGCTTTAAGCTGGCCATTTTGTAGATTTCCTTCATAAAAATAAATTAGTAGTGGGAGATATTTTCATAAATAAGTTGTTTTATTTCTCGGAGAACTTTCGGGGCATTGTATACGCTTACATATTTGGCTTAGTCAGAATATCGGCTAAAATGACTTCTTCTTCTACAGCTTATAGAAGTCCACTGCTGGACAAAGGCCTCCCCCAAGGCTTTCCACGCTGACCGGTCTTGTGCTGCCCGCATCTATCGGCTTCCCGTGACCTTCACCAGGTCATTGGCCCACCTTGTTGGGGGCCTCCCTAAGCTGCGTCTTTCGGTACGTGGCCGCCACTCCAAAACCTTACTGCCCCATCGGCCATCGGTTCTACGAGTAATGTGCCCTGCCCACTGCCACTTAAGTTTAGCGACTCGCAGAGCTATGTCGGTGACTTTGGTTCTTCTACGGATCTCCTCATTTCTGATTCGATCACGCAGAGAAACTCCGAGCATAGCTATTTCCATTGCCCTTTGTGTGCTAAAATGGCTACCAACTTCCGAAAAATTCTCTTCTTCTTCTTTTTTCAAGGTGAGATTCAACCTTAACTCTTGATCAATGGCCTCTACCACAATAAAATAAAACTACAATTAATAGAAACCACAATTTTGCCAATAACACGTGTAACAATTTATAGGAATTCTTTGAAATTTTTATTTCACAATAATGGCGGATACCGCCAATGACAGTTGAAAAAGACAGCCGCGTGAAACGTCTATGAGGGAGGTTTGAGGTAAAGCCATGATGTGACCACTATGCTGCGATATTTCAATGTTATTTACGAATTATTTACTGAATGCACTTTTTACTTCATAAAGCATGCGCTTTTATTTAGTTAACGACACTACAAATAATTTTAAAAGTCCAATAAAAAATGTGCGATGCACTCAGCTTTCCCGTCAAAACACCCGTCAATAGTTTCAATCCCTAGCCTTCGTTATAATGACAGCTCACTCCAGGCCAGAAATCGCTTCTGGTGGCCATGAAGTTCTGGGTTCGACACGCAGGTCGGCCGGATAGGTATCTGGTTAGAAATCTCTTTCTCTATAATAGCCCTGTGTATTCTGTCTTTATATCTACATCCTTAAAACCTATTAAACAGAAGTCAACAATTTATAACAAATCAAAACTGATTAAGAATTTGAATACATTTATACTACTACTAAAAGCTTTCTTTCTGTGTGCGGTGGTGCGGACACGTATCAGGTATGGCGGAAGAAAGAGTGGCGAAGCGCATCTTCTTCTCTGAGCTAGAGGAGGGCAAGGGAAAGCATGGCAGACAACTCCTCCGGTTCAAGGATGTCTTAAAACGACACATGAAGAGATGCAATATAGAACCCTCTGAATGGGAGCGTTTGGCAGCAAAACGGTCAGAATGACGCAGAATGGTGTACGGACAAGTACGCGAGTTTGAGGAGCAGCGCAAAACTGACCTCGATGCCAAACGCGACCAGTTAAAGGCTCGCCCACCTGCTGCCATCACATACAATTACGTCGACGGCGTGCTTACGTGCCCGCAGTATGCACGAAGTTTCGCCGCCAAGATAAGCCATCTTCGGGCGCATGAGCTTGGCGCTCATCGGCTAGGAGTCGAAGTGGTCGCCGTGGCCGAAATCGGTCGGGAACATCATCTTCATCATGTAGCAGTCAGGATGTGTTGCTTCAAATAGATTCGGTTTTTAGTTATGTTTTATGTATCGATATGAAATAAGAAGTATCTATATATTTTTTTTATAATTATAAACTACTGCTTGACCGCAATCCCGCCTGATGGTAAGCAGTGATGCAATTGTTGATGGTAAAGCGTGCTAGTTTATTAAGACCCTATTTATTGTAGTCTTGAAGATACTTCAATTATAGTGAGACGGAAAGTTCGCTGCTGGTAAATTTTTCCAGTCCCTCGATGTACGCTTATACCGCGTAAAACGAGGCGAAACGCTTCGTCCGGATCGACATGGTGTCAACAATGTAAGGGTATACTCGCCGGCGAGGGGATACTCGCCGTATGACGAGTCGTACGATGACGGAACGGAGATGGGGAAATTAAGTCTTGCAATTCCTTCGCACACTCTTCAAAATGCATGCTGGCTACACTTAGTCTGTGCTCCAGGTTTTGGAGACTTTTATGAATTAAATCTGGGTCGCCAATTAGCCTCTTTGCAGTCTTCTTCACCGAATCCAAAGCTGCCAGATCGCATTTTGCAGCGCCAGCCCAAATTTACTCTACACATGAACTTTTTTTTGTTATCCTATTTTGTATCTCACTGCTAGGTAAAGGCCTCTCCTTTTCCTTCCAAGGCTTTCTATCTTAAGCAATCTCTGATTATGTTGGCCCGGCAACGCAACTGTCGCCGTAGTCTGCCTCGAATGTGTGTAAAAAATTATATTTCTAAAACATAAAGAAAAGACACTTGACTTTGGCGTTTTATCACACATTATAATTAAATTCTCCACAAACGATGAAAATACCACACTTCCATATTACAGAACATCAGCATCGGAATTTTGTTGTATCTTTTTAAAGTATTTGTGTTGCATCATGTTTACTGCAGATAAAAGTTTGTTCCTTGTCCAGACTTTTAATTGAGAACATTTTCCTTTTTAGAAAATGTGGTCGTAAATGTATTACGGTTGTAGGAGATTGTACAATGAGGGCGACTCTAATAAACACTAACAATTTTAGAGTATTACTATTATTTTATTTTTAACACAGTAGTTATTAACATAATTATTTGTAGTTGTATTTGTTTGTGTTTTTGTTGTGTATTTGCCAATGAAAACAGCAATATTCTTTGAATAATTGGCCGTTATGTCGATTTTTTTTAGAAAAGCAGTATCGAATGTGATGTCAATACAATGTCGTTATAATACTTTTTAATTATAATATTCGATGTTATCTCCCGACCAGGGTTAGGGGCATGAGGGCGCTAAGCTTTCCTTTCCCTCAGACGCTCTGCCTCCTCCTTTCCAGTATTACTGCATCGCAGAAGATGGTCACAGCCTGCCATGCATTCTCGCTCTAGATCATGGCCTTGACCATAACGGAATCGGGCCAACCTCCACCGTATGCTCCACTGTATCCCTAAACCTGGCGTTTCTTCGCACCCTATCTGGAAACTGAACCGCCCGAAACAGTCATGTCCGGTGAGTACCAGCGTTAGACGGAAAGTAAGGGCGTAGTGGCACGCTATTGTGGCGTGCCCAGCACTGGGTTGCGACTATCGCACACCGGCTTCTCGGCATCCTTAAGTACACACATCGTCCAGACGTCGCGTCGGCATCGTACTGCAAATCACCTCATACACCTGAGTAATTGAAACAGAATGTTCGTTTTATCAGAAGGTCGAAAGTAGATAGAAAATGAAATCAAATAACTTTAGTCGGATCTTCGGCCCAAAGGAAACCCTTATCTTTACATAGAGGACTGCTTTCCATAATTTTCTACAATTCACTATCTTTTGCGAAGATTTACGACCCACGATTTTTTTCTACCTTATCTTTTACGGCAAAGAAAGACGGCTACGTGCGCGTCTGTAATATAATAGTAAAGTGTATCCCTTGCATTATGCAGACTGAATACTGGAGTTTATTTAGGACACGTTGATCTGGGAATACAAGAAAAATATGGTGTGACAGCTTTATTTTATATCACGTGAGTTGTACTGCGAGAAAACGTTTCTCAAGAAAAGATATCTCCTCAAGCTGACAGCGAAGGACGCTTATATTATGAGAAATTAACATGAAAAAGATATTTACTTTTGTTTAAAAAAAACAAACGTGGTCGCTCACAATGGGCCACGAAGGCTCAGAGTCACACAAAGGGCAATAGAAAGAGCTATGCTCGGGGTTTCTCTGCGTGATCGAATCAGAAATGAGGAGTTCCGCAGAAGAACTAAAGTCACTGACATAGCGCTGCGTAAGGTTCTGGAGTGGCGGCCACGTACTGGAAGATGCAGCGTAGGGAGGCCCTCAACAAGGTGGACCCATGACCGGGAGAAGGTCGCGGGAAGCCGATGGATGCGGGCAGCATAAGACCGGTCAGCGTGGAAAGCCTTGGGGGAGGCCTTTGTCCAGCAGTGGACATCTATAGGCTGAAGAAGAAGAAGAAAAAAAAGTAAGTCCCACATTGCCGCGCTGGTTTGGTAGCCACAAACCGGAGAAACAGCCGGAGTTTGGACTTTGCCCTGTTGAAGACTAACCTAGCCCAGATTACATGGGGCTCGAACATACTAGATAAATGTGATTTCTTTATAGGCTCACCTCTTCTCTCTCTTTAGAAAAAAAAAAAACCCTTATTTTATATTAAAATTAAGTGAGACATAAGTGCAGTGTAATAATACCTATACATAGCTGTGCCACTAACCTATAACGTAGCTTAATCGTATGCAGGCTTGGGCCGTGACTGCTCATAAGGATGATTAAAATGGTCTTTTCATTTGGATCAATGAATGTTTGTACGATTATTGTTTGTTACCAAAAATAATATAGTACCTATTGCTCTTTGGCATGCTTAATAATTATGAAGTATTTTGCCCTATTTTAGAAACTCTAGAACTTTTGATTTACCAGACCAGAGTGTTATCACCATTATTTTTAAATTTCTGATATATATGTAATTGGCAAATGTGAGTCCGAGAATAGCTTCTAACTCTATACATTCTTCATATATACAGAAGTGGTCAGTGTACAATCAGCTGTAGAAGTCCATTCCCACCTTAAAGACTACTGTCGCCTGCGCTAAACCGGCCACGCACACTAACGCATTATTTTTATTATCGCAGTCTTCATCTTTCTTTAAAGTAATACAAAATTTCGTTACTTCATTTGAAGTTAAGTTAGCGGCCGCACTTAACAATGGTCTATCATAAGCGAGCGATTGTGGGTTCGATCCTTCGTAATAGCAAATCTTTTTGTTGTTTCATATAATTTAAAATTATGATAACTGATTTGTATTTTAAAGTAAAAATGTTTGCAAATAATATTTAAACGAATAGGAAAATTTACTGAATATTTATACCAAAATAGGTTTTTATTATATGTTTTAGTTTACTATAGATGTAATATAATAAAAAATATATAAAAATAAAACAATAAGCATATTATAATGCAATATATTATAAAGTTATATATTATTCGGTATAGATATACTTATACTAATAAATGAAACAAACGTTGAAATGGCAGCATTGTAATATTTTATATAAAAGTAATCCTTGACAAACTTATGATATTATTATGGTAAAAATATAAAAAACATTTTTGGTGTTTAGATATGAAAGTTATAGTATTACATGTTATCATTAAAGAGGTTATAGCTTAATTATTCATTTTCTTAAAGGAAAGAGGATTGAAGCTTAACCTGAATATTATTACAATCATAAAATAATCTATACTTAGAACACAAAACAGTGCTTATTTCATTTACAATTTTTTTGCGTGTATAGCATGCTACTAGTGCTGCCATCCTGCAGTGCCTTTTTTCGGAGTTTAAAGGCATGAGATTATAATCTTCAAGCGCTTTCTTAGTTCAAAAGTAAACGAACTTATTTCTTATCGAATTCCGAAATTATTGTTTTTATAATTTACCAAAAGTAATTTGTATTGAAATTGCAAAAGGCGACATCTGTTAGCCATTAAGCCAACTGAACATATTACTGTCACTTAGCTAAATTACTTTACGAGTTGGTTTAGAGTCCGTTATTAGGATATATAATTTTATTTAAAACACTCTGTAGGACACTTCTGCACTGTGATTGTTATAACTTTTTTTTTTGTTTAGCTCGATAAGTGTCCACCGGTCTCGCCAGTTTATTTTTAAACCACAAATGCAACCTCCCTTCTTCGCATGATAAAAGTTTATTCAACGGTAAATATTGTTGTATCGTTCCACTTGTCTCGACACATAAGCCACCTTCGTCTTCCAACCTCTTGACTTTGGCTTACAGTATTTCTCTAAAACAATAACAATTTTATTACACACTTGCATCAAGCGATTGGTTTGCACCTTGCCCAAATAATAATAAAAACAACTTACATAAAAGCCGGTTTCATATACGATATTTGAGATATATTGCTGCATATGCCTGCACATTGATTAAAAAAGTAAAACTAATATCACGAACTCGTAACTACATATATGTTCACCAACCTAAAACAGCTATTGTATTGAGTTAGTGTAGTTAATAATACTTATTGTAGGTAGTGGAATATTTTTTGTTCAGTTTGTTTCAAATCTACCGTCAACTTTTTATAATGACTCTAATATAGAAAAAATCTTAAAATAAAGTATCATCGCTATCATAACCAATAAACATTTCAAAAATATTTTGTAAGTTATTAGATTTGAACTCGAACCACCTTGAATGCCTATCAAGGCGAGGACCGCTAGGCTATTGGAACACTTACTGTGAACATTGAAATAAGTAAGTAGTACCTAACAATCATAAGCGGGCAGTAAGTTGTCAATGTGTATCAAACTTTATTATAGAAGAAGGTCGTAACTACAACTAGTATTGCTTGGGCATAGTTTTGTGAGATTGTAACTCGACTTTTGGTCTTGACTGTACCTTTATGAATAATTAAATGTTTGGTGACGATGGAATACGGCATGACATGACCATGGAAAGTATGTCTAAATACAAAAACGCATAAAAAAGTTTTCATTTCTTTTGGCAGTCGAGGCCGCAGCCACTAAGCCTAAGCAAAAACATAACTTTAAATTCTGAATTTTGCTGCTTGTGGTTTTACCGCTCAGTTGCATTCAAAACAAGGACTTTGGTGCTGTCTAGTAAATCATAAACCCTCATGAATTCGAAATAGTAGGAACCAGCTTATTTGTGAAGATTTATTGCGAGTTTGTAATTTATTAATATAATCATCATCATCTCAGCCACATGAAGTCCACTGCTGGACATATGCCTCCCCCAAGGATTTCCAAAAAGAGCGGTTGGACGCGGCCTTCATTCAGCGCTTCCCTGCGATTTTGGTCAGATCATCCGATCACCTAGTCGGTGGGCGTCCGACGCTGCGCTTGCCGGTACGTGGTCGCCATTCAAGAGCCTTTCTGGGGCATAAAGGCTCTTGAATGGCGACCTGGAATCGGCCATCAGCTCTACGAGCTATGTGCCCCGCCCACTGCCACTTCAGCTAATCCGCTGGGCTATGTCGGCGACTTTAGTTCTTCTACGGATCTTCTTATTCTTAATTCGATCACGTAGAGAAACACCAAGCATAGCCCTCTCCATAGCTAATAATTAATATAATAACTGACTAATAATAAATAATAATAATAACAATAAAAAACCTGTGACATCTGTTATGTCAAACCGAGAAATATTGGAAAAAATAGAAAATAATATCGAAGATGTTGACAAGATCTGCCGCTCGCCGTGCACGCTCACCACCTCCGGACTCGTCGCCCAGCTCCGCCTCGCCGCCGCCGGTCTCCAGCCCCACTGTGAACGCTGTGATGACCCCGGCCGCGGCAGTTGCGTTGAGCTCGAGCGACGAGTATTTCTCTCCGCCGACGACGCCACCACCTGTTCGCCGACGGGGAGGACGCCGGCCGCCGGACTGCTTGGGACCTCGAGGCCCACCGGCCTCCGATAGGGCCCCCGCTACCGGTGGAAATGTGCAGCGCATGAAATGGACTCAATCAATCAACGAGAACGTCATGCGCGCATACTTTGGGGCTACAGAGGGGGGAAGTAACTTGACTGCGTACCGTGGTCGGATGCTCTCTCTGTTTCAGGTGCTTGAGCCAGCTGTCAACGTGTCGGCGCAACGACTATCGGATCAGGTGCGGGTCATCCAGCGTAACCATATGCTGGATGATGTGGTGCTTGATCGCCTACGCCTCGAGTCACGGAATAGCCATGTTACGCCTGCTTCATCACTGGTCGCGGTACAACTTAACAGTGTTCCATCGCGACCCAACCTCGTCGATGAAGAGGATGATGATGAGGCTATATCCGTGACTCCTCAATGCAATGAAAAAGTAAGGAGCGCTTTGGAGGATGCTTTCCGTGAGTACCGCTCTACTCCGCCTGAGCTTAGACCACGTTTACCTCGATTGCCCATGCATAAAAAAAACAAGGCGCTGGTGTGTGCTCTAGACTCTCAGCTGTCTAATTATTTAAAGGACAGCAAAGATCTGGCTGATACACATTCAATCTTGTACTGTGGAGCTGTTGCGATATGTCGTGTGGCTCATGTCAAATTCCCAGACAGTAACAGAGCCACAC
This sequence comes from Sesamia nonagrioides, assembly GCA_017933935.1. NCBI lineage: Eukaryota > Metazoa > Arthropoda > Insecta > Lepidoptera > Noctuidae > Sesamia > Sesamia nonagrioides. The sequence goes on along the minus strand of JADWQK010002280.1, from coordinate 4,267,690 downwards.
GACAAAAACCAGCTGTACCAGCTTGGCAGTGCAGGATTGAACGTCGTATCGGAGAGACTAGAGCACTCATTGGCAAGCTTATTAGTTTCAGGGAGGGCAATACACGCCCTAGAGTGATGCGCTTTGTGAGGCGGGCATTCTCGGGGACTGATGTTAGTACCCGAGACTATTTGTTACGCGTCACAGAGCGCATCGACTTTCTTAAACAGAAAATATATGCATGGGCAAACCGTATTCGTCGGTACAGGCGAAGAGTGGAGCGGTATTCTCAGAATCGCAATTTCCAAAGCGATGAAAGGTGGGTCTATAGAGCTTGGGAGCGATCAGACCAAGGTGTCACTGACACGTGCCTACCGGATGATGATGCCACGCGTTCATTCTGGCGCAATATCTGGTCGGTGCCTGTCAGTCACACCGAAGGTGGTTGGACTCGGGATGTTGAGCGAGCCTGCGATCCAGTACCAGAAATGGGGGCTATTACCATCTGCCCCCAAGATGTAGCTCGTGCAGTCCGTCCGTTGCCTAATTGGAAGCCTCCAGGGCCGGATGGGCTGCATAACTTTTGGATTAAATGGTTTTCCGGGTCGCACGCTTGCTTGGCATCTCAGTTCCAGACTGCTTTAGAGTCTGGTTCGCTACCCCAGTTCCTAACAACAGGAATAACCCACCTGCTCCATAAATCAGGTAGCACCGCGGAACCCAAAAATTATAGGCCGATCACATGTTTACCGACGGTCTATAAAGTTCTTACATCCATTTTGAAAGCAAAAATTAATACGCATATTGACAGCAACTCCATCATGTCTGCCTCTCAAAATGGATGTAGGAACGGGTCCCGCGGTACTAAGGAGCTACTCCTTATTGATATGGCCATTAGCCAGCAGGTTCGTCGTTCCCGAAAGGATCTGTCGACATGTTGGATAGATTACAAGAAGGCCTATGACTCTGTGCCACATACATGGCTCATGCGGGTGCTAGAGTTGTATAAAGTAGATGCAACTTTGCGCACCTTCCTGATGACATGTATGTCACAATGGAGAACAGTCCTTCGCTATGCAGGATGTCGAAATATTCAGAGGAATAGCGAACCGATAAGGATTGAGCGAGGTATATTTCAGGGCGATAGTTTGAGCCCACTTTGGTTTTGCTTAGCACTGAATCCTCTAAGCACACTATTGGAGGATTCAGGTCTAGGCTATCGGTTGAGGAGAGGTGGTCAGGTTATATCGCACCTCCTCTACATGGATGACCTGAAACTTTTTGCTCACACCAATTCACAACTGAAGGAGCTACTGAAAATTACTGAAACTTTCAGTAGCGCCATCAGGATGGAATTCGGTGTGGACAAATGTGCGGTCATGCATGTACAGCGAGGAGAGATTGTGGAATCCGTGGGAACCCAACTCACTGGTTCCATAAACCTTAGATCCCTCTCTGCATCCGAAACCTATAAGTATTTGGGTATGTCGGAAGCGTTGGGTATCAATGTTACTGACATGAAGCAATCGTTGAAGGAACGCTTCTTTGGCCGCCTGAAAAAAGTACTTAATAGTCTTCTATCAGGCGGAAATAAGGTGCGCGCTTTCAACGGTTGGGTCATGCCGGTATTGATGTACTCTTTCGGCATACTCAAATGGACTCAGACCGAACTTGACGCCCTGGATCAGAGGGTCCGTACGTTGTTGACTGCAAATCGATTGCATCACCCACGGTCATCGGTTATGAGACTGTATATCCCGCGAAAATGTGGAGGTCGAGGCTTTTTAAACGCTAAGACACTCCACAATCGCGAGGTATGCAGTCTCAGGGAATACTTCCTGAAAACTGACGTGGGAATGCATCGAGATGTGGTCGCGGTTGACAAGGGCCTCACTCCGCTCTCCTTGGCTAAAGAGAACTGGCGCAAACCAGTAGTGCTTGAAACTAACGATCGCATGGAAGTATGGCAGAGCAAGGAGCTTTACGGACGCTTTTTCCGAGCCCTACGCGGGCCGGATGTAGATTTTCAAGCGTCCGTAGCCTGGCTACGTTACGGTGACCTCTTTGGGGAAACCGAAGGTTTTGTCTGTGCAATTATGGACGAAGTTATGATGACGAACAATTACCGGAAATTCATTGTGAAAGACGGCACAGTTGACATCTGTCGGGCATGTCACCGGCCGGGTGAATCAATCAGACATATTATTTCCGGGTGTTCTCGTCTAGCTAATGGAGAGTACTTGCATAGACACAACCTTGTAGCCAGGATAATTCATCAACAACTTGCTCTGAAATACAACCTTGTGGAATCGGAGGTGCCGTACTACAGGTATATGCCCGACCCAGTTCTCGAAAATGGCCATATCACATTGTACTGGGATCGATCCATCATCACCGACAGGACTATTGTTGCCAATAAGCCTGATATAGTGATGGTGGATCGATCAGAGCGGCGTGCAATGATTGTTGACATAACCATCCCGCATGATGAGAACCTCGTGAAAGCCGAGAAAGATAAACAAATCAAGTACCTTGATTTGGCTCACGAGGTTGTCGACATGTGGGAAGTGGATTCAGCAATCATTGTACCGATAGTCGTGACAGCCAATGGCTTAATAGCCAAGAGCATCGACCAACACCTCAGGAGGCTCTCGTTAGGCGGCTGGATCAAGGGCTTGATTCAGAAAGCGGTACTGCTGGACACGGCTCGCATTGTCAGGAAGTTCCTCTCTCTGGAGCCCTGACCGCCGGTAGCTTGGACCCTGTTCCCGATACCGGTGGGCTACTATTTTTTTATATTTTTAAATGTTTTTGTTTTTTTTTATACAAATATTTAAAAATGTAAATTATATGTAAGGAAGGTAAATAAAAGAAATAACAATAATAATGAGCGTCCGTAGCCTGGCTACGATTCGGTGACCTTTTTGGGGAAACCGAAGGTTTTGTATGTGCAATTATGGACGAAGTTATGATGATGAACAATTACCGGAGATTTATTGTGAAAGACGGCATAGTTGACATCTGTCGGGCATGTCACCGGCCGGGGGAATCAATAAGGCATATTATCTCCGGGTGTTCTCGTCTAGCTAACGGAGAGTATTTGCATAGACACAACCTTGTAGCCAGGATAATCGGAGGTGCCGTACTACAGGTATAAGCCCGACCCAGTTTTCGAGAATGGCCATATCACATTGTACTGGGATCGATCCATCATCACTGACAGGACTATTGTTGCCAATAAGCCTGATATAGTGATGGTGGATCGATCAGAGCGGCGTGCAATGATTGTTGACATAACCATCCCGCATGATGAGAACCTCGTGAAAGCTGAGAAAGATAAACAAATCAAGTATCTTGACTTGGCTCACGAGGTTGTCGACATGTGGGAAGTGGATTCAGCAATCATTGTACCGATAGTCGTGACAGCCAATGGCTTAATAGCCAAGAGCCTCGACCAACACCTCAGGAGGCTCTCGTTAGGCAGCTGGATCAAGGGCTTGATTCAGAAAGCGGTACTGCTGGACACGGCTCGCATCGTCAGGAAGTTCCTCTCTCTGGAGCCCTGACCGCCGGTAGCTTGGACCCTGTTCCCGATACCGGTGGGCTACTATTTTTTATATTTTTAAATGTTTTTGTTTTTTTTTATATAAATATTTAAAAATGTAAATTATCTCTAAGTAAAATAATAATGATAACAGTGACTGGAACAACTTGCCGGCGGCGGTGTTTCCGTCGGACTACAATTCTTCGTCTTCAAGGCTAGAGTGAATATAAACTAGCGCGCTTTACCATCAACGATCGTATCGCTGCTTACCATCAGGCGGGATTGCGGTCAAGCGCTGGTTTATAATTTATCAAAAAAAAAATAATAACAAAAAGGAATGCAAAATTATAACGATTTTATTTGAGGCGAAAAACCTGAGAGATTGTCAACGAATATAACGTTGACGTAATAGTAAAATTTATCCAACAAAACAATTCAAGAAAATGTTTCAGTCATTAAATCAATATTTGTGTTGATTGGTTTGTGTTTGTGTTGTTTTTTGTGTGTTTAGAATGTTTTAAAAATATTTCTTCCCTGGTATCAATTTGGAAACGGTGCGTCGTAGTATCATGCTTCTCCGAATCTAATTTAAAAGGTTCCGATACCGCAATGAAATCAGTTTATTTAAAAAAAAAAAAACGACGAACGAACGACGGGGATTAAACTCGTTAAACAGTCATTTCCAATTACTATAGAATTAAACGAATACGGTAAACTGAAGCAATTTAAATGCTTCCCATTGTAAAATATAAACTTACGTCATCATGAAGTGAATTCAATTTGTATTCCGTATTTAAAATTGTGCCGATTCTTTTTTAAATTTATTTTCTTTTGTACTCAGCGGTAAAATGCTCGGAGCGTTAATTATTTTTGCATCATTTATTTATGAAAAAGTCATTTGGAAAGTAACGAATTCCGCTGTAATTTCATGAAACTTATTTTTGTTTGTCTCAAATTTATGTCGGATGAAATGCATGCAACATCATCAACCTTTTCATCGTCCTACTCTTGGGCACAGGTCTCCTCTCATCCAGAGAAGGATTGAGCGTAATCACCACGTTTGCTCAATGCGGGTTGGCGATTTCAAACCTAAAGTCCAGGTTTCCTCAAGATGTTTTCCTTCACCTTGTAATCAGTCATTGGTGTCCAAGATATTCTTAGAAAGTACGTATAACTTTAGAAAAGTTACAACGGTACTTGCCTGACCTGCAATCGAACCCGCACACTCATACTTGAGAGACTGGTGTTTTAACCACTAGGCCACAATGCATGCAATAATCTAATAATAAACCATATTTTGCAATATAATTATTTTGGGTGAAAGACTAAATTTTAATAGCCACATGGTTAAATTGGTCAGGTTAAGCTACGACTTTCGCGATTAGTTCGAGGATTGGTGACCGTTTTCTTATAAAAAAAAACCCTCCATGTTCCGAAAAGTACTTTAAGCCGTTGGTCTTGTGGATCTTTAACGGCTGTTCTTTGATACCAAATGGTAATGTATTTTCCAGTCACTAGATTATGGTACCAAATGGTAATGTATTCTCCAGTCACTAGATTATGGTACCAAGTGGTAATGTATTTTCTAGTCACTAGATTATGGTACCAAGTTGTAATGTATTTTCCAGTCACTAGAATATGGTACCAAGTGGTAATGTATTTTCCAGTCACTAGATTATCGTACCAAGTGGTAATGTATTTTCCAGTCACTAGATTATGGTACCAAGTGGTAATGTATTTTCCAGTCACCAGATTATGGTACCAAGTGGTAATGTATTTTCCAGTCACTAGATTATGGTACCAAGTGGTAATGTATTTTCCAGTCACTAGATTATGGAGGTCAGATAAGCAGTCGCCGACGGGAAGCTGACTTCAAACCGACTTAACTGATGATGTGTTATTAAAATTCATACTTGGAAAAAGGAATATTTGACAGTTTAGTAAACATTAACTCCTCTATTCATAAACGTTGCCTAAAGTTAACTATATTAAAGTTAACTGTATTTTACATTGTGCTCACATGATAGAAGCAACATAAATATGTAACGAAGAAATGTAACCCATATATTATGATTTTAAAAGAGTGTCCATGGAGTTTCTTGCACGTTCTTCTCCATAGAGATCTACGCTTTGGAACGTGCAATTTAGCTTCACTTTTCTTGAACTGACCGACATTGACTATTCAAAAGTACCAAGTGATGGTTAATTTGAAATAAACGATTTTGATTTGATTTGACTATCGTTTAGTGACTGTTTAACCAAACACATTTGACATTGTGTAACGTTAATGATCGTTTATAAATAAACACCACAGTATTTAAGAGATTTCATAAACGATGATTAAAGTTAAGTGACGTGCAAACGCCTAAAATATATGTTTAAACAATCGCTAATCACTAGTTAACTTTAAGCAGCGTTTTTGAATAAGGGGGTAAATCTCTATCAAACTTGCTAAATAACCCGAGAAACATCCTAATACTGGAGCGTGGCTACAAATACACACATTACGCAGTACACACTACATATACAGTCTGTATAAACATTCAAAGTTTATGTTAGTCGTAATTCTCAGGCTCCGTCAATTGTTTCGCAGCGTCGAATTGTGAACATTAACATAGAGAGCAGAATAGTTTGAACAACGCGTTGAATGGTACCGAAATAGTTCTTAATATTCTGTTGGTTTATGGATTAACATAGTAATGTCGTCTTGAATTCGTGAAATAAGACTCAACGTTGATCTATGTTTAGTCCGGCTTCACTTCATTAACTTCGTCCAGCTTAGCCTTACCGAGTCTTTTCATCATGCTTTTTTTCTTTGCAATATTAGGTACTTATTTTGTGGGAGCCAAGTTAAGTTGTTAACCTACTCATTATCATCACCTCAGCGTTAATCCCAGTCGCATCCGAAGCTTTTTCTATCTGCCAGTCTAACTGCTGATTTTGCCTAAACTTTGATATTTTCCGTGAAGCGACACCCGTCTGAGCTCCACAACCCGAAGGCGATATCGAAGCATTGCAGTTAGACCAATTGTTAGACTTTTGAGGGCTCCAAAAACTCGTAACTACTGCCATTAGATGTTCGTATAAACCGGGACCAACGGCGTAACGTGCTTTTCGAGGCACGACCAGACCAGTGCAAACATTCATATTCACGCATACAAATACTTGCACTGCGCGGGGCTATACCTATTTATCTGGTGTATACATATAAAATAATTTAATAATAAAGATTTTTATTATATATAGTTTAAAATGAGATTCCTATTATTAGTAGGGAATTTGAACAACAAACCAGTATCTTTCCCGAATCATAATTTTCTCCACCCTACGCAAAATTTCAGAGAAGACATGTTAACAGCGACATAACCGTTCCATTAATTCAAGAACATGTTGGAAATTAAACACAATTATAACGCGTTGCGATCAGGGAACACAGTTATCTTGTCAGTGTTAAGAGTGAGAGTTAAATTTAATTTTATTGAGGAACAAAGTTTAACGAAGTTAAATCAAAACGCTGAGTATTAATCAACAAGACTTTGATGTTTACTGTTCTTTAAATTTTAATTTTGTTATGCGCTGCGAGGGAAGTGAATAACACTATAATCGTAGAATCAATGGAACGTTGTCTTTTTTTGTTCTGGATGGGAAAACAGTCAAATGACCTCTGCCGCACTGAGCGAAGCGGAAGGGCCTGTCAGACTTTTACTGACTAAAGCCCACCCGTGTTTCTTCACTTGAAAGTGCGCCAGGACCAAGGTTTCTTTTTTTAACCAACCCGCAAAAAAAAGAGATGAGATGAAGACCGACGACCAAGACCGTTCAGGGGATCGGTCTTCGTGGACGCCGTCATGATATGCGGACATCTCTTTGAGGCGCGCATGAAACACAACGGGCCGTCGACCCGAGCATGGTCCTAATGGGCTTGCAGAGGGCAGCTCGCCGCCCGCAAGCCCACGCCTACGTTGGTCGAAAGTTCGATGTTGTCTCCCGACCAGGGCGTCTCCTGCGGCTAAAGACGTGAGGGCGCCGAGATTCCCGCTCCCTCACGCGCTCCACCTCCTTCGTTGCCAGCATCACTGCTTCGTAGAAGGAGGTGACGGCCTGCATTGCAGTCTCGCTCCGGACCATGGACTAGACCAGGGCCGGACGAGAAAGATCCCCGCCGATCGTCGCCACGAGGACGCAGTGGTACTCTACCCAAGCCGGGCAGACATCCACCATATGGCACATCCCGCCTTATATGGAACAGGAACCTCCCGAAATAGCCGTATCCGGTGAGGACCTGCGTCAGGCGGAAGGTGAGGGCGCTGCCATGGCGCCTGTCTAGCTACTCCTTAAGGAAGGACTTGCCACCACTATTGTGGCGTGTTTAGCGTCCCCAGCACTGGGTTGCGACTCTCCATGTCGCCATGAGCTCCCGCCGTTCTGTCCGTACCGCGATTTCTCGCGGCAGCGGAGTTATGTCCTGTATGAAATGTTGTCCTAAATGTTCATAATTAAAGTGACGTCATAAGGGGAGTATGACACCACTACAATCCGGACGAAGCGTTTCGCCTCGTCTTTTATACCGCACACATTTGAAGACTGTAACATTTAGCCTGCGGCGGTTTTTCCGTCTTACTACAATTTAAGTGTCTTCAAGGCTAGAGTGAATATGCTTTTAACAAACTACCGCGCTTTACCATCAACGATTGCATCACTACTTACCCTCAGGCATTTATAACGTCAACAAAAGTAAGCAGTTTAAAGGCTTTTTTTTATTGCCGTGAAACTATTTGAGGAATAAAATTGAAGTTTGGCAGTTTTTGTATGAAATAACCAAACACGTTGTCAATGTCAATGTCGAAATTTTTAAAATTGTTCCTCGGATAAAGATTATCAAATGATCGAAAAAATTGCACTGAGTTGAATAATCTCACAAGTACACGCCATAACAAATTAATAGAGGTAGCTGCTTTGAAACACGAGATACCTAAACCTCGTGGAAAATAATTGAAAATCACAGCTAGAATAGACATCGAACATATCTCTTCAATATTTCTCCATCAACTCTCACAATCAACCCTTCGCCATTAACCGAGCAACTTTAATTGCAAGTGATTTGCCGAAGCACGCAATTATACGAGAGACTTGGAACTTCTATGCTCTATGGTCTGGCTCGAAGTGGTCATCAAACGTTCATTTCACAGGTTATTACGAGCCATCCTTTCGTTTGCCGCTCTGCTGCGACAGTGACGCATGGTCTAATTTATATACTCACACAACATTAACTTTGCGGACCAAAACATCTTTCACCCTATTGAAATAAAGTCCAATCTTGGCTCGTAATATGACAGAAGTTTGTATAGCGCTCTCAGCAAACCCATTGTCCCCGCTGATATAAAACTGCGACAGGCGGCTAGCGAGTGAGTTCTTCACGCCGTGATTTATATTAAACCACACATATGTGGATAATTCCATTTGTTTGGTTAAAAGCTCCGTAATATGCATTACATTTATAAATTTTTATCATTATTTTTGATAACAAAATAATTCTGAAATCAAATTCTCGTAATTTAAAACATTCGAAATCTAGTCGCAGCCTCCTCTCAGCGAAAAACAAATACCAAAAACTTGTCAGAATATACGAAAATTGGACGTATTTTTGACAGATTGAGACAGATCAGGCTGTTAATGTTCTTAAAATTACAGGAGTTCACCCTAGTTTGAGTTGGAATGTCTACGGCGTAGCAAGTCACTCGAACACGCCTACGCCGTAGACATAGCTACGGGTGTGGTGTAGTATTCACATAGCACCACTAGGTTAGGTTTGCTATATAAAGTTTGTTTAGATGGTTTTATTTTCTACAGAATTTATTTTTGCATACTTATTTTAGCAAATTATTAATACTTCATTATGTTCGTCTTACATAATATAAAACAAAGTCGCTTTCTCTTTCCCTGTGTCCCTATGTATGATTAAATCTTTTTTAACACCCTTGCTCGTAAAGCTGATGTAATTCCACCGGTTTTAAATATGTAAAGCAGGCCATAACAAACGCGTGTTTTATCAAAGCAAATAGTTAAGTTATAGTCCATAACTGCATTATTTTCCATAACAGCATTATTTTCCATTTCAAGTAATTATGGAACTGATCGCCGCCGCACGGCTCGCGCTGCGCGCTGTTCCATATTTGAAATGGCAAATAATAATACTAATGGAGGGAAAGCAACAGTGTGCATTCACAGATTGAGTTTATTTAAAATGAACAAAATATAAAATACTTCTTTTTCTGTTTCCTCGCAAGTGTGTTAAAAAACGTCGTACGATATACGTGCGTATTGGTTATAACATGCTCGGCTCAATTACACCCTCGCCTTCGGCTCGGGCTGAAATTCCGCCTCGCATGTTATAACCATCATTACGCACTAATATCGTAATGTACTATAAAACTACAGAACGGATTTTGATACAGTTTTTTTAGTTGATAGAGTAATTAAAGAGGAAGGTTTATATGTATAATAACATCCATTTCTTCCCGGTTTCTAATGTGATGTCGTGAATAATTACATTATTTCCGCGTTTGCAGTGAAACGCAGGCTGAACCCTACGAGATTAATCAAAATAATGTACTAAATATTGTACACATTAAAAAGGTCTGCAGAAAAGTCCGCGATGTCCTTACGGATATCCCACAATAACATTTTTTTGTCATTTACTTTTTACGACAAATACTAGCAAATACAGCATTAATCCTTATCCGATTTAATACCTTAAATACATGGCTAATTTAATATAGATCTATGTTGCCCTTTACAACATGTGATTTAAAGAATATAATCGAAGATATTACAGATTAAAAAATTGCGGGACGTCGCGTTTGCTACGGTACAGACCGGCCGGGACGCGGCAGGAGCGGCAGGCCGCTATGTTTTTGATACAACGTTCACACTTTTTCTGTAGCTGGGGCGGGTCTCTGCTGCATAGCTATTGATCATCTAAATCGAGAAATTAGGTCAAAAGCATATTTAGTAGTTATTTAAAGTTATATTCGGGTCAAAGGTTAACAGTTCTCCGTCGGAAATGCGGGCGACTACACAATTTATGTAATGAAATGTTTTCATCATCCTAGTATTGTGTTACTGATGGAAACATGACAGATTCATCTGAAAATGCTTAGCACAACTGTTTATTACATTTTTTTTATAAAATATTTTATTTTTAAATGTGACGCCCAACGTCTACGAGAAAACTTTAAACAGAACAAGGAGGCCTGGATTCGACCTCCAAATCTGGTCAAATGTCGATTAATTTTTCCCTTTGAAAATTTCTTTGAAACAGTCCGTACTCCTTGGATAACAATAGACTTGTCAACTATCACATGACCTCAGACTATGCTATGGGCACATGGTCCTGAGCTGTATGTAGTCATAATCTAAAAATCAGGATAGTTCACGTAAACCAACAAAAGCACTTATGAAACGTTTGAAAATTGGACGTGCACAGTTTCAATGGGTTGTTTTCTATAGAAAAGAGCCAGCAAAAAACTGCACGCTTACTCTTTTCAAAATTTGTAGTATTCTATGCAATTTTAATCTTTTACAATGTTTTCGAATCACAGTGGGTATAATTGGAGGATAGCCAATAAGCCCATGCATAAAGTCCATGAACACAAGATTGAGACTATCATCATCATCATTTCAGTGTATAATCCCGGTTGCATCCGCGGCTTTCGCGTTGGAGCCCAGGGTCCGCTTTCCTACATATACGCCTCCCTATCGTACGATCTCTGGCATCCCGTGGTGTGAGATTGTTGGCACGTATGTCATCTCTTACAACGTCAAACCAGCACTTCTTTGGTCGACCTCGCTTTTTCCGGCCCGGCGAAGGCGCCATAGCCTCCCTATGGCCCTCTTGCAGTTTGTCTGCTATGTCACGGACACAAAGACTGCCACGGATGTGGGAACTTTTGACACGTATGAAACCATCACTTTGAATTTGCTCGTTTGTTGCTTGTCACTATTATTATTTGGTTTGAAATTAGTTATATTCCCGTGATAAAGAACAGAACAAACAGCCCATATGACGTCACACGGTACAAAACAGTTGATCGTCACGTTTCGATAAACCTCGATTTATTTACACTCCCGCGGGTAAAATAAACACACTCGCACAGTAACAATATTTTTGAAATCGCATGACTTCCAACACAAGCGATCCCGAAGCATATGTTATAGCTATAGAGATCGAAAGTATTGATGTAGAGGTTTATTTTTATTCGGCGGTCCCATTCATTTGGGTCGAGTAGGTATTGAAATTTTGAATTGGACAGTTGATAATTTATGCGTGACAAGGATTTAAGTCCCACAAAAAAGTCATTCAGTTTGATGATCCTGAATTATACCCTTAAATTTTTCCCTTTGAAAATCCTTTCCCTTTCTGATAAATCCTGTAGTCCCTGTATCCTTATTTAAGCCTAATAATATCAACATCACTCTTCTTTTTTTGAGTCTTTTAACCAAATTGTTAAAAATAAAAAGCTTTCCTCCATAGATTTGTTTACAAGTACTTTATTAGGTCTTTTACTACTGTTTTATCTAAACAGCAGCCTAATTACATACCACACAATTACTGTCAATTTGAATCATTTTGATTCATTTTACTATTCCATTGCTCTGTGTGCTCGAAAAATGTGTTTGCTCAACAGCGTAATTAACGCAATGAATGTTGTTGAACTGTCTAAATGAAACCTATGGCTACTGATCGTGTTTTACGCTGTTAACCTGGTGTATAATATTGGTTCAGATCCGCTCTAATGTGTGCTGTTACAGATACGTAACTGTTCACACATACATTGTTGAGTGTTGTTGTTGATGCGTTGTTCTGTTACTGTACATACGTATTAGTTAGTTTAGTAGTTTAATGTTATTCTTAGTGTTATATTTAACTTTTAGTTAGTTATTATGTAAATGGGTAGAACAGTACTCTATTACTAACTGTGAAGGCTTGTATTAACAAGCCTTCACAGTTAGTAATAGAGTAATAGAGCTTGTCGTCAAATGCCTAACTACTAATTTTGTATATGTTAAGAGCTCTACACACCAAAGCCGGCAGGCCCGGCGGCATATGTCGGCAACATTTTGCCGGCAGGCTAGGTTTGCGGCTTCAGTCATTGCAAGTCGTAAAACTTTGCCGGCGGCATGTCGGCGGCTCGACATCAGAAACTTAATTTGGCAGTTAAAATACTAGCACGTCACTACAGCTGAAATGTCGCCGGGCAACTGAGCGGTTGTGTTCCTACGCTAGCCGCCGACATGTCGGCGGGCAGCACGCGACGGCGTGTGTCGCCGACATGCTTCTTTCAACATAAGCCGGGCGGTAGTGTCGGCGGGCTGTGCCGACAGGCTGTGCCGCCGGGCTGTGCCGCCGGGCTTTGCCGCAGGGCTGTGTCGCCGGGCTGTGCCGCCGGCCCGGCCGGCTTTGGTGTGTAGTGCGCCATAGTAAGCCAACCACAACAAAACAAATAAATGAATTTTACACAATGGCTTCTAGATAAATGATTTTCCTCTGTGCAAGATTTCCTAGATTGTCATCGACCGAAAATTCCAAATATTTTATTGACATGCTAATAAGACAGAATACAGACGATTTTTATTATATTAATTGCTATCCTATTTATGTGTAACAACAATCCAAGTAAATTTTGATAAACCTTTTGTACTTATTCTCAGCTAATACTAACCACTAATGTTATCCCAGAGTTAATAACGCATGTACCACCATCTTTATTCATGTCTTACTACCAACTATAGACGAATGAAACTTCCCTAAGTTTATGTTGTAGTTTCCACAACCTTTGTACAGGATTAAACTTTGAGTTTAGCTAGCAAGTTGAACCACTAATAAGGCTGGTGTGAGATTGTTATACAGATGTAGATTCAATTTAGACATAAAAGCACTAACATTGAGGCACATAGTCTTACCAAGTATTCGAAACACAGTTCTGAACTCTTCTACTTTGAAATTAGTTGTCCTTGCCATACTGTAAAACAAGACGTATTGAAGAACTCTGAAAACTTCATTTTCTGTTTCTATTTATTTATCTATTTATTCCAAGAATCAAGCTATATAGATTTTCTTCTATATTTAATCATCAACATTTCAGCTGAAAGACGTCCACTGCTGGACATAGTCCTCCCCCAAGGTTGTCCTCGACGACCGGTCTAGCGCCTCCCACATCCAGCGGTTTCCCACGACCTTCACCAGGTCGTCGATCCACCTTGTCGGAGGCCTACCCACGCTGCGTCTTTCGGTGCGTGGTCGCTACTCGAGAACCCGTCGGCCCCATCGGGCATCGGTCCCACGGGCAATGTACTCGACCCACTACCACTTTAGTGTTGCAATTTTACGGGGTATGTCGGTTACTCTCGTTCTTCCGCGGATCTCCTCATTCTTGATTCGATCGCGCAGTGAAAGCGAAATATTTATTTTTTATATATAATATGACACATAATTTTCAAATACTGAATTCTTGTTTTTTCTTTCTCGTCTGGTTTGCTACTGCTGAGCATGGGGTCCTGGATTCGAACCCCCGAATAGATAATGTGTTATTAGGTTTTTCTGCAGAAATTTCGCAACAGCTTAAAGTCTATTTTAATTTGTGTATGACAACAGACAACAGTTTCGGGTCCTAATACATGGGACTTGCACATAACTGGCGAAGTATCGGTTTACAATAGCTGCACCTCTGCTTAACCCCTAGTGGAGTACAAGCGTAATGTTATGGTTTTCTTCCAAGAATACTTTGTCGAAGCTAACCGAAAATCATAGTGTCAATAAACTCTATTCCCACTAACGGAAAGAAATAAAACTTCTTCGTCATTGGAAATAGAATAAAACGTGTTATCAACAACAGTACCGTCTTTATTTGTGTTATAAACCGTTATCGCACAGACAATCGGCAGAAACCTGATCCCATTTAACTTTCTCCACGATGACTGCCATAAAAGCCTTTCAAACGAAAGAATGGATTACGAAGAACACAAAAAGATCCCAACAATCGATACATAAGCCTACAATACAAAGAAAAACTGGCAAGATAAATGTATTCCTTATTTCAAATCTTATTTCCAATTGATTTTATTTCTCTAGGAACGAATATCAACTTTATTTCAGTATAAATTAAGTGGATTTCAGAATGAAAGTAACTCTTGAAAACTCATAATTTCATTTGAGATAGTAGCAATCACAACTTTATATGTGGGCATTACAGTTACTTTTCCAATAATACATATTTGTTTACACTTTTGAAAGAAAATTTCGAAGCAAGTCTAAATAGAAAATTTCCCTTGGTTGAGATTTTTTCTCCGATTTCCTTATTGGCTCGACCGTCATAGCTATAAATAATAAAACCCTGATGGAGCGAACGAGCGTTCGACTAACAAGGACTAATTCACCGTGTCACCGGCAACTAACAAGACTAACAACTGTCCTTTCTTTGTTCGCAGATTCCCGGCATCTTCTCTAACGCTTGCTTTATTGGAAAACTTAACAAAAAGTGTCTACAAACTACAACTGCTTCACTAATTACTTTTAACTCGCTTCCGCAGTGAATTGTGTTTAATAATATAATCGATGAAATTCCAAACTAATTTCACTAGCGATAGAGACAAATGTATATATTTAAGAGCAGTTTAATTGACAATTAGTATTCGACCGCTTGTTACGAATGCCCTCTGAATTATTAAGAAGGTCTAAATATCCTTCAAAGCCGGGGCTAAAACATTGATGCTTCTAAATCTAACTTAATGGAATTTCATCGATCCTAAAGTACGACTAACCGAAGTGAAACACACGTGAGTGTACAGTGAAAAGTGAAATGCATGTGCGTGCTCGGATTATGTGCGTAAGGGTATAGTTTCACTAGCGCAGCTCGGGTTTTGAGTAAAGCTGGGTGTGGAAAGCCACGGCGTCGTCGGTGGAGGGTCGCGGCGCGGGCGGGGCGGAGGATCCCGCGCCCTCGCCCGCGCCCGACGCGGAGGCCCCTGTGCGCCGGCGCCGCCACCGCCCTCTCTATCGTCGCCTCTTTCACTATGTCCGCACAGCGTGGACTGGCGTCAAGTTTGCATTAGGTATGGTTTTCTTTCTATACTCTCTAACCTTTAAAAACATCAACTCATTACTTATTACTTATATTATGTGCCACTATGCTCTAAGATCCACTTTCACCACAGTTTGACGCATTTAATGCAAAACGCATTTACATAAAATATCATTCCCTTTCTGTGAAGCATTTGAAGGGAACAGAGACAAATGATATTTACATATCGACGCTTGAAAGGTAATCATATCTAAGCGACAAAAATTCATAAATTGAGTTATATACACTATTCGAACCGCCAGATTTTTCTGCGTCGTTTGGTGTATATAACTCAATTTACGAATTTTTGTCGCTTAGATATGATTGCCTTTCAAGCGTCAACATGTTTATCGTCAAATCATTCAGTAATCATGGTACAGGTGAGTTGAAGTCTTCTCTTCTTCGTCAGCTTCTTGATATAATGTTATTATGTTCAATTTACACATTGCCAAGTTGTGCCCCTTATCAAGCGAATTGGCTTTGCACAAGACAAGCGCAGGACATTATAAACAAACTCAAACAATAAACTTCATCGTGTTTGTAGTCGAAATAGTTCATAGAATATTCACATATCTTGTGCCTTGCATATTAAATATGCAATTTATACATATTAAAATACTTCAATGTTCAACGCTATAAAGTTTAGCAACTTCTCGTCTATATTTACTTACACTCGAACATATCCGGAGAACCTTGTAAATTAACTTAGAATACCTGTTTATAAAACTCAGGCTTAGGTTCAAAAGTGCCTTTGGGCAAAAGTTATTCGGCCAACTCCGCCGTAATATAGGGGCAAAGCTTTGCGTTTAGTTGAAATTTCTTGAAATGTGTTTTCAACTTTACACTTGGCCGAATATTCGTGGGGTCGCGACGAATATTAGCGTAAGAATCGTCGGCGTCTTTAATGTCCCTTTTCTGTTTTTACCGTACGCTCAGGAATAAGGACGAATAAGTTTTTCAGGAGCTGAAAGTTATATTCAATGAGGACGTATTTGACACCAAACTTCAGTAGTTTATGTTCGTTATTTTTGTGGAAATAGTTTTAAGGCAATATTGGGTGCAGAACTTTTCTTTGGATAAACATAGGTTTTCCTTAGTATTACTTACCTTTCCACAGTAATAAAAGATGTTGAATTTTACTTTCTAGGACCGTTATAACCTTTCTGGTAACCTTTCGAACTGTAATATTTTGATTCGGCATTGCTATTTAACTAAACGCTAAAAATGTAACTGATAGGCTATGGTTTTCTAGAAGACCGGTGCCCGCGCATATAGTGTCTACAATTTTTGAAAGACAAAGACGCTTTGTGGCGGTCACCGGTCTTCTTCGAATAACTTCACCCTTTGTGGGGGTAGTTATTATTATTATATATATATATTATTTATTATATATGATGTGATGATGTGGATTAGTATTGTCGTATGCTTTACTTGTATGAAAAAAATAACTGTTTATACGTTACTTTCACTGCAAAGATACCTAAATTAATAACTTTCGTATGTAAAACGAGACGGTACACCTCAAAATTATATTTATTATCAGGTTGGAAGCCGAGAGGAGAATTTATTATGCGTACATAATCCAACGGGTTAAATGTGCCGCGAAGGTAGATAGCACTCCTCAAGTGGGACATAAACTAGCAAAAGGGAATGGTTTAATATTTCCTATTGTATAAAACTAGTCAAGTAAGAATTTCAAGTTATATTATGTAACCAAAATAGTATATAGGATGCCAAGGATGCGCAAACTGTCAACAAGCATTCAACAGATAATTCAAATGTGATATTGCAAAATTTTAATTTTTCATTTAAGGCAATTAAAAATATATAACTTTTGTTTGAGGAGTTATATTAAAATTAAATTACAGCAGGAAAACAAAAATGAGTAAAAACTACAACATAAAATGAAACGAGAAAATTTTGTTAATTTCACTTTTTTGTTTGAAGATAAATTTCTGAAAATAATGCAATTTGATATTCTTACATATTAATACAAACTAAAAAATTGCATAAAAACTAAGACACAAAATCAAAGGAGAATATTTTTTTGCATTTTTTTTTTACGTTTGATGGATTACTAAAAATAATTACAGTTCTTTTAAACTATAGTTAATAACGATTTAAATAAAGAAAAAACTATTAAAAAAAACTGCAACGGCCTCAGGTGAAAAATCCTCAAAAAAAAAAACTTTATATCTCGAAAACTACTTAATATCTCTATCTATATTTACGTGAGTTCAATAGCTACGTATACGGTATATGTATGTTTAGGTATGGTATTCCCCTATTATCTGGCATCGGCTTGACACTTTAAAGAAACAGCCCTGTATAGTTATACAGGTTGTATCTGACATCGTAACGCAAACTTCGCGAAAAGGCTAGACCGCATGCCACTAATAAAATTATGATAGTCATTTATGTCGTTAATGAACGGTTACAGAATACACAGTGTTTAAAATAAAGTGTCGGCTCGGTTTTTGAACGTTACAAGCGTGCCGCCGTGCGAGTTAGTAGGTATGACGCTGATTCCTGATGTGAACTCTATTAAATCAGCTGATAAGATAGTTTTTCGGGTTTTGTTTTCATTGCGCTTTTTTATGTAATTAGCGAATAATTTAATTTTGACTTTAAAATGTTATTGGGTTATAAAAGTATAGCAATTGTGAATGGTCTGAAGTGAAAAAGAACTACATTTATTTTTTTTAAATCATGAAAAGGCCGACGAAAAATTCCACCACTGGGGGGTTCAGAATCATGTACTGGATCCATGGTACTCGTTTGTGCGTCGATGTCAGATACACCCTTTATATTATCCTAAATAATAGATGCATACTGAATATAAAGGCAACGAAAACAAATGAAGAAAATTACAGTATCGAGAACAAGATCACAATGACAAGTAAGTAAAGTTCTTTTATGAGCCTAACGTTTGTGAACGTTGTCCTTTCTCTTCCCTAAATCATTTATCAAACATTGTCCCAAGCTTAGTCACAGTAAAATGACAGCTTGACATAATTTCTACACAAAAGCTCTCAAACAGCAATATTTATTCCTCAGCTAAAAGTTATCTGATTATTGAAAAAGCAGGCCTTATACGAATACAACTTTATACGTCTGATAAAAATAAGATATCTCAACGGATACTTACGATTGGTCCCTTGTTATCGGACCGCCTAACCTAACTGGACCTTTATTATACACAGTACGATAACCGTAGATACTTTTATAAGAAATAAACTCACTAGAATACGTTCTTATAGAAAATTGAGAGACGGAAAAAAAATGTATGAAAACATTTTTCCGGGTTATGAAAAGTTTTACATCGTGTTTTTCGTCGTCGATCTATGTATATATAGGTAGGTTGTTTTTAATAGTCATTGTTGTTTAAAGTGGAAAGTGCATATATGTCTTTTTTTTTAAGTAATAATTCCTCTGCTAAGGCCGCGTTCACACCAGACGTAAAGCTCGCTCATTAACAATCAGCTGTCAGTCTGTGGCTGGCGTTGTTTTTTGAAAAATTTTTTACTTGACCCTCTCTGTCAACAGCTAACTATACGTTTGGCGTGAACACGTTGTCCTTTTAGCGCCAGTACTACCATAAAATAAGTATGTTTTAAACTATTGAAACATGAGAATTCGTAAGGTTCAACCTTAAGACGACGGTGTCGCCACCTGTTACTTGAAGCGTGAAATAATGACGTAGGTCGTACATACATCGAACGCCAACCGTTTAGACCGATAACATTTATTGGCCTACGTGGTCGTAACGCGTTATTACAGAACGTGGTCTAAAGTACATTACGTACTACGGCTTAGTTTGCGGGCAGTCGTTTACTTCGTAAGCAGAAGTTCTTTAGGTAAATGATTCGTGCATGGGTTCAGTAATAAATGCCGTCATAACTAATTTTCTTTGCAAAAGTAACATTATTTAGGTAGCGGTTCCCCTAGTAGGTCATATTAGGTAACTATATATCCGCATTATGGCCTTTATTCTCGTTCTGTTCTTTTATAAAGTTTATAAGTCTTTAAATAATCCATATGTACCAGTATACATATGTACTTGTAAGTAAGTAAACATATATATTTGTACAGTCCAAGCTCGCCAGCAAGTCAAGCCATCCGAAACTGTAATTTTTTCAATGAAACTTGAACCTTATTGCTTTAGTGTTGAAAGTCGTCAAGTTGAAAATCTATTTTTTTTTTAAACTGATTGTAATAGCTTAATTGCAATATCTGCACATAATACTATTTTTTTAAAGGGAAGGCAGTTAATCTAAATGCATGGAAATCTATCTATAAACTACCATTCTGTTTTATTAGATTTAATTTAAACTATCCAAGTAAATAAAATTTCATCCTTCCATCTCATACATAAACGTAAAAGGACCCAAATATGCGTATTATGTCTATAATCTCATAATTCATGCAAAATATACGACCAAAACGATTAACTTTAAGCTTTATTATACTTACAACCGTTATCACAAAACGGTTCTGACTATCGACATTACATGAAGTCTTAAAACAATCTATATTCAGCAAACGTAGTGCTTTCATCATTGTTACATTAGGCCGTAATAACCATAAAAAGTGGAGGTGAAATGTTAAACTCGGGAGGCCTTACTAGCTCATAATTTTCAATTTTATTGGCTGTTATATTAATAATAATGTACTGCGAACCGTTGGGGTGTTAATCAAGGGTATTTTCGGGTGTTATAGGCAATTGTGCCCAGATGGTAGCGTAGATCCTTTCTCCCATAGGGGAAGGTGGAAACCACAAAATGGTATTATTACAGACCTGTCACAGTTAACCCAGTTGCTTCTCCAAGGTATATAAAATAGAGCATCAGTATTGAGACTCTGACATTATTCTTAAAAGTGATGTTATTTAGAGACACTCGTAGAGTATTCTAGTTGACAGCCTCCGTGGCGTAGCGGTAGCGGACGCGGCCGCTGCATAAGGTGGCGCGGGTTCGATCCCCGCACAGTGCAAGTATTTGTATGCATGAATATGAATACTTGCACTGGTCTGGTCGTGCCTCGGAAAGCACGTTAAGCCGTTGGTCCCGGTTGCCATACGAACATCTAGTGGCAGTCGTTACGGGTCGTTGGAGCCCTCAAAAGTCCAACAATTTGTCTAACTGCAATGCTTCGATGTCGCCTTCGGGTTGTGGAGGTCAGACGGCAGTCGCTTCACGGAAAATGTCGAAGTTTAGCCATATCAGCAGATGGACAGACTCCAAAGCTGAAAAAGGCTTCGGATGCGACTGGGATTAACGCTGGGATGATGATAATGACTCGTAGAGTATTCTAGATAGGTATAAAATTAACTTTAAAAATCTGACACTGTATAATACACATTTTTTTTTTATGCGAAAACCCAAACACGTTGTCAGTATTTTTACCCGACTACGGCAAAGCAAAAGGAGGGTTATAACTTTGACGTATATGTAACGTGTGACTACGCCTTTCCAAACATGAAAATTTATCTCTACATAGTGAATATTGCATACTTCAGAAATGTATTGTATGACATTATTGTCAATTTACAACGAAGGCATCTTGGTAGAGTCTACTGTGTCCATTTACTTGCAACTACATTAGCAAATTTGTTCAGTTCAGTATTCTGAAAATCTTGTTTTATACTTTTTCAGTGTCGTTTTTTGTCGTAGTTGGGTTTTAGTTTTCTACTTTTTATTATTAAGTAAAGAATCTATGTACAAATTTCATATTGAAAAACCACAAAGTTATGAGCTTGATATTCTACTTGGTTGTGCTAACAAAAATATGGTCAAAGTTACGCTCGGGCGGTTGACCTCTGGCGTCAGCCGTGGCGCGCCGCAAGTACTATACTATCGTAACCGCTCGGTAACCAAATTGCAAAAATGTATTTGGAAAAAAATATAACACTGTGTAAAAATGATTGGAATCGATTCAGTTGCTTATTCTTAACAAACTATATTCAGGTTTCGCATAAACAAAAAATTACGTTGTATATTCACTATCAAGACATCGCTCACCTATCTTGCCGCCAAGCGATTCGTCGTGTTCCGGCATGATGTCTGGTGAAGTCGTACGGATGACGAGTCTGAGCAGTTGTGTTGCGATGTGTGGCGGGTACAATACGCCAAATGTTGTTGCGTCCGGAGTTTGGTCGTGGAGAGTCTCCAGATCAATCTCCCTCTAGCGCAGCATCGTTTGGTCGTGTTGGTCTTGGGTTTAACGTTGCATCACGTCGCTCAACTGCCGTCCTCCTTCCTATTCCTAAGTTTTTTAAGTGAATAAGCTTAATAAACTAGTGCGCTGCGTTACCATCAACGATTGCATCACTGCTTACCATCAAGCGGGATTGTAGTCAAGCACTACTACTACTATACTATATTACTTGGTGAGCGACATTTAACACAATTGCACGGAATAAAGTTATTTCGTGCGAAAATGATCGAAATTTGAATTTTTAAAGACTTCACCATTATTAATTAATCTGATTTGTCAGACACGATTGATGAAAATCAACGGCCCAGAAGTTCACTTTATTTTTGGCTTTTTTTGAAGTCCTAAAATGGTTTCCTATCCAAGGCTCCTGACTGAAATTTTTCAAATATATTTTCGGTGTTCTCTTCTTATGACACACCTACTCAGCTACCAACTTTTAGTCCTGCATAAGCTTGCTCAAAAGCCGTCTGGACTTTTACCATGCATACAGTCTGGAGGTCTTTTAAATAGCTATACATTGTACATAATATCTACATACCTAATTATTATATACAATGTACCTATGTAACCAGTATGATTTTAATGTCTATGAAATATAGTTTACAATGCAGTCAAGATGCAAAATAGTTATAAAATTAATCAGATTGTTTTAAAAAATGAATTTAATGAGAATGAGAAACAGCAGGCACTTTGTATTTTCCTATAGATGAAAGAACCCTCGCTATCAGTTTTATGCCTCAAAAATCTAAAAATATTTTTATCAATATCGAATAGAGCACAAAAAAGCCCGGCTGGTACACAGAGTTTCTAGGTAAACTTCGAGCAATCTAAGTGATTACTAGATTCACTCGGCAAACTTGATTCAGCTCTAGAATATTGAGTTTCCCCTTAATAATTTTAGTTTTATATAAAATCGTCTGCACACTTTTAGTTTCAAAGATGTGTCCTTGGTTTGGTCTTTAGTATCTCGTATTTCGTTGTCTTTTTAAGTAGATTAATAACAAACTGTGGAAGAAAGTATCGTGAGTAAACCAGCATGGCAGCCGAAAATTCAAAACATATGTTGTCCAGCACCGGGTTCGCGTGGTAAAATATGTGTTATTGCCTCTTAAAGTGGGCAGGCCTGTGTCCCAACAATGGGAACATTATGTATAGTCCATATTTACTTAAACTTAAGTTTCTTACAAGAGCAGTATGCGTATTTGTAGGTATAGGAACCTGAGTACTTACATAGTCTGTCCGTCTTTTTAGACTCAATACTTTTTACGCAAAAGGCAATTCTTAATTATACTAATCGATATGAATGTTGTTAAATAAATAAACTTCGGTAGAATTTACATACCAGTATCGAATTTACAACGTAGAACAAAGTCGAGGGCTATAAATTTATTTATTTGTCTGCATTTGAATGACAAAATGTCAATGGCGTTATTACTGCAACGAAATGCAATACGTGTCCTATTTCACTCCAAGTTTCATATTTCTGCGGTAAACCAGCAATAATGCCAATATTTATGAATATTCCAACCACAGAGAAGCTATTAATTTCAGGCAGTGGTATAACTGTTCAAACATTTACAGTTGCAAAATTGAAAGCATCCTGCTACTACTACATATTGCAAAGTAGTGGCGCAATAAGACCTGTTTTATGCAACCGTTTTTTTGCCGTGAAAAACTACGGATTATAGGCACGGTCGTCAGTTTTATATTAATCACTATGGCAGTTTTTTGAAGACACGATTGCAATACGACTCAGCACCATAATATTTCGTGGGATATACAATATGTAAAGAAAACCCTGTCCGACCCGTAAGGATAATAAAGGTTAGGTAAACACTTGACCAAATATAATATAAAATTTTACATAATCATCACAGTAACAATAATAATGAATTTTGAAATAATCTTTTTTTTTCGGGGTATTAATTCCAATTTCCCCGAAATTTGGTATATTTTAAAAAACTGACAATACCATTTGTGACGGAGCGAATAGCGATGCGACCACGTGCCGCATGCCCCGCCCCCCTTCACCCGCGCATGTATGCGCGGGTGAAGGGGGGCGGGGCTATCGGGTTGCCGACCGCACATGCATTAAGTTACCTCGCTTTTTCGAAATAATATTTTTTTTTTTTGGGAGATTTTTTTTAAGTTTAGCCCGGCTTTGTAGGCATTATTAGAATCAGTTAACGATACCTAACAATACCTTCACGGATCGGACAGGGTTTTCTTTACATATTGTATAAACCCCGTCTCAAAACACTTAAGAAGAATATCGTGAGGAAACAGCCATGTCCTATCTCTTCTTCTTCTTCTTCTTCTTCAGCCTATAGATATCCACTGCTGGACAAAGGCCTCCCCCAACGCTTTCCACGCTGACCGGTCTTGTGCTGCCCGCATCCATCGGCCTACCGCGACTTTCACCAAGTCATCGATCCACCTTGTTGGGGGCCTCCCTACGCTATGTCCTATAGCCAAAAAAAAAATTAAAAGTGAAATCCAACAACCCGCACTAGCCCTGCTTGAAGGATAATATAGGCTGATTATGCATACACATATCTAACAACCCACACTGGGCCCGCGTGGTAGATGAAGTGGGCCACTGTGGGCGAAGAGGGAGTGGTGTACCCACTCCCTCTCACCGAGAGGAGGCCTGTGTTCCAGGAGTGAGAACATTATAGACTGATTATGTTATGTTATGCATACATGCTTACATGTTTATTCGTAGCGCTCGCTACCGTAAAGAAATTGTCTAGTGTACAACGAGCTTTACACTCTAGTGAAGTAGACTGCGATCACATTTTATGGAGAGTAGGTAGGTAGTTATTAAATTACAGCATCCAATTAAAACTTTAAGAGTGCTTTATAGTAGAAGTTTTAATGTGACCCTTGTGTTTGTTGTGACCCTCGCCTGAGGACTTTAAAACTAAAAGGTTTTCTATCAATCAGATAATTTTGTATGAATCCTGAACAAACGTAAGTTTATTGAATAGTTTTTGTCTACAGTGCTATAAATACAGATGTGTTCTATGTTACGGGTTTGGTTTCCTTCAAGTGGTGTGCTCGGCCATGGCAGCCGTCGGTGGTTATTCTGAACAGCCCACCTCTCTTCAGAAGCTTACTAAATCTTTGGTTTTTTTTTTTTTGACGCTGTATTGCATTTATGCACCATACCCCGAAGGGCGTGTGTGGGACTCGCACAGCCGAAGCCGGGAATACCCACTAAACCCGCAGCGGCACAACGACATCGCCTGAGTAGCGGAGTCATGGGAAATCGGCACAGCCTGAACAACCAATCCCCCGCCGGCCATTCCCGCCAAAAGGCGGGCCCACAATGGTCCCCCTATACGGAGGGGCCGGATTGGGTACGTCTTCTAGTGCGAGAAGACGCAGCAGCCAAGGGTTTTTTAGCGAGGTGTCCTTCCTCTTAGCCCCACTCGTTTGCCCGAAAGCAAACGGGGCCCCCAGCTCCTCTCAGTGAGGAGACCGGGTTGCCCGACAGTGACCCGGAGTTCGAGTCACGTCAGCCACCTGGAGTGGTGGCCAACCCACCGCACGTGTGACCGCCGAAGAGGTCCCCGCGTCTGGTTTTGGTCCGCGCCGGTAAACCGGTAACCCCCATATCTGAGGGCCGTTCCCCTATCCGCCACCTGGGGACGCATCCGATGGCAGGCCAGAAACTGCACACGGATTACTAAATCTCCTGGCTTAGGTATGTGTGGAGGTATGAAGAGCAGCGAGTAAAGCTTACTCATCCTCTATAGAATAGGGAGCATCCACCGATCAGACTCGTTGTCTGGCGGGCCACTTTGCCCATCGGTTGATGTCGTGAACTTGTATGCGTGCTAGTTGCACAGAAAACTCTGATTGCGAGATGCAGGATTCGCGTGACGTCGGTATGAAGCGTTGTTCGTATGTTGCGTTGTAGGCACTACATATAGTACTACATATATGTATTGTTGGGGTCATCTGTATAACATGATGGTATCCCAAGAGTTTCTGACCTAATCTGGGTGACGACTGTGTACTCGAAGAGAACATGCGCAGCGGTCTCTTCAGCCTTCCTGCAAGCCCTGCACGGGGGTCAGCGGCTTAGAGATTTATTTGTTTTATTATAATCTTGCGTTTAAGCCAATTTATTTTAAGGTTGGCTTTACACGTTAGATTGCTGTTAGCACTCTTTGGCCACGGAACCCTAATAACTATGCAACACAAGAAGTTTTCTGGATATTTTAATTAATTCTGAACCTTACACAGTGTTTCTACATATTTACAAAAATGTTTTAAATGTACATAATCTATACTAATATACAATATGTAAAGAAAACCCTGTCCAACCCATAAGGATAAAAAAAGCCGGTCTTTGTATCCATTGGTAGAATCAGTTATCGATACCTAACAATACCTTCACGGATCGGACAGGGTTTTCTTTACATATTGTATAAAGCCGAAGAGTTTGTTTGTTTGAACGCGCTAATCTCAGGAAGTACTGGTCCGATTTGAAAAATTATTTTTGCGTTGGATAACCCATTAATCCAGGAAGGCATTGGGCTAAATAACATCACGCGGCAACCAATAGGAGCGGAGCATATAAAAAAAAAACATATTGAAACCTATGCGGGTGAAACCGCGCGGCGCAGCTAATCCATACTAATATTATAAATGCGAAAGTATCTCTGTCTGTCTGTCTGTCTGTCCGGCTTTCACGGCAAAGCTACTGAACCGATTGTAATGAAATTTGGTACACAGATAGTCTAGAGCCTGAGAAAGGACATAGGCTACCTCTTATCCCGGAAAAATTTGATATTCCCGAGGGAAATCTTAAAAGCGCGATATAACCGAACTCCACGCGGGCGAAGCCGCGGGCGGAAAGCTAGTTCTATCATAAATGATTCATACTAGTATGACGTAATAATTGCTTCGGGTTTTTAATGGCCGCGTTGTGTGTTGGTGTTCTTTTTTTCAACTTGGCTTCTACTTAGATTGTTCGTAAATCGAAAACACATTAGAAATATGATTATGCAATGTCTGTACGTGTGTGTATGAAATATGAGTAGCTGAATGACTGGCTATTTCTATCTTAGTTTGGGCTGGCTTATAGAATATCCAAAAGTAACTGAAATAATGACGACCTACGTCGGTACAATACCGAACGTATAACGGAGGCTATAGAGCGAAACAGACTCTAAGGTTTTCGCAAGAGAACTGACTATTGGGCTTAGCTGGCTAGGCATGCTGAAAACTGACGACAGCAAGATCATAACGTCCGGACCCGAGCTTTTGAGGGAAGTCGACAATTTCTATGGACAGCTCTAAATTGAGACGTGGTCGCTAAAATTAGGCTTAATAAGAAGATTCAAGGTCACTCAAAGGGCAATGGAGAGGGCTATGTTTGGGATTTCACTGCGTGATCGGATCAGAAATGAGGAGATCCGCAGAAGAACGAGAGTAACTGATATATGTAGGCCGAAGAATTGCAACACTAAAGTGGCAGTGGGCCGGGCACATTGCACGTAGGACCGATGCCCGATGGGGCCGACAGGTTCTCGAGTGACGACCACGCACCGCAAGACCCAGCGTGGGTACGCCCCTGACAAGGTGGACCGACGACCTGGTGAAGGAACGGGTAACCACTGGATGCGGGAGGCCCAGGACCGGTCGTCGGGGAGAACCTTGGAGGAGGCCTATGTCCAGCAATGGACGTCTTTCGATTGAAATGATGATGATGATGATGAACTGAAATAATTACAATTTACATATTTGTTAGAGTTTATAATTAAATGGTATCGGTAGTCAACCAATCTTAGTTAACAAAAGGTGTTTTAAAAGCAATACCCGTTACTACTATAGCAGTTTTTTATTTCTCTATCGTATACTTTACTATCCAACAAAAAAGTAAAATAAAAATGTAACTTTGTTTCTTACTAGTTAATGGCAATAAGAACAGGTAAACATCTTCCCCAATGTCCTCGCAACAGCGGGTAGTATTTACAAACTTTATTATACTCGTACTTGCTGCCTTTGTGAAATTTCCCAAGTTTTTGTCAGTGATAAATTACTTTCATACACCAGCAATATTGCCATTGTCGGGTAATTTACATCGGAAGTCTCGTAGTAGTTTCAAATTAAGAAATTTGTACCTAAGTGTCTAACTAACAAGCGTCTTTTTAAGCTGGCTCTTACTAAATTGATAGAGACAAATGTCAAGATTGTTTACTTATTTCTGTATTAATAATAAGTTTCCATTTTGTTTGCAAGGACATAGTTTTATCACGAAAATTACGTTGTTAAGTTGGTACAGCGTTTTCGTGAGACCAGTGGTGGCCAAGTGATGATGGCCAGTTGTAGGTCATCATTCAAATACAAGCATACACTTTACTTTGTGTAAATTACTTCATCATCACTGCACTGAAGGCCAGGGTTTGGGGCCCAGCGGTGAGAATCCATACTTTTATTATAAATGCGAAAGTGTCTCTGTCTGTCGGTCTGTCTGTCTGTCCGGCTTTCACGCCAAAACTACTGAACCGATTGTAATGAAATTTGATACACAGATAGTCTAAAGCCTGAGAAAGAACATAGGCTATATAACATCCCGCTATGGCCAATAGGAGCAGAGCAGTAACAAAAAATGTTGCGAAAACGGGAGCTAACGCGGATGTACTAAATATTGCTCCCATTACTTTAACTGGCGCTTATTTTATATCAACTGAGCTGTTTTTAATTTACGGGAACCACCGCGTGCTGTATACTGAAGTCGACGCGAACGGAGTCGCTGGCAACAGCTAGTATTGTATATAGGCTATGAGGTTATAGGTTTCTCCTGATTAAAGCAAATAATAAACTCGATGAAACATTCATCATCCTCTCAGCATTAATCCCAGTCGCATCCGAAGCTTTTTAGCCAACTTTGGAGTCTGAGGTCCGCTTTATCAGCACACGACTTAAAACATAATGAAACACTATAGCCAAATAATAAGGTGCAAACAATTCCTCTTTTGTTTTTTTTTTTTGCCTGAATCAGCGACGTGTGAGCACTAATGGGTGCCAGTTCCACAGCTCGTGCGACAAGATAAGCAGTTTTCCATCGCAGTAAACTGCACTTAACCTTGTTCCAAATTCAGCATACAATCAAAACTTTTTACTCGAACACCGAAATAATTGTGTCGAAAAAACACTCTGGACTCTTAGAAAATCAAAATTAATTCTCGTTTTATGGTCTGTCCTCTATTAAATTTAAAATTAATATCTATTCAGAATCTTCTAAAAGGACTAATTTAAAATAATGTCGTAAACGGTTGAACATTTCGCCACTCTTCGGTTGGCACTCAGAGAAACCTCGGAGGATCGTTAGGAATCAGTTAATTTTCACGAAGAATGTTCCCTTAAGAATTCGACATTAGGTACGTAAATTGTTCATTTACGAATTCCATGTCAGTCCCTTTCAATTGGCAGACGATTTCGATGAAAAAGTGCCTTTATAGCAACCCTCGAATCCTCCGAGAAATGAAAGTTATCAAACGCTGGTAATTTTTGTTTTTTTTTTTGCCTGCATCAGCCACGTGTGAGCACTAATGGGTGCCAGTTCCACAGCTCGTGCGACAAGATAAGCAGTTTTCCATCGCAGTAAACTGCACTTAACCTTGTTCCAAATTCAGCATACAATCAAAACTTTTTACTCGAACACCGAAATAATTGTGTCGAAAAAACACTCTGGACTCTTAGAAAATCAAAATTAATTCTCGTTTTATGGTCTGTCCTCTATTAAATTTAAAATTAATATCTATTCAGAATCTTCTAAAAGGACTAATTTAAAATAATGTCGTAAACGGTTGAACATTTCGCCACTCTTCGGTTGGCACTCAGAGAAACCTCGGAGGATCGTTAGGAATCAGTTAATTTTCACGAAGAATGTTCCCTTAAGAATTCGACATTAGGTACGTAAATTGTTCATTTACGAATTCCATGTCAGTCCCTTTCAATTGGCAGACGATTTCGATGAAAAAGTGCCTTCATAGCAACCCTCGAATCCTCCGAGAAATGAAAGTTATCAAACGCTGGTAATTTTTTTCATTAATTTAATCGAAATTCCTTTACAAAGTCGTTCATATTTCATTGATTTTTCATTGGTGTTTGTCATTTGTATTTTACATTAGCCATCAAATAAACATCTGACAACCAGTAATGTACCAAAAAGCAATAACGTCGGTGTGTAATTCAAAACGTAGACAAACATGACGACATTTCTGAGTCCGTAACAAACGTAGTTCTATTGGGTTTGTATATTTGCTAAATATTGTATTGCATTGTGTTCCTTGAATGTCTGATGCGCGCATATAACACCAACTATGAAGACATCGCATCACGCCGTACGTCACCTAGTTGCGAACATTTGCCAATCCGTTCGCAGATCAATTACCTCGACGACGTCGAACTGTTTCAATATTCAGATTCGTTTGGATTCGTCTCGACACACGTACACATAAACAGCATTACGGAAGTTTATAGGAACCGACGCGTTCGGAATCGACCGTGACAGATGCTGTTTAAACTTGGTATTGCAGATGCACAGCTATTTTCGTTTACAAATAATTAATTATGTTGCATGACAATCAGACTGACTTATAATTGGAACGCATTGAACGTGAATTGTCTCTTAATAAACGCTGGCAGGAGACCAAACACATCAGTATAGCTTCAAAAATGCATCAGTTACCGAACGAAGCTTCTAAAAAGACGTTAAACTAAAATGGAATTTGGTCAATAGCCGTTTGTTATCTATACTAATATATAAAGCTGAAGAGTTTGTTTGAACGCGCTAATCTCAGGAAGTACTGGTCCGATTTGAAAAAATCTTTTTGCGTTGGATAGCCCAGTAATCCAGAAAGGCTTTAGACTATATAACATCACGCTGCGACCAATAGGAGGGGAGCATAACTCCACGCGAACAAAGTCGCTGGCGGCCGCTAGTGTCCTATATTGATGTGTGGCGAATACGTCCTGTGTTAGTGGATATTCTTTTAGTTTCTTAGTGGTGAATTGAAACTAAGCCAAGAGTCGCGTAGACTAGGTTCAGCCGTGCAAATCATACGCGTCATAAATATAAGTACTCTCAGTATCATTGTGTGTCGCGTAAACAAAACACACTGTACATATTTGTCGCGCTTCATAAAATACAAGTACGGAGTTGAAAGAGTGGAAGCGAAGTAGCACAGTCAGCGTGAGACCGTTGAACGTTGATACCCAAACCCCTAAAAATGTAGTCAACAAAGAGCGTGACGACAAAAAACACGGACAAACGAGCGTCGAAGTCAGTGTTGTGGTTGCAAATGAAGTGAAAATTATGAAGTCTAGCTTGAAGAATAAACGGTCGGGTAAAACGAGTAGGGCCAACCGTAGCAAGAAAAGGGTTAGGTTCTCAGACAGTGAGCCGGTCCCGGCGGCCGGGATCACTCTGTGCGAGCGTTTCGCCAGATTTTTTCATTTCCTTTGGAAGAACACGAGGGGGTCCGTGAAAAATGTTCTAAGTAAGTTTTCCGTTATTGTTTTACGCCCACCTTTTATAATATCCTGTTATTGTGGCTCTTTTTGCGATGTTGTTCTTTTTGTAAACAACTGGTTTATTTGATGTTTTTTGTTTGTTGTTTATTCCATATAAAAAGGGGATTTTATGCCACTAAGTTTGACTTGTAATCATAACCATTCACTTTTACGATCTAGAGTACTGCAGCTTAGCAGGCTTAGTCTATAAGCTTAAATTTGTTAAATGTACATCGACCTATACAACGTGTAACATAAAGGGTATATACATAACAAAGGCATGGCATCTTTACATGATATCAAACGATATTGGAAGGGTTTTTTAATCGTATCTTTTTATGTTAGGAAGTTATGAGGAAAAACACCGCCTGTGATAGGCTACTATCATACTATTCGCACAGAGATATTGAAGACATTTATCGGATTTTGGCAAGTAACGTGACGGGTAACGAGTAGTTATTAACGTATGTAGTGTGCTGCCACGTTTGTTATAATTTTATTTTAAGAAACACACGAAACCGAAAATTTGGTACCAATTTTTTGAGTAAGTATTTTATTTTGAGTTGAAACCCTTCCGATATCGTTTCATATCATCTAAAGATGCCATGCCCTTGGTATGTATATACCCTTTTTGTGACACGTTGTATAATTAGTAAAGTATTATTAAGAAGGGATTCGGCCCCTAACAACGGGTAACTTTTATTGATAAATGAGCTGAAAATTGTTTTCAGAATCAACTCGATTACAACTCCCAATGGCTAGATCGCAATACCAATAAAATTTTAATGAATCATTGGAGCTATTGATCTGCAAAATGCCATATTTCGGCGTTGAGTTGGTCAACAATTTGGGACGGAACTTCGTGAACCAACTCCATCGACGCAAGTTCCACTCCTTGCTGAATTAATGAAATTCTCGACACGAGAGATCGATAATTTTAGTTTTCAATTATGTAATAAATATACATATACCTATTTACATAAACCTAAGTTAATCTGCTAATCATGCATTCGAGAAGAGGCCTTGACCTTACATTGAAAATTTAATAGGCTGAATAGGTATTATATATAATTATTTAGATGAAGAAATATATAAATAGAGGTTGGGTAGTGGAGATCACATAGGCACTCTTTCGATGTATAATGATACTCAACTACATTCTGCCTACAAGTCAAGGAAAAGGCAACAGGAAATAAAGAAGGTGGATGATGATGAGTTGAAGAAAATAAATGGATACCTAAAGAGATGGACTGTCGGTCGTTTCCCTTAACAAATTGTTCGAGATCTATAAGATTATAATAATATGTAGGTAGACGCAGGAATCCTTATACAGAAATCTAGCGCAAGGTTCTCGAGCAAGCTGTATCGATTTTCAATTTCTTCAATTTCTGCTATGTTGAATGTTGAATTAGTATAGGCAACGAATTTAACATTAAATTCTATACAGCCGACTCGAAAGTGTGATGGACCTGTAAAAATAAAACTTTGTTTCGAAAATCTTCTTCCTTCCTCAGCCTATAGATGTCCACTGCTGGACAAAGGCCTCCCCCAAGGCTTTCCACGATGACCGGTCTTGTGCTGCCCGCATCCATCGGCTTCCCGCGACCTTCACCAGGTCATCGGTCCACCTTGTCGGGGGTCTCCCTACGCTGCATCTTCCAGTACGTGGCCGCCACTCCAGAACCTTGCTGCCCCATCGGCCATCGGTTCTACGAGCAATGTGCCCTGCCCACTGCCACTTGAGTTTAGCGACTCGCAGGGCTATGTCGGTGACTTTGGTTCTTCTGCGGATCTCCTCATTTCTGATTCGATCACGCAGAGAAACTCCTAGCATAGCTCTTTCCATTGCCCTTTGTGTGACTCTGAGCCTTCGTATGGGGCCCATTGTGAGCGACCACGTTTCAGTTCCGTAAGTCATCACTGGCAACACACACTGGTCAAAGACTTTCGTCTTGAGACACTGTGGTATCTTGGACGACGAGAAGATGTAGCGTAGCTTCCAGAACGCTGCCCAACCGAGCTGGATTCGCCGAGACACCTCTTTCTCGAAGTTGGACCTACCTAGTTGGACTTTCTGTCCCAGGTATATATACTCGTCAACAACTTCGAGTGCAGAGCAACCAACTACAATTGGAGTGGGTGCGACATGAGAGATCGACATGATCTTCGTCTTATCCATGTTCATTTTTAGACCCACTTGTTGGGAAGCTCTGCTGAGGTCATTGAGCATTTTGCCCAAGTCTTCCAGGGTCTCAGCCATGACCACGATATCATCTGCGAAACGGAGATTAGTGATGTACTCGCCGTTGATGTTGATGCCAAGTCCTTTCAGTCCAGGAGCTTAAAGACATCTTCCAACGCAGCAGTGAACAATTTAGGAGATATGACATTTCCTTGTCTCACTCCACGCTGCAGTTGGATCGGTTTCGAGTCCTGATCCTGGAGACGGACTGACATGGTGGCGTTTTTGTACAAACACTTTATCACCTCAATGTATCGATGGTCAATTTGGCACCGCTGGAGAGACTGTAGCACCGCCCAAGTCTCAACCGAATCGAAGGCCTTCTCATAGTCCACAAAAGCCAAGCATAGTGGTTTGTTATACTCCTCGGACTTCTGTATAACTTGCCGCAGCGTATGAATGTGGTCTATGGTGCTAAAGCCTTTTCGGAAGCCTGCTTGTTCGGGAGGCTGGAAGTCGTCAAACCTGCGAGCGAGACGATTCGTGATGACCCTAGAAAACAGCTTGTAGACATGGCTCAGGAGGGATATCGGTCTGTAGTTTTCAGGAGGGTATTGTCACCTTTTTTGAAAAACAAAACCACCACGCTCCTGTGCCACGCCTTAGGCGTTTCGCCTTTAAGAATGACGGAATTAAATAGCTTCTGAAGCGCTTTAAGAACCGGTTTGCCACCCGCTTTCAGAAGCTCAGCCGTAATTCCATCATCTCCAGCCGCCTTATCGTTCTTGAGCTGTTTCAGGGCCATACCAATCTCGTACAGGCTGACGTCAGGGATATCGTCGGTGTAGTGTCGGGTTAGTCTGGCTCTAGGATCATTAGCCAGGCTTACAACAGGTGCGTGTGTTGATGTGTATAACTCTCCGTAGAATTTCTCGATCTCACCCAAAAGCTCGGGCTTGGAAGTGACGATCCTACCATCCCCAGTCTTCAGCTTCGCAAGTAGACTCTGTCCAACAGACAATTCTCGTGCGAACACTTTGGAGCCTTTGTTCCGCTCGATAGCCTCTTTAATACAATTTGTATTAAATTGGCGTATATCGCGAGTCAGAGACTTTGAGATCTGTCTGTTAAGGCATCTGATGCGCGAAGCGTCATCAGGGGATTTTAAGATCACCTCCGTCTTTCTTCCATTAGCCGGCGGGTGGGACCGGAGATCTTCTTCTGTCTTTTTGAACGGAGGGTTTTGTAGAACTTAGACCCTTCCGTTTGGAGAGTTTCCACAAACCTGTTGTTATAGTCGTCCACATCTACGCATTCACCGAGGCATTCGAAGCGGTTTTGTAGTTCGATCTGAAAGCTCTCGGGGTTTTGGAGTTGTGTTGACGCTGGACGGAGCGTAGACTTCATAAGTCGAGAGCGTTCGAGCCTAATGTTGAGGTTCAAGATGCCTCTAACAATACGGTGATCACTCCCGGTTTTTACCGCATGGATCACGGAGACATCGTTGAACACTTGCCTTCTCGTTGACATTATGAAGTCTATCTCGTTTTTGGTCTGACCATCGGGGCTGAGCCAGGTCCACTTGCGGTGCAATGGTTTCCTGAAAAAAGAATTCATCGCAAAGAGTCCTTCCCTTTCCATGAAATCCATTAGCATCTGACCTCTGGGATTCCGATTTCCAACTCCAAATTGCCCCACTTTCGTCTCGTCCGCCTCTCGCATGCCCAGTTTTGCGTTAAAGTCCCCCATGACAACGGTGTAGTGGGTTTTGGAGGAATGTATGGCTCTACTGACGTCCTCATACATGGCCTCCACCTCATCGTCAGAGTGTTTAGACGTCGGGGCGTAGACCTGTATAACCTTTAACGAATATCGTTTTGTTATTTTCAGTACAAGGTACGCCACCCGAGTCGAAAGGCTCCCGACTTTAACCACGTTGTTCACGAGGGACTTGTGGACAATAAACCCGACACCACCCTGGGACAGCTGGTCGCCTTCCCGGAAATAGAGCAGGTTGCCAGACTTCAGGATTATCGAGTCCTCTCCCTCTCTTCGGACTTCAGATAACCCCACAATGTCCCAGCGCAACCGGCTCAGTTCTTCCTCCAGTTCGACAATCTTCTCATCGGTCCGTAGTGTGCGCGTGTTAAATGTTGCCAGGGCCAAAGGTCGTCGTTTGTGATGGTAGCCGGACCTCTGCCGGAGATTCTTAGCACCCCTTGCTCCGCCGTAACCGAGTCCGCTACCGTAGACTGGAATAGCGGAGCTGCCGGGGACTAGGGGCCTGGGCTGTATCGTGTGCATCATTGGGGGGGGTTTGCCATAATCCCCACGCTTGGCAGGCGGGTTGGGGATCGCAGTGATTTGATATTACACAGGAGAAGCGCTGCTGCCCGCTTCCCTGGTGATTTCCCTTAGTCGCCTCTTACGACACCCACGGGAGGATATGGGTTGGTACAATTCTAGGCCCGGTACCACACGGGGCACGGGTTTCGAAAATATGGGCATAAATTTGAAAGCAATGATGATACTGCACCAATCAATTGCCAAATTTGATGACAGACTTTTTTAATTTTTAATCCATCACTTTTGTAAGAAACTATAGATATACGATACGTATATATACGATACATATACGTATATATTCAATGTATATATATATAGTGAAAGTTAAAACTAACTTCAATCACCTTTTTAAATAACTCTGTATTTTCGCTACATTTTGAAAATTGTCCGTATTCTAATATTTCAGTAAAACAAACACTTCAGATACATACCTTACAATTTGAAAATTTATCTGTAGTCTATTATTTTGGCCATGTATGTTTTGGACAAACGCCACATTAAATTTAGTAAGACTTTTCAAATTTCGTCTATTATGACTTATATAAATTCTCGCTTCTATTTTTTTATTATTGATTCTTTGTATTCTATTCAATTGCTATTTTTAGAAATGCATTGCTCACACTGGGAATTACTCCTGTATCGTGAGTGCAATTACAAACATTTTAACTGGCATACAACCCAGACAGACACAGATTCGAAACAAATGCCTGTAGATCATACAATAATTTGTTCCACGCGGGAATTGAACCGAACCGGCGACACGTAGCGCAGCAGTCAAGTTTTATTTTTTTGTTTTAAAAGACATGATAATCTTGATCTTCTTTTCTCATTATTTTAAAAATGTTAAACTGTTTCAAATAGGCACTTTTGATCGTCATAAATTATACTACAATTGATTATAGTTTCATGAGGTAGTTATCGTATGAACAAAAATGGACAAAAATCTGAAACGTCACTCTTTTAAAATGTTGTACAAGGTTTTATATAAAATCACTAGCTTTCCGCCCGCGGCTTCGCCCGCGTGGAGTTCGGTTATATCGCGTTTTGTAGGTTTCCCTCGGGAACATAAAATTTTTCCGGGATAAAAGGTAGCCTATGTTCTTTCTCGGGGTCTAAAGATTGTCTGTGCCAAATTTCATCAAAATCGGTTGAGAGGTATGCGGAAAAAGCGTAACAGACAGACAGACAGACAGAGTTACTTTCGCATTTATAATATTAGTATGGATTATGTAATTATTTGTAAAGACGATGTACCTACGTAAAATATTATATGTTATTAGCTTTTTAATAAGATTGAATATTTAACTTTACAAAATTTTTTGTTTTGTTTTTTTTTTATGAAACGGCCCGATAGGGAAGGACTACCTGTAGACT
Source organism: Sesamia nonagrioides (assembly GCA_017933935.1). NCBI lineage: Eukaryota > Metazoa > Arthropoda > Insecta > Lepidoptera > Noctuidae > Sesamia > Sesamia nonagrioides. Next base: position 4,230,396 of record JADWQK010002280.1, on the reverse strand, counting down.
ACACAAATATTTGTTCCATGCGGGAAATGAACCGACAACCGTGTCGTGAAAACAAAATTATTTCATGTCGTAGTATAAAATTATCGCTCCATGGTTGGCCAAAGCTATGGCCCAAAGTTCTCTTCTAATGTGTCCCATCGGAGTGACTAGAAATAGATTAATGATCAAACAGAGATCTCTTGTGCCGTCTCTTGTTGTTTACCATCAACGATTGCGTCACTGCTTACCATCAGGCGGGATTGCAGTGAAGCGCTAGTTTACAATTTATAAAATAAAATAAAAATAAAAAAGTTTCAGAATGCGTCATTTATTCCTAAAAAACGGTTTCCACCCGTAACTATGTCGTGTAACGACAAGAAAAGACTTTAGAGGGAGACAGTATTTATTAATTATACAGAAATTTAAAGACAAGATGGAAGTATAAAAATGAATAATGTAGATGAATGATTGATGGGTGATGGTGAAGGGCGGCCCCTGGCGGACCGGCGACAGCAACAGACGAGCGGCCCTGGCGGACCGGCGACAGCAACAAACGAGCGGCCCTGGTGGACCGGCGACAGCAACGGACGAGCGGCCCTGGTGGACCGGCGACAGCAACGGACGAGCGGCCCTGGTGGACCGGCGACAGCAACGGACGAGCGGCCCAGGTGGACCGGCGACAGCAACGGACGAGCGGCCCTGGTGGACCGGCGGCAGCTGCAGAGGAGCGGCCCTGGTGGACCGGCGGCAGCTACGGAGGAGCGGCCCTGGTGGACCGGCGTCAGCTACAGAAGAACGGCCCTGGTGGACCGGCGGCAGCTACACGAAGAACGGCCCTGGTGGACCGGCGGCAGCTACAGAGGAGCGGCCCTGGTAGACCGGCGGCAGCTACGGAGGAGCGGCCCTGGTGGACCGGCGGCAGCAACGGAAGAACGGCCCTGGTGGACCGGCGGCAGGTACAGAGGAGGGACTGCCCCGGCGTCACAAGGCCGGCAGCAGTCGAAGGCTCCGGCGGCAAAGGGCCAGGCAGCTCCAGGCGCACCAGTTATATAGAGACTGGCACAGCAGGAAAAACCCTAGAAGGGCTCTCGAGGCAACGTTTACTGGAGACCTACTTTTAAGAGGCTTGTTTGGAAGCCAGAGCTCGACTGACCACTGCTCTGCGATGATTCCTAAAGAAACCTCGCAGAACGGTTGGAGGTCGAAATTTAAAATATTCGAAAATATGGACGAGGAACGGTAAATAATTTTACCATAAAAGAGTTCGAATAACAATTATGAAATAAAAATAGCAGACCAACAAGAATTTTGATGAGAAGGTTGTCATAGATACATCATCAACAATGTTGTCAAAAATGTCAAAATAATGAAAATGTTCTGTAACAATGTAAATATAAATGGTATTAAATTAAAAAGTGCAGTGTTTGATAGGAAAAAGTGATACAGTCCTGCATAGGTACGGCTTCCTATGCTAAGGGGTCACTAAGTCGCCGAAACTTAGGCTTAAAGTTGAGGACTGTGATTGTGAACTGAAAAATGAGTCCTGGTGTAGTGGAATATGATCAAAACAGAGCCTCATAGTAATGGAATGCATATTATGGACCGTGGAAATGAATGATACATATATAAGTATGAATATGAGTATAAATAATAAGTGTAAGTATATCTGAATATGTACATAACATTACAACTAAACGTGCCATACATCAGAAATACCATTATTGGCCCCATTAATATCCTTAAACATCGTTGAAAGAACCCAAAAATACTCACCTCACCCTCGTTTTTATCCAAACGGGACTTATAGCTACCTATTTTTACGAATGTACATAATTTATCAGGGAACGTATCCGAATATACGAATTATCCGAGTCTCCGTGTAGCTTGTGCCCGACGTAAATTACAGCGTTCAACTTCATCTCGACGAATGTCGTCGAAAAGTATTTTATGAGCCTTGAGCTTATATACGCACGTGATGTCATGAATTAGGACGGGAGATCGGTCAGTAAAAGTGATGGCTCGATCAAAGACACGGTAAAGAAGGTTTTACACGAAGCAAAAACATTCCATATATACTTCATATATATTGAAAGTTAAACGTTTTTACAGTCATTTATTTAATGGAGTCTATCTTTCCAATCGCATTTCATTACTAAATGAATTGGTCAAAGTGAATCTTCACTTTGACCAATTCATTTCACGGACACACAAAAACAACCTCCAAACCAACTACGAGATCTTATTATCAAACCAATACATTAGGACTTGTTTGCCGAATACTAAACACATTTTTTTTTTTTGTGGAGGGTCATCAAAATTTACCCGTTCTGGGTGGAGCGGGATGGCGTTTCAGACCTTTAATGACTAAAACCTTGTACTGAAATGTAAATACTCACACTTATTTTCATTAATTCCTTCAGGTTGGAATAAGCATTCCAGTACTGTGAGGCACTGTTCTGTTTATTTTCTACTACACCAGGACTGAATGCAAATTATTGTATGTACATTTCATTATAACCTACCAATGTTCTTTCCTTTACCTATACCAGGGCCACGGCTAATCCTTACTAATATTATAAACTCATTAGAAAAACTTAAAAAAAAAAAACTTTAGCGTTAAATATAACAACGCGTTCCGGGTGCTGATGGGACTGCCGCGCTACTGCAGTGCCTCCGCGATGTTCGCGGCGGCTGTGTTTGATAGCTTTGCGCCAATCATGCGCAAACGTTGCGCTTCAATCCTGCGCCGCACGCGCGGTAGTCCCAACACCATCCTGGCGGCACTGGTGGACCGGTGGGATTCTCCGATGTTGGCTCGATGGATAAGGCTACACGCTATTAAATAGCGACTAATAGCGTCATCGGGGAGTCCTTCCACTCTAGATAAAATATGTAAATAATAAGATCTTAATTTTATTTAATTTTATTTACTTCTTAATACAATTTTTATGTAATTTTATTTTTATAAAACAAATTGTAGGTATGGATGAGATATCTGAATTAAATAAATATTATTATTATTAGAACTACCGTGAAAGCATGGCAGTCATTGGCCTTAGCGGACCCGGTCATTTTGTGCAGACATCACTTTAAGGGGCACGTGGAACACAACGCGTCGTCGACCCGGACCTGGCCCTTTCCGGCTGGCAATTTAAGGCCTTATGAAGACCTATTCAAAACATACCTCTACCAATATGGAGGAGGTGAAAAGAAGTCCCGAAGTATTTTGAAACAGAAATAAAATTAACAATAATTTTCCAGCTTGTGTAACCACTACCTTAACCGTACTGGCCAGTCCCTAGGGTCTTGCATATAATGCCATAAAGGAAATTGCTCTGACTTCCAATTGCTCAATAGTACAACTAGCCTTTACAAGCTCAAATGCACAAGATATTTCTTTGCAAGACTGTTTCTTTTTGAAGTAAATTGTTCTATGTAATCTATAAAGCTGAAGAGTTTGTTTGTTTGTTTGAACGCGCTAATCTCAGGAAGTCCGAGCCCGATTTGAAAAATTCTTTTTGCGTTGGATAGCCCATTAATCCAGGAAGGCTTTAAGTTATATAACATTACGCTGCAATCAATAGGAGCGGAGCATAACAAACTCCACGCGAAAGAAGTCGCTGGCGGCCGCCAGTTTGTGATATATGGAATCATGTTGTTTGTTTTCTTATTGAAAACTAACAACCCGCTCATTATTTGCATAGGTTTACTGACGAAAGAACATTGAAATATCTGAGTTACATTTAAGTTAAATTTGAATGTATTATTCACATATATCTTTCAGAATAAATTCTTTAAGCTGACGGTGAAACCCGCATCAAAATTCGTTGTGTAGTCGAGAAGAATAACGCGCTCACAAAGACAAATACAAAAAGCGGGTATGTTTTATAATAATACTAGCTGCGCACCGCGGTTTTATTCACGTAAGTTTCGATTCCGTGGAATAGCAAGTTAAAAGTATCTAGATGAAAGAAGAAAGCTGTTGTAAAAATGCCTTTAAAGTAATATCTATGGTTAAAACTTACCAAAATTATCCATGGTTTTATACCTGTCTCTTTCTCTCACCAGCATGTGTCCTTTTCTAGCCCGGAAGAGACGGTTCCTGAGAAGCTGTCAAAGTCATAGGGTCTTCAGTTCACCAGCTAGAGAATAGCTGCAACACTGTGTGTTTTATCCACACATAATACCTGTTTAATTGGAATGCAAAACAGTTATATTATGTGCTTTCTAAAACATTATAAAAAAAAATACAAATACAAATATTTATGGTTATATCTGTGTGCCAAATTTATTTTCAACACAAACTCATTTTCACATTCATAAAGTAAGAAATTGCCGTTTTGTTGCAATAGATTATTTGAATTGACATAGAATCTTCTTGGTTTGAGGTTTTCGAATGAAACTTATAAAACGGTTTCTACAATGTTCTTATTTTAAACTAGAAGGATATGATAAGATTCGCACAATCCAAGGTTCACGTTTCCATGACCTCCTTTGTTTTATATTTTTAAATAGTTAATTAGAACAAAGATGCCATATTGCAATTTTTTGTATTATAGTAAATAAAACCTTCGTTTTTTGAATGTGATGTAACATACGTAGATGTTTCTCAATAGGTCATATTGAATAGTACATTACGATATTAGTGCGTAATGATGGTTCTAACATGCGAGGCGGAATTTCAGCCCGAGCCGAAGGCGAGGGTGTAATTGAGCCGAGCATGTTATAACCAATACGCACGTGTATCGTACGACATTTTTTAACACACTTGCGAGGAAACAGAAAAAAAGATATTCAGAATCTCATCAAATCATATTCAGAATCGAATCTCTTCAAAGAAAAGAAAATTTGAGAAAAATGGCGCGAGGTTTATTTTCTGCCGCAGCTGCGTGAAAATGTTGGCAAAGATGCTAGAGCATGCAGTCAAGTTTTTAAATTACCGAATAAACTGTTTTTTTTTTTACAAATACTCATTTAAATACAAACAAATACAAATTTGTTTATTTCTAATAGGACATCAGTTATTTTAAATAAACTCAATCTGTGAATGCACACTGTTGCTTTTCCGCCATTAGTATTATTATTTGCCATTTCAAATAAGGAACAGCGCGCTGCTCACTGGCTAGAGCCACGCGGCGGCGATCTGTTCCATAATTATTTGAAATGACAAATAATGCTGTTATGGAATTTGTATGGACTATAACTTAACTATTTGCTTTGATAACACACGCGTTTCTTATGGCCCGCTTTACATATTTAAAACCGGTGGAATTACATCAGCTTTACGAGCAAGGGTGTTAAAAATACTGTAACAATACAGTTATCAAAACCAATCTACTTTTATTAGTATGAAAACCTAAGACCACTAATGGTTATCGCTAACCCAGACAATCACATAATTTATTCAACAACACTATAATTTTCTTAATACTTTCATAACTAAATGACGGCATGAGGAAGGTGTTAATTTATAGTACTATACTTCTAAATTAGTGGAGCGTAATGACTGCGTTAAATCATTTTTACTTCGCCTAGCGTCATTACGCAGAATTTATTACAGCGAATGTCTGTTTCGCGCCGTTTTCGCCAATTAGTGAAATTATTTACCTAATTGTTGTTTAAGGTATTAGAAAACTTTTTTTTGCTGCATTTTTTTTTTGTATTTTCAACAGCAGTTTGTTGGCTTCCATGTGTTGGTCACTAAATTTCAAATCCACAATGAGCCTCATACGAAGGCTCAAGGTCACACAAAGGGCGATGGCAAGCTCCGCGCTCCGAAGGGCTATGCTCGGAGCTTCTCTGCGCGATCGAAACAGAAATAAGGACATCCACAGAAGAACCAAAGTCACCGACATAGCCCTTCGAGTCGCTAAACTTAAGTGGCAGTGGACGGAGCACATTGCACATTTGAACCGATGGCCGATAGGGCAATAAGATTGTGGAGTGGCTACCACGTACCGGCAGATGCAGCGTAGGGAGACACCCAACAAAGTGGACCGATGAAAACTGTTGAAAGTCACGGGAAACTGATGAAGGGTGGCAACACAAGACCGGTCATAGTGGAAAGCTTTAGAGGAGGCCTTTGGCCTCTATAGGCTGTGAAGAAATTTTAAGATCTGGTTTTATTCTCCACGCAAATTTCTGAATATATCTCAATATTGACGGCTTTCCTACTTTTCTACTTATCTTATAAAGTTTGTGAGGATGTATGAATGTATGTATGGATGGATGTATGTTTGTTTGTTATTCTTTCACGCAAAAACAACTGAACGGCTTTGCATAATTTTTTTCACACAGTTTATCTGGATCCGGATCTAAATTTACGCAGGTGAAACCGCGGGGCGTTGTTAATAATATTATAAATTCGAAAGTTCTGTAAGGATGTATGTATGATGTTTGTTGCTGCATAAACGGCCTAACCTATTTGGATAAAATTTAACACACAAATGTTTTATGAAATTAATTTAAAAACATAGAACAACAATGAATGTATAAAAAGTCTGTTTGTATAGTAATAAAAATCTTAATAATAACAATCATGAAAGCTAACTTACTGTGGACTAATACATAATATAAATCTATAAAGTTAGTATCTAAAAGTAATGTTGGGACCACCCAAACTAGGTTTATTTAAACCTGTGTTTCAGGCTTTATAAACAGAAACAATACATGGGATACTTTTTAATCCCGATATTCACCCGGGATCAAAACTTATGAAATGAAATGAAATGAAATGAAATCGTTTATTAAGCAAGTAGGATCACTGATCACTTTTACACGTCATGTTTATTTTTTATTTTATTTTTTTAACTAGATGAAGCCGGCATTTCCTAACTGACTACCTCTGAGAAGAAATGGCCGAAACAAACTCAGGGATCATCGTCTTTTTTCAAGTCCAGACATTAAAAATGAAAATGTTTACAATAATTTACCTTATAATTACGCATATTGCTTAATAAAAATTAACAATGCTTAACAGAGCGAGCAGCTCAATCCCAAGCTTTTTTGTCTTCTAAATAATCTGTGATTTTATAATACCCAGGGTTATGCGGATAAAACCGCGAGGCACAACTAGTAATATATAAAAGTCACGTCTGTTGTATGGGAGCTCCCCTTAAATGTTTATTGCATTCTCTTTTTAGTACTTGTTATAAATAGGCAACATCATCTGTGAAAATTTCATAACCGACAATGAAATACGTAATGATTTTTTTTATGGAGGGACACTTACAATTTACAGGTGTAAACCTAGTTTGGGAGACAAGGAACCTATGTTTAAGAAACTACGTACATATGTATGTTGTAAATGTTATGTTGAATGTAAAAAACCCTTTTGCGAATCAGACTCGAGCTTGACCGCAATCCCGCCTGATGGTAAGCAGTGATATAATCGTTGATGGTAAAATACGCTAGTTTCTTCATCATCATCTCAACGTTAATCCCAGTCGCATCCGCAGCTTTTTCAGCTTTGGAGTCTGGGGTCCGCTTTACCAGTCTAACTGCTTATTTTGGCTAAACTTCGACACTTTCCGTTCTTCAGCCTATAAAGGTCCACTGCTGGAAAGCCCTCCCCCAAGGCTTTCCACAAGGACCGGTCTTGTGCTGCCCATATCCATCGGCTCCCCGCGACCTTCACCAGGTCATCGGACCACCTCGTTGGAGCCTCCTACGATTCATCTTCCGGTACGTGGCCGCCACTCCAGAACCTTACTGCCCCATCGGCCATCGGATCTATGAGCAATGCGCCCCGCCCACTGCCACTTAATTTTAGCGACTCGAAGTTCTATGACGATGACTTTTGTTATTCTCATTTCTGAATCGATCGCGGTGAAAAACTCCGAACATAGCTCTTTCCATCGTCTGCATAACTCTTTCCATCGCCATTTGTGTGACTCTGAGCCTTCGTATGAGGCCCATTGTGAGCGACCACATTTCAGTTCTGTAAGTCATTACTGGCAACACACACTGGTCAAAGACTTAAGTCTTGAGACACTATGGTATCTTGGACGACGAGAAGATGTAGGGTAGCTTTACACTATTTTATTAGAAGCAAAAAGAAATGAGTGAATAGGAAAGAAGACGGCAGCTGAGCGAGGTGATCCAATATTACACCCAAAAAAACAACCAACGATGTTGCGTCAGATGGAGATTAATCTGGAGATCCTCCACGAGTAACAACAACTCCAGACACAACATTTAGCGCATCCTATCCGGTACACATCGCAACACAACTGCCCAGACCTGTCATATTTATATCTATCTCCTTTACAAAAAGCATTAACATAAATACATCATCTGAATTTTCAACAGTCTAGCTATCGGCTTTCATGAGACACTAGCGAGCCTAATCTGTCCCAAATATATTGGGGTCGCCTTCTAGTCGAAGCAGAAGGGTCTAAATAATATCAGTATTATCGTTTTTTTTTTTTGCATGTGGAGTTAACCTGTAATTAATTGTTGCACTTGTAAGTGCTACTCTAGTCATCAAATCACAATAATGTACAGTGTAAACAATTGTTGGTTAACCTAAATAAATAAAATAAATAAAAAATATTTCACAAAGGGCAACTAGCATTTGACCTCCACATCCCAACTATCTAATAGGCAATTTTGTTATTCTAAGGCCCTTGACTGCTACGCCGCCACTTGTGAGACTTTGGGATTTATTTACTTCTTCTAATGTACATGTAGCATGGGTTCATGAGAGCGGAACGTAACTCAAGAGGTAATTGTAAGAGAGTGAAAGAGAGTATGGCAGATGGCGGATTAGAATTTGAAGGGAACATGCGATTTTTGGTGAAGAAAGATGATAAGCTTTAATAAATTTTAAATTCAAACTGTATGCATCTATTTCAAATTAAATTAATTACAGGCACTTCTGAACTGGTCCCATCAAAAGCGTGATAGGTGCATATGGAGAGGAATAGGCAAGAAACTCTATGAACACTCTTTTAAATCAATATACCTAATATGGTTATAAGGTATTGGTTACATCATTCATATTAAACATTGTGTATGTGTGAACGATGCAGAATGTTTAGATTGTTTTAAAAAAAGAATTTAACTTGCCCCCACAATCCATATCCTACATATGTACATATATAACGTAAAACCAACATCACAAGTCAAACCAAACATAAATATCATGCCTATATCGTCAACATCCAGATTTATGTTCGCAATCTCCAGTCAATTACACAACAGAGCTTAATCATTGTATATTGGCACAAATGAGCCCTCTCTATATGTACCAGTTTACCCCTCCACTGAATTATATTGATGCATAAATGAAAATACCTGTTTCACCTGTAGGTAAAGACTAAATAGGTTTGATATACAGAGTGGTGCTGACAATACGACAATAAATGAAAACATAGACCATGCTGGTGCGTAGAAATAATCCTATGAAATTTTCATTTTTTTTATTTTTGATGCTAGGTTTTTTCTATGGTTCAGGATTATTTCTACGCACCAGCATGGTCTATGTTTTTACCAATGTTCAATGACCTCCGATCAGCGGGCGACAGGGCGTTCCTGTATCGACTTGCTTTTTCGCGCCATTATTATGAAAGTTTAGTACCACTGGATGCGGCGGTCATCAACCTGTAAGCGCTTCCTTATCAACATGTACATCATGTAGAAAAACTAATGAATATATTAATAGAATTTTTATGGATAGACTGAAAATGTGTTGGATACACGATGTTTAATTTATTGTCGTATTGTCAGCACCACTCTGTATACAAAAAATTTAATATGCTGCTGCGAGAAATTTGATCTGGAAGAAAATGAATACTGCAGATAAGATTTTTTATTTAAAGACATGTTATATTTTCGAATGTGTCTATAGAAACGAACAAACAAGAAAGCCGACCGAGACCGCATTGACGCTTTCGAGATGTGGTGCTGGAGGAAGATGCTTCAGATTCCTTGGACAGCATTCACGCACAAATGTATCAATCCTTCGAGAGCTGGGTGTCACAATAAGACACTCCTATATCTGCCTTCGAAGAATTATGGAGTATTTTTCCCATATTGCCAGAAAGGATGGAGACAACCTCGAACATCTGATGGTTACTGGAAAGGTGGATGGACGACGTTCCAGAAGTCGCAGTCCAATAAGGTGGACTGACCAAAGTCGTTCCTCTCTGGAAACCGGCCTGCATAATGCTATACTCGCGGCCAGGGATCGTAACAAATGGCGAACTATTGTGAAGAAGAGGATAATTCCACAGGCACATCACGACCCTCAGTATTGAGGAGAACGACTTGAGAAAGAGGACATAGAAACGAAGAACTAATTTTGGCCAATCACTAGAGTTAATTTTATACAGGCTGTTGGTGCTATATGCGAGATGAATGGACTTGGTGAATGATAATACCGTTAGAGAAGGGATGACTACCGAAATGACGTCTAAAAAAGAAGTGTGGTAGAAAAAGACATGCGCCGGCCCTAAATTGGGATAAGGGTACGATAATGATGATGTTCGTGCTCTATGCTAAGAAATAAACTGACGAAACGCTAGGCAATAAACTTTTAATCAAGTTAAGCCAAGCTTGAAATGTCAGTCGACTATACAGCGTGTTACAGAGACAAGGTAATACAAGTATCCATGCTACAGTTCTTTTATTATCTTGTCAACTACACAATCCTTCTCGTATATAACTTTTAGGATATTTACTTAATTAAACAAAAAAGTCCGGGGGCTTATTTTGTAAGTAATTGTAAGTGTTGTGACAATGGAAACTTGGCTGTACCATGTTTTTTGACGAAAATTATGGCATAAGTTTTTTTTTATATAAATTTTAAACTAGCGCTTGACTGCAATCCCGCCTGATGGTAAGCAGTGACGCAATCGTTGATGGTAAAGCGCACTAGTTTATTAAGAGTCTATTTACTCTAGCCTTGAAGACACTTAAATTGTAATCCGACGGAAACACCGCCGCTGGCAAATTGTTCCAGTCTCTCGATGTACGCGGTATAAAGGCTCCTCCTCCTCGAAACGCTTCGTCCGGGTCATAGTGGTGTTAACAACGTAAGGGTGGAAACTTGCCGTACGACGAGTCGTCCGATGGTGGAACGGAGATGTCCTAGTAAATTACATGAAACTGTAGAACAGACATCAATCAGCCTCATGTTCCCAAAGCTGGAATTTCGTCTTCCTCTCTGTAAGAGCGAATGCACCATTTGGCTGGTAGATGTCACAGTCCTTTGAATTTTGAATAACTGACATATTAACTTATATGCAATTTTTCATGGGGAAATTATGCCCTCTACTACCAGTTAGCTACACAATAATTCTTATTTCAGCAAGGAAGTAATTTCTTCGCAACAGCCGAACTTTTAATGCCTATTATCATAACGTTTCCTGGCACAAATCGAGCCCTTCCAATTTCCCGTCTTTGATATCATAGGAAATTGACATACCTACGTCATCTTAATCATAACCTTTTCAAGTGTCCTGTTTAAATGTATTACGGAGGTGATGGTATTTTCTCTTTTATAAATTATAAACTAGTACTTGACCGCAATCCCGCCTAATGGTAAGCAGTGATGCAGTCATTGCTGGTAAAGCACGTTACTTTATTCACTCTTGCTTCGGAAACACCGGCGCTGGCAAATTGTTCCAGTCCCTCGATATACGCGAGGATATATTCATATCATAAATTAAAGTTTCTTTCTTCTTCTTCTTCTTCTTCAGCCTATAGATGTCCACTGCTGGACAAAGGCCTCTCCCAAGGTTTTCCACGTTGACCGGTCTTATGCTGCCCACATCCATCGGCTTCCCGCGACCTTCACCAGGTCATCGGTCCACCTTGTTGGGGGCCTCCCTACGCTGCGTCTTCCAGTACGCGGCCGCCACTCCAGAACCTTACTGCCCTTTAAGTTTCTTTCAGTGTCTGTCTATGTGATCCCCTTGGTCATCTACAATAAACTAATGCGCCATTCATGAAATATACGTGCATTGTATAGACGACAGCAGGTCAAGCTACCCGAAATTGTCAGATATTCCCAATCAAACTTGAGCCTTAATGCGTTAGATATAAAGTAGAAAATCTAATAAAGAAATGTGACAGATTGTAGTAGCTTGAGGTTTTGTCGTCTGTACACTGAAATCTGCATCAAAATCTGTATGGTTTGTCAAGTTGTAAAAGCCGTTTTAGGCGGCTTGCTTGTATTTGGATAAATACATATGTAATACATGTAGACCAAATGCCAATATCCTTGAACAGCATTTATCGACAAAATGGATATCAACTGTACTTGACGTCAGGAATCGTTTGCCTATTTAGGTTTGTTTGTTAAATGATTTGTTTTCTGTAAGAAGGTTTGTACAAACACTTTTATAAGTCAATAATATATTTTTTTAAGTCCAGCTGAGTTCGTTCGTGTTGTTGTATTCAAAATCGCCTTCTTGTCTCTTTGAGTTTAACAGTGTTACAGGCAGTTCTTTATTATTTCCCAACAACCAGTTGGGAAATAAACCAATTGACTACGTTGGTAATACATTTTGATACATTGTAAGCTCTGATTGACAGGTAAAAACGATCTTCAAAATCTAAAGTTCTGAACGACCAGTTAACCCGAACCTCGTACAACAAGACTCTTCAATAGATAGCTCGAACTCAAGGAGTGTTTCTTTTACGAAGCTAGTCGAGCTAAAAGCAGTATCGTCGATAAGTGCATCTCTCAGCTACGTAGAGCTGTAACCGGTCGGCTTAAGAACTCAAACGTACGAGTCGGAAGTGAGGGAATCAACCTATTTCTACAAATGGACTGAAAATGGATTAGAATATACGGGATTATTTTTTGTTTGTGCGAAACCCGAAACACGTGTTTAGTATTTTTAAGTAAAGAATCTATGTACAAAATTTCAAAAAGATATAATGAAAAACCACAGACTTATGAGCCTGGTATTCGAATTGGTTGTCCCAACAAAAATATGGTCAAAGGTCGTGCGAGCGAGCGCGGGGCGTTGAACTCTAGCGTCAGCTGTTGCGCGCGCGAAGACTATGATCTATCGTAAAGCTGTATTCACGCGCTCGGTACCCTAGCAGCAACAATTTCATGTATTTAGGAAAAAATATATCATGGTATAAAAATGATTGGAATCGATTCAGTTGCTTATTCTGAACAAACTATATTCAGGTTTCGCATAGACAAAAAATAACGTTGTATAAATGCTGTCGCCGCTTATCTATACTAATATATAAAGCTAAAGAGTTTGTTTGTTTGTTTGTCTGATCGCGCTAATCTCAAGAACTGCTGGTCCGATTTGAAACATTAATTTTGCGTTGGATAGCCCATTAATCCAGGAAGGCTGTAGGCTATATAACATCATGCTGCGACAATAGGAGCGGAGCATAACTAACTCCACGCGAATGAAGTCGCTGGCGGCCGCTAGTGTTTTATAACCAGGAACAATACATAGGGTACTTTTTTATCCCGCTACGATCAATAGGAGCGGGGCATATAAGAAAACGCGGGTGAAACCGTTTAATAAAAACGTAAAACAGAACTCAAATGTGTAAGTAACAATATTTCTTCATAACTACTAATAATTAATAAACTGAACCTAACACTGTGGAAAGTCCAAGTACGTGGCTCACGTAATACAAAAATATAAATCTTACACCAGTGATGGCCCAGTGCACTTAGAAGTTGCAGGACGAGGGTTTAAACCCGAGCGGATTAGAACTACGACCTACAATTTGCAAGTATAATCGCCTGCTTATGCGCTTTACGATATATACATAATATCACCACTACTCTCATTTGATGTCGTGGTGGCCTAGTGGTTAAAACACCAGCCTCTCAAGTATAAGTGCGCGGGTTCGATTCCAGATCAGGAAAGTACCAATGTAACTTTTCTAAAGTTATATGTACTTTCTAAGTATATCTTGGACACCAATGACTGAAGGTGAAGGAAAACATCTCGAGGAAACCTGAACTTTAAGTCTGAAATCGCCAACCCGCATTGAGCAAGCGTGGTGATTACGCTCAATCCTTCTCTGTATGAGAGGAGACCTGTGCCCAGCAGTGGGACGATAAAAAGGTTGATGATGACCACTACTCTCAAAATAGTACCTAAAGGAAAATCGTGAGGAAACCGGAAAAAAAAATTTAAGACATGTCACATCCTCCGACCCTCACTAAGCCTGCGTGGTAGAATACAATCCACTTGAAAAGAGGTCTGTGTCCCAGCATTGGGAGCATAAAGCTTATTACGAAAGAAAGAAAATAGTTTTATTTGCGGTAAACATCACGCAAAAAGTTCGAATAAACGCAAAAAAAAGTACGAACATGCGTCGCATCCACCCAAAATGACTATCGCGGCTACAACTATCCTTTAATGCAATTTGAGGTTTTACGAAGGCCGGCGGCGATCTCTCGCGTCCGACCCTGGTCCAGGCCATGGTCCGGAGCGAGAGTGCATGGCAGGCCGTTACCTCCTTCTGTGAAGCAGTGATGTTGGCAAAGGAGGAGGCGGAGCGCGTGAGGCAACGGGAATCCCAGCGCCCTCACGCCACTAGCCGCCGCAGGAGACGCCCTGGTCGGGAGATGACACCAAACTCCCAGCCACCGTAGGCGCGGGCCTGCGGGCGGTGAGCAGTGGGCAGCTCGCCGCTCGGTAAGGACCAGGCCCGAGTCGACGGCGCGTCGTGTTTCACGCGCGCCTCAAAGAGATGTCAGCACATCGTGACGGGGTCCACGAAGACCGATGCCTCCTGGGTCAGGGTTGCGGGTTGGTTAAACAAGAAACCGTGGCCCTGGCCGTTGCACAGGCAAGTAAAGAAACACGGGTGGGTTTTAGTCAGTAAAAGTCTGACACGCCCTTCCGCTCTGCCCAGAGCGGGAGAAGTCATTTGATGACTTCCCATCCCAACAAAAAAAAGGTTTTACGAAGGCTCAAAGTCACACAAAGGATGGAAAGAGCTATGCTCGGAGTTTCTCTGACTCGAATCAGAAGTCCTGGCAGACATAGCTCGTTCGATCGGATGGGGCAGTAAGGTTCTGGAATGGGACGTACCGAAGAGAGCGTAGGGAGGCCCCAACAAGGTGGACCGATGACATGGTAAAGGTCGCGGAAAGCCGATGGATGCGGGCATCACAAGACCACTCATCATGGAAAGCCTTGGGGAGGCATTTGTCCAGCAGTGGACCTCTATAGGCTGACAACAAGAATAAGATATATAGTTAAGAGAAGGCTTCGCTAGTAATTATTAATGGTATCATCATCATGGTCACTAATCAGTACCTATTCGAATCATCCTGATATACGACAATTTACCTATTAATTTACCTATTGAATCTGCTGATCGAAGTATGAAAGAAACATTCGCAGTATTTGCCTTAACGCAAAAAGAGGTGTCGATGTCCCTAGGGCAAACTCATTTATCATAATGACACCAACTTAATACCGTGAATTGTACGGTCAATAAAGGTATATGACAGAACAAATTATGATCATCTCTAACCCATTTAGAACAATACGCAATTCGCTAAATTCCCTCCTAAAATAGACAAAACACTAAACCCGAATCCGACCATTACCGACTACATTGAATTCCCATCGAAAATGCGGTTAGAATTAGCCGTCGGTCGGTAAAACCCGGCACGGAGTATTTGACAACGGTAAGCTTACCCATTACGAAATCATTGGGCGTATGACGTCACCAACAGAAATCCCCTATTACTATGATAGGTATGTGATATTATAATAGAAATGTATTTCACTCAACACTTACAAACAAGTAGTTTATGTAATCAGTGCCCCAATGTTCAATTAGGGATGACGTCGATGTTAGTGTAATTTGTCACTGTCAGTGACTGTAACACGATAAGTGTGAATGACGTTACGTGTCTCTTATCGGTTGTCACGATAGTGGCTAGGTCGTGAGGACAGTTGTGGTCAGCACTTGTGGCCATTTTTTTTTTTTTTAATAATTATAAACTAGTGCTTGACTGCAATCCCGCCTGATAGTAGTAAGCAGTGATGCAATCGTTGATGGTAAAGCGCACTAGTTTATTAAGCCTATTCACTTAAAAAATTTAGGAATAGGAAGGATAACGGCAGTTGAGCGAGGTGATGCAATGTTAAACCCAAGACCAACACGACCAAACGATGCTGCGCTAGAGGGAGATTGATACAATACAATACAATACTCCCGATACAACATCATTTGGCGCATCATACCCGCTACACAACGCAACGCAACTGCTCAGACCCGTCCACCGTACGGCTTCACCAGACAGAATCGCTTGGCGGGAAGACTTTGTCTGGTGGGTAGTAACTTCTGCCGGCAGCCGATGTTATTGTCTACCACCGCTAAAACCGCTTTTTAGACCACTAACGTTACCGTTTTTTTTTTTCTCCTACTTTTCCTTTTTCCTGGGGAAAGGCCACCTTTTATTCCTTCCAAATATCGTGAGCTCTTGAGTCGTCCTTACAGTTACGATGGAATTGATCCAACGTTTCTCTAAAACAGAATGAAAATTCATTTCTTTTCGGCTAACATCACGCATGAAAGGAACACAAATAAAGTTGGGGCATACACGCGGCACATCGTCGCAACGGCTCTCGCTCACCATAATGCTTAGACCCTATAAAAACTTAATTCCGAGCGCTAGATTTAGCGACACTGTATACAAGTTATCTTTATGCAACTTATGTACACATACAACATATATACAGAGTGGTGCTGACAATACGACAATAAATTAAACATCGTGTACCTCAACACATTCTCAGTCTACCCATATAAAATCATAGAAATATGTCGATTAGTTTAGTCACAGGAAATTATTTTTCATTTTTCATATTTCCTACATGATGTACATGTTTATAATGGTGCGAAAAAAGCAAATCGATACAGAATCGCGCTGTCGCCGATCCGAGGTCACTGAAGCAATATTTTTAAAGTACCGCCGTTTTTCGTTTGCAATTTTTGCTATTTAGTTTTATTGAATTTATTCTTTTTTCAATTTTTGATGCTAGGTTTTTTTTTCTATGGTTTACGATTATTCCTATGAACCAATATTGTTCGTGTTTTCATTTACTGTCGTATTGTCAGG
Source organism: Sesamia nonagrioides (assembly GCA_017933935.1). Taxonomy (NCBI): domain Eukaryota; kingdom Metazoa; phylum Arthropoda; class Insecta; order Lepidoptera; family Noctuidae; genus Sesamia; species Sesamia nonagrioides. The sequence goes on along the minus strand of JADWQK010002280.1, from coordinate 4,213,340 downwards.
ACCACTCTGTATATACTTTACTTCCAAAACAAAAAATTTGGTCAATTTTTTACACACAATTCTTTACGTGGTATTTGTAAAATTTGTCGACAGCGATTTTTAATTGGTGATTTCGCCAATTCTGGGAATTACAGCCGTATCAAAGAATTGCAGCGACAAAAGGCCAAAACGAATTTATCGACAAAAAAATCTGGAACTGAAAATGCAAACCTGTTAAGGCTATTCATCATTTCCACGTAATTTACTTTTAACTGATGCTGTATTGTTCGATTCGTTAATACAGAGTGGCATTGCAGAAATACGATATATTATGTAAAAGAAGGTTTAATAAAAATGAGGTTACTGTTATTTGTTTAACTCATAATGTTTCTGATTTTTACATGCTTTTTCTTAGCTTCGCTTGTATGTTTGCTTCCTTGCTTGCTTGTTTGTTTGTTTGTCCGTCTCTTTTAGTTTGATATTCTTTAAAAGCATGTTTTTTTTAGTTTTCAAACCATATTTATTTAAGGTGCGATCCTGATACCTACCCACTAAAAAAAACTCTACTCTAGTTTAGTGGTTTAAGCGTAGGTACTGCTGGGTATGGGGTCATAATTTAACGGGTATCATTTATTGGTTTATTCCATCATTGTTGTAGCCCGGCTGGAATTATGTCTGGATGATGTCAATTGACGTGCGCCCTATAACATGGGCCTTAATAATAAGCGGCGAAACGTGGGTGTTGTGTGGGTATAAATCTCTCTGACCTTTATGTATAAATACTTCTAGCCCCAATCCATTAATAAACCTAGACTAAATAATAATAGGTAGCTTCAGATTTACCAAACATTTTTTTTTCGAAGTATAAGTTTAACGACTTTTTTTTTTCTTTTTTTTTAATTATTATAAACTAGCGCTTGATTTTATTCCGATTTTTATTAATGACGGGGATAATGTTTTTTATCATGGATGCAAGAATTACAATTAGTAGTTGTTACATAAATAACGCAGATTCTTACCCAATTTAAAGAACATTGATTTGTAAAAATCATCATCATCATCACAGCGTTAATCCCAGTCGCATCCGAAGCCTTTTCAGCTTTGGAGTCTGGGGTCCGCTTTACCAGTCCAACTGCTGAAATGGCTAAACTTCGACATTTTTCCGTGAAGCGACTGCCGTCTGACCTCCACAACCCGAAGGCGACATCGAAGTATTGCAGTTAGACCAATTGTTGGACTTTTGAGGGCTCCAACAACCCGTAACGACTGCCACTAGATGTTTGTATGGCAACCGGGACCAACGGCTTAACATGCTTTCCGAGGCACGACCAGACCAGTGTAAGTATTCATATTCATGCATACAAATACTTGCACTGTGCGGGGATCGAACACGCGCCACCTCGCGCAGCGGCCGCGTCCGCTACCGCTACGCCACGGAGGTGTGATTGATTTGTAAAAATAACACAATGAAAAAACTCTCATTTGAAATATAGTTTCACAACCCTGAAATAAGATTTGATTTTTTTTTCTCTCATACAGCGGTTATTAAACAAAATAAAAATACCGTTATTAAAAGATACTGAAATCGATTCGGAAATCAATTATGTACAAATAAATTTCAGGATTTGCACTTTTTCTGTAACATCCCGTATGTATATTTACTGTTGAATGACCTATTCAAAGTTGTACAAATGTAAATGATTTAATGTAATTTTATTTAAATTTAAATGTAATCTGAATTTTATATTACCTTATTTTTTATTTACTAATAATTTACTTTAATTTGAAGTAAATTAAAATTTGATACCCAATATGTAACCTTTGATATTTGATGATAATTTAATTGTATATTTTTTTTTATTTCAACAGGATTGTACCTATATATCAATGTATCTAAAAAAAAAGGAAAATTCAATTCCCCTGAGTATAACACTTTTCTAATCCCACTACTATCAACACCCAAACTATTTTTCCAAAATCCTATTTATTAGTTGATTAAGTAGGTACTGATATATCAAAATTATACTTCTCCAAGAGAACAAGTCTAAAAATTACTACACAAATAGATTTACAGCCCATTAACATACAGTTTAATTTATACTTCAGACTACAGCTACATCATACAATACGCCTCATCAATCATATTCCGCACATTAAATGCTAATGTAAACCTAAGCGGTATGCAAATAAGGTTCATTTCCCAAATGGCAGAGCAGTTTACCTCTAAATATCATGCATTTCACACAAATTTCATATTAGCTCATTGTGACACAAAATAGTCATTATTCATGCAGATTTGTGCCCAAGGTATATGTTTAAGCGGTTCTGTTTACGTTTTATAGTCTAAATATAATATTATATGTGGCTTTATTACTTCTTGGAATTTAGAATTTAAGCTTCATCAGGAGTCCCGCAAGGTTCTCTAGAATACATTCTCAAATAAGATAGATACTAGAAAAACTGTAGAGTTAATTTCAATATTATGTTGACAAGTGTAAATTATTGATTTAGTTTCGTAAACAATCAGACAATAATGGCTATCCAAATATACAGCGTTTTTGGACACCGTTTTTATTATTCTGAATGGGAAGTCATGGAATAACCTCTCCTACTCTGAGCGGAGCGGATGGGCGTGTCAGACTTTTACTGACTATAACCCACCCGTGCTTCTTCACTTGCCTGTGCACTAGAGCCACGGTTTCTTTTTTAACCGGCCCACAATCCTAAAGTAGGAGGCATCGTTCTTCATGGGCCCTAGCACAATGTGATGACATCTCTATAAGGCGCGCGTGAAACACAACGCGCTGTGCGTCGACCCGGGCCTGGTTCTTACCGGGCGGCAAGCTGGCCACTGCTCGCCGCCCGCAAGCCCGCGCCTACGGTGACCGGGAGTTCGATGTTGTTTCCCGACCAGGGCATCTCCTGCGGTAGCTAGAGGCATGAAGGCGCTGGGATCTCCACTCCCTCAGTTTTGGACACCTTAGTTACAAACATTGGTGAAAATAATTGCTTTCGTAGCACACTGCTTAGAATAAAGTAATATGAAGGAACCGTTTCCTTAGGCAGCTCCAGCTCTACAACTAAAAAGCCCGACAATAAATAACGAGTCCCTAATATTAAAAATAACGTTTAACTCGACTGCTATTATTACAAAATGTATTTCATCTGACGACAGATTGAATAAATATAAACAAGCGATATTAAAATTCTTATTTCATTTACAATAAACAAATTCAAAATTAAGTCACGATTTTCATAATACGAATGAAGAGGGATAGACATCAATTACACTGGACATACAAAAACATGGAAGAAAGTTAAAAGAAATGATAATAAAAATCGTAAATGGTTGAAACCCTACAAGGGCATACATATAGCAGTAGTTATATTCCTCCATAGCAAAATCATGATCATGTGTCTATTTTACCTCGTATAATCAATCAGTTATCCGTCGAATTGTTCTGGTTTATTTTGTTCTTGCCAAACAACATGGTCGCCTTTGAACTAGTTATTTTTTCATTGTTTCTGTTTTGTGTATCTTTAAATTTAGTAACGGTCCGGTAGTATTTATAGTTATTTTTGTTCTTTTTTGCTATATCTGGAATTTTTGTGTAATTAATCCAGTATGTCATTGCACTTTACCCCATAAATCCGCAAAAACATAAGCCATTACCAAAGGTGCTATTACCAAATCACATAGGAAGAAAACAAATGAAAAATGCTTCACCGCGTTATATATTTTATGACGTCACGTCCCTCACAAATGAGAATTTCATCCCAACCTTATCAAAACACAACAGAATCGTAATGTATTTCACCATAAAACCTCATTTGATTGTTCCCGTCAATACGAGGTCTCGTAAAGTCGTCTTTTGTTAATGAACCTGATCTCTGCCGGCTGTCTGCGTTAAGAATAGAAGTTGTTTACCATATCGTCCATTGTATACCTTGAGCGTTACTCTCATCTGTCGGAGATGGGTCTTAAATTTATCAGGTGCTAATATGCTTATGATTTTTGAAGGTCGAGTAAGGTATGAGGATGATTTAATAAAAGCACTTTGAACAATTTCTGGTGAGATGAGGCATTGTGAATTTTTGGTTACATTTTCGGTATTTTCTTTAATCACTCGTTATTTTATAAAATTTAAAAAAAATGTATTAAATATCTACTGAATTTCTGAATTTTGCAGTTTTCCTAGAATATCGTAATTTAACGTAACATTGCGTATGTTTAACGGAGCACGATATTCTAGGAAAACTATACAATTCAGATATTCAGTTTTTAGTACATAACAATTCAGCTATAGATTTCATTGACTATTTTACGATAGTAAAAACTCAAAATTATAATTTAGAAACTTCATGACGTCATTCAGAAGAAACTTCCCAACTTCGGCGCTAATAAAGAGGTACAGCAAGACAAGACTTTGGGATATATTCGGTAATTGCTGTTATAGTACCAAATTGTTACCAGAACCGTTATTATATCGTCTCCACACATTCCACTGTTCGTTATAAAATCTTTAGAATTCGCGCGTGGACTGGCTGTTACTGATATGCATTTACGCGCAGTGTATTCCGAGATCCCGAAACAAAAGGTGTTCAGTCCGCAGTGTAGGGCAAAAACAACGCAAAATAGCTTCTAAATCTAACATATTAAAGTGCAAATTAAAATGTCAGTGAATATTGATATGGAGAACTTTTCTGCGAAGAAGAATCTGAGGCGCCGTACGTTGAACACTATCAAATCAGCTGTGACGGCACTTAAACAAATTGCTAGTGAGTGGTCCAAAATTCCATTATTTGATGTACAACTGTATACAAACAATAATATTTTAGTTGCAATGTTGCCTTTTTACGGAGTATTAATATAGAAAAATTGGGATATTTTAGCGAGCCAGACAAAGTCGATTGATTGTTCATATCGATATAACTCCTTCTTATATTATCTATACTATAGTGAATAGATATTCATGAAACGTACTGGGTATATAATATTGTTATTAGTGAATATCGATGGAGTCTCATCAATATTAATGGACTTAATTATCAAAGTGTCAAATGTTGTGAATATTTATACTACATATGTTTTAATTTAATGTTATATTATATATTATGAATACTTATTTCAATTCAGTCCTGCGTTTACCAGCACATTTATAATAATTAAACGTTTTCACAACTTTCTAAGTATTTATTCAGGGCCTGGTATGCGGAACCTATTATTTTTCCTTAACATTTATTCAAATTCTAATAACTCAAATTCAATATTTACATATCGTGATAACTTTGGAGGATGAAAATAAACTTGGGAGACCGTTAAAGCAGTGGCTTATTTTCCATAACACCTGGTAAAGTGCGCGGTAACAATTCGTCGAGTATTTGCGAAACGTCAGCTTCTATAATGAAGGTGTCATTCAGGGGCTCAGGAAACCCATTGTGTTTGTCATCTCGCGCCCAAACAGTCTCGTCACTCTCAGAGAAACTCTCGAGCGCCTTGTTTGTCAGAACCAGCGATCGTTTGTTGTAGAGAGAAAACACTTCACAATTCGTTACGTTTTATCTTCCAATCTTTTGTTACACCTGTATTTTGGTAACTAGGCCAATCTTGACGTTTATAAATGAACCGCGGCTTACCATTGTCTCTCTACATTGATTTGATATTACATAGACTGTTTCTGATGGATTATGGAATGAATTTGCATAAATAAACCTTGTTTGCTAAAAGCTTCCTTCGAATGCTGATGCATAATTTAATATAGACCTTATTTTCGGATGCTGGCAGATGGGCATGACATGTAACATAGCAAATTATTGAGAATTCATCATTTAGAATACTTGAAACAAAGTTACGGCTGTTTCGAATGAAGTTTTAAGTAATCACAACTGAGTTGAGCAAACTTTGTTTGATAAATAATGGCGCCCACCGTGGGACTACGAAGATTGAAATATAAACACGCTTCCAAGCTTAAATTACATACATATTCATATTCCATTACTTTTGCGAAGTATGTTTGTACGCAAGGAGCTGTAAAACATTTAGAATTTAGACAAAGTTTAAAATATATTTAAAGAAGATGTTTCAGAAATGTATGGAGCCTGGGCCAGCACATTGTACACATAATGCTAGGTATAGTTACGCTATAGTTAACTGTTTTTAATGTTAATTTCCTATATTTTGGCTTAGTTTTTACACAGGTTCAATTTAACTCGGCCAAGGAGTGCAACACAACTACTAATAAATATGGTGGTCAGCAATAAGCGAAGAAGATTTTGACAGTGAAATTTGATTGCGGTGTCATGTATCTAAGGCTATCGTATCTATATTATCTACCATATGACTGTAAAAAAAAAAACAAAACATGAATTCCGAACATACGGCCCATTAAATAAACACAATCAACTCAAATCAACACTCGATACGAACACAGCGAGAAAATAGAACTGTCAAAGTCGCCAATCAAACGTCATAAAAAGTATAATGGCTACCTTAATAAAGGGTTATCTCACTAAAAATCGTTTCAAATAATTAATTATATATATACTTGTATTTTTATTCAAATTAATTTAGTAGTATTTTTATGACAATCTTCTACTTTTTTTTTCCTTTTTATCTATACAACGTGTAACATAAAGGGTATATAGATAACAAAGGCATGGCATCTTTACATGATATCAAACAATATTGGAAGAGTTTTTTAATCCTATCTCATTATGTTAGGAAGTTATAAGGAAAAACACCGCCTATGATAGGCTACTATCATACTAGTCGCACAGAGATATTGAAGACATTTATCGGATTTTGGCAAGTAACGTGACGGGTAACGAGTAGTTATTAACGTATGTAGTGTGCTGCCACGTTTTTCATGATTTGATTTTAAGAAACACACGAAACCGAAAATTTGGTACCAATTTTTTGAGTATTTTATTTTGAGTTGAAACCCTTCCGATATCGTTTGATATCATCTAAAGATGCCATGCCCTTGGTATGTATATACCCTTTATGTTACACGTTGTATATACTTGTATTTTTATGACAATCTTCTATTTTTTTTTTTTCCTTTTTATCTATATAGCGTACATAGTGGTGACCCATAATTAAACATCTCCTTTCTCAGATGTTTGTTTCCTTACATACGTACACAAAAATGCAGGGTAGTTTATATGTAATTGGTGTTGCCAAGGATTCGTACACTACTGTAATTATAACAGTAATTATCTTAAACTATTAAAATTCTCTCATAAACCTGCTAGTAAATAAAATTCATAAAATATGTAATTTATCAACCTACGTAAGAACTAAGTGAACATTTCCTCGAATTGTATTTTTGACATTTACGATCTACTATAAAACTTTTCAAGTCGGTATAACGGGTGTAAAAAGATACTTAAAGATACCGAGAGCCTCTTGTGCTCCCGTCATTTTAATATGTTTTTGTACAAGAAGCCCGGCTACGGAAACATGGAAGGTCAAAGTTCTGACTTTCACTATCGGTATATACATATGTCATCATCATCATCTCAGCGTTAATCCCAGTCGCTTCGGAAGCATTTTCAGCTACGGAGTCTGAGATCCGCTTTACAAGTCTAACTGCTGATTTTGGCTAAACTTCGATATTTTCCGTAAAGCGACTGCCGTCTCACCTCCACAGCCAGAAGGCAATATCGAAGTGTTGCAGTTAGACCAATTGTTGGACTTTTTCTAAGGCTCCATCGACCCGTAACGACTGCCATTAGATGTTGGTATGGCAACCGGGACCAACGGCTTAACGTGCTTTCCGAGGCACAACCAGACCAGTGCAAATATTCATATTCATGCATACCTACAAATATTTGCACAGCGCAGCGCCAGGATCGAACCCGCACCTCCTTGCGCAGCGGCCGCTTTCGCTACCGCTACGCCACTAAAATATTTTGTTTCACGCCAATTTTTTTCGTTCGAAAACACGTTTTGATATTATATCACTACTTTAAATACCACCACGACCCATGTACCGCATTCATCCAGCAACGTCCCTATAGTACATTTAGCGTGAAAATTATCAGAGGGCTAATCACACTCTGATCTCAGTCTCAATCTATCAAAAATACTTCTAATTTCAATACATTTTCTAAATTTTTTGACATTTGTTTGTCGCGGAGATTAGATTGTCACTAGATTTTGAACATCCTGTTTGTGGACCACCAACGTTGCGTCGGTGGTGGAACGTTGTGTCTGTGGTTTTTCTCTTGGGTACTTAAAAAACGTCTGTTCACTTTCACACTCCACAAAAAACGATAAATTCTTCATCTAACTTTCGTTTTTCAATTGGATAATAATCATTGCAGCTCATAAATAGCCCGAAGTTTCCCCATTTCCCTCAAATACGGGTCGAGGCCTGCCTTTATTTGACACGTTTCCTGACCGCGATCTTTTCAATGTGGAGGCCAACCTCATTACCTTAGGTCGATCACTCACCGCATAGACTGTTATCTATTGCAGGGACTTTTATGGACAAAAGATCATAGACTTTCTTACAAAGTTGTAGTTCCACGGCACACTAAAAGAAAATATGGTGTCTCAGTAGGTATCGAGTTTTCTTGCTTGATCATTTTTAAGAATATGTGCTCATTTTGCTACGCTCTGAATACGTCTATCTATACTAATATATGAAGCTGAAGAGTTTGTTTGTTTATTTGAACGCGCTAATCTTAGGAACTATTACTACTGTCTTATGTTCTTAACTGAACCTCGATCACTTCAATTTTCTCTTGTAGGGCTTCTCTTGTAGAGTATTGTGGTAAGTAGTACAATACTCTTGCGAATTTCACACTCACAAAACAACAATGATAAAGTGGCTATACATCATATTACACTACAAGTTCCTGTTGGGGTAATGTTTTGTGTTCAGTGTTCCAGCCGCTATTCAGCAAGTCAATGTATTTTCAGCACTAACGTTGTGAATCATTATCGCTTTATGCCGCACTGAAATGGTGGATTAACTCGTATTCATCCATAAATAGTCGATCGTAATTAGGTATCCGTAAAATTGGGTGTTACGAAAATTATTTTGTGTAGTTGAGTCATGAAGATTACCGTATATAAAAGGTGTATCTGACATCAACGCATAAACGAGTACCATGGATCCAGTACATGATTTTGAACCCCCAGTGTTGGAATTTTGCGTCGGCTTTTCGAAATTTGGGGAAAGTGGAATTAATTCACGGGAAAAAAAAGATTATTTCAAAATTCATTAGTATTGTTACTATGATGATTACGTAAAATTTTATATTATATTTGGTCATGTGTTTACCTAACCTTTATTATCCTTATGGGTCGGACAGGGTTTTCTTTACATATTGCAGAGATGAGCCATTATGTGTACATAGATACAATTACTTAGAGGAGTTACGCGGAAAGACCGCATCAGGATCTCTCCCGCATCCGTGGCAGTCTTCGTGTCCGTGACATTGCAGACAAACTGCAGGAGGGTCGCCTACTCTGGTACGGCCACGTCTTACGCAAACGTTACGTGGGTAACAAATGTCTTGCCATGGCGCCTCCGCCGGGCCGGAACAAGCGGGGTGACCTAAGAAATGCTGGCTTGACGTTGTAAGAGATGATATGCGTGCCAACAAGCTCTTACCACAAGATGCTAAAAATCGCGCGATATGGAGGAGAATGTGCAGGAAAGCAGACCCCGGGTGAAAGCGAAAGCCGCGGTTGCAACCGGGATAAACGCTGAGATGATGATGATGATGATGAGATACAATTACTAACTTCTGTCAACGACATCGTCCGCGTGTTTCTTGTTTCGACAGAAACACACAGACAAAAGGGAACAGGAAACAGAAGAAGGAGACAGAGAAAAGGGAAAAAAACAGTGTTCAAGACGCCAATAATTATAACAGTGCACTTGATCCAATTTACTTAAATCCACTCCAACAAAGAATACGTTTTAAAATAATAAGTGACTTTGCTCCCAATACGTACAATTTGTAAGCAAAGCAAAAATCCAACTGGAGTACCGACGGAATTTAAATGACAGAAAGCCTGTTCGAGAGGATTACAGCGCTCTATAAAAGGAACAACTTTCGCTACAAACGGAGCCCGGAGACTCCCAGAGAAGTATTGGATTTTCAGCCTATAATACGGTGCTAAAATATTTTCATTTACACTGAATAAAAATTTATTTCCATCCAAATGGATTTAAATTTTGTGTACTTTATCATAATTATGAGGAGATCCGTAGAAGAACTGAAGTCGCCAACATAGCACAACGGATTAGCTCTCTGAAGTGGTAGTGTGCGGGGCACGTAACTCGTAGAGCCGATGGCTAATGGGACAGAAAAGCTCTTGAATGGCGACCACGTACCGGCAATCGCAGCGTTGGAAGCTCACCGACTAGGTGGTCGGATGATCTGACCAAAATCGCAGGGAAACGCTAGATGCAGGCCGCGTCCTACCGTTCTTTTTGGAAATCCTTGGGGGAGGCCTATGTCCATCAGTGAACTTCATGTGGCTGAGATGATGATGATATTAATTGTGTTTCCGTCTGCAGTTTCTAAATCTCTGGTCTAACCTTTACAGACTACTTTGTGATGAAACGTCTGGTTTTTCAAGATGTTACTTAAGAAAAAGTTCAAAAGAACTGCGATTAAAATCATGCAATCATGTCCTACAAAGAAATTTTCTATTTCATTATATTTTTTTGGATTCTATTTAAGTATGTTTACATAATTTAACAGAGAAGCGTACAGTGAGAGCTTTACGATTTCTCAGTACCGGGTGAATACGTAAAACCTCATTTTGTCATATTACTTCAGTAATTATTCTTAGAAGATTACAGTTTAACATTTTTATCTTTGCCTCTTGGCTTGTCAGCTAAATCTTATTATATTCTTTATAAAGCTGATTTTAACAACGCCAGATATAAATTTTTTAATTGAGGTATACAATTGACGGTTCGGTATTTTTTTGTTAGAAATAACTGTAAGAATTTCAAAATGAATCCTTGAACAAAATTATTCCATACTAGTGGCCGCACGCGGCTTCGTCCGCGTTTTTTTGTCTCCGCTCCTATTGATCGCAGCGTGATTTTATATAGCCTAAAGCCTTTCTGGATTAATGGGCTATCCCAAGCAAAAATATTTTTTCTATTCGGGTCCGTAGTTCCTGAGATTAGCGCGTTCAAACAAAACTCTTCAGCTTCATATATTAGTACTAGTGGCTGCCAGCGACTTCGTTCGCGTGGAGTTAGTTATGCTCTGCTCCTATTAGTCGCAGCGTGATTTTATATTGCCCAAAGCCTTTCTGCATTAATGGGCTATCCAACGTAAAAAGAATTTTTCAATTCGGGCCCGTAGTTCCTGAGGTTAGCGCGTTCAAACAAACAAACTCTTCAGCTTTATTTATTGGTATAGATCTGTAATATTGTCCCCTAATAAATCAATATTCATCTCGTATCTCCGCCATCTACCTCACAAAAAAAAAGATAATCAAATAAGCTTTATATTATTACTATAAAATGAAGATGAAATTGAATTTCATGAATTTCAACTAAACCTTACAGATGGACAAGCACCTCTATACTGCCATACAGTCATTTATCTGACTGTCAGCTGCTAATAAACTATTCGTGCATGCAACATTTCGTGCAGAGAATTCTTGCATGAATATTCTAACATTCTTAGCTACATTATTATCTCTGTCTTGGTCAAGATAATGATGTGGCTCACGTTTCTCTGTCCCGACTATGTTGTACACACGAAACTTAGAATTTGTTGGCGCCAAGAGAACTTTCGTATAATTATAAGACAAGCACATTACTCGTGGTCATTAAACAATCCCCCTTTCCTACAGCTTGCAGCGTACGAAAATTATACAATATGTAAAGAAAACCCTGTCCGACCCATAAGGATAATAAAGCTTAGGTAAACACTTGACCAAATATAATACAAAATTTTACATAATCATCATAGTAACAATACTAATGAATTTTGAAGTAATCCTTTTTTCCCGGGTATTAATTCCAATTTCCCCGAAATTTGGTAATTTTTAAAAAAGTGACAACACCGGTATTATTATAAGCGTATAGCGACGCGACCAAACGTCACAGGTGCCGCGTGCCCTTCCCCCCGCCGCACGCGGAAGGGGTTGCTCACCGCACAAGTATTAAGTTACCTCTTTTTGCGAAATAATAATTATTTTTTTTTTGTGGATTTTTTTTTTTAAGTTTTGCCTGTCTTTGTGGGCATTAGTAGAATCAGTTATCGATACCTAACAATACCTTCACGGATCGGACAGGGTTTTCTTTACATATTGTATATACTCCGTCACCAGTATCCCTGTGTGCACATTGTTTTAAGATCCATCATTATGATACACAGTTTCACGCGATGTTACACTAATATCATCATCATCAACCTTTTTATCACACAAATCACCTCTCATACAGAGAAGGATTGAGCGTATTCACCACGCTTGCTCAATGCGGTTTGGCGATTTCAGATTTAAAGTCCAGGTTTCCACAAGACGTTTTCTCGATATGTAAAGATAACCCAGTCCGACCCATAAGGATAATAAAGGTTAGGTAGACACACGACCATATCAAATATGAAATTTTACATAATCTTCATAGTAACAATACTAATGAATTTTGAAATAATCTCTTTTTTTCCGCGATTCAACTTCCACAAAATGTGGTATTTTTTTAAAAAGTTACAACACCATTTTCGACGGTATTATTACGATAAGACCGCGTGCCGCGTGCCCTGTCCCCCTTCGCCCGCGCATGTTTTCCTACCGCACATGTATATGCTAAATACATTTTTTTTTTTGTGGGTTTTTTTTAACTTTAGCCCAGCTTTGTACACATTAATATAATCAGTTATCGATACCTAACAATACCTTCACGGATCGGACAGGGTTTTCTTTATTCTATATATGTTATAAGTATTTATTATTGTTATTATTAAATGGACCTTTACGGTACAGACAGCGTTTTCAGTAGGAAGAAAACTATGAGTTTTTAGTAAAAGCAAACTACAAATATTTTATCACGCAACCAAAATCGTGATGTTCACCGAGCACAAACTTTTCTTGCTCAAAACATATTCGAGAATATGCAACTTTGACCTACAACTAGCACGAGTAAAATTTAAATTCACAAAAGCTCGCTTTCATTGACGTTCGCAATCTATCTTTTTTTGGATAGTTTTTAATCTAACATCCTATCTATCCTGTCCAATGCGAGTAGAAAAACACGTCACAGTTTCATCCGTGAACTTGGAGCCATCCAATTAAAAACCGGGCGAACTCGTTCGAGGACACTCGGAGCCAATTTTCGGACGCACTTATTTTTTCGCTTTTACACGGTTCCATGAACAACCATTTCAACTACGGATGAGTGAAACTGACGTTAGGAATTTTAAGCTATTTTCGGCTTGACCGCTTTAAAAACCTTTAACGAGCCACTGATGCGGTTTAAAGGGTTTCAGTGGTTGGCTAGACGAACAAAGCTTACAAAAAGTAACTATTAACTATTATATTACATTAAAATAATTTGTATTAATACTTTTAAAATAAAACCCTCTTTACAATAGAATAGATTACTCTCTTTTAAGTACGTCATATAAATTAATATACAAAGGGTGACACAATGGGCGGTTTTATCGCCAAGAGCTCTTTCGTGTCTTTTTAGTTTTACTACCTAATATTTTTATACTATTTTGGCTTCTTCCGTTCCATAACTAACAAACAGTACCTACAACTTAAGATTACACAGAATTAATTGCTCGGCCTTCCTTCACGCTGAAGGATTAGCCTCCGTTGCGTGTTCAGAAATAACAAATCAGACGCACCTTTACACAAGCTTCCTCGCGGATAACAGGAGGGCAAAAGGGCCTCCATTAATTTTCATCCGCTTTACTTAAATCACCTCGAATTAGGGATCATTTAGGCGTTTATTGCTTACAACTGCTGTCTCTTCTCAAGGGAATCGATTCCGACTATGTTGCAGACTTTAGATACACAATAACGCCGACCAAATTGGCTTTCGACCTGATTGGTCAAACGTTATTACCTACTATGTCTAGTCGACGAAAAGATTAAAGGAAGGTTTTCTTGTACATTGCACAGCTTAGGGAAAGTTCCTTTGACCTCGTGTTTCTGTGTGTTACAGCAACTGGAGCTCCAAAGGGAAAAAACCAGTGAACTGTAGGATTATATTTTCCTCTGAATCTACATCATAAATTTACTTCGGTTGACGTTTCTCGCTGTTCCAAGGAAAATGCGCATAATTGTGTACAATATGTTTCTCTGTTCTCGTTGACTGTAGGCGACTGATCCTTTAAATCGTCTTTAAGACAATTGAGGTTGTGATAACTGAGGCAAAAAAAAATGTACAACGAAAATTCATGAGCCCATTCCAAATTTATATTTAACTAAATATATGATCTATCAGCTGATTTCTGATATTGAGCATTCTAAACAAACGTAGGTATTAAAGTAGCTATCGAACATACCAAGCATTCAGGAGTAGCAACAATAACAACACGAACAGTAATCAAACGGACATGCAGTCAGCCGCAAACCGATCAAATATACAGATCTCAACTGATTTCCATTCTGCATAATCGAAGGAGACAGGAATGGATGCCGGAATATATAAAGCCGGATGACACTGCATTTTACAAGTATGAGAGAACCGATGACGTAACAATCTCATATAATATATGAGCCTGTTGAATTTCTTACGAAGACCTCGATAGCACAAGATTTTCGCATACGCTTCAAAATGATACAGACTTTTATGCTGTTTTATTGGTTAAGTACGTAGTTGTGAGAAGTCAAGCATAGCAGATTTGACGCTCTGACCAAGTACTTTTTTTATGTTTAGTTTTTGCTCTTACTTTTCGTGCTTCCTACTTCACAGCAGGATGACCTAATTTTAGGTCTGCCAGTCCATTTGATGCACGACCCAAATAGTCCAATGAAACTTCCAGTTTTCATGAATACGTTGCAGGAATTGAACATAAGACAATAACTGTCACCGGATTCGATTCCCGAAACTAGGCCAATAATTGTAAAGCCTTTAGATTTGTTCCGAATCTCGATGTTGAGCATATGACGTGAGGGGGAAGCCAGGTTCGGTATAATATCGATGTTCTCCTTCATATTTCGGGCTACCTATCGAGTAGGTATCTGTCAAATTTCTTAACGATCGGTTTTGTGGTTTACGCGTGAAAAGGTAATAAGTAAATAGCGTTACTTTTAATAATATTTTGTATATCTTTATAACATTTTATCTTAAAAAATGAGAGTAGAAGATAGAAGCTACTGAACGAAACGTTGACTGCAAGGGCAGTAGAGAGTGAGAGAGTGAACAAAAACAAGAACTTTTTTTGATAAGGCCCTTTTTCTTGTATATAGAAAAAAAAGCTGATTGTAACAGCAAGCCTGTAATCCCCGAGAGGTTAGGCAGAACAAGTGGAATGTAGGGGTATCCGAAATACCCCCTCTTGTTACCAGTTAATTTTAAGTCCCGTGCCATATGGAGGAGCATATCGCCTTTTGACGGCATGGTTGGTGCAGGCAGTGGTTAAACTATTGACTGCTGCGCTGCGTGTTGATCGATTCCCCCGTAGGAAAAATATTTATATGACCTACAAGTAGTTGTTCAGGGTCTGGTTGTTAGTATGTTGGTGGTCTGTTGTTGTGTATGTGGGTTTATATATTTGTAAACGCACCCACCATACGGGAGTAATTACTAGTGTAAGGCAACGTTTAAAAAAAATAGAAGGTATAGAATAATTTATACTGCATTATGCCTCAGATTTTAATGGCGGGATTTACATGAAAGAACAAAGTTATCTGCCTTCATTTGTTTAAAGTAAACGTGTGCCGAAAATGCTTCTCTCTTCTCGGCCGCATTTTGTCAGAATAGAAAAGAAAAAGCTTAAAAAAACGCTCTGCTCGTTTCTTCTTACCTTTGTTTTGTCGAGATGAACCAGTTTTCTTAGCTGTTTCTTCAAAGGACATGTATATTTTAAGTCGTGTTTTTTGGTCTGAAAAATTCAAGGTTCATTGTTCAGTATATTTATTTAAAATTGTTGAGATAACATTCCGTAAGTTTTGTTGTCCAATGGAATGATTTTGTGGATTATTTTTGTGCATTCAGAAAAATATCATCATCATTATCATCTCTCACAAAAAACTCTTAATAAACTAGTGCGCTTTACCATCAACGATTGCGTCACTGCTTACTATCAGGCAGGATTGCGGTCAAGCGCTAGTTTATAATATATAAAAAAAAAACCTTTTTATCGTCCCACTACTGGGCACAAGTCTCCTCTCATACAGAGAAGGATTCAGCGTTATCACCACGCTTGTGCAGGAAAATATTTTTCTAATCAAATCAAGTTCATAAAATTACCGTTTTATAGCTATTTAATACAACTCAGCGGTAGCGGCAACTCAGTGGTACTGGTAGCCTAGTGGTATCGGCCGCGACATACAAGAAAATATCGTAAGGAAAGCGACATGTCCTAGGGCTATAAAACTTCGAAGACATGTGACATCTACCAACCCACACTGAGCCAGCACGGTAGATTACGGCCCACTCCCTCTCATCGCGACGAGGCTTGTGTCCCAACAGTGTGATACAGCCTGATTATGTATACAACTAAGTGACCCGTGCGAGGTATTCGCACTTTCAATCGTAAATTCTCAAATAACCACTGAAATGTGAACAATTTAAAAAGCTTTGAAATGATGCCTCATGAATAATAATAATAATTCATTTACTTCAGATTTTTCCATATTTGTTAGTAAAATTTTGAGGTTATAAACTAGTGTTATTAATGCATAAAATATGACAAAGATACATTTTTATCAATAAGTGGCGGATCGAGTGGAGTCCCCGATGATGATGGAAAATCGCTAGAAGACTGCGTGCAGTCTTATCCAGCGAGCCAGCATCGAAGAGTCCCATCGGTCCACCAACGCGCGCAGGATGGTAATGTATATCGATAAAGTATGAAGGAGGTTATGACGTACCGACAAAAAAGCCCTTGAGAAATAATATATGGTATAATAATATGCCTCGGCAAACGTAGCGTAGGATGCCCTTGGACGAGATGGAGCGACGTCATCAAAAAAGTGGCTGGTAGTGGCAAGCGGAGAACTGCTCAGGATCGAGCTTATTGGCGTGCCATGGAAGAGGGCTATGACCAGCAGTGGATGAGTAGAGGCCGATGATGATGATGATGGTGCCGATAATGATAATATGGTGATTGTACAAACAACAATTGTGACTTCAATATTTGGTCAATTTATTTGTCAATTCGCTGATTTCAAACAAAAATAACACAATCGTGTGGCCCACTTAAAGAGGACAAAACATTGATGTCAACACTTTTAAAGTAATATTATAACCATGATTTTTCAAAAGTAATTCTAAGGTCCCCAGAGAAAACAGCCTTATCAAGCTGAGAATTTTCTTTCATTTTCTCAGCCACCCGTTTTTCATGGGTAATTACCCCCGTGAGCGAAATGACGTCATGCGTGATTGATAACATCTCCTGATTAATATTTTATGTAATCTAATAAAATACATTTTATATCCATACATCAGCTTTTTGCGTCGGATAAAGATTACGGCGTAAAGGCGAGGTGTAGCTTTAACCTTTTGGTACGTAATTGATTCTTTTTATATTCTTTATTGAGATTTTTTATGGCTTTTCATTAAATCTATTAATCATATTTTGATGTTATTGTGTGGTTGGCACTGGATTAACCTTTAGAAGGTGGATTCAATTACTTTGTTGCATACAATTTTGATTATGTGGAAAATGAAAATATCCCTTAATAATAAATGATGATAGATAAATTTTTAGTAAAGAAATAAAGGGTAAAGAGAGAGTGAGAGAGCAAGAGCGTAAAGAGTATTCTAGTCTATTCTAGATTTTCAAACTGGACAGCATATTAAAAGATATTTTTTTATATAACTAGAGCTTGATCGCAATCGCGCCTGATGGTAAGCAATGATGCAATCGTTAATAGTAAAGCGCACTAGGTTATTCACTCAAAAAAAAACTGAGTGAATAGGAAGGAAGACGACAGTTGAGGGAGGTGATGCAATATTAAACCCAACAACATGACCAACGATGCTGCGCCAGAGGGAGATTAATCTGGAGACCCTCCTCGACCAAACTCCCGACACAACATTTAGCGTGTCGTACCTGGCACACATGGCAACGTAACTGCTCAGACCCGTCCTCCGTACGGCTTCACTAAAAATCATGCAGGAACACAACGAATCGCTTGGCGGCAAGACTTCGTCTGGTGGGTGGTAACTTTTGCCGGCCGCCAATGTTAAGGCCTACCGAGTCTTTACATGAGTCAGAATTTCCAAGATATAATACTAACCCGAAGAATCATGGAAGATGGTCCAGAATTTTAACAAAGAGGCATTTGATAAATTCTACAAGAACGAAGAAGTTTACTAACTTTTTTAAACTATAATGGCCCACTGCTGGGCAACACCTCCACCAAATCCTGCAAGAAATTCTTTCCCGCGTTACCTTGAATCAGTCCTCTCAGTACACATCCAGGTCATCTGAATGGCCTTTGCGACCCCGCCTCTCTTCAGGCACCCATTGTGTGGAAACTTTTGCACTGCGGTCGTCTTGCATACGGCTGGTGGAACTATTCAATCCCCTATTAACTAAATATCTATTATCTTAACTAGCTACCAAACTCTTGGACATTACTAGTAAACTTGAGCTGACTCCTCAATTTTGAAGTACCTTACGTAAGTGTAGCACAACACAATACAATTATACAGTATGCCAACGTGTTTCATACTTCGCTGTAGCGAGTTATAAAGTACGAATATGCTGGCTTCCACTTTGGAATATTAAACAGTTATATGAGAAGCAAGAATATAGTAAATTGGAAGTGGAGTAATTTTCCCGGTGTGTTTATAACTAGCACGAATGTTTTACAAAATAGTATATTGGACGTTTTGATGACCTGGTGAAGGTCACGGGAAGCCGATGGATGCGGGCAGCA
Source organism: Sesamia nonagrioides (assembly GCA_017933935.1). NCBI lineage: Eukaryota > Metazoa > Arthropoda > Insecta > Lepidoptera > Noctuidae > Sesamia > Sesamia nonagrioides. The sequence goes on along the minus strand of JADWQK010002280.1, from coordinate 4,194,307 downwards.
CAAGACCGGTCAGCGTGGAAAGCCTTGGAGGAGGCCTTTGTCCAGCAGTGGACATCTATAGGCTGAAGAAGAAGAAGAAGATATTGGACGTATTCGTGTTTCTTTCGAAAACGTAGTTTGAGAAATAGTTTTTTTCTACGACCATTTGGTAATTGCTTCATACAAAACCATAAGTTATATCTCAATAGTACTTATTCCTGCCAAATCGTTTTACAATGACCATTTCCACACGGGTAAACCGCTCTACAATAAAACTTTTTTTTTATGGCTATGGCATCAAAAAATCAACATATGATTATGCCAAAAAGCGCGCGTATTTGTGTCACGACTAAACATTGCATGTTATTAGGCTGTATAGATGAATTGCCTTTGCCTTTCTTTTGTGGGATTATAACAAAACTGCGCGCGCCGCGCTGTTCTATGTTCTATGTTATTGGTTTGGTTTCCGCACTCAGTCCCTCCAGCGGACCATTTTGCGTGTGCTCCGCGCTGTTTTCGCGACATTGTTAACTTTTATCTGCATTTATTTCAAGGTCGTAGAAAAAGTATAAAGTATACATATACTCGTGCTGATCTATTGTGCCAC